>JAJHZJ010000367.1:7452341-8073943 GCA_023548195.1 Bettongia penicillata ogilbyi
CCTTTATTAGAGAAACTTGCTTCAAAATGTTTTTCACAGTTATTATTGCTGTTTCCCTCCATCCTATCTTCCCCCCATTTATTCTATTCTCTATCTCCTTTCACCCTTTCTCTACTCAAAAGTGTTTTGCTTCTGACTACCTTCTCCTCCAATCTACACTTCTTTCCGCCACCCATGACCTTCTCTTACCCCCTTCCCCTCCCATTTCACTGTAGGGTAAGTAATAATATGCACGCAATTGAGTGTGCATATTATTGCCTCTTTGAGCCAAATATGAGGAGAGGGGTTCACTTACTTCCCCTCTCTTCCCCATCACTGCAAAACCTCTTTCTTGCCTCTTTTATGTGAGATAATTTATCCCATTCTACCTCTCCCTTTCTCTTTCTCCCAGTATATTCTTCTCTTACCCCTTAATTTTATCTTTTAGATATTGTCCCTTCATAGTCTACTCACACCTGTGCCTGTGATGTCAAAGTCTGATATTTTGATGTTTTTGTTTTAGTATAATCAAGTGACTCTGATTGAACCTTGCTTTTACCAAACTAGAGTCCTTCCTAGGAGGAAAGTACAAAAATTAGAGTTTCTTTAACTAGAAACAGTATATATATATATATATATATATATATATATATATATATATATAATATATATATATATATATATATATATATATATATATATTTGTATTATTAATTATTTTAATGTGATTAAAGATCTTCTTCACCCATTAATGAATCTGCCCATTAAGGGGTGTTTGATTAGGGAAGATTTGTAGGAAGGCCCACACCTTTTGTTAATAAAGCAACTGGTTCTCAAGAGTTGGGATGCCCTGTGTCTCTAAAAATGGTATAAATACTCTGGGTTGAGGTTTTAGATTGGAGCTTACTGACTGGAAGTGTTTTGTTTGACCAGACCAGAGACTGGGAAGTCACTAAGGGGGCCCCCTGGCTTTGAAAACCCTGATGATGGTGCTGCCCTCTCTGGTAATTATAGTCAGACATTGGTCCTGTCCAATTGATTTGTGATATATATGTTGCTTAGGGTCAGACAGTTGGAAGCCATGTCTGTTGATCTTTGATTTCTCTGTATTTTCTCTGAAGTTAAGGGGGCTGACTTTTTCCCCTGAACTAGGTGAATGATATATGTGCTTATTTAAAGGAGATTGTTAAACTAGGTGAATGATATATGTACTTGATTAAAGAAGATTGTTAATCCCCTCAAAAGTTGCTTTTCCTTTTAGAAAAAAAGATCAAAGAACCTGTGATAGCAGGCCCCCTGTGTATGTTGGGGATGTTTATAGTTACAGTACCCTCTGTCTATATATATTCCTTCTAACTACTCCAATAATGAGAAAGACCTTATGAGTTAGAAGTGTCATCATTCTATGTAGGAATATAAACAGTTTAACCTTATTAAGTCCTTTATTATTTCCTTTCCTTTTCCTGTTTACCCTTTTTATGCTTTTCTTGAATCTTACATTTGAAAGTCAAATTTTCCATTCAGCTCTGGTCTTTTCCTCAAGAATGCTTGAAAGTCCTCTATCTTGTTGAATATCCATTTTCCCCCTGAAGAATTATACTCAGTTTTGCTGAGTAGGTGATTCTTGGTTGTAACTCTAACTTACTTGCCTTCTGGAATAATATATTCCAAGCCTTTCAATCCATTAATGTAGAAACTTCTAAATCTTGTACTATGCTGACTGTGAGTGCACAATACTTGAATTGTACCTTTCTGGCTGTTTCCAATATTTTCTCCTTCGCCAGGGAACTCTGAAATCTGATTATAATACTCCTAGAAGTTTTCATTTTTGGATCTCTTTCAGAAAGTGATCAATGGATTCTTTCAGTTTCTATTTTACTCTCTGATTCTAGACTATCAAGGCACTGTATCCCGATAACTTTTCTAAAGATGATGTCTAGGCTCTTTTTTTGATCATTGTTTTCAAGTAGTCCTATAATTTTTAAATTGCCTCTCCTGGATATATTTTCCATGTCAGTTCTTTTTTCCAATGAGATATTTTACACAATTTTCTATTTTTTCAATCTTTTGGGTTTTTTTTATTGTTTCTTGATTTCTCATAAAGTCATTAGCTTCCATTTGCTCCAATGTAGTTTTTAAGGAATTATTTTCTTCAGCGAACTTTCGGACCTCCTTTTTCATTTGGCCAGTTCTGTTTTTTTAGGCATTATTCTCCTCATTGTTTTTTGGACATCTTTTACTCGTTGATCTAGTCTGTTTTTAAGGGGTTATTTTCTTCAGTGTTTTTTTTGTGTCTCCTTTACCAAGTTGTTGACTCCTTTTCCATTATTTTATTGCATCACTCTTATTTCTCTTCCCAATTTTTCCTCAACCTCTCTTAGTTGATTTTTAAAATCTTTTCTTGAGCTCTTCCATGGTCTGAAATCTATTCATAATTTTCTTATATGCTTTCAATGTGGGAGGTTTGACTTTGCTGTCCTCTTCTGAATGCATGATTAAATCTTCCTTGTCACCATAGTACCTTTTCAGTAATCAGAGTTTCTTCTTTCTCCATTGTTTGCTAAATTTCCTAGTCTATTGGTTGACTTTTAACTCTTTATTGAAGTAGAGCTCTGCTTCCAGGGTGGAGGACACACTATCCCAAACTTCAGGAGTTTTGTGAAATTGTTTTCAGAGATACTTCTAAGGATGTCTAAGTTTTCAGCTCTTCCAAGATGGTATGATCCAAGGAGAAGTGCTTGTTATTCTCCTGGCCTATGCTCTGGTCTGTGAGTGACCACAAGCACTCCTTTCTGTCCTGGGACTTTGAGGAGGGTCCCCCCTTCACTGGGCTATGCTAGTGTTCCTCCTTGCCCAGGTACTGACATCCAAGACTGCAATTCAGATCCAAGTATGGGCAAAGCAACAGAGTTCTGATTCAATGCTAGAAAAATACCCCTGTAATCTTCTTCTGACCAGTTGTTCTACCCCCTTCCTATCTGTGGGCTGAAAGTTCAGGAAGCAACTACTGCCACTGATGATTTAGTCACTTCCAAGGCCTGCTCCTGCTTTGCTGTGGCCAGGACTATGCTGACTCAACCTGTGCTGAACTATGCTCCCCTATCACGCAGGACCTTTCCTCCCAACCTTCTAAATTTTCTTTGTTGTCTGTGGGCTGAGAAGTCTAGAAACTGAGACTGTTGCCAGTGATTTAGTCATCCTGAGGCCTGCCCTGGGTTTGCTGGGGTCCAGTCTGTGCCGGCACAATATGCCCTGGACTGTGCCTCTCTCTCATCTTAGTGCAACAAACCTTTCCTGCCAACCTTCCAAGTTGGCTTGGATTAGAAATTTGTTTCACTCCATCTTTTTATGGGTTTTGTTAATCTAGAATTTGTTTAGACTCATTTTTAAAAGGTGTTTGAAGGATTCGGGGGGAGAGCTCAAGTGAGTCCTTGTCTTTATTCCATCATCTTAGTTCTGCCTCCTTCAGTAAAAACTTTCTAATAGAAATATCTATAAAAGATAAAGACAGAATTGACAAGAAAGAGATTCCTACATGGCGATCTTTGATTAGAGGCTATATAATCACTTGTTTGGTAGGTCGTAGATGATATTCTTTTGCATTTATGGACAATATATTCACTGCACTGTCTTCTTTCCCTGCTATGCTGCAATCACATTATCCAATTGGCTTCTTTCTGCCATGCCTTGAAGGCATTTTGTCATACTTGTGTGACACAATTCTACATTCTTGCTTTTCAATTTCCCAATAGTTGATGTAATAAGTGAACTTTTGTCAGTTCTCTAATATTGTTAATTCTTAATAATCCACTTCACTTCATGATCTTTTCTCCCATTGAAAACAGAGAGAAATGCTAAAAAAAGTCCCAAATAAGTATGTGATACATGAACAACTGAAACTTTGGGAATTTTGCATTTTGGAAAGGAAGTAAAAGTGAGTATAGAAGAGTTAATTAGAAATCTATGGTTAGACAAATGTTTTCATGGGTAAAAGAATACAGTGGTTAGAAAAAGCATCTTGACTCTTGTGGAACATTTAAATAGAGAAAAAGCAGAAGAAATGATGAGGTAGAGACTAGAGACCTCTGTACATGAAATAATGAACATGAAGTACTTTCACACCAAAGGAAATGAATTACATAAAGAGGGGATGAAATTAGATTGAGAGTACTGTTCAAGAAACTTGTTTCTAAATGATAAGTATATTACCTCAGAGTTCTATCTGTCATGACTTGAACATTTTAGGATTGGCAAAAAGAGGTGTAGTAAAAGTAAGTTTTCCTCCAGGGTCTATATTTGGAGTTGAGATAAATAAAACCTGAAACTCCTATATGGATAATCTAAGAAATTAATCAAGAATGACTGAAAGATAAGGATAAATATTTGCTTGGTTGTCAATAAAAGGAAAATGTGTATGTTGGAGGCAATAGTAAGGAAGGGTAAATCATCTTCTAGGTTAATTTGATACTTTATTGTGTGTATGTGATCTTAATGATTTAGTACATGGCACACTGGTGCAGATCTGAACCCAACTCTGAGTTTTTTTGTAGAAATCTTCCCTAGATATCTACCTTCTGGCTCTAGTAATATAGAAAATACTAATGTCATCCTCAGTCTATTCTTCCCTTATCCTTATGATGTGGTGTGACCTACTGTCCTTTCCAGACATACAGTGGTTTATACTACTTTTAGCAATTTTTGGTACATAATATTTCATCTTACTTAGACTTGCTGTGGGCCTGTCCCTTGACCTCTCATTATGTACAATTTTGACTCAGAATTCTGAGATCATGGGTCTCCCTGATTCATTTTCATACAGCGGTTCTCCTAAAGATTTCAACAAAAATAACGGACCTTTGGAATAGGAGTAACTCAAGTACTCTGTAAATACAGAAAAGCTTCTCCAAATGCAATCTAGGCTTATTGCCTCCTGTTTAATGAAAAAAAAATCTTCAAACACTCTTCATATCTATGAATGTTCATTAAAAATTGAAATTTACTCATTAATAGACACTTTTCCAGGATACTTTTAGTTTACCCATCCATAACATCTTTCTTCTGGGCCAATAGTTCTCCATTGAAAGATAATATATGATATCTCTTTGTGGTAGTGATTAATAGTAGGAATACTCTATGATTTTAAAAAAATCTATTTCATTCTATCCACTTCTCAAAACACTTATTCTAATCGTTTCTATGTTTTCTTTTTTAGAAGAAATCTCTCCATTTTGTATACTTCACATAAGAGCGTCACTGGAGCCTGATTCCTTCTTAGCTCAGTGATACATGTTACACATTCTAGCACTCTAGCTTAATTCTTTGTTTTTCCAAGCTTCTGAATTTAATTTAATTTATTGAGACTAGTGGGTATTGAACAATTAAACAGTTCACTGTGGGAGTCAGTTATGTTAGTATTTCCTGTCCTTAGCCAGTAAGATAGCAAAGAGTTTTTCCTCTAAATTTCTACTGTTTTTATGATTATTTTTTTTTTTTATTTTTTTGTCTGTTCATGGGGTACTATTCATGGGAGGTCAGAAGTGCCAGAAGCTACGTGCAATAGGTGTGAAGTTTTGTGTCATCAAACCAAGCAGGGCAGCTGGTGGGAAAAGAAGAGAAGTTTGGAAAATTCTGACCATGCTGTAAAGGGAGGCTCCAGGAGGAGGTTTTTGCTTTGCTCTACAGTCCTCCAAACATAGAGTAGAAGCAACTGAAGGTACTGAGAAATTGTTTAGTATCAAAGCTGAAGCAATCTCCATGATGATATGATTTCTGGTGTTGAGCTTATACTGAAGGAATCAAGGTATTTATAGAGTAGAGCCCAGAGTCCCTTCATTTCCTACCATACTAAATCTTTCTTAGCTAAAATTTGAATATGGCCCACATGTAATTATATAGGTTTAGAATGTGTCTGCTATATTTTCCCCTTTTAAAATACTGTGCCACTTAGCAGCTTTACTGCTATGAGAAACATTGAAATTTGGTACAGAATAGTGAGGAATCACACTAATTTTACCACCAACATTTGACACATGAAAGAAGTCCAATAATCCAGGGATATCTGTGTGTAGAATAGCTATTATATAATTCAATTGACAATAAATAAATATCTAGGCAGATAATAAATAAATGAATGGATGAATGAATAGGTCAATAAATAAATATCATTTATATAATGCTTTAAGGTCTGTAAATTGTTTTCCATATTCTATTTGATCCTTATGACTACCTTGTAAAGTGTAAGCTATTTTACAAACAGGAAAACTAGAGAGATTAAGGGATCTGTCTCGGATCATTTAGTTAATAAACGTCTGAGGCAGGATTTAAAATCAGGACTTCTAGATTCTAATCCCAGGACTGTATCCTTTAGCCCAACTAACATACACTATACTGTGGACTTATGATACCATGCCTTAATAGATCTTCTGCTTCAGGAGTCTTCTGTTCCAATAAGGTCAGTGTTTTTGCTGTTCCCTTATATACTCCCCTCCTTCCTGGCTCCACTGAATCATCCCAACAAGCCCTTCAAATACAATCAAGTATCCCTTATAGGAACAGTAGGGAAAGAACGACTTTTGGCTATTGTTGAGATATCTGAGATACATAATGAAAGTAAATACTACTGGGATTTACTTGCTCAATTATTTTCTACTTCCTCCAAAGTAGGCAACTGGTACATCAAGGCCAGAGTTATTAAGAATGAAGGGATAATGATTTTTTTTTCCCTTCTTTTTCCCCAGAGTTCCAAATGCCCTCTGTTGGAATAAGGCAGGAAAGCTAACAGGAAAAAAGAAGGTGGGAAGAGTTCCACACTATTGCAATTATGAGGCAGAATTTGTGCCAGTGTTAAACTGACTATAGAAAATCTAGCCCTGTTCCAGGAGGAACACTGAGGCATTCAGTGATAGACCAGATCAGGGATGAGATGGGGTGGGGAAAGTATGAAAAAACAACCAATAGTTGGAAGACAGGATCAGTTCCATGAGCTAATTCGAAAGACCAAGAAAAACAGATAGTAATCAATCAAACAAAGTTAATTTCATACTAGAGTACTCCAGGTAAAGATTCTTAAAACTTGGCAGAAACTTAGACATCATTCCATTTGCTCTCCTCGTTTTATATGTAACACTAGTGGATGTGGGTGTCATTACAGAAGGTAAAGGTGACCAGCAATTGTCATCAATGCAATTTCCTCCCTAAATTTTTTGAATGTAGAGATTTAGTCATTCTACCCTATTACAAAACAAGATCAATTTTTACCCTGAGGTAATACAATGGCCCCAACATGGTTTCTTCCTCCTCTGCTTTAAAAGTTTATATTAAATAAAAAGTTAAGAATATAGTCACAATTGATCATATGTACCAGAAAGTTCCTAACATTGAGGTTGACATTTGGTTTTCTGCCCTAATTTATATTTAAATGGCTAGCAGTGTCTTTATGTTTGAAGAATCAAGTTATTGGAAACATAAAGGTAAAGAAAGGACCCTGAGGAGGTGAGTATAACTAACAGCTTCAGCACAAGGTTTTTGCTTTGAGATACCTATAGGGTCAATGTCACTTTTTGATTTTTCCTTTCTCTTCCATAGCTTAATTTGTTTTCTTGTTCTCCTTTTATCCCAGTACCACTGATTCTTTCAGACTCAGCTCTGAATGCCCCTCCCCCTACTTTTTAGTGTCTCTCACTCTCCAGTTTTCTGTGTCTGTCTTTCTCAGTGCCCTTTCTCCCTCTCTCTCTGTCTCTCTGTCTCTGTCTGTCTCTCTCTCTGTCTCTCTATCTGTCTGTCTATCTCTTTCTCTCTGTCTCTGTCTCTCTCTCTTTCTGTGTGCGTGTCCAACCTCTGTGTATCATCACTTCACTTCATTCAAAGACCTTCACTCTCTTGAAATATATTACATTATTCAATATTAGTTTGATGCCTTTGATTAATTGAGTAAATAGAGGTGTTCTGACCTGCTTAATGTATTGAATTTGTAGGAATATATTAGCTACTTTAAGTAGGTAGGATTACCAGTTGATTAAATCTACTCCTACTTTACAAATATATCAGGAAACTGAAGCCATGAAATTTTAAGTGGATTTCTTAAGGTAGAACTTGACTCCCAATCAAGTAACTGTGGTTTCCATTAGACTGGAAAAATGTGATTATATTTTTTCTACCTAGTATATATCATTTATTATACAGGTTAAGGGCAGTAGATCAGAAATATGACAGATGTCCCAAGATAGGAAGTAAGGGATGCAATGAGGTACAGTGGAGGAAAAAAAAGGTCCAGATTTAGAGTCAGAAAGCCTGGTTTCAAATTTTGACTATGCCATTTTCTATGTGTGTAACTTCTAGGAGGTCATTCTATTTTTCTGAGCCCTGCTTTCCTCAACTTTGGATTTGGTGTCCCCCAGATCTAAGGTCATGCATCTACAAACCCAATGCAGAAAGAAAAACTACATGAATCAGGAGGAAGAAAAACAAGTAAGACCAGTGCATGGACTGAAGGTAAGGATTGTCAATATTGGATTCACAAAGAAAAACTATGTTCACCTGGATCTTTTAAAGGTAACAAGTATTAGCAGTCCAATAAATTTGTAATTTAAGAAGTCATGGTGTTAAGAATCATGCAAAATTGTGCAAAATTGTGTCCCTACTCCCCTTTCCTCTACTATCTCTCATTCTACTCTTTATTTTTCTCTCAAAAACTATGTTACAAGACTCCTATTTCCACTTTACAAATGAATACTCAGGATGTAGAACATAAAGGCATGTGTGTAGAGTAGAAAAGGTTTTACATGCAAGCTAGTCCAACCGCTCCATCATAATTATCATTATTTCTCCATCTAATGCTGGCTTATATGTTAACCTCTTTATGTTCCCCTTTGTCTTATCTCATCTTGTGATGATTGCATGACAAATACAAAATAGTAGTTTTGAGAGATGTTATAGAGAAAAAAAGCATAAGATCTAGTCTTAGAGGATATGAGTTCCAGTCCTGGCATTACAATGACATCATAAGCCAAACACTGAGATTCTGTGAAGCTCAGTTTATTCATCCGTAAATAGTGATAACAATAATGCTATTACCCAATCAACACAGTTATATGGAAAATAACATAATTTCTGAACTGTTAGGTAAATGCAAATTTATAATGGTGATTAAAATTAAAATAATATTGAAATAATAATTATTGTATTACTTATATCACACAGGGTTTTTTAACTTTCAAATCCTTGAAGAAAAGTTAACTAAACACAGTTAAACTTCAATCTAGCTTCCATATTGCTATGGTATTGGGGAATGAGCACTGGTTATAAAGCCAATGAGGCTTTACTCCTCACTTTTTGGTGACCTTAGACAAGTGACTCAATCTCTCCAAAGCTCAGTTGCTTTATCTATGAATAGAGGGTTGGATTAGGTAATCTCTAAGATTGTTATCAGATATAAATCTATGATGGTGAAACAAATTCCAAACAAGGGGAATCAAATTGAAGAGGATACATAGAAGAGTTGGTCAATTAAAAAAAAGTGCCTATTATGTGCCATGCACTGTGCTAATCACAGATGATACAAAAAGAGACAAAAGATGGTCCTTGCCTATAAGGAATTTACTAATCTAAGGACATTTCAAATAGCCCATGTTTGTACAGGCATGGGGATTGTCTCTGCCAATAAAACAGCCTAGGCATCAGAAGAATGTAATGACCTTGAGTAAAAAGAATGTTTCTGTTTTATATTTTCATACCTCTGAATTTTGCACTGGGTATTGGGTATTTGATAAATACTTATTGAATTGATGAAAAATATACCTCCCATCCTTATGTTATTTTTTTTCATCCTGTCCAACTCCTGTTCACATTTATTATGGATTTTCCATAGAGAATTTTTTGCTATATATTGGAAGACTTTTTATTTTTCTGTTTTTATGTTTACTATAATAAATATCTTGATTTTCTAATTTTTGTTCATAATTCTAGTCTATTGACTGGTCCACTTATTTTTCTAGTCATAGATGTATAGATACAGATTTTTTTATACCTACACAGATATATATATATATTTAATAATACATTTTTTCCACTTGTCATTTTTAATGGGGATCCATTGATTTTTTTTCACCCATTTCAAAGCAATTAGCTTTGTGAGGTAGGAACACTTCTTGATTGAATCGATTAGAAGGTGAGCAAGTTCTGTTTACCTCTTTGAATGAATCAAAGTCATTTCTGGAGACCTAGTCAAGACCTAAGGAACATAGATAAAGGGAAGAGTTATCCCAAAACCACATGGAGATTCCAAAGTTCTAGAAGCAGAGAAATAGAACTGGGGATACAGAGGTGAGCCAAGAACCAGCAACCACAGGTCACCCAGAAAGAAGAAAATAATCAATTCCTTATACATATAAGAGGCAAAATAAATTTATTGGCTGGCCCTAATGGTGAGATAAGTAGAAGAAAATAAAAGTTTAAGAATGAGTCAAAATGAAGTTTAACTATTCTTTTTTGTTCTGTCATGAGAAATTCAAGGCAGAATTTAAAACACTGTGAAGTTAAAAAAAGTAATGAATGGTTGACTGTTTTTCAAATTTTTTTTGTACCTCATCCTAGGAGTTCTGGTAAAGTGTAATGGTAATTTAAATGGGAAGATCTTTCCTATTCATTAGTAGACCCATGTGGCTTGCCTGGGTCACATGGAAGTATAAGTTACATGGAGCCTGTGGTGGGAAGAGCTTGCAGAACAGGTGGATTAGGAAAGGTGGAATAGAAAGAAGCAGAGCTAGAGCAGAACCTGAGAGGAATGAGTGAGAGAACAGTCGGAACTAAACAATGCAGGCAAGCCAAAAGCTGGTTATGAGTGTGAGAAAGGCATTTTGTTTAAGGACAGCCTCCTTGTGATTTGTTTAAGGGAGCTGGTTTGTGGGGAACCTGGCAGGGGGAAGGCATGAGGCTGGTGTTGTGCTCTGCATTGTTATTGTGTATAGATTTTTGTTACTGTGGTGGATATAGCTGTATGGTGTTGGAATTTGGCTTTCTGTTGTCTAAGTAAATGTTTTGGTTCTATCTTCTATATGGAGAGTCTGTTGTACTTTGCAATTCAAAATTGTGCCACAATATTCATGACTGCCCTAGGTGCTGTGAATATCTCACCGGTGCTATGTAAGACTCTTAAGAAACATCACTATGATTGTAAGAAACAGCTATTTTACTGAGAGTTTAACTGAAGATTTTTGCTTTCATAGTCTCCTAATATCAATGACACAGGATAAAATTATATGACTTCATCTTCTAACTATTTTCAAGCTGAATTAATTCATCAGTGATGAAAAAGATGTTTCGTTAAATGAGAGTAAATTTACCAAGCACAATGCATTCAGCATACCGATGGTTGTCATACATCTCTCCATACATACGTGCTTGGATACATCTCCTTAGTTTCGCCTTTATTAGTGAGTAAGTTAATTTGCATTATGACCTAGGGTCTATTCTTAGTGCTTTACAAATATTATTTTACCTGATGCTCACGATTACCATGGGAATTAGGTGTAATTGTTATTTCTAATTTGTAGTTGAGGAAACTGAGTCAGACAAAGGTTAAGTGACTTGCCTTGGGTCACACACTTAGTAAATGTCTAAGTACAGATTTGAATTCAGGTCTTTCTGATTCCAGACCCAGTGAACCCTACTTACCATACCACTTAGTTGTCTCCCTTGTACTCAGAAAATTAGTGAGAGAGGAGAAAGAAGAAAATGAGTTGATTTTTTGACTGTTGATTTTAATATGTTATTATTTTGTTGGTACTTTTTACTTTATGAGTTTGCAATGCTCACAAAAAAAGCATAAGGCAAATTTATTTATGTGTGTATATATAACATACATACATATATACACATATACATACATACATATACACATATACATACAAATATATATATATATATATATATATATATATATACACACATATATATGTCACCAGTTTCTTGGTATGATTCAACTTCCCACAGGATGATATACTTAGAGTCCTGTATGCCAGCTACTTTGTCACCTTAGTTCACAGATGCGGGAACTTAGACACAGGGAGATTAAGTGACTTCCCAGGTGTCATAGAAAGGAGTAAATATTTAAGTATTTAATGTAATCTAAGTTTGGTGTCTCTAAACTGTTTTTTTTTTTTTGCCCACTGTACCATCCTCATCCGCATCATCATTATCTTCACCATCATCTTCACATCAACAAAACAATAACAAATCTCTTTTATGGAGAACTTTATCATTTTCAAGACACTTTTGATATACATTATTTTAATCCTCACTAAAATCCTCTTAGTTAAGTATATAACAGGGTAAGTATTGAGGAATTTTAAAGTTGAAGAAATTAGATCTCAGAGAAAATAAGTGACATATTCATGGTCATAAGGGACAGTCCAGTGCAGGAACCAAAGTTACAAGCCACTGCTTTTTCTCTATTATCAATTTAATGAAGAAAAGCATGAATCATGTTAATTAATTTCATCATGAAAGGTATAGTCCAAGTTCATTTATTTTCGTTTATGACAAGAAATCTGCTGGGTAAAAGATTAAATTTCCTTTATTCACATGTAAAATTAGCTAGTCAATGCTAGCTAATTTTACATGTGAATGAAGGAAATTTAAATGCCCTTCCTCTTTTCCACTCCTCACACACTTGTAGAAGGATGCTACTGAACTAGGCTTGATAAACAGCTGCACACTTGAATTATAGTTATTGGAATCAGATGAGAATCTCAGAAGTGCTGTCAAAATTCCAATGGCGAAGAGCAAGATGGTGGAGTAGAAAGACTCATGTATGCTAGCTCCGAAACTACAGCCCATATATTTCCTGCAAGAAGAACTCCCCACAAATTCTGGATCATTGCAAGGTGTGCACAAACACAGTGGAAAAGATTTCCATTCCAGAGAGCCCTGGAGAGCTGTCCCCAGGGTCCGTCGTGCCCGGAAAGCAGAGTCCACCCCTGTGCTGCCCTGGCCTCGGGGCCCCAGAAGTGCAGATCCAAGCAGGCTTCAGGGATGGAAACTCCGGCAGCCATGAAGGTCCCTCCACCCACAGACGCTACAGGTCAGTGAGAGAGCCGTCTGGGCTGGCCGAGAGGGGAGCGGGTATCTCCGTGACTCAGGCCCCCTTGGGAGGCAGAAGCAGAGGGAGAGGAGGCAGCAGCGGCGGCCCTGGGACTCCCGTACCAGCAGGCAGAAGTTCAGGGCCATTACCGAAAGTCTCTGCATAAACCCTCTGAGGGAACTGAGCCTAGGAGATGGCCCTGCCCCTACCCAATCTCCAGAACTTAAGCTCACATTGAATAGCAGCCACGCCTGCCGCCCGGAAAGCCCATTTGAATCTCAGACAACAAGCACTAGCTGGGCGGATCCAGGCGGGGGTGGAAAGGAATCTCAGAAGTCAAGTAACTGGCTGGGAAAATGCCCAGAAAAAGGAAGCAAAATAAGACCATAGAGAGCTACTTTGATGGGGTGCAGATGTTCCCACCTTTTAATTCTGATGACGAGAAAATATTCTTACCATCAGGGAAAGACGTGGAGGTTGGGGCCTCTGTATCCCAGACATCCCAGGGGGATGTCCAGTGGGCTCAGGCCATGGAAGAGCTCAAAAAGGATTTTGAAAATCAAGTTAGACAGGTGGAGGAAAAACTGGGAAGAGAAAAGAGAGAGATGCAAGAAAAGCATGAAAAATGGGTCAATACCTTGGTAAAGGAGACCCAAAAAAAATGCTGAAGAAAATAACACCTTGAAAAATAGGCTCACTCAATTGGCAAAAGAGGTTCAAAAAGCCAATGAGGAGAAGAATGCTTTCAAAAGCAGAATTAGCCAAATGGAAAAAGAGGTTCAAAAGCTCACTGAAGTAAATAGTTCTCTCAAAATTAAAATGGAACAGATGGAGTCTAATGACTTTCTGAGAAACCAAGAAATCACCAAACAAAACCAAAGGAATGAAAAAATGGAAGAGAATGTGAAATATCTCATGGGAAAAACAACTGACCTGGAAAATAGATCCAGGAGAGACAATTTAAAAATTATGGGACTACCTCGAAAGACATGATCAAAAAAAAGAGCCTAGATATCATCTTCCATGAAATTATCAAGGAAAACTGCCCTGATATTCCACAACCAGAGGGCAAATTAAGTATTGAAAGAATCCATTGATCACTGCCTGAAAGACATCCAAAAAGAGAAACTCCTAGGAACATTGTGCCAAATTCCAGAATTCCCAGGTCAAGGAGAAAATCTTGCAAGCAGCTAGAAAGAAACAATTCCAGTACTGTGGAAATACAATCAGGATAACTCAAGATCTAGCAGCTTCTACATTAAGGGATCGAAGGGTGTGGAATAGGATATTCCAGAAGTCCAAAGGAACTAGGACTCAAACCAAGAATCACCTACCCAGCAAAACTGAGTATAGTACTTCAGGGGAAAATATGGTCTTTCAATGAAACAGAGGACTTTCAAGCATTCTTGATGAAAAGACAAGAGCTGAAAAGAAAATTTGACTTTCAAAGACAAGAATGAGAAGAAACATGAAAAAGTAAACAGCAAAGAGAAGTCATAAGGGACTTACCAAAGGTGAACTGTTTATATTCCTACATGGAAAGACAATATTTGTAACTCTTAAAATTTTTCAGTATCTGGGTAGTTGGTGGGACCACAGGCACACATACACACACACACGTACACATGTGCATGCACACACAGAGACAGAGAGCACAGAGTGAATTGAATAGGATGGGACCATATCTTAAAAGAAATTAAATGGTGAGAGAGAAATATAATGGGAGGAAACAGGGTGAAATGGAATGGGATAAATTATATCTCATTCAAGAGGCAAGCAGGAGACTTTTTAGTGGAGGGAAAAAGAGGAGAGCTGAGAAAAAAACAAGTAGTTTACCCTCATCACGTTTGACTAAAGGAAGAAATAAAATGCACACTCATTTTGGTATGAAAACCTATCTTACAATACAGGAAAGTGGGGGAGAAGGAGATAAGCAAGGGGGGGGATGATGGTAGGGAGGGCAATGGGAGGAGGGAGCAATCTTGAAGTCAACACTCAGGGAGGGACAGGATCAAAAGACAGAATAGAAACAATGGGGGGCAGGATAGGATGGAGGGAAATACAGTTAGTCTTACCCAACACGACTATTATGGAAGTCATTTGCGAAACTACACAGATAGGGCCTATATTGAATTGCCTGCCTTCCCAAAGGGAATGGGTGGGGAGGGAGGGATGGGGAGAATTTGGAACTCAAAGTTTTAGGAACAACTGTTTAGTATTGTTGTTGCTACTAGGAAATAAGAAATACAGTTAATGGGGAATAGAAAGTCATCTGGCCCTACAGGACAAAAGAGAAGATTGGGACAAGAGAAGGGAGGGATGATAGAAGAGAGGGCAGATTGGTGATAGGGAAAATTAAAATGCTTGGTGTATTGGGGTCGGGGGAGGGGATAAAAGGGGAGAAAATTTGGAACCCAGAATTTTGTGAAAATGAATGTAAAAAGTTAAATAAATTTTTATTAAAAAAAATTCCAATGGCATTATCTTAAATATTGTACCATATTTCCAGTACTTAAGTTGCAAAATTGGTTGTACTTGAAAATTTCTGTGCAGAACAAGTGTTCTTTTATCAAGCTCACTGCCAAGCCAATCAACACTGAAAATGAAAGATGTGGTTGACATTTAGATCATTGTGTGTGCATTAACATCTATTTATATTCAAAAGATACCCATGGCCATTATAGATGCATTAATTCTTGTACACCACAAGACTTTATATAGGTGTCATCTTTGTCTTATTTATATGATAGCATAGCTTAGTAGATAAAAAAGAAAAAAAAACTAACCTTGAAAACAGTAAGAACTGGATTCAAATCCTGTTTCTAACACATCCTGGTTGAGTGGCCTGAACAAGGCATTCACCTCTCAGTGCTCCAGGGTACTCTCTAAAATGTTGTAGAAAAATTGCTGACATGTATTGGCAGAAGTCATTTCCTCACTTGGAGATTCTTTAAACCAATGGAATCACAGGTCTAATTTGATTCCCCCATTTAGACTGGCATCCTGGTATAGTGGAAAGATCACTAGACTTAGAATCCAAATACCTAGATTTAATTCCTTTACTACTTACTAGCTTTGTGTCCTTCATCTGGTCATTTAATATTTCTAAATTTTCAGTTTCTCTATGCATAAAATAGGGATAATAAATCATTCTATTGTAATTTTTGAAACACTGCAGACTTTGGAGAATTGAAATTGGGGATTACTTAAAGAGTGACAGAGAAACATGGGGCATAAGCATAAAGCAAAAGTTGCAAAGAGGGGAGTAGGCAGCAGAGCTGGCATAGTGGGGTGTCATCAGAGATGTATATGGGAGAAAATGGACTGGTCACATGGCAAGAATGAGGAACAACTAATGAACAAACTCGTGCCACTTTGGTATCCTTGTGATGTTAGGAAACTTCAGAAACTTGATGGCTCATGTATTGTGAACTTATATGAGGTCAAGAATAAAAGCACCATTAATCTCTACACAGATAAGTTGTTAGGATGAGCTTTGGAGGAACCATATTATGGCATCAGAGATCCATTGAACTCCTGGCTTGTGAGGATAAAATTAAATAATACATGGGAAAGTTGTGTAATTGTGAGGTTCAACATTAATACAATTATGATTACTATCCAATATGAGTTATCTATTTTGTTCTTTTAATGTAATTACTTTTTTCAGATAAAAATTTACTTTCTTTCCCTTCTTCCTCTGCTTTTCCCCGAGTTGAGAAAGGAGACAAACAAAACCCTTCTTATAAACATGTAGTCAAGCAAAACCAATTCCCATATTGGCCATGGATAGAAAAAAAATGTCTTAATATGTGTTCCACATACAGAGCATATTTCATCATGAATCCTTTGGAATAATTCTTGGGCATTACATTGACCAGTGTATCTATCTTTCAAAAATATTTGTCTTTACAATATTATTATCATATAAATATTATAAATAATATACAATATCATTATTATCACATAAATTGTTCACATGGATCTAAATACTTCATTCTGCATCAGTTCATAAAATCAAGTTTTTCTGAAACCCTCTTTTTATCATTTCTTACCTCATAATACTATTTCATCACATTCATGTAAACATAACTTGCACAATCATTTTCCAATTCATGTCTCATTAAAATTTTAGGTCCTTCAGAACAGAGTTTGTCTTAGTTTTCTTTTTGTATCCCCTGTACTTAGCAAAGTGCTTTACTCATAAAAATACTTAATAAATATTCTATTCTTTCATGTATTTATTGACTTACAAGGAAATTTAATTGAACCCTTTTGAGTATAACATCTGAAAGGAAATGGAGAGAAGCAGAAGGCACCATACTGAGCGCAGAGTTAACCCTATGGTTAGGAGACAGAGTAAAAATAATGATATAGCAAAGGATGCTGGCCAAGTAAATGTCAAACAGGTAAGGACTGAGCCAGAAGAGAAAAGGGTCACAAAATTCGCAATAGGAGAATGCAAAGAAAGATGGGGTAGTCAAGAGCATCAAATGCTCTAGAAAAGTCAAGAAGGGGACTAAACATTTAAATCAAATTGGAAACTAAGACATGATCAATAATTTTGTAGAGAGCAATTGCAGTTTGATGGTCATGGTAGGACATTACAACGTAAGGAATTTAGGACTGAAAGAACTGAAAGCAATAAGCCTATAGAATATAGATAAAGGTTTCTAGCAGTCTGTCTATGAATCTGTGTAAAGGAATAAGGTAATCACTCATAATTCCACACCAAATATCTTTTCATTCTTCACTCTGATCACCCTTTTTATACTCTAAACTATCAACTGTTGCTATTCAACCTGTTGCTATGTTCTTTAGATTTGTAGATCTTATAATTTACTTGATTACTTTGTCCTCCAGCCCATAAATCATTAAAGGAGGGATTTAGTCTTCTGAAGCTCTGAAATTACCATTCTGATTTAACTGTTCTCTGTCCCTTTCCTATGTTTCACACATTCATTCTATATTTGAATTGAATTAAAATTAACTCATTTTAATAACTTTGAAAATTCCTATGAGGTAATTAAAGATAGGTAAGAATTTTAAAAATCAAGACTGGGAATGAAATGTTTGTTCATTAAATCTCTGAATGATATTACATGAATTTAACTGAAAAATACTATTGACCTTATATTTAATGATAACATAAGAAATTTTTGAAGCATGAAAAAAAATCTTTGCACTAGTATATGAGAAAGGTAAATAGATTCATATGTCCTAGTAAATCAATATGTTTTTAGGACCAGAGAGAGATAGACATGAAAATTTGGGAACTCCCCCACCAGATATCATGAACACTGGCTTCATTTGTCTTGAGAGTATACAGTCAGGCAGAGATCCTTATGTATGAAGTTTGGCAATATTTCATAATAATGATGAAAATAATCAGATATTCACATTGAGCATTGAGTTTAACAATAATAGCTGTCATCTATCTAGCATTTTAAAGTTTGTAAAGCATTTTAGATATATTATTTATTGTTAGTCTCACAGGAACTCAGTGAGATAAACACCATTTTATAAATTTGTCCTCATTTTATAAATTTGGAAGCAGATTAGAATGGTTTTCTAGGGTTACATACTCAATAAGTATCAGATGAAGGATTTGAACATAGGTCTTCTTTTTAAAGTCTAGTATAATGGTCATTTTGTCACCCTGCTCTCTCTCTACTAAGCACTTTTCTCACAACTTTTTGAGATGGATATTTGAGTATAATTATCCCTATTTTGCAAAATAAGAAACTAAGGTTCACAAAAGTTCATTGTATGATGAGACAGGTGACATCAGAGTAAAAAAAAAAGTTTTCTCCTGATCTCAAGAATAGCAGACAACCCAATGAATATTACAGCCTCTCTCTAAACCTATAAGTTTAATGTAACTTTTTAAATGTTTGTTGCTATAGTACAACATATACTTTATCTAATCATGAATGTGTATCAACTATTATTCTCATATAGAAATACATAGAGTCATAACCCCTTTCTTTTGAATGGTCCTAAAAACATGACATTAGCTTTCATTCATTTATAGTTGATCTCAAGATTGTCTGCTTCCTCTTCTAAATCATATATGAACTTTCTTCTCACCTCTCACTTCTGCCACTTTTGACCTTTAATTCTAACATTCACCTCTTTTGTGGCTCTTCCTGCAACATCAGTATCATGGATTTAAAGAGATTTTTACCATTATCTTATCCTAGCTCCCTGTCAGCCTACTGACCTTTACTCCTTTTTTTGCAAATCTCAATTCATATCTCTTTTATTTCATTGTAGAAGAAAAGTGAAAAGTCATCTCTAAAAATGTCATATTCATCTCTACTCTCATAGTATAATTCTAAAGTCAAAATCATACAAGATGGTGTAACAAACTGTTATATGTATATATACATATAGATAGATATATCAAAGCAAATACAATCACAAATGTCTTTCTTCCTTTGTTAAATCCATAATGGGTTGCCACATCCCTGAAGAGCATTTTTCCCCTCTCTCCTTACTTGAAAATTTATTAGAAAACTAAGGTGTCTGAGTAGCCAAAGAGTAGTAAATAAACAGAGCGGGTAAAAATGCTTCTTCAAAATTCATAGGGAAACATAATCAAAGTTTGATATTTGTGGATAAAAGAATTGACTAGATTCTGAAGACCCAAGTTTAAATCCTGTTTCTAAGAAATGCTTATTACCTGTTTGATCTTTCTCAATTAGTTTAACCAACTTGGACCTCAGTTTCCTCATTTGAGGAATAATACAGTTGGCCTGGGTAACTTCTGAGGTCCCTTCACTCTTCAGAGCAATATCTTAATACCTCTGAATGATTTAAATGATACAATGCAGTATCTTTCTCAAGAAAACCTCAAATGGGGCCACTGAGTCACATATGACTAAAATGATTGAATAAAAATAGCAGTTACAATACAACTAAGCCACACCAGACTCTCATTTTGTCTATCCAGAAAATCATATATACTAGTTACCTGAAGGGTCCTAAGGACCTTGTATCTGAATCATCAAATCATGTCACCATGTAATACTTTGCATTTTTATTGTAGTCAACTATTGATTTACTGTGTGTGTGTATGTGTGTGTGTGAGTGTGTGTGTGGCTTAATTACAGCACTCAGAGTTTTCCTATCTATTCTTTCATCACCATAGAGGCCTACCTTTAAACATTGTGAACTAGAAGGATCTCAGGAGCCACTGAGCCCAGGTCTCTCGTTGCACAGATAAAGGACTGAATCTCAAGAAACTAAAGTGTCTTTTTCAAGGTCACATAGATTTTCAATAGGCAAGTTCATATTTAAACCTATAGCCTCTGTTTCAAAACATAGTGTATTTACTATATTATGTTGATCATATTTCTGATATACTCACCTCACAATTCTTAGACACTCTCATTTCCAAGGATCTCAGTTTAATTCCACTTAAATCATTAGAAGGCTTAGTCACATTATAGAACTCATATCAATTGCTATACTTTCAAGCTCTTAAAATCAAGATATTGATCTTCCTAATCACAATATCCTTTCCTTTGACTTAACCTCTCTTTTCTAGAATGTGTTCTTTGTACTTATGATCTCCAACCCTTGAAATCTTTCTAGTTTAGCATGTTGATATTTAGCCTTGATCACAAAGCCAGCTATTTCACTTCTAATTTTTCACATTTACTTTTGCCATTCTGGCTTTCTGTCTCTCTTGGAGACTTACCACTGCATTCTCATTTCTACTTTCATGTCTACCTCTCCCTTTCCCGCAGAATAAGCTGATTACCTCTAATCTTGTCACCATGCAGCTAACTCAGCCTTGGATACTCTACACGGTCTTGCCCCTCTTAAAGGAGAAGGCTGGAGGATGGAAAACTTAACTCTTCCCAAAGATTTCCTTTATGTAAAGCAGAGATTAGACTTCCAGATGACTCCACTCTCCATCTGAAGCTTTGTTGGGTTTTAACTCCATAGAGTAAGATAGACCCTTGTTTCCACTTTGCTTTTGTGTGTTGTGTTCGGCTATTAAATTGTAAGAAACTTGTAGTGAAGGACTCTTTCTTATCCTTATTTGTATATCCAGAGCTTAACATAGTACCTGAAATATAGTAGGCACTTAATAAACATCAAACTGAACTGAACATATGTTTTATCCCTGCTTTCTTTTACATGTCTAATTTTTCCCTTTTCTCTGGTTCTTTCTCACTTGCTCCTGGACTTATTCAAGTGTCTCCTTCCCTAATACCTATTCAAGCTACTAACTCCTCTCTCTTCTACACATGCTGATAGGCTTTTTGGAAGTCTTTTCACCTTTTCAGTTTCCACTTTTGTACCACCTACCTAATCTTGTAATTTAGCTTCCATCTTCCATTGCTCTATTACTGAACTACTCACTTAAATGTTGCTGATGACATTGTCGCTGGACCCAGATGGCTCAGGAGGAGAAAGTGAGGTTGGTGACCTTATACAGCCCTCCTTCACTCAAATCACAGTCAACTGCAAGTCATGTCATCATGTTGATGTCTTGGTCCTCTTCGAGAATGAAGGACAAACACAGAAGCTAACAAATTAGTTATAGCTGAAGAGCTCCCGCTGCTACCAGCAGTTTTAGTCTCTATGGAAAGAGCTATCCCTAGCTATCCCCAACAGGCAATGTATTGTTTGCAGAATTGAATCTGTTACTTTGAAAAGTAGGTATCACTCTTTAAATAATGCCCACAGCACACTAATGAAAGAAACCTAAGTATTTATAATGGACTAGGATCTTGTTTTTAATGTGCAAATCATGGCTTATTAAGAAACAATGGCTTCTAACAATATTACTTTGCACATACATTTCCAGCGTAACTGGGCCATAGTAAGGCTTAAATGATTTCATGCATGATTTCTTCCAGTGATAGAACATGCAAAGGAAAGCAAATGTTCTGCAAGGATTAGTGTTCTTTAGGAAAGCATCTATCAATTAGATTTTGAAAACCTATTTCCAAAATACTAAAACCAATGTAATTTTTACAAGTTATGTAAAACATGGTTTGTAAATCAATGATATTTCAACAGCAGTTAGAGAAATCTAAATTATTTCCCTGCCAAATCTATACCTCTAGTCTGCTCTCTTGTAACTCATAAAATCCCCAATGTTTTTCCAGCACATACATTTATGCTGTATTATTTTTGTAGGGGTTTTTCCTTCCATTTTAAAACTAAAAAAAGTATTTTGGACTTTATGCAGAGTTTTTATATTGAATATAAATTATACACAATTAAAATGTCATTGTTTAGCACTTACCCACAGTTCGCTAAAAAGGGAGATATTGTGTTTTCATGGTTAGAATGTTATTATATCCTGTCACATTACTCTGATGCTTCTTCTGCTTTGTTCTTGCAAAGAATTAGAGAGCTCTGTCATAACCATTTACTGTAATAGTTTTTAGAAGATCATGACTTCAGAATTAGAGTAATAATTATTGGTATTTTCTGTAGGTCCACTGAGAGATCCCAACATCTTTGGAGACACACTACTTAGTAAGTACTGTTAGAGTCCATGGAGGACAAAATTAAGGTATATACATTACAAGAATTATTGAATTAATGGTTGGAACCAGATTTAAATTCAAATATTTTCACAGATTACTATCTTTTGTTTTTATATCACCCAAATCTCCCAGTATCTTTCCTTCTCTGTGTTCTCACAGAAAGACATACCATATTACAAAGAATTTTTTTAAAAAAGAAAAAAAAGACATAAATTTGAAGGAAGTCACCCCAAATGGTGAAAAGATCAAAAAACTGACCAAAAAAAAAAAAATCCAGTCTTGTGGACTTCCTCCCTCTGCAAATTAGTATTCAGTCTTCTCAGGGTTTTTCTTTGGGGCCATCCTTGTTCTTTATAATTGTGCAGTAATGACTTTTAATTGTTTTGCAATTGTTGTTCTTTTCATTTATATTGTGTATATTGTTTTCTTGACTCTGTTTACCTCATTTTACATCACTTCAGTTAAGTCTTTCATTGGATCTCTGTATTCATCATTTCTTACAGCATAACAATATTGCATTACATTCATCTTCCACAATTTACTTCACCATCCCTTATTAATAGACACCTATTTATTTCTAACTTTTTGATACAACAAAAAGTGCTGCTATAAATATTTTGGTACATTTGGGGACTTTCTTCTTATCAATAATTTCTTTGAGTCATATTCCTGGCAGTGGAATATGCATTAATTCAATGGATATTTTAGTCACTTTATTCACATAATTTGACATTTGTATCCAAAATGCCTGTACTGATTCATATCACCACTAGCAATGCTCTAGTATGCCAGTCTTCATACAGTTATGCCAGTATTGACTGTTGTTATTTTTGTCAATTAGCTCGCTTATAAACTAAAGATTGTTTTGATCTGAAATTATCTTATTATTGATTTGGCGCTTTCTTTTTAAGGTTATTAAAAGTTTCTGATTATCTTTTTAAGAATGATTTATTACTATCATCTGGCCATTTGTCTCTTAGGGGATGCTTTTTGTTACAGAAATATAGATATTAGATTATATAGATAACCATCTTTATGTACATATATTGATAAATACTATATAGATATAAGTTGATAATAATTTAGATGACAAAAGTATAAATGCTGTGGATAATATAGACATAGGTAGATACAAACAAACACCCTTCTAATGTAATTTTTTCTGGATATATAGATACATAAATATTTCAATATAGATATCGATATAGATATCTGTGTATTGTCTACAGATCTTCTATAACAAACCCTTATCTGAGAAATCAGATACAATTTTTCCTCATATGAATGTTTTCCTTCTTAACCTTGATTCATTCATTTTGTTGGTGCAGTTTTTCAGTTTCATGTAGTCAAAATTTTTTGTTTTATACAGTCATTACCTCTATCTCTTATTTGATTACCAATACATGTCCTATACATAGCTATGCCAGATTTATCATCTGCTTCTCCTCTTTGCGTGTGTGTGGTATGTTCTTTACTATTAAGGTCACATATCCATTTTGGATTTATTATAGAATAAAGTGTAAGATATTCTACTTTCTAGTTTTTCCAGAAATATCTATCAAATGGGGAGTTCATCAGTAATGTATGCTTTACTGTTTATTAAGTGATGAATGGAACAGCTGGATGACTCATTCTGGAAGACTCATCTTCCCGAGTTCAAATCTGAACTCGTATATTTACTAGCTGCACAACCCTAGCCAAGTCACTTAACCCTGCTTGCATCAGTTTCCTACGGTCTTTTGGCAAGAACATCTCAGAGGGGATCAGGAAGAAGCAGACATAACTGAATGACAAAACAACAACAACATGATGAATGAATGAATACATGAATAAAGCATTTATGAAGCGATTACTATGTCCAAAGCACTGTACCAATCACCAGTGATTAGCAAAGTAATAGTTTCTCTCTTTTTTCTCTTTTCTTTCTCTCTCTCTCTTCCTCCCTTCCTTCCTTCCTTCCTTCCTTCCTTCCTTCCTTCCTTCCTTCCTTCCTTCCTTCCTTCCTTCCTTCCTTCCTTCCTTCCTTTCTTCCTCTCTCTCTCTCTCTCTCTCTGTCTCTCACACACTAAGCTCATATTATAATGGTGTAGGGGTGGAGCCAAGATGGCGGAGTAGAAGGACGCACGTTTATGAGCTCCTAAACCAAAGCCCATAGAATTAATGTAAAAAGAGTCCCCCATAACTTCTGGGTGAATACAAGGTGTGCAGAGGCAGAGTGGAGGAGATTTTCGTTCCAGGGAGCCCTGAGGACCCGTCCCCAGGGTCCGGCACGCCCCGGAGAGTAAACCCGACCCCCAGCGCTGCCCTGGCCGAGGCCTCAGAGAAGCGGATCCGAGCAGGCTTCAGAGACGGAAGCTGAAGCAGCCGGGAAAGTCCCTCCTCCCACAGAAGCAGGTCAGTGAGAGAGGCCGGGCTGAAGGAGAGGGGAAGCGGGGCGTCTCCGTGACTCGGGCCCCCTCGGGAGGAAGCGGCGGCAGCGGGGACGGGGGCAGGAAGCGGAGGCAGAGGTGTGGGCAGCGGCTGAGGCGGCAGCGGCCCAAGACTCAGGAATCCCCCAACAGCAGGCAGGATCTTCATTACGGAAGATTCCCGCATAAAACCTGACGGAGCTGAGCCTGGGAGACGGCCCTGCCCCCGCCCCGCTCTGTTGCTGAAGGCTTCTGCTCGGGACCCCCAGGGGAGCTGAGATTGGGAGGCGGGCCCCCCAACCCGCCCCCACCGGCTCCATTCCTGGGAGTCTCTGCATAAAGCCCCCCCGAGGGATCAGAGTCTCAGAGGCAGCCCTGGCCCCACCCCAGCACCTGAACTAAAGCTCACTGATTGACAGCCGGCAGGAGGAAAGCCCATTTAAATCTCAGAGGCCAAGCACTAGCTGGGCGGATCCAGGCGGGGGTGGAAAGGAATCTCAGAAGTCAAGTAACTGGCTGGGAAAATGCCTAGAAAAGGGAAGAAAAATAAGACTTTAGAGAGTTTTTTCCAAAAAATGCAAATGATCCCGACCTTCGGATCTGACGAAGATGAGGACTTATTCTTGCCATCAGGGAAAGACATGGAGGGCAGGGCCTCAGTACCCCAGACACACCAGCGGGGTGGTGGGTGGGCTCAGGCCCTGGAAGAGCTCAAAAAGGATTTTGAAAAGCAAGTTAGACAGGTGGAGGAAAAACTGGGAAGAGAAATGTCAGAGATGCAACAAAAGTATGAAAAACAGGTCAATACCTTGGTAAAGGAGACCCAAAAAAATGCTGAGGAAATTAACACCTTGAAAAATAGGCTCACCCAATTGGCAAAGGAGGTTCAAAAAGCCAATGAGGAGAAGAATACTTTCAAAAGAAGAATGAGCCAAATGGAAAAAGAGGCTCAAAAGCTCACTGAATTTAATAGTTCTCTCAAAATTAGAATGGAACAGATGGAGTCTAATGACTTTATGAGAAACCAAGAAATCACCAAACAAAACCAAAAGAACGAAAAAATGGAAGAGAATGTGAAATATCTCATGGGAAAAACAACTGACCTGGAAAATAGATCCAGGAGAGACAATTTAAAAATTATGGGACTACCTGAAACTCATGATCAAAAAAAGAGCCTAGACATCATCTTCCATGAAATTATCAAGGAAAACTGCCCTGACATTCTAGAACCAGAGGGCAAAATAAGTATTGAAAGAATCCATCGATCACCACCTGAAAGAGATCCAAAAAGAGAAACTCCTAGGAACATTGTGGCCAAATTCCAGAACTCCCAGCTCAAGGAAAAAATCTTACAAGCAGCTAGAAAGAAACAATTCCAGTACTGTGGAAATACAATCAGGATAACTCAAGATCTAGCAGCTTCTACATTAAGGGATCGAAGGGCGTGGAATAGGATATTCCAGAAGGCAAAGGAACTAGGACTCAAACCAAGAATCACCTACCCAGCTAAACTGAGTATAATACTTCAAGGGAAGATATGGTCTTTCAATGAAACAGAGGACTTTCAATCATTCTTGATGAAAAAACCAGAGCTGAAAAGAAAATTTGACTTTCAAACACAAGAATGAAAAGAAGCATGAAAAAGTAAACAGCAAAGAGAAGTCTTAAGGGACTTACCATGAGTGAACTGTTTACATTCCTACATGGAAAGACAATATTTGTAACTCTTAAAACTTTTCAGTATCTGGGTAGTTGGTGGGACCACACATACACATGTACACGCATGCACACACATACACACATGCACACACATACAGAGATAGAGTGCTCAGATTGAACTGAATAGGATGGGACCATACCTTAAAAGAAACTAGGGTAAATGGTGAGAGAGAAATGTAGGGGGAGGGAAAGGGAAGGGGGTAACTATATGTCATTTAAGAGGCAGGTAGGAGTTTTTCTTAGTGGAGGGAAAAAGAGGAGAGCTGAGGAAAAAAAAAAAAAAAAACAAGAAGTTTACCCTCATCACATTTGACTAAACGAAGGAGTGAAATGCACACTCATTTTGGTATGAAAACCTATCTTACAGTATAAGAAAGTGGGGGAGAAAGAGGTATTGCAAGGGGGGGGGATGATGGGAAGGAAGGGCAAAGGGAGGAGGGAGCAATTTGAAGTCAACACTTGGGGAGGGACAGGATCAAAAGACAGAAGAGAAACAATGAGGGGCAGGTTAGGAGGGATGGTAATCCAGTTAGTCTTACACAACACGACTATCAGGGAGGTCATTGGCAAAACTACACAGATATGGCCCATATTGAATTGCCTGCTGTCCCAAAGGGAATGGGTGGGGAGGGAGGGATGAGGAGAATTTGGAACTCAAAATTTTAGGAACAACTGTTTAATATTGTTGTTGTAACTAGGAAAGAAGACATACAGTTAAGGAGGAATAGAAAGTCATCTGGCCCTACAGGAGAAAAGAGAAGATGGAGACAAGAGAAGGGAGGGATGACAGAAGAGAGGGCAGATTGGAGATAGGGAAAATTAGATTGCTTGGGGTATTGGGGTGGGGGGAGGGGATAAAAGGGGAGAAAATTTGGAACCCAAAAATTTGTGAAAATGAATGTAAAAAAATTAAATAAATAAATAAATTAAAAAAAAAATATTATAATGGTGTAGAAAAAATACATGTGGGAAGTTTCAGCTTCAAGTCACATAGAAAGCTCTCATGGTCCTTAAGTTACAGAAGCAAAGCAGATGATGTTCTCTCTTCAGTAATGTTATTTCTACATATTAGTTTCTGGTGCTGAATTATTTTACAGTGCCAGTGGTCTCTGATGAGAACTTTCTTTTCTCAGCCTTCAGCTGATGTAGCTGTATCATCTGTAAAAGTTAGTGCTAGGCTGCACATTCATGTGTATGTACTGCTTTCAAAGATGATGACTTTACATACTGTAGTGGAAGCAATGCTATTCCAAAGCCTCTTGAGTTCTAGGTTTTGACTTGTCTTTCTCAGGGTATGAGAGGTGAAAGTGGTAGTCAAAGTTGTAGTGGTATTGGTTTTAATTGCTTGGCATATGTTGTCTCTGATGTTTTCCTCAGGATGTATTTCTGCTTCAGCTACACGGGCTTAACTGCCTTTTGCATATGTTTGGCAATTGATGAGAATGGGCAGCCCCCTTTTCACAGTGTTGCTTTCTTGAATGATGGCTGTGAAGTCTGAGCAGTAGGTATGAAGAATTAAAGGGGAGGGATGTTGTCACTACAGGATCTTATGATCGTCTCCCTTTTGGTGGCAGTTATTATTCATCAGTTGTTGCTGATGATTATAAAGAAGCTAGGTCTCTTCTACATGATGGTTTTCCTCCTCAGTGATGGCTATAAGCAACTTTAGTGGTTTGGGAGACACTGCTATCCTCAAGTATTGACCAGCATGACTGAGTTTCATTGTTCTGATTTTCCTTTGAATACTCTTTTTTTAAATTGTTTTATCTCTTTCTCTATTAATTAATTTAGATGGCTGCTGTTATAGATTTCACATGGTCATAATGAATGATTTCTTGGATTAATTACTGTAGTCTGACAGGATTTTACTGAACATTTTTAATTGATTGTCTTTAATGATCTTAATTCTCCTTTGTGGCTGTATTCTACCTGATGCAGTCAATTTTATTTCAGTCTTTTATTTTTATTCTTTACTTGTCTTTATTTTGCTTAGGTATGTTTCTTATAAGCAACAGATTACAAGATTGTGTGGTCTTACCCAAATTATAACTTTTGGTTTTGGATTTTTAAATCTATTCCCATTTAATGTTATATGGGTTAGGTAAATGTTTAACAATTGGCTTACTGGGCAAAAATGTGCCCAGGACAGAATTCTAAGTTTAATTTCCATCATTAATATTTTCTCCATCACTTTCTTAAGACTGGATAATCAACAGAAAAGAAAATCAAGTCTTGATTTATAGTATATCCTGATTTCCCAGGTATAAATGCTTGTACTAGAAATTACTATCATCTTGTCCAACCCAGCTCTAACACACATGAATATATATGTGTGTGTATGTGTGTATGTGTATGTGTGTGTATTTCTGTTAGCGTGTGCCTCAGCATGTCTGGTAGTGCTATGAAAGAGATAGCAAATTATTATTTAAAAAATAGAATAGTCTTGTTTAAAACTGTTTCTTAAACTAGACATCCTTTTGGATTACTGATTTTGAATAAGCAGTGCAATGTCCAAGAACACTTTCCTAAAGTATCTCCATACAATGAATAATGTGACTTTATTTTTCTGTCCATGGCGACCTAGTCTTGAAAATTCAGTGAACATCATAGCCTCATTGAAGGAAATGCTCTATTTCTTTATATAATAATCAAGAAAGACTTAATGAAAGTGCAAACTTAGATCATTATTGGAAAGTCATAGATCACAAGTAAATATGTAAGTATATTAGCACCTGCATATCTGAGCTGTTATGCTTAAGTCCCTTAGTGGGAGTTAAAAAAAAAAAGTATGTTCCAAAGGATCATATATAATTTGTAACATACTCCCAGACTCCTTTTCTCTGAAACAGAATGAGCCCAGCAAGTCTTATTATTAGTGCCTTTTAATCTTTTATACTTCACTAATCTGCTTCATCACAATTTTTCTAAGTATGCTGCCTACCTCTGAAGAACAAATTACACACACTATTCCATCTAACAGCGTGTGGTTTTAAAACAGATCTGACTTTCCCCTCTCCAGTATAATGAGTATAAAGCCTCTTTGTACTTATAGCACCAGATAAAGATTTTTTTTTAAACTTAAATGGTTCTATTAAAAATTTACCTATTAACTGAAAGAGTAATCAAGCTTGTTTGGCTATCTGAAATTCTTTTCTTTTATTTCTATGTGCAAAAGGAAGATTTATCTATATTATTCCTGAGAACTGATAAAGAGTGGATATAACACTTGCTTTGTAATCAGGAAGATCTACCTGGCTTTGAGAGTAGCTAGGTAAAGAGTAGAGTAGCTAGGGTCTGGAGTCAGGAAGACTCATCATCCTGAGTTCAAAGCTTGCCTCAGACACTTACTAGCTATGTGATCCTGGGCAAGTCACTTAATCCTGTTTGACTGAGTTTCTTCATCTATAAAATAAACTGAGGAAAGAAATGGCAAGCCACTCCAATATCTTCACCATAAAAACCCAAATGGGTTCACAAAAAATGTAACTGGCTCTGTCATCCCAGTAAATGACATTACCTCTCATTAGCCCCAGGTTACTGTCTCAGACCATAAATTAAATAGGGCATGCCATTTTGCATTAATAGAGGGAATTTCTTACCAAGAGCATCATGTATTGATGAACAATAGCCTGGTAAGAAAAATGACAATAGAAATGTTTTTCTTTTATTATCATCACTAAATTTAATTTTATGTTTTTAATTAAAATGCAGTGCTAAGGTTATATCAGCTTTATAGAACATATGGTAAACATTAAGCTTTGATTTTTTTTTTCTAGTAAGTACTTTTTCTTCCCCAGGAGATAAAATAGATTTGTTAAAAGGTGATATTCTTATACAAATAGATCAGTGAAATTTTTTCCCAAACATATTCTAGGATCTACTTAGAGACAATGTGCCCTGTAGGCAGATTGGGTCTGCTCTTGTTGAATTCCCATTGAGTCTCCCCTTTGAAGGCAATGGCTTCCTACCAGCATTTCATACAGCCAGAAGTTCTTGACTCTGCCGCTGGGCTATAGTCAGTATCAATGACCATCTTGCAGGTTTTTGTTTCTTCCACATGTTCTCCCATTCAGTGTCTAGACCGTAGGTTAGAAGGAATGTCTGAGGCCATCTAGCCTAGCCTTCTCCTTTTATTGTTGCTTCATTCATTCAAGAATATCTGACTCTTTGTGAACCTGTGGACTGTACTGTCCATGAGGTTTTCTTAGCAAAGATGTTAGAATGATTTCCCATTTCCTTCTCCTATGGATTAAGGTACATCAAAGTTAAACGATTTGTCCATGTTCATATGACTAGTAAGTGAATGAGGATTCATTTGAACTCAAATCTTGCTGACTCTGTGCCCTGTGCTCAAGTCCATTGAGGAACCTAGCTGAGGTTCATGTTTAAGTCTTCATGGATTCATTTGGGGTTTTATTGGCAAAGATAATAGAATGGTTTGACATTTTCTGCTCCAATTCATTTTACAGATGAGGAAACTGAGGCCAATAGGTACCTTGCCCAGGATCACATAGCCAGTAAGTGTCTGAGGCCAGATTTGAACTCAGGAGTCTTCCTGCATTCTATCTTTTTCCCTTGCCACCTAGCTGCTCATTTTACAGAAAAGGAAACTGAGATCCAGAGAGGTTAAAATTACTTCACACAAATAGAGACAACAAAGGAGTTTTTAAATACAGATCCTCTTACTCCAGATTCAAGCTTTTTCTACAGTAATTCTATCATCATTTCTCTGATGGCATGGTCTTGTTCAGGAATGAAGGACATACAACAACACAACACAACTATCTGAATTTCCATGATAACATTCTCTAAATCTTTCCATTTGAATGGTGAGCTAGGTTAAACCCCAGCATGGACCTTCTGCCCCTCCATATACACACACAAAGAATCAACAAGAATCTTTTAACCTCTTGTGTCTAAGGGTGTACCTTACCCCACTTCTGGCTAAATCAGTAAATAGCAGAGATTTCTGAGTTTCAGGTGATATAAGTAATCCCACTCAGGTTGCAAATATATCTAATGGTGGAAGGGGGAAACTAATGGGATGCTTTATAGATTTCTGAAAAAATGGTGATACTCCCTCCAAGAAGTTATCATAGCATGATGAATCCAGAATAGGAAGGTATATCAGAAGTCATCCAATCCAATATCCTCATTTTACAGATGAGGAGAATCTGAGTATGGAAATTATGTGATTTTACAAGGTCAAACAGATAATATGCACCAGAAGCAGGATTTGAACTTAGGTCTCCAGGTTCAGTGCTTTAGAGGAAACAACTATTTTTACCCCTTCCATGTGTCTGAGGTCACCAATTTTCATGTTCACCGTATTTTAACTTAGAAATGTGATAAGCACTCCACTGAAGCTAGAGAAAAAGGAGACAGTGTCAGAAAGTGTGGTATGTTAAGAAAGAAAAGAGCCTTTGTAGGAAGAAAGGAGGGGCAAATGCCACAGAACACATTATTCTGTTTTTCAACTGCCTTTAACTAAGTAGGAATAAAGGATCAAAGAATTATATACTTTCATGCCTTTTATCAGTATGATCCCATTTGGGGTCTTTGTTTTGGAAAGGGATAGGTCTGGGCTGTTTGTGCTTATGAAGTCAGAGGACCTGGGTTCAAATCTTAGGTGTCACACATACTATATCAGTGACCATAGATATGTTATACACCTCTCTCAGTTTCAGTTTCATCATGTGTTAGGTAAATATTTAAATAAGTTGAATAGGTTAACTTTAAAGATGCATTCCAGCTCTAAGGCTATGATTCCATGGTCTCATGAAGTCTGAAGGCCCCTCCAGATATAAATCGTGTAGTCCTAGAAGACCTATAGTAGATCTGATACCTAATTACTAGAGATGTAATCAGAAGCATAGTGTTAAATGTTTAACAATAAAGTCTACCCCAGACTGAAAAACACTCTTATGTTAAATATTTCTTTTTTTATCCATCACTGTCTTAGATCTAGTAACAAGAAACAAAATAAATCAAGCTTTGATTGGTAACAATTAAGGATTTCCAAAGTGTAAATGCTAGTCAAATGGCCCACAAGTTCTACTCCAGCCTATCCCTACCTGTGATAGACTCAGGGATAATAACTCCATCTCCTAACGAAGAACTCAAGGTATTTTTTTTCCTTAGGAGAAAAACCAAAACTAACAAAACACTATCACCCAAAGACAGAGTAAATTTGGCCCCATCAAAGTGTTTGTGGCAGGGGAGGGAGTCATTGAGGGGATTTCTATGATTGAACCTTTTGGGCAATAAAGAACTTCTGAAGCATTCACAGTACTATTGTTATCAGAGTACAGGAAGGTAACATAGATGCCAGTTATGGAAAACTCCCAAAGCTATTTGAAGATTTAAAGAAATTGAAGAAATTTCTTAATGAAATTTCTCTTTGAAACAGAAATCCTGAGTGTCTTCCTCTCCCAGATTTATTTTTTTTCTAATTAAAGGGGCCATCCCTCTACTCATTTCTGTTAATAGTTAATATATACATATACATATATATATATATATTATATATATATGTGTGTGTGTGTGTTGTTTGTAATGGCATGTCGCTCTCTTTTTAACATTCTTATGTTGATTACCATGGAAACAGGAGATATGAGAATTAACACTTTCAGTTCTACCCATAATTCCCAAAGGCTTATGATGTTGAATTTGGCATTGGGGAAAATCTAGGATGACATGACCTGAGATCATTTGTCCAGGTACTGGGCCTAGCCATTATTTAGTTCCCACTTTAGACAACCTAAGCTGTGACCTCACTCCTCTCCAGCATGCCTCCCTCACCCATCTATGTGATCAGACAAAATGGATGAATTCTAATGATCCTGTCTTTCAATGTCATCATCTAATATTCAATTCAACATTATTAGAAACTCTGAGGGGAAAAATGTTTGACTTCCAAAGTTACTTCCTGAATTTCACTTTCCCACAGTAATGACCACGAGAGTCTCATCATTATGAGGGGTGGTGCTATGTTCATATAAATACTTATAAAGAGAGTGAGATAGAGAAGACTTATGTTTATAACATTTGTCACTTTGTCTCATTTTTGTTTATAAAGTTTCAACAGCAAAAACTGTGTCTATTCTATGATAAAAAAGACCCTGAAATGTAACTGACATCCTCAATATCTGTCAGTCCTTTTGATCATTCCAGAAGAATAACTCTCATTCAGTAAGAGGTAAATAATGGTTGATAAACATAAGAAAAATGAAGCAAGTGTTCACAATAAACAATTCCAAGGGTTAACTTTAAGAACTAGCCATGTGCTTCACTTGAGAGTGCAGTAATTTGAATCGAGTAGGGTAGGAAAAAAAAACATAAAGAAAGATGTCCTTGAAGAATGGAGGTTTTGGAAGACATTGGACAAATGACACATCCCTTCTGAACATAAAGAAGTTTCTTCAGTAATGCATCAAATGCCTGTTTACACAAATGCTCCTTCCTTAAGAAAAATAAGAGCAAGCTTACCACTTCTTCATGTCTGCATTTCCTCACATTAATTCCATTAATCTACAATGGAAAAATAAAAAAAATTTAAAATTGTCTTGCTGTGCATCTTATAAAGTGAGATTGTATTTTTCTTTTGAGGGTAAACTGTTCTATGTTACATACCTGAAGAATAGCATCCCCTATAAAAAGCAGTCCTGAAAGTTCAGCTGCAAATAGAGAAATAAACAAATTATTCTTGCATTTTTGCCTTAGTGAATTACAGGTCTGACAATAGAATCATACAGCCAGTGATAGAAAGCAAAACAAATAAAAATTCATACAATCCAGTCCTCTTAATTAATAAATGAAGACACTGAGGAACAGATATATGGTAGAAGTTGCAAGAAGTCACCAGGTAGTAAATGGCAAAGCCAGAGCTCAAAACTAAGTCCTATGATGTGAAATCTTCTATTCTTTTCACCACATAACAATGAATGTCAAATATAGTGGAACCAAAATAATCCTTATGAAATTGAACTAACTAAAATATGCATTTAAAATGTTTTTTCCAAATATGAAATAAGCATATAGACATTTATGTGTGTTTATTTTTCTCCTACTTCAGCTCAATGGAGTATTACAATACATTCCACAAAGTCATTAAAATAGAAAATGATTCTTTGACAATTCCCTTCAGATGAGGAAATCAAGTTCTCTCCCTCCTTTGTAATTCTTAAGATGTCTTGTCTGTGCAGGTTTCTGACACTTGTTTCTATTGACTAGAGAATTAGCTTCAATATTTCTTTTTAGACATCATTTAGCTTCACTGATTTTCAATCTAAGGCAGCAACATAGTTTCCAAAGTATGTCAAAATAGATAATATCTGAAATTTTTTTGGAAAACTATCCATTAATAGGGCTTAATTGTTAAGAAGGTTAATTTATGCTTTATATATATATATATATTCAAAATCAGCCCCCAAAATGGATTGGGTTTATTCACATAGTAGAGAGTTCTCCATGACTGAAATTCTCTAAGTGTAGTCCATATGGACCATAATTTAGAAGACTTTCACATCCAGGTATTAGTGAGATTAGATGACTTGTGTGGTCCTTTTTAATGCAGAAATTCTGTAAATAGCATTTATGTTTGCTTTTTGAATGAGACAAGATATGTGAAAGCTCTTGGAAATACAGTCTTTGGACATATTGACTTCTGAGGTTCCTTTAGATCTAAACATTAAATAAACTCTAAAGAGACACATTTCATCGACTTTTTGTGAAGTGATTTGCTTGCCTTCACACTTTTGTGGTGTGTCCTTATATCCTACCTCTTTTTCTCCAAATAACTTCACTTAAAATGTTTAAAAAATAAAATTTTGAAATAAACAAGGAAAAAGAAAATAAGGGCAACTAGTTGATGCAATGGATGAAGCACTGAACCTGGAGTCAAGAGCACCTGAATTCAAATCTGGTCTGACACCTACTAGCTATATGACCCTGGATGAGTTACATAACCCCAATTGCCAAGGAAGGAAGGAAAGAAGAAAGGAAGGAAGGAAAGATAGAAGGAAAAGAAAGGAAGAGAGAAAATTAAGGACTTCTCCATTTTCAAAGATGAGGCAAAGGCAAGACATGTATAGGATTTCTGTATACTCACATGATAATGGGACAGGGGGAACAAAAAAAATATAAATACAGTGGAAAAATGACTAGCCCTTGAGTCAGAGCACATAAGTTCAAATCCTATCTCATGACTACTACCTATATGACATTGGAGAAGTCACTTAATCTTTCTGTGCACAAGTTTCCTTATCTGTGAAATGAGTGTCTCAACTGGAGACCAAAAGACATCTGAGGTCACCTCCAGTTCTAGATCTTCACTCTTAGAGTTAAGTGATATATTAGATATAGTTTTGCAAATGGAGTTAGGAACTCCTGAGTTCAGATCCTGCCTCAAACTTTTACTAACTATGAAAGAAACCCAGACAAATTACTTCAGCTCTTTCAACTTCAGTTTCCCTATCTGTAGAATATAGATGATAATAACACTTACCTAATAAGATAGTAAGTATCAAATGAGTAAAGTGCTTTGCAAAACTTAAAATGTCATATATATATATATATATATATATATATATATATATTTAACCTATTATCATAAAAAAATATGACTTTCTCCCCAGGTGGTTTGTTGGTTGGCATTTCTTTCTTTACACCATCTCCAGTAGGTCCTTATTTAAATGAATATATTATCTGAGAGGAATAAAAACCACATAGTACGAATGTATGTCTAGTGAATTTGTAAAAGAAGGGAACAGAGAAGATCTCTAATATAGAGTGATGCTGGGGACAGAAAGAAATAATGGATGTTTCCTTGGGTTGCCAAAGACATATGAAAAGGCACTTGACACTTAGATTATGAAGGAAGGAGCTTGCTCAAGTGGAAAAGGGCTTTGTTAAAAATGGGGAAAGAGAAGATCTAAGTAAGTCTAGTGATTTAAGGCAATGGAAAATGAACTTATATTTATGGTATTATTTATAAATTTTGTAACATTTATTATTGAAAGACATGCATATTTAAGTTTTATTCTTATTTTTTTCATCATCCTATAAGAGCTACTTAGAAAGCAGTGAGAGTAACTTTATAATGCTAGGTTAACACATACCTTTTTGCTCTTTGGAAATTTTTGAAATTACAACTGGAATGTTATGTTCTGCTCCTCCCTGGAAAATAATTAAAAATAATTTAATTGATTGTTTAAAGATTTAAAATACATTATACCTAAGAAAATTAGCAATTTGTTCACAAAATCCATTTACCATGTATTCAGTGAGCAAGTGCAGAATGAAACAGCAAAAAATTGTCCTCTATATTTTATGAATAGATATTAATAAAATTACTTTTATATAACATCATATAGAATCAGAATAGCATGTTAAATGGGCACTGTGCATATTTTGAGACAGAAATATAAATTATTTTTCCTATGGTTGCCTGCCACTTCCTCTTAGTAAGTTAATTGCTTATGAAGGTGCATTAACTAATTTAAATTACAAGATTACTATATTCAATTTTGAATGAATTATATTAATTTTTTAAAAAAATGTTTCATGGTTCATCTGAATTTCATGACTAAATGCTTTAAAATTTCAATATGTGTATATACACTATCAAAATCATATAAAAATAAATAAATGATTTATGATCAAAATAGCAAAAATATCTATGTTTAACAAATTAAAAGCAAAACAAAAAAAAAAGATCTGAAAGCTATTTTTTAAAATCAAATTCTCTCACTGAACTTCTGCTGATCCATTATGACTGGGATGTTGAAAACAAAAGCTAACCAAAACAGATTAAGCTGCATAAGAATAAAAATCAAGGTTATGGAAAACAATTGGAACACTATCATTTACAAAAGAGGATTTTTCTGTCTTCCAGAATTTGAGAGCACACTAAGTACTATTTTCCTCCAACATAAAAATCACTTCAAAACAAACCTTTCTTCTTTAATAGAAGCAATAGGAAGGCATCTGGCAGTGTGTTCACATCTCACTTTATTAAGCTTTATGCATGAAACTCCCTCTCATAAGTGGGAAAAATTCCTGAAGGGCTCATTTTCTTTTAATAAAACCCTTAAGAATTATGTATGGGACTCATTGGAAAGATTTGCCATAAGACCTTCCCTTTGCAGAGAGTCCTTCCTTGGGGTACACAGGTGCTTCACAATTCCATTAACTCTATAAATGAACTGAAATTCAGAGGATTATGAGGATAGTTTATGCAAAACTGCCTAAGTATCCTGAAATCACCTCTCCAAAACATCAAGCATATATTCAGCAGGAAATCTTGATGATGGGTTATTACTCTTTCCTGATATGCTGATAATGGTATTTTCCAAAATAATCTGGAAGAAATTCATCACTAAAATCCACTGAACTCCAGTAATTCATGACACTAAGTGCCTGACTTTACTTTGCTACTGTTTCTTACATAAATTCAGATAGTCACCAACTTACTCATGACCTATATACTAAGAGCTCTTTTTGTAATTTGAAGTTTGACATTTTCGAACCCATTTTATCTATAGAAACAATATAATATATTGTGACTGCATCCACAAGGCAGAGAAGAAACACAATTTTAGCACTAAATAATACAATTTAGAACTATTTAGGTTAGTCTGACACTAGGAGATCACTAGTGTTATTGAGAGTGATGGCCAATGCAGTGTCAAAGGGATGAAGAGTTGAAGGAGAAGAAAAAAAGAGAAAGATTTAGAGGCAAGAGAGGGAAAATAGGAATAAGATAAAGAAGATGAAGGGATAGTGTTTCTTCCTCTTCCTTTGAATACAAGGATAGCACTAGGCAAATTTTTAAAATATAGCTAGTTCCTGATTAATGTCAATAATAAAAATTGATAACATTTGCACGGCATATTTCCATTGGGCTGGAACCAATTACCATAACTGTATAATTATAATTTTGAATAGTGTGAATTTGAACATATTCAACCACTTTATGGGATTATTTTTTTATACAAATTGCTACTGAGCTGTATTCTCTAGTTCCCACCTTTAAAATCACCTACTGTCCCTAACCCAACCAATTCTCAGTGTATGCAGATATAGAAGCTGGACTGAAGGCAGGATAAGAATCCCTCATTAATCAGTCACTTATTACTTAGTAGCCAAATGACCCTGGGTGACTAATTTTGCTAAGCCTCAGTTTCCACATTTCTTAGATGGAAATACTATTTAGTTATCTGGGTTGTTATGAGAAAAATGTGTTTAAAGCACTTTATAAATGTAAGCTATTGCTATCATTCCCTCAGCACAGTTTATATACACTAAATTCCAGGTGGAAAACTATTAGATGAAACTAATTTGCACTCCTCAGCGAACTGACTGATCCTACATAGTTGCTTCAATATTAAGACATTCTGCTCCTATGCTTTTGTCACTCTACTACTGGAAGGTAGTTTATAGGACCACAAGTGACTGTGTGTGTGTGTGTGTGTGTGTGTGTGTGTGTATTTTCTGTTTTATAAGCTGATGTTGCCAAAAATCAAAAACAGCTTTACACTCGATGGTCAATCTGCTAATTATCCTCTCAGTATTTGCATGGATTGATCCTCAGACAAAAGGTACAAAGATCATTGTTAGCCTCGTATGTGAATCATTTCTAGGTTTATATGTTCTACCAGACCTTTTCCTCTAATGACATAGCATTTAGATGAGATTTTGTAAAGGGGCTTTAATGGAAATTATCTCCACTATGAGGGATATTCCTGATTTTCAAAGGCTTCCTCCCATCTTCTACCTCTGACTCCATATATTTTTCTAAGATCATTAGTTTACAGTATAATAGATTTAAAACTGGAAAGAAGTCATCTATTCTAACTCCTTCATTTTACAAATCAGGAAACTTGGGCCCCAAAATGTTATATGACTTGTCAAAAGTCACACACATAGTAAGTCATAATGCCTGAATTTGAACACATGTTGGGAATTTCCCATGGTGGAGGAAAAGGTGGGGGGAGGGGAGTAGTCGTCATATTTATGTGTGTATACATCATTTCTAAATTGAAGAATACTTTGACTTTTTTATTTTGGTTGTTAGCTTATTTTTAGTTGAATCTTATTTTTCATTGACTTCCATTATAAAACAGCATGAAGATTTTTATGTAGGTGGCCCTTTTAGAACTTTGTTTTAATTTCCCCAAATTATTGACCTCTTCATACCTATTCTAGGAATCAGTCACACTTGTGTAATTACCTGATATTATATAATATGACTTTCCTCTTATACACCTACATATGACACCAGAGATTGCCTTCTACTGACATAGCCTTTAGAATGAGAAATTGGAGAAGGACTTTAATGGAAATTATCTCCACTGTGATAAATTTTCTTAATTTTCAAAGGCTTTTGTGTATCTTCTTACAAATATGGATTGTAGAAGATATACATGTCTATAAGAAGTTATATGTCTATATAGATCTATCTATCTATCTATTTATCCATCTATCGAAAAACTAAGTTGCTACAACAAGCTTCCCAATAGATGCTACCATATAGTCATAATCATTATCATACCACCATAAAGTTAATGGTTAAGGATTTGCAAAATAGTAATGTCCCATTGGTTATTTCTGTATGCTTAGAATCCCATGAAAATTGTGAGGGAGGACCTATACTTTCCCCAAATATTTTAGAAATAATCTTTTTCACATGATCAGTCTTGATGTTACTATAACAAATTATTGCACAGTAAAGCTTTTTTTACATTTTATGTATAAAATTATTACTGTAGAGATTATTAAAAGCTTACAATGTATATATGTGTATATTTTTAAACGTGTGTAAAACATAGTTATTGGGCAGCTTTAATACATCAACCAACTTGTTTGTTAAAAACTGAGGCTTTTATTTGTAATTTCACACACAAATGTCATACTACTTGTATTTGCCTGCAGCTGTACCATTAATGTAATTGAACTTTCTTGCAATTGGTATTAATTCCTAAAACTCACACCTGACTATTTTGAGTCATTTACTTTCATCATTATAATGTACCTTGATTATATGGCTCTAAATCCATTTCCTAGCACTTGGCTATCACAACCAGCATAACAATGTGGTAACACTGTGCACTAATGATGTTATCTTGAGATACCTCTCTTTTTCTCTATCTTTTTGCTAAACACAGAAAGATAAGGACATAGGATATAGTGGCCTCGGTCATCAGAAAAGATTACTTAAGGAATAAAGATACAGTTTATCAAGTTGAATGAATAAATAGTATATTCTTGCCTAAACCTTTGAATGAAAAGTATGACTATTCTAAACAATCTGTCAACCTTATTATATTAATTATTAGGAAACATTTATTTTGTATTTTTTTTGTGCATTACATAATGAGGGAGAGAAAACAATGAAATAGGTTCTAAGTCCTTATCCAGGAAGAGGCCGTTTGGTGCCTCATGGACAAAGATATATATCCAAGCAGGATATAACAGCAGAACAGTAACCTATGGAGCAGGGCAAATGTAGTTATAGCTGAACCTGCCTATCTTCCTGTGTGCTACTTCACATGGTGTAATTGCCATATGCTCCAGATTTTCCAGGACTATCTTGACTTTCAGAGGCACAGAATATTAGAGCTACAAAGGGTCTTAGAGATAATCTAGCCTAGTTCCTTTAAAATGAAGAAAGTGAGGGCTGCTGAGCTCAAAGGACTTAAGAAAAGGTCACATAGCTGGTTAAGTAAAAGAAAAGCAGGATTCAAACCCGGGTCTTTTGACTCAAAGTTTAATACATACTTTTCTCTACATTGCACTGATAATAGAAGAAAAAAGAATGTCCTTTCAATGACATAACAGTAACAATACCTTTCAGACCATGTGTTCTGAATTTGGGTCGGAAAAGTTCAGTCACAATACTACTTGCTGTATGCCAGAGTTGTCTGTTTCTGTTGTCATTTGTTTAGTCACTTTAATTTCAAGTCGCTAAAAAAAATAGGAATTTCTTTTTTTTTTCCAGATTGGTTTCTAGAGGTGTTGATTGAAAATTGATACATAAAATAGTGATGATGATAAAGACACATAGCATCTTCAATTCCTCACTGACTACAGTTCCATGTAATTCTGATAGAAGCAATCTACTTACTCCTCCCAATGCAAAGGTTTCATCAGTAGCATTCCCATATTTATTTTTCCCATCTTTTTTTATTGCCTATTTGGAATCTATTCCTGAAAACCCACAGAAAGAAAATCTTAAAGGCAGGTATGTGATGTTGGGTTTCATTTAGAGATGCAAATGAAGGGAAGAAGTGGAAATTATTAGAAGGAACTTTCTGCATGGAAAGAAAGGTGATATAAAAGAACCAGCCCAAACATTAAAATATCAAAATATTGGATGGACTGCTAAAGAACAAAGATGAAGATAATGTTGCTGAAGAAGACTTAGATCTAGCTCCTCTTATACAACCATGACTATCAGAATTAATAATTTTGAAGTCTTTGTGAAACTTGTAACTTCTTTTAAAAATGTTTTTGTTCTCATTTCTGTAAATGTTGCTAGTTGGAAAAGCCTTAGAACATTTTTAACAAAAAGCTGTATGAGTTTGCTTCAGGAGCAGGGGACGAAGGAAGTTGGAAGTTTGTGTTCTGTCATATGAGAAGAAAACTGAATTGGGAACAGCACCCAGTGACAGTCATAGAAAGAGATCAGATTAGTCTGTGGAAGACAAAAAAGCTTCCTGGGGAGCTAGCCAGGACTGGAATGTTTTTCTTTTAGAAAACACAATTCATAAATTTCAAACCACTGACTTACAAATAAACTTTTGAAATATAAGTTATTTATTTATAAATTGGAGCCTGTATATAAAAGATTCTTTTTTGTAATTTGTTAATTTGCATAAATTCAGTGAAAAAGTTTAGCTATTGCAATATCAAATCACATACGTCTACAAAAATCCATACTATAAGGTGATAATAATGTTAAAACCTTGTAGACCATAGGACAATATCACAAAACTGCCAAAGTTATTGCTTTGCACAGAAAAGAAAAATGGGGATATATCGATTTATTTTTCTAAATACTAGAATGGATATTTGACAATTGTTCAAATTGATTTTTTTAGTGAAAATTTATTGGTTCTTCTAGTGGTCTTTTTAATCATCCATCAATGGACAATGCACCATACTTAAGAGTAGTAACAGACAAAGTTAATGTTTATAGACTATCTAAATATGGTGGATAGGGCTTCAAGGTGGTAGAGTGGATAGATAAAGCATCAGCCCCAGAGTCAGGTGGACTTGATTCCAGATCCGTCCTCACATATCTATTAGCTCTGTGACCATAGGCAAATCACTTTACCCCATTTGCCTCAGTTCCGCATCTGTAAAATGAGCTGGAGAAGGAAATGGCAAAGCATTCTAGCATCTCTGCCAAGAAAGTCCCAAAAGGGGTCACAAAGAGTTGGACATGACTAAAAAGAAACTAAACAGCAACAACATATGGTCTACTTCTTAGCATTATCAGTATCTCTGTTTGGTTATTTTGCCTCCAGTGTAAAAGCAGAGGGGAGGACTGGAGGAAAAGAGGCCATTTTGTGTTTTTGTTTTACTTCTTCATTAAGTGATATTTTATCATAAGGAAGCCTACTGGTAATGAGTCTTTAAAACTCCTCAAAAAGCAGTTATGGATGGGTTGAGATTTGCATTGTTGGAAGAAATATTGATTATATGTGGGATCAGTTACTGAAGTGTCTTCGTATGAACTTGACTATACTTTGTATCTGAATGGCTCAAATAGTTGTTTTACTTATCCTTACAACACATTCATCTTTGGGAGTTAAGAAAAAGGTTTATGAATAAAGCTATAGTAGAATATTCAATATTTTAGGAATATATTTCCACCTAAATTATTTTTGCTTTTATTTTAATATTGCATAAAATCTTAAAGTCTCAAAACAAAATCAATTAATATACACTTACAGATATACTAAATCCAAGCAATTTTTTTCCCATTCCTCATTTTACACATTCCTTTCTCTATCTCTGATTCTGTCCTTTGCTCTGTGTTTCTCTGTGTTTGTCTCTCTCTCTGTCTCTGTGTCAGTTTCCTCTCTGGGTCTCTCTTTGTCTCTGTCTCTCCATCTCTGTCTCTGTGTCTCTCTCTCTTGCTCACTTGCTCACACACACACACAACTGAGTGATTCATTTGGTACACTGAATTTTCTTTTTTCTTGCAGTGATCAAGTAAACAAGTATCTTGGGACTTGAATTTGAAATCCTGTCATCTTAGACAGAGTCAATCATTGAAAAGAAACTCTTAATTAAATATTTTAGAGAAAGAAAGTAATAATGGGAAAAGAAGGAAAGTAGCTAATTTTGATGACTGTTAAAAGGGAAAGAATGGTAAATCTAGTTTAAAGTTTCCCAATGTCCTTTACTGTTTAAAAAAATAGGTCTATCATTGTAATACTTTCTTTCACCTCTACCTGTCTTCATTTATATTTTACCAAATTTTTTTATTTGTATGAAAAAGTATGGATATATTTTCTTTTTATATCACTTACATTTCCATATATATATATATATATATATATACATACATATATATATCCCCCTTCTTCCCTCCCCTTAGAGTCTTTATAATGAAAAATTAAAAAGAAAAACAAAGTATTTCAAGAAAACTAAGTATCATATTAACAGTTACTGACAGTCCATGCATTTTTCCACATTCATCATCATCATAATCACCATAATCTTATTAAAAGAAATAAGGCATGACAAGATGCAACGTGATGTGGTAGAAACTAGAGGTTGAGGACCCCGGTTCATATTCTATTTCTGGCACTTAAACCTGTGTGATCTCGAAAAAAATCATTCTACCTCCTTGGGGCTCAGTTTCCTCCTCTGAAAAATCAGGGAGTTGGAGTAGTTAACCTATGAAGTCCCTTTTGATCCTTGATCTGTGATCCTATTAAAAGGTGAATATTCTCATTACGTCTTTGGAGCCAGGCTTTTCTACTTATTTTTTTTTTAAGAACTCAGAATATTAAGTACATTTTGACTTTCCTTGATGAATATAGTTATGGGAAAAAAAAATCTATGATTCTTTAAATAATTTGGAAAATATTAAGCTTATTTTTGAAAGATGAAGAAACAATATAATGTGGTATATTTCATAAGTGTGCAAATGTGGATTATATATGAAGGTTATGACTTTTCTTATATGCTTTTAAATAATTCCAAAATCCCTCTTTATTTTTATATCACTTTATTTCTACAATAAAAAACCTTCATTCTTTTATTAATAATACTTGCTGGCATACTCTCTAACAAAGGACAATTGTAATTACTTAGCTGGTGAGAGTGAGAAGAAAATAAAGAAAGAAAAATCATAATTTAGATGTTGATTCAGATTGCTTGAAGCAGTAATAAATGTATCCAAGTGGAAAAAAAAAGCACTAATATGACTATAAGATTAGAATACTTTAAAAAGTAAAAGTACTTTAATCACAGATGACTTTATGTTTGGACTTACATAAAAATACCCATAGCATGTAGGTTATTGATGTGGAATCCATAGCAACAAGGTTAGGGAAGGACCAAATTCAAGCCATGTTAAGAATAGCCAAAGGAACTGTTTAGCCTGAGAGTCAGAACACTGAGGAAGACAGTGCATCAGCAGCTAGCTTCAACGATTTGAAGGACTCTCAGGGGAAAAATGTCATGTTGGCTGCTAGGTGGCACAGTAGATAGAGTTCAGGGCCTGGAGTTAGGAAGACTCATCTCCCTGGGTTCAAATGTGGTCTCACATATTAGCTATGTGACCCTGGGCAAGTCTCTTAACTCTGTTTACCTGAGTTTCATTATCCGTATAATTAGTTGGAGAAGGAAATAGCAAAGTTTACCAATATCTTTGCTAAAAAAAACCCTAAATGGGGTCAAAAAGAGTCAGACATGACTAAAACAACTAAACAACAGCAATATATTAAAAAAGATATGTTCAGTTTCATTCTAGAAGATAGCAACAATGTGTAGATGCTAAAAAGTGGTAAATTTAGGCTTGATATAAGGAAAAGCTCTAAGACTATAAGGGGTTACTTGGGGAAATGGCGGGACTCCTTTTACTTGACTTTATACAAGGACTGGACTAGGTAGACATGTCAAGTATGTTTTGATATTCAACCTTTTGCAGATAAGGGTTGGACTAAATGACCTCTGATGCCCCTTGTAACACTAAAAGTCCCAGAATTCCCAAGTGATTGTATCAGAGGGTAAGTTGGCCTATTTCTTTCTCCTCATTGCCACTTGCGGACTTTTCCTCAACTAACATCACTGAACAATCCCTCCTCCTCTGAGGTTCTCTCTTTCTGAATTTAATACCCAATCCAGACTTGGTAGCTGTTTTCTACCAGACCTCAAACATTCTCCTTCCTTTCTCAGTAAGTTCAGTGCCTATTTTTCATTCTCCATCTCTACTCTGGTTTTATGCTAAAGAACTTCAGAATATATGTTGATATCCCTTCAACGATCCTAACCAATTAGTTCCTAAATCTACTCAACTCTTATGACCTATTTATTCTACTCGAACAATGTTTCAGTCTCATGATTATGAATTATTCCTCCTAGATCAATTCTTTGTCCTCCCTATGACCTCCAATCTATCCACCACTCAGTGCTTTCCCAGGCCATCACCAGTATTCTGACTACAATCTCTTTTCTTTCCCTATCTCAGCACCTAATTTAACTTTGCCTTATTCTCTATTCTTGAATTTCATGTTCCCCTGTTCAGTAAATGCTCACATTTGCCAAAACCTGATCCTGGATTGCTCCTAACCTTCTACCATCTTCCACCTCTGCTCTTCCTCATGTACTGTTGAATGGACTGAAGGAAGTCATGCAGTTATCCTAGGTATATCATAAATGCATTTTATCTAACCTAATGTAACCAGGGTCCCCACTGGAAATCATTACTTCTTTATCTCTCTAATTAATTCCATATCTCCCTCACTACAAGTGTTCCAAGTTGCTCCATATATTTAAAATATCCTATTCCATTTCTCTGAAAGTCTCCCAACTGAGAATTTTCCCAAGGAAATAGAAAGTTTTCAAATGAACTCCCTTTTCTCCTCTTTGCTTCATATCACAATCACTTCACATCATTCTCCAATATCTCTTCCTTTAGTCTGGTTTCCAGGGGGAAAATTGTCCTTTGTTTTCAACATGGTCTACCCCTCTACATTTATTCTTGAACACACCCTTCCCATATTTTCAGCCAGATTGGTTCTTCTGTCATCACCTTCTAAACTCTTCAATCTCTATCTAGTCACTTCCTGCTGCTTAGAAGCACAGCCAACTATCCTTCATCCCTACAAATAAAACCTTAACTAAATCCTGATATCTTCATTAGCTATTATGATTTAGCTCTCCTCCATTTCTCAGCCAAATTCCTCGAAAAAAGTTGTCTACACTCATTAATCTATTGATTTTCTCACACGCTCTTCTAAGACTTCTGTTTTATGACTCTCTATCTCATAAATCAACTTCATTGCTCTTTTCAAAATTACTAATATGCATTAATTGCCTTTTCTCAATTCTCATCTTTCGTGACCTTTCAACTACATTTGACAGTGTTTAACATCTTTTGTTTCCTGAATACTCTCTTCCCTGGGTTTTCATAACAATACTTTCTTTTGGCTCTTTTCTCTGAACAACTCTTCTCAGTTTCTATTGATTTATTATTATCTAATTCATATCCACAAACTTTATCATGGCTCTCTTTTTTTCATTCTGTATTCTATTGCTCAGTGACATTATCAGCTGCCATAGGTTCAATTAATTATTACTTCCATTTGAATGATTCTCCTATCTATACATTCAACCCTAGTCTTTCTTCTGAACTGAAAATCTACATTACCATTTCAAACTGGATATCCTGTAGACATCAGAGCCAACACTGACAAAACAGAATTTTCTTTCCCCACAAATTTCCCAAACTTTTCTATTCATACTGGCAGTACCAATATACTCCTAGTAACAGCGGCTCACAACCTGTGGATTGTCTTTAATTCCTCACTTATAAGAGTCCCAAGCTGTTGTCATACCTAGTCATTTTTACGTCTCCAGCATTTCTAGCATACACACCATTTTCTCTATCTATTGCTCTGGTTCAGATTCTTGTTACCTCTCACCTCCATTATTGCCAGCTGTTTCTAATAAAAGTTTCCTTGCCTCTAATTTCTCCCTCTACACAAGTGATAAAATGACTTTTTTTTAAAGCACAGGTCTGACTATGTCATTCCCTTCTCCTGGCTACTCAATACATACTACTGTCTTCCTGTCTTGGGAATGAAATTCCCAATGGGATGAAAATTAAATCCTTCTATTCAATCTTTACTGTCATTATAATCGGTCTTCATCCTATCTTTCTATCTCTCTTACACATTACTCCCCATAATGCCTGTCATTCTATGTCCAATGACTGTCCCTGAAAGTTACCCATCTGATCCTGGGATTAAAGGTTTAGTTAGCATAGTATGGCTCAGTGTAGCTTCTAAGTAAACAGTGACATATTCAGCTACAATACCAAAGGAAATTTAATATGATTGGGATGCACATTAACCAAGACTGAAATGGGTTTTCTTTGCCTATTTTGGCGTAACAAAATAACCTCATTTTTTTTTTTTTTGCTAGTTGGTGAAGAATTTGCATATAAATCACCATGTTAAAAACAGAACCCATCTATGAAAGTTATTGCCTTGACCAAGAGAAATAACAATTATTTACCTAAAAATGTGACAAAATTGTAGGGTACTAGGGGAAGGGGCATTATTGTTTCATTTTAAATGACCATTTAATCTGAAAATTAAAAAGAAAAACTCAGGACAGAATTTGCATGTATTTTTTATAAAATGATCACTTTTTCCCCAAAAAATCAGTAATGTTTTCAATTTCGTGATTGAGATTTATACTGTCATACCTGCTTTTAAGAAAATTATCTCATATTTGTTTGACTGGAAGTCAGGAAAATGTGATTTTGACTGCTGCGTCTGATAATATTTAAATTTATGACTTTTTGAAAAGCTTATTTTCTTGTAAAATGTCCTTCCTCATCTGCAAGATGGGACTAATGATATACCTATTGTAACTACTTTATAGAGCTGTTGTAAGGCTCAAATTGGATAATATATACAAAATGCCCTCTAAATCTAAAAGTGCTACATAAAGTATGATAATAATAATAATGTCATGGTATTGTGGAAAGAACACTACCTCTCAACTTAAAGGACATAGGTGAGATCTAATTTCACCTATGATTTTTATTACCTGTGTGACTTTTGACAAATCACTCAGTCTCCTCAGAGCTCTTTTTCCTCAGCCACAAAATGGAAGTATTGTACTAGATGACCTTCAAAGTCCCTTCCATCTCCAAATCTATGAACGCTGTATGTGTATTACACACACACGCACGCACACACTCACACACACACACACACACACACACACCTCAGGCTTGAGATGGTACATGGAAGGAGACAGAACTCCTGATTGCCTAAGAGAATACTGAGTATGATACTGCATACTTGAATGAAGGGGATACATGGAAAACACAATAAGGTTGAGAAAGACAAAGGCAGGGGTGGTTAAGAGAAGCAAGTATGGACATTTGAATAATTACTGGAAACCTTCAAGTTGCAGGCATTTAGGAGGAGCCACTACCCTCCCCACCCCCAACAACACACACATACATGCATACATACATACTCATGTTCCTTAAGTTGCAGTGCTCATAATCAGAGAGATTGTTGAAAGCAGACATCCTCCCCCACCTGTAATAAAGTCACTTCCTTCCTTCTTGGTTAAGAGGAAGTGGTTTATCTTGAGTCTAGCCAGAGATCCTTTACTATTGTGTTTTCTTTGGTGTATTTTAATCTCTGGTCTCATCATGAGTGCCCCAGCTTTTTCATTTTCATCTGACCATTTTCTGTGTAAGCCTGTTATCTATAACATATTAGAGGAGTGATACACATTATTCCTCCACCATATAATATGAAAGATGAGCAGTGAAAAAATACTTTCTCGCAAGCTGTATTTCCTAATATATTTGGTAGAATGAATCAGCACAATGCTGTTATGTGTGGTCAATTGATTTTAAAACACAAAGAATGACATGTAGTACAAGTTATTGAAGCTCAAGAATCTGAGCAGAATGTAATTGTTCATTTCTCATGTATTGACACAAGATGTGCAATTGGATGGTGTATGCATGTGTGTGTTTGTGTGTGTGTGTGTGTGTGAGAGAGAGAGAGAGAAAGAGAGAGAGGGAGAGAGAGAGAGAAGGAGGAGGGGGAGGAAGAAAAGGAGGAGGAGAATGAAGAGGAGGAGAAATGGGAGAGGGAGAGACAAGTTCATAGGTTACTTAGTGAATCTGATGATACTGATTTTCTACAGAGAGAGGTGGGAGGAAAAGGAGGAGAGGAGAAGATGAAATGGGAGGAGAGTTACAAGTTTTATAGGTTATAAAGTGAATGTGAGGATATTTTTATAACACAAATATACAGAGAGAGGTCAGACTGTCAATACTTGACACAAATACCATTTCCCATTAGATTCCCAAGTCTGATTATATGTCATATAACTTGAATACTTTTCAAAATTAATCTTTAAAAAAATTACTGAACTACAAAAAACTTTGCTGGTTAAAATGTTCAGCACATTTTAAAAAGGTAAATTTAATTTTTTTTATTTTAATAAAAGGCCTTGGTTAACTTCCACATTATTTCATTTAATGCCCAATTCTTTACAATAATAAAGTTATTCAGATATTCTATGAACTATAACCTGTGTTAAATTAGGTGCCCCAGATTAAAAGAGAGAGAGAGAGAGAGAGAGAGAGAGAGAGAGAGAGAGAGAGAGAGAGAGAGAGAGAGAGAGAGACATTTCCAAGTGGTGTACATGTTATGATAGTCTGACTAGGTAAACTGAAAAGAATTCCAGAGCAATACAATTATTCTTCCAAAATGTCAATCATTCCACAGAATTTTATATGGTGACTCAAACTCAAGTTTTACATTCTTTTCATATACCACCTAAGTGGATTTGAGCATATCAGGGCAATTAAAATACATATCCTTGCTGTATAAAAAGGACTTTCTTTTCCTTAGCTTAACTTAACTCTTAAGAAAACCTGAGCAGAACATAATTATTTATTTCTCATGAATAGAAGACATCTGTTATGTCAAAAAAAGAAAGTCAAAGCACCAAATCAAATTAAAAAAATGATAATTCCACCTGGCAATTTTCTTATCAGGGCGCTACACAGCAACTACACATTAATCTTTCTGAGTCACTTTCGTAAGGTCAGCTAAAATCACATATTCACACAAATAGTAGTTTCATTTTGCATGCATACCTTGAATCTTTTTTTTTCGTGCCTTGAGATATATCCTTAGTTTTTACCCACTGCTATCATAATCTGAAAATGACTATGCTGAGAAGATGAGGAATTAATTTCTTTTTGCATGCAGCTAAAAGATTGAAATCAGGTATGACTGTTAATGTTTTTCCTCTCTTCAAAATCATTTTTACTTGTTTACACACTACATGTACAAGAGAATGTAAATTGCCTGAAGGGTAGGAGCTGTTTGTTGTGTAAGCTTTGTATCCCCAGCACACAACATAAAGACTCTAGACTTTCAATAGGATAGGGGTTTAAGAAATGTTTTCTTTCCCTCCTTCCTTCTTTCCTTCCTTCCTTCCTTGGACACAGAAAATTTGATTTTGTTCTCTTTAATACAATGTTAATATAATGATCCTACTTGTTAATTTTTTTCTGAAGAAAAGGAGGATAATAAATAATATTGATGGGCATATCTTTATTAAATGAATATCAGAAAAACAACAGCACCTTCAGTTTTATTAATGAATAAAAATGAATAAATAAATGCGGGTCATCCAGTCAAATGTGATAATATTTATAAAGCATTTAGTGTAATGCCTGGCACATAGGAAGTCTTATATAAATAAAAGTCACTTCCCTCCCTCTTCCCTTTCCCTGCTCTTCATATTTATCAGAGAGTTTGTTACTAAACTCTGACTCTCCTATGCCTTTGCCTCTGCAAGATAAAATTCCAATGAATTTTAAACCCATAATGGAAATGAATTAAAAAAAACTATTAAATACAATTTCACTTCCACATCTTAATGGATATTGACCTTATTGGAGATACCCACTCTTTGTTTCACCCACTGATAAACACAACCTTTGGTATATTCATTAACTACAAAATGATATATAAAATTCTTCAGGATTTAGAGCAGAAAACAAAGATGGAATCCCATGCCAGATACAGGTACAAAACCTGACTATTTATATTTTGGAATGTCCAGCCCAATTTGATTCCTATGCCAAATAGGAGGGGGAGCTTCATAGCCCTCTCATTTGCTCTCTTTGTTATTCACAAAAATAAAATGCATGATAAGGCAGGCAGAAGAGCATGGCCTATGCGATGATAGACTGAAATGACAGGCTACCTTTATGCTCAATCCAAATCCTCCTACAGTTTGTCTTCTAATGGTCACCGTTCTTTCCTGAAAGAGAGGGTTTTTTTTAAAGTGGTTAGTAGATTCTAATACTGTACTTACATTCACATTTCTTTTCTCTCTCTTGGTTATTTGATCATAATAACATATTTTAGATTCTTGCAAATAAAAAGATTATTTTTTTAAGTTAGATTAATGCTTATAACCTAAATCTTAAATTACTGTAAAATGATTAAATTATTATTATACTTTATAGTGAAGGAAAATTAAGCTTTGTTCAAACCATTTCTTCTCATGTCTCAAAATCTAAAGCTTCTCAATTCTTCGCATTATGTCATGTTATTGTATTTTCATGATAAACAGGGCTAAGAGGCTCGCTTTGCTTACAATCAGCTATTGATTATCCACAATAAAGACTGCTTATCAACCAAGGATACCTTATCTGTCACTATTTGGTTCAATTTCAACTTTGGATGATAAAGGTGAGCCAGTAAGGAGTCAAGTACAGAGGTAGGAGTAGTTGAGGAAAATATTTATATATTTCCAATTGCTTCTCTGTATTTTATGTGTTGTAGATATAGGATGTCAGAAATAAGGAAATTTTAGGTGCAACTCCAGCATTTTAATTGGTAAAGTACTAAAATTCAATGATGTTAAGTGACTTGTTTAAAGTCAATCACCTGTATTATGGATGGCATAATTTATTATTTAAAAAAATAGTCATGAATCTATAACTATAACTATTTTAAATCTAAATAAGAATGACTTTTGTACCTGGTTTGTTTTTTTGTGTGTGTAGGTCTCTTTATCCTTCAAAAGGCAAGCAAATGTTAACTGATACTTGAATTTATATCATCACAGGTAATGTGTGTTCCCAAATACAGATGAACATACTTCTACTTTCATATCCAAGCTCTCTTAAACAAATTGTATAATAGCAGCTCTAAGGATAAGTTTCCAGGGGTTTTGTGACCTGACATTCTGAAATATTGAGTTACTATAGCTATAAAGAGAACATGGTGAATTGAAATCTCCTTCTATCTCTGGGCAAGTTGAAGACTCTTCATCTGATTATCCTTGATCTCCCAAATGAACTTTCTTCTTTGATAAGTGTATTCAGTTTAGTTCTAAATGTTATAGTCTTAAGCATTTTCCTTTATTTCAGAGAGAATTTTTTTCCCTTCTCATTGTAGTCCTGGTTCTGCAAGCACTTTCAGAATAGATAACATTCCCTGAGGGACTAAGAAAATGCAAAAGAGACTTTTGTTTTCAGTAGCTCATGAGCATAGGCTACTTATTCATCGTATTTTGGCAACTTTCCAGTTTTTCTTAAACATGAGTTAAATTACTTAGTTTCCATCAAAAAAAAAAAAAAAAAGATGAAGGCCTTAAGGACAAGGTTATCACATCTGAAAGTAAAGTTCCTTAAACCTCACGTAATCTATATTTAAACAAAACAACTATGCCAATTTTTATACAAAACTTCATTTCTCCTTGGCATAAGACATAAAAAGATAAAAAGAGATAGCTTTTTTTAACAATTTGTTAAATAGAAAACATTCAGCAGTAAGTATATCTGATCTTTTAGAAACTGTTCTAAACACAATCTTAGAAATGACTTCTTTATTTTGATACTCATTGTTCTATCATGATTTGTTTAATAAATTCATCTTAAGTTCATCTTTGTAATTATGGGGGGTTATTTAAAAATAATATAAATAAAAGTTATAAATAAGATGAATATTTTCTTTAAATTATAAATAATTTACACATGGCCATGCAGTTCTTTAATTAAACTATGATTTTCCACTCGGTCTGTGAGTATGATTGTGGAGATATAAATTTTTTTCTAAAGCTCCATGTACATACATATCTAGCCATACCCAAAATAGAAAATAATTAAATAGATATGTAAATATCTGTGTATATATGGACATATATACACACACATACATACACATATATATACATATACATAGTCCAGTACAATTTTATAATAATTAAATATTCATTGTGAAGTACCTTTACATTTAATAAGTTAGAAATGAATTCAAGGCAGACAAGCATTTAAAGAAATAATATTTAATTTATTCTGATCATGAATGTATGAAGAATTATACAAAGAAGCAGTAGAATCTTATATCCAACAGAAATATAAACAGAAAAGGAGGGGGGTCAGTTATAAAGTGAAAATGTTGGATAATCAAAAGACTGCTCATGTATTGCTCTGGTTCCCATGTCAGTTGCTCAGTTCACAAGCCTTTCTTTGTCTAGTATTTATCATGTTCATACAATATGCCAAGTGCTGAAAATACAAAGAAAGGAAAAAAAAAATAAAAGTCTCTGTTCTCAAGGAGTTTTTTTTGAATGAAGATAATATGTAAATAACTAGGTTCATTCAAGAAATATACAAAGAATACGGCAGAGAAAGTGATAGCAGCTAAGGTAGATTTGGAAAAGGTGTCTTGAAGGTATTATCTAGATAAACCTTGAAAGTAGCCTTGGAAACGAAAAGTTGAGATGGGAAGGGGCAGAGAATACCAAGAATGGGAGACAGCAAGAGCAAAGGAACAGAAATGGAGTGCCATGACCAAAGAAACCTAAGTAGGATAGTGTAGTTGAAAATTAAACTTTGTGGAGGAGAGAAAAGAGTAAGAAGACTGGAAAGTTATCAAGGAAACAGGTTATGACGAGCTTTAATTGCCAAAAAGATAAGTTTATATTTGATTCTTCAGAAAATAGGGAATGATTGAAGGTCATTGAGCAGAGGAATGACAGACCTTTAGACTTTCGTTAGGCAAAATCATCTAATGATGGCTTGAAATAGTGACACTTGAAACAGGGTGACTCTTTAGAAAGCCAACTGTGACAGCTTAGACAGGGCAGTTCTGTGAGCAGAGAGAAAGGAAAACATAGGGAGATGTTTTAGAGGTAAAAATAAAAAAAAATAAAGGTGAGTGAGAGTGAATGGTTAAGGATGGCATCAAAAGTTGGGACTCAACTGGGTGACTGGGATGATGGTACCATGAGCAATAATAAGGAAGTTCAGAAGAGAGAAAAATTTAGAGAGTAAGAGAATAATCCTATAAAGGGAAATCCAGTGTGAGATGTCCAATTGGTAGTTGCAATTGCAGGACTGAACCTAGGGAAAAAGAGCAGGGCTTATATATAGAACTGGGAGATTTCTGAATAGAGATAACAATTGAAAGCATTCAGTTGATGAGATCATCAAGTGAAATAATATTGGGGGGAAAAAGGAGAGGGCTCAGAACGAAGTCATGGGGTGCCATCAAGGGTAGTATGCACGATATTCATGAAGATGCAGGAAAGAAGACTAAGGGATGGTTAGATACTCTAGAGGGAAACCAAGAGACAGTACTATCTCTCTCTCTCACACACACACACACACACACACACCCCTACACATGCACATACACACAAAAGTAGAAAGGAAAGAATATGTAGGAGAAAATTATTGACCAAACCTTTCCAAGAGTTTAAGGAGGATGAGGAGTGGGAAAATACCAATATATTGGGAATTAATTAAATGATAATTGGCAGTTTGGGAAAGAGTTTCTATTGGCTGATGAGATCAGAGGCCAGACTGCGCAGAGTTTAGAAGACAGAAAGAGGAGAGGAAGCACCGGCACTGATTATAGATGGCTCCTGAAGGAACTAAGCCATGAAGGAGAATCCAAATGCAAGATAATAACGGGGATGGTAGGATAGAGTCAGTTTTTCATTTGGTTTTGATAACTTAAAGATAAGCAAGCAAGCTTGGAATTTTATGTAGGAGGGAAAATGCCCATAAATAAACATTAAAAAAAAAGAGAATAGAGATGATAGTGGATGGAGAAAAACTGGAAGGGGATTTAATCAAGAATATTTATAGAAAGGCTGGCTTTTGCAAGATTAGTCACTACTTCATCAGAGATTGGAGTGAAGAGAGAAATGGTTGAGGGAGACATCTGAGTGAAGTGAGATAGGAATTTGGGAAAAGGAGAATTGAAGGTTATTATGAAAGACTTATAGAGAGACAAGAAAACTTGGGACAGGAGACTGGGATGCTGGAATAATTATGGAAGAACATAATTTTATGGTCAAGGATAATGTACGATTAAATTGGATCACAAAGAGGTAGAAACAGGGGAAAGGAGAATACAACCAAGTGCAGGGTGATGAAAGTGCTGAGGAAGAACTAGGAGAGAGAATGGAGATGAAGAAGCCGTTAGATAGTTTTTCTTTTCCTTGCAGAAAACATTGTGTCTCTTCCACTGGGTTCATTCACAGCTGGACTGGGTCAAGCAGATTGCTCCTCAGTACTGGCGGCTTCTTACCAGAGTCAGTCACTGCAGTCACTGGCAGACTGCTCTCAACTCTAACTGCTGAACGTCTGATGGCTCTTCTAATCTTTCGAAGATCAGAAGGTAATACCCTGGTGCATTCCATCTCTACAAACTCATTCACCCATCATATAGAAATAAATAGAAAGGATGAAAGGAACAAGACACCACACTCTTACAATCAAATGAGTTTGGGTGGGGAAATAAAGTAGTTATATTCCCTGCTCCTGTCCTTCTCCCACCTGAAGGCACTCAATAGTTCTTTCTATGTTTATAGTTAGGCAGGGAAAAAAATTCAAAAAGGGCTAAATGAGGAGAATATTGAATTTTCTAAATGAAAAAAATGTTTCAGTTCCAGTTTCACCATCAATCCTTTAAATTCCAAAACCAAACATAAAACTCCTTGTCATCTCATAGCACTGCAGCTACTCATTGCCCAGTATGTGTGCTCTGTATAACATATCAGGAAGAGTATATGTCTGCATGTTCCCAGACTGGACCTTCATTGTCTAGTCCCCCATTATACATGGACCTGTAAATGCTGATTTTTAAGAGTTTAAAGTAATTTAATAAAGAAATCAGGCCCTCCTACACAGCATATATTCTTTCTTTTAGTCAAGAAATATTAATTGTGAACTTCAGAGTAACAAAAAATTCTACCTAGCTCTATGGGGGATATTTTAAAAAAACATAAGACATAGCTCTGACATTGACAAAATTTATATCCAATAAATTCTTATGTAATTATGTTTGCATCCAATGAAAATTGCTAGCAGTTCCATTTCTTTTTTGTTGGTTCTAAAATAGAATTTCGTTGGTTTAGAGAATACTGGGTAAAGAATATCTAGCAATAAAGATATGAAACTTATAGTCTTTGAGAGCTACCTGGAGTATTAAGAAGTTCAGGGATGTACCCAGTGTCACAAAGTTAGTACGTGCCAAAGTGGAACTTGAGTCTATGTCTTTTTGATGCCAACTTATCTCTTTACACATTATACAATAATACTTCAAAAATTCTTAAAAACCATAGAAAGGAGTATTGTAAAGAGGAGAGAGAAACTAACTTAGTGCCTGCTGAGCTAAATGGTCATTTTTATTCAATTAAAACTGGCAGGAACTCTTCTCTCACACAAATTCCTCATACACTAACAGCTACTCTTGGACCGCATGAACTATTTTCTTAACTCTTGTTCTGTGGATAATAAATAAATGATTGCTTAAAATAGAACCAAGCCTAGTGGTGCAGTCAGTTTAGAAAGAGAACATCAGCAGTATCAAGATAAAGTTTTCAATCTGTCAGAGAAAAATGCATCTTAATTAGCCAGCGTCATCACCCAGATTACCTGGAATATCTTGCATAGCAATAATTAGCATTAAGCACATCTTGGTCAGTTAGTTTTGTTCCACAGATGATTTTGTGCTGGTACACTGATTGCTTTGGATGGCAGTCAGTAAACGTAACAGGGCTGTCAAAGATTTTTTCCTTCTCATTTCTTACAATCCTAGCTCCAAAATCTCAGGGCAGAGAACATTTAGACCATGTTTCAAGTACAAAAATACAAAAGAACTGAGGTAAATTGTCTGGTAGAGACTGTAGAGAGTCAGCAAAATTTGTTGAGACTCTCAGAAACAGCACTTATTTCAGAGTTAAAAAAAAAAAAAGCAAATAGATCTACTCCAATCCATGTGGTACAGCTTCAAGACATACATGAAGCATGGATTTAAGTCAGATCATACTTGCTGATTAATACACATTTTAAAAAATCCTTCCCATTGAAACACAATCACTTTTTGCAACAATTATGAAATATAAAATAAATCATAAATATCTCTCTCAAGATCAATTCTTCTCTATCTATCCTAAACAAATTATGTCAGTTTCCCAAATTCTGCTCTGTATTTCTCTGATTATTTTGTGCTTAGTGAGTGTATTTTTGTGTTATTGAGTATGAGTTCATGTTAGCTCACTGAATGATCAAGGTATGTCTCTAACCCCTTCATACACACTTCTCCTCATTCCTTTCTGCTTTCCAAGGAGAAAGGAAAATAATGAGGTTTCCAACACTTTCTTGGTTATGCAGGGCTCTTCTGGACCCTCCTGGCTTTAGAGTGATTATCAACAGTAACTGTTGCTATTTTCCTCCCATCCTGATGTCTTTCTTTGTCTTGGTCTCGTTAAAGGGGCCATGCCCTGGCTACTTCTTAGACAGGCTTATTCAATGAATGGGTGTTACCTCACCCTAAGTGACCACCTGCAAACATGGCCTAAAGGGCCCAAGGTCTTCCAGTGCATCCTGGGTCATCTTCAGTCATTTGGTCACTGGATTCAGATGGCTCTGGAGAAGTAAGACTGGTAACCTTGCACAGCCCTCCCTCACCCAAAACAAAGTCAAGTGTAAGTCATGTCTTCATTTCTCTGATGGCATGGTCATCTTAGGCAATGGAGGAGGAACATAAACAAGGTTACACAACTCATCAATCAGGGAGCAGGATTGGAATTGTGTTTAGTCAACTCATGTAGCATACTGCAAGTACTGTTGCCTGGTAACAGTCCACATAATATCTTGGGAAATCAAGGTCTAGAGTCTAGCTATACTTTAATGTTTCATCAGAACTAGTCCAAGCTAAGGGTACAAAGCATATGTTTATATAAACATATGTATATATGTGTATATATATACACACATACATATGCACATATACATACACACATATATGTATATATTGTGTGTGTAAAGGAATTTGTGATAATCCTTCTAAACTTCTTAGAATAGGAAGGTTTGAATTCAAGAGGACTATTAACATATAATATTCCTTTGTATTTTAACATCCCAGAATGGTAAAAAACAACACTGGGGACCCAAGTCACATCTTAGTTTTCTCATCCCTAAAATGGGAATGATCATACTTGTCTACTTCCTTGTAAAACTGTTGTGAAGATAAACATTTTGCAAACTGTAAAATACCTATATGAACTGTCACATCTGTATTCTTATTCCTCATAATGAAAATATTTATTGTCTTTAATCATAGTTACGATTTTGCTTGGTATTATGCAAATACTATTACATTCCAAGACCACACTCTTTTTCTTTAGGAGGATATGATCTCTAATGAACATCACTGATGCACAGTAGACATCACAGGTATAAATTATGTACAGTTTAACCTATCAATCTATATTTAATCCATATTTCATTAGTCAGTTTCCTTAGATGCATGATATAGGTCATAAACTCGTAATCTATATTAAGAGTGCTTCAATCATAAGTAATTATCATGAAAGGTCCTTTGCATTCACAATACATTCTTGATGAAGTATCATTTTATAATTTTACGAAAAAATCAATTATTAATGCACTTCACATTTCTCAGGTATAATAATCATTAAAGAATTTCTGTCTCTAGTACTGTGCATACATAATAGAAAGACACAGAAATGAGCAATTAACTAGGTCATTCATTCTTTCATGTAACAAACTTATTTGAATGCCTTACATTTTTTTCAGGCAATGGGACAGTCATTGTGAGCCACTCTGCTACTTAAAAGTTGTATAATCTTGGGGCAAATCATTTCATCTCTTAGACTCATTATTATCATCGCTAACAGAGGTTAGAGTGGATGACCTCTGACTTCTCCGTGAAACTCTAAAGCTGTGAACTTTTTTTTTCAGTGCATATTAATCTCCTTTTATGAATGGGCAATGTTCTAAAGAATACATCCAAATCAATAGCCACATTAAAAAAATGCTTCTAATCACTGTTGATTACAGAAATGCACATTAAAGCAACTTTAAGATTCCTTCTCATACCATTGACAGGTAACAAAAATTGAAAATGACACATGTTGGAGGGATGGTTGCCTTCCTCTCCATACCTGCTAAAACTTAGATCCTTCATTGTTTGCAAGTTGTATCTCTGCCTAGCTGCCCTTGCTACAAACTATGAAAGAAATTTGCCTATAAAACATTGTTACCAAGTATTTGTTAACACAGTTTGATAGTACTGTTCAGATATTTCTTTTTAAAAAGTTATTATTTTTAGCTGAAGCAACAGTAACCTCAAACAAGTTGATGTTACGGCTCTGAAGTGAATTGTGAATGACTTATAAATAAACCTACCCTACTCATAGAAAGATAATTCAGCTTTCAGATGCATTCCAGTCAAGGCATATCTTGTCAGTACCAGCTGATGTTCATTAGTGAACCAATACTGTGTGGGCAGAACAGGTTTGAAACATAGACAGCCCCCAGCAGCCTAGGAGCAAATGAAGCATTGTGTACAAGCCTCATAGAGCCCATGCCAGTCTTGCTGAATCACCGGGTTTGTTTGGCCCTCACCAGGTTATTTGGTTAATGCTTTGAGCTTGATTCTTTCTCATCACTTTTTTGCCAGTGTTCCTTTCCCCTGCTGTTATGATTTGATTCTTGTCAAAAGTCTAGGAATTAGAACTCTTAGTGCCCCTCCCCTCCCACCAAATCAAAGCCCACAGTAGCAGTCTGGATTTGCCCTACACCTCATCTCATATAAAAGTTGTAGCCCACAAAGTTTCTGGGATATCACTACTATTTGTGAAGTCCCCCCCCCCTTTTCCCCTGCAGAATGGATTAAGCTGGTAATAAATGAAGCCCTGAGTCATTGATTCATCACAAGGAACCAATCTACTACCAGAGATTCTAGTGGATATAAAGAAGAGTCACTGACTGAAGATCTTGGTCCATCACATTTATGTCGATCAATTTGCTGCCGCCACTAGTGTATCCATTATGAAAGCCAGTGTAATCATTGTAGCAAGAACTAGCTTGCAGGGTGGCTGCTCTCTCTACTTGAGTCTGTGCCTGCTTCAACAAAATGTTGATAAAGAGTGGAAAGATTGGTGATTTAGTAGCACCTTGTATTCTTCGGAATCTTGTCAATCAAAACAAGCAGAGACTTATTTTCTCTCCAGTTCCTAAATTGATTTCTGTGTATGGCAAATTTTCATCTAATTAAATAATAGTTCACATTTCTAAACCACTTTCCTTACATGATGTTCTCACAAAACTGATATCCATTTTATGAATAAGGACAGTGACTTAAAAAGAATATCACAATAACAAAATTTCAGAGCTAGAAGGGATCTCAATGGTCATCTCATACAACTTCTACCTGAAAAATAATTCCTTCTGTCAATAAATAATTAAAGCAGCTTGCTCTTATATAGTGATTTATGGTCTGCAAAAATACTTCATATATACAGACCACCCCAAAGTCTTAGTGGAGTTTCAAGATTTAATAACTTAAAATCGCACTAAGATTTTTAGGATATCCTTTATTATAGCATCTGAACCTCATAATATTCCTTTGAGATTAAGAAACTGGATAAGGAATTAAGAAACTTTGAGATAAGGAAACTGGAGCTGATAGAGGTTAAGTGACTTTTCCAGAATCCCAAAAGAATATAAGTTTAACCAACATTCTTTCTGTGGAGCAGGAAATACATAATCTCTCCTACATTATCTCCCCTTGATAAGAACACAGCCATTTCTACCAAGCTCTGTTCTGTCCTGGTAAAAGCAAATCTAAACAAGAAGAGTAAGAAGAAAAAGAAGAAGAAAAGAAGAAAGAGGAGGAGAAAGAGAAGGAGAAGGAGAAGGAAAAGATGAAGAAAAAGGGGAAAAAAAGGAAAAAGATAAGAAAAAAAAAGGAGAGGCAACAGCAATCTATTTAGCTTTCTTTTATAGGTTAGCATAGAGCAGGAAAGAGGCTTTGCATCCTCGTGAGTCCTAACATTTTTAGGGTACCCCAGTCCTTGAACCCCTTAAAAGCACCTCACCTTCTCAACAAAGCACAGCATATGGTCACTGTTTTCCTTGTGAGGTGCCCATCAGATGTCACCAAGCCTAACTACCTCTTGAATCTAGCAAACAAACTGATTGAAATGTAAAATTAATCAAAGGATTCCATGATTCCCCTGATCAACACACTTTATTCTCTGTCACACACATGCCATATTACACATCTATACATTATGCGCTTTGACATATTGCAGATAGAAAATGGCAATGAAATTTAATAGTAAGAAGATATCTAACTTGATTGCCTTGGGAATAAAAATTTCAGAATGCTTTCAGTTCTCCCAGGCTACTGCTTTTCACAAAGCCTATCCATTTGAATATTTTTTTATGTAATATTACATACTTGTAAATTTTGAAACACCACTGTCTCCAAAGAATCAAAATTTCCAATGAACCAAAAGTAAGTGGAATTGGTCATAAGGAGACTGCATATTTCCCGTAATGATCTATCAACAAGAAAAGATGCAACGTGTGTATATACACATACACGCATATATGTTTGCATATTTCTATATTTATCTGCAAATATATATGAGTTAGTCAGGTAACAAGATTGAAGAACAAGAGATAAACAGCCTGACTAGCACATTTGTCCTCTCAAAAAAGTTTAAAAAAAAGCACAAGCGGTCTCTACTATTTGAAGTTAATCCTCTATGGAGGTTTTATGGAATAGCATGCACAAATATTGCTCCAAATAAATAAGTGAGAATAGGTTGTGATCTTTAGTAATAGGATTACCTGCTCTAATAAGATAATGGATCTTCTGAACTGTTGAAGTGTTAAAGGGAAATCCAAAAATGTGTTGATTCAGCATAATCAGGCTCATAAGTAACTGATCAGTTAAGTACAGAGGAAGGTTCAATGGACTTCTAGTCAAAAGACCAGGGCTTATTTAGGCCTACAGAAGTAGTAATAGTCACCTAAAATCTATAAGCCTTATTCTCCCTATCTATTAATAAGAAATACTAATATTAAACTATATACGTACTGTTATAGGGGAAATGTCTTGCATATTCTAAAGAGGAATCTAAATTTATTATTAATTATTATTATAGCTAATGCTATTATTTGGAAATATTTAATTAACAGAGACACAGATACTACTTTTGGATGACAATAAGTTGCTGGTCTAGTGCTCTGTCAATTTGAGCAATTCAAGTCACTTCTCTAGTCCTGTTTCCTCTTTGTAAAATGAGACAGTTGAACTAAATGATTTGTAAGGCATATTCTAGCTCTAAATTCTGTTTCACCGTTAGCTCAATATCTACTTAAAAAAATATATCTCATATTTGTTGCATCCATCATGTGATGGTCTCGAAATACTGGACTACCCTGTCTCATGTCATCTACCATGAAGTAGCAGTACCTCCTAACTAATAAAATTAAAAGCAAATGTTACATCCCCTTAAATGTCCATCTGGTTACTTCGCCTATCATATAATTCTAATCACAAAGCTGATAATCAAAGATTTATATTGGACTTTTACCAAAACCCATTTCTAAGATTTCAGGACAATTTCCCTTAATAATTTCTTGTAATATTGCATCCACAATTTTTTTAAATCATAACTTTCAGGCAGTCTGACAGTTCTTATATTGCCTTTCCTCAATCTATTCTCCAGATCACTTGTGGGTTTTTTTAATGAAACATTTCAGATTCTTTTCTATTTTCTCTGGTTTTATTATTTCTTGATGTCTTATAAAGCCATTTGATTCTACTTGTTCAATTCTAGTTTTCAAGTAGTTACTTTCTTCCTTAAGATTTTGTATTTTTTTCCAATTGCTTAACTTTCTTTTCATAATTTTCTAGAGTATTTTGATTTAATTTTTTTTTTTTTACTAATTTTTCCTCATTTATTTTTAATTTCTTTTTAAGTTCTTCTAAGAGTTCTTTTGGAGCTTGTAACCATTTGATATCACTTTTTGGGATAAAAGTAACCTATTTTTTAACCTCACTATCTTCTCTGAATATAAACCCAGATCTTCATAGGTCAGGTTCTTTATCCTTGCTTACTCATTAATTTGTTTTATTTTATTTTTTAGCAGCTTATTATTATCATTCATTATTAATCCTGAGTGATGGGTAATATTGCCTTAAGTCTTAGGTCCTTCTTACTGTTATTTTCAGAAATCTGTCCAGGGCCTCAATGTCAAGGACTTCTCTTCTCTTTTAAGACACAGTTAAGTTCCCCAGGCACGCTGTCACCAAAATGTGTTTATTGCCCTCACCCAGTTTGTGCTCTTTCCTCCTGACCCACAATCACAGATCATATCTGGTCAGCATCGCTAAGTCTGATTTCCTGAAACAGCAGCATCTTCCCTCACTCAGAGTGTGCTGGTATTCAAATGAAAGTCTGTGAGGTAAAAAAGTTCCTGAGGTGAAATTACCTGAGGCTGTGAGTGAGTTGAAAGTTGAGGTGAATTTTCCAGGGGCCTATTCTGCTCTCTGACAGAGCTGCCCCATTATCAGTTCTTTTGTTGATTCAGTGGAATTGACCTGGAGGTGTTTATACTTCAGCAGGCCAAATGACTTTTCTGAGGTCCTCTCAAGTTGTCTTAGAGGACATCTGCTTTACCCCTTTATTTTTGCTGCTTTATATTAATTGTATGGTGATTTCCTTTATGTTTATAGAGGAAATCTGGAAAACCTGAGAATCTCTCATCTACTCCACTGTCTTCCCAAAATGCTTCTATCACATCTGGAATGCTTCTGCACATTTGTGTGGTGTATGTGTGCATGTATGTGAGTGTGTGTTATCTAATACATGTATGGGGCAGCTAGGTGGCATAGCACATTAAGTTCCTGGTCTGAAGACAGGAAGTCTCATCTTTGTGTGTTCAAATTTGGCCTCAGACACTTAGTGTGTGACCCTGAGCAAGTCACTTAACTGTGTTTGCCACAGTTTCTTCATCTGCAAAATGATCTAGAGAAGAAAAAGGCAAACCACTCCAACATCTTTGCTAAGAAAACCACAAATCGGGTCACAGAGAATGGAAACAACTGAAAAACTGACTGAACACCAATATAGGCATTAAATGTGAAGCTAGTCTATATATCTATATACAGCTGGTCGTATAATGGTTTTATAAGCTTCACATTATAGAGCAATGAAATAAAAGACACCATGGTTGATAATGATTTTAACCACATAGCCCTTCTATAAATACTGTGTCACTATAGTGTATCACTAACTTTTTTATTACTTGAATAGATATTTCTTTAAGACGAACATTGAAAGAAATGCCACATTGATGATCAAAGTTATTCATGTCTTTCCAGAAGCTGATTGAATTGTTAGGGTAGGGTCAGAGGAGGCTCACTCTGACCATCGGAACAAAGTGAACCATTTATTGAGCAAATGAATCTGACCTGAGGCAGTGGAAGAGGTGCTGGTATTAGAGGCAGAATTGGAAGCTTGACCACACTACATACATCACATTGAGTAAGTCATTTCTCTTAGCTTCCATGTGACACAGCGGTTTCAACCCCATTGGATGCTTTCATAGGTAACCTTATCAGAAAATCTGTTGACAGGTTGTTGTATAGGTGAGAGCTGAAGTGGATGGCCTCTGAGGTCGAACTTGAATGTGAGATTCTTTGATTTGGTTTGACTAGGTGATAGTTATGGTCCCTGTCAACTTAAAATCTTGAAATCCTGTGTTGCTATGTATCATTCTGATTAGAAAATGCAAATGTTCAATCAGCAGAAGTATGGTTCTTCTCTATTGTGTGCACAGTGTTACTACCGGAATCATAATAGTTATGGTTTTTAGTGAGATATAGTGCTATAAAGGGAGAAATTTGGAGCATTCTCCCCTCTGAGGGAGGACCTATAAATACAGGTGTAGCTTCTTTGCTTGACTCAGAACTTGTTTTATCATTTTATGTGAAAGAATTTGGAGCCAGGTTTTGAAACCAATTCAAGATGGGTGCCTGGAAGAGCATGAATGACCTTTAGCAGTGACCTTTGGAGCCCAATCACACAGTCAATGAGACAAGGATCCATCCAGCTACAATGCCACCTTTAGAGGTCAACTTAGCGGTATTAATACAATGCATCAAATGGACTAAATTTAAGTCAACTTTACCAAGAGACAAAAGATAGCACAGGAGAGAGTATACCCACAAGATATGGGGGAAAAGGGGAGATGTTTGTACTATTATTCTTGCCTACAACTTTGAAGTAAACATTTCTCTGTAAAAGCTAATAGATACTAGGTAGTTAAATACAATTAGGGCACTAATCACTGATAACTAACTGTGGGGGAGAAACCCATCCACAGGGTGCTTATATTTAAGCCAGTAGAGAAATACTCACAAAACCCTTGGGGAGTTAATAAATATTTATTAGGCAATTATTGCTCCATGTTAGGAATTGTGCTAAATGCTGGGGATACAAATACACAAAAAAAGAAATATATAGCCTTTGCTTTCAAGGAGTTTATAGCTTAATGATGTAAGTCAACTCATAAAAGGCCATCTCAAGTAGCAGTAGTAAAGATATTCCTAGTTTGTCTCTGAAAGACTAGGCCAGAGTATACTTGCTCTGTGGGGCTTGTGTGTGTGTGTGTGTGTATGTTCGTGTCTGTGTGTGTGTGTGTGTGTGTGTGTGCGCACACATTCGCACGCTGGACCCATAATTTCAATTACCTCTCAGGAGAGAGAAGATAGTATAGTGGATAGAGAGCCCTGCCCAAACTCAGGAAATTCTTGGTTCAGATCTTACCTCTGACTCATATTTAATGACTCAGTGCTCCAGGCAATTCTGCCTATCTATAAGGTTCAGAAAGTTTATTGATCTGTATTGCTAGAGTTTCCTCATCAGGAATTACTTTGACCAAAAAAAAAAAAATCACAGTAACAATCCAAAAATTTAATTCAATAAGCATTTGTTAAGCACATATGATATCCCAGGAAAAGTGTTAAGTTCTGGGAATAAAAAATTAATAAAGGCATTCTCTAATGAGTTATAATCTTAAAGGGGCAGATAGCACCCAAAAGGACACAGGAAAGCAGTGGGGGATCTGAGGGAGTTGGGAGAGGAGAGAAGACCATTGAATTGAGAACAGTCAGAGCAGCTAGATGCCTTGGGGGATAGAATGCCAGGCCTGAAGTCATCTCCCTCAGTTCAAATCTGGCCTCAGTCACTTACTAGCTGTATGACCCTGTGCAAGTCACTTTACCCTATTTGCTTCAGTTTCTTCATCTGCAAAATGAGATGGAGAAGGAAATAGCAAACCACTCCAACATTTTTGCCAAGAAAACACCAAATGGGATCACAGAGAGTCAGACATGACTGAAAATGCAGCAGATGCAAGGTGGTGTGATTTAAGAGCTCAGTTTCTGCCTTCTATAAAGGAAGGTGTTGGGAAGTATGTGGTACTGTGGCCTCCAGAACTCCTAACAAAGGTGAGAGAAGGTTGAGGAAGGTGTAGTCAATCAACTTTTGAGTTAGCCATTTGGTGATCGTATTAGAGGTGATGAGCTCATGCTGGGAGGAGCTTCTTACTCCATGGAGTTGAGACCAGGGAGGGCAGCAGGCACAAGGTAGAGTGCGAATAAATATCAGCAATGAAAAATTGTAGCTTTATCTATTTATCTATCTGTTAATTTATTTGTTTGTTCATTCACTCATTTATTTATCTATGCCAGAAGTAGCATTCAATATACTTTTCTTTTCAAATTTCTAATATCTTTGCCTGGATCTCTTTTCAATATTTCAGGTTTAATTTATTTATTCCTTCCTCATTAGATTGTAAGTGCCTTGATATTTGAGGCATAGCATAACTTTCTTTTTAAACTTACTGCCTATCACAGTGTCTTGGGAATATAGGAAATAATTTGTATTTCTAGTGACTGTTCCTTCATAAAATGAATTATGTTCATAAACTTTTTAGAAGATGTCTATTGCAAGATTTCATGTACATCAATGAGATAGACAGAGTTGGTTAACGTTGTTATATTCATAAACATAACTTCCAAGTCTAGGCATTATTCTTACTCTTTCTAATGACAGATGATATTAGTATACACTAGTGGTGATTTTCATTTGCATGGGTGTCTTCGGACTAGTGTAACTGTACAAGTATAGGTTATTTGAAATTCTGGGTTTGTATTGCCATTTATTTCTAATTAAAATGACTTCTGCATTAACTGAGCTATGACTGCCTGTATAGATTTCACCAGTACTAGATGTTCTACCAGATGAGAGTGGTTATATAGCACAAAACATTTCAGGTTCTAGGATGGCACAAATCCTACAATACTGACATAAGTCACCTTTAACTTCAAGAATATAGTGAGACCACAGAGGTCAAACTGAGATGACTGACTAAGCGCTACACAAAAGTGCATTGCCCATAATTGTGAGATTGCCAGATGTTCAATGGTCGATTTTCATCTTTGCAGAGTAAGAAAGCAATGACTGAATATCATGGCCCATCAATTGATTTTAAGCCCCCCGAGAACTATTTCGTGACATTCTGAATTTTGCTGAAACCCAGTTGCCAATTCCACCCATCGTATTGCTTATATAGATTGCATGCCAACTTCTTATCATTCCATCATTAATCCAGGTCAGGTATCTGTCATATGTACCCTCTAGTTTATCTCGTAGTGTCATCATTTTTATGAAACAGATCCTGGTATTTTTGCCTGTTTTAGGCAAGTTTATTGAGCAATCCAGGTATGTAACAGATTGAAGAGTTCCCCAGCTTGATAATTCTTTAAGTAGGTTTAGAGTCTGATATGTTGCCATCACTACATTGTGACAGATGGTCTCATAAAGACATGCAGATGAGAGAGAGGGAGGTCCTGAGGGAATATGGTATTAGATGGGTCATTTTTAATAGGTGGAATAAAGCAAAGTAAGTGAGGAAAGGTGGCAAAGAAGAGTGCCAGGGTTGAGACAGGAAGAACTGAGTTCAACTCTGACTGCAGATACTTATTAGCTGTGATACCCTGGACAAGTCACTTAACTCTGCTTCAATTTGCTCATTTGTAAAATGAACTGGAGAAGGAACTGGCGTCATTGCCAAGAAAACTGCAAATGGGGACTTGAAGAGTCAGACATTACTGAAACGACTGAAGAATAACAAAAGGAAGTGTCATATCCTTGTCAATCACTTATCTAAGTGAGTACTTGAGTATGCACAAAAGGGGGTAGAGAGGGTTGAAATAAAGAATCAAGAATGCCAATTTTGCCTCCTTCATAGCTGCGCTGAACAGTTTTGAAAAGTAGTTAATTAATGTTAGTGTTACAAAAAGAGACTCTAGGTGAACCTTGGTACTGAACTTGATTCTATTTCTCTGTTTATCTATGTTACTTTGATGACACCTTTTAGCTTTGAGGTTTAAAGAAAGTCATTGGCTTCATGTTTGGTTCCTCTTAGTATGGAGTGGGGACATTCAGTATTCTTTAGCAGAATTATTAGGATATGCCTATTTGGTGACAACAAAATGGTCTGTGATCATATACATACATATTCATATATACACATGTATATATGCATATATAAATATATAATATGTATATATACATACATACAATATATATGCACATGTAAGAATTTATATTTATTTATGTATATGTGTGCAAATCTATATATGTGTATATATAACATATATATACACTATACACACATATATATGGCATATATTGGTAGGCTGCAGATATCAGTATGTAGTAGCTTTAGAAAGAGTCTCAGCCTTTTAACATTTATAAATTGAAAGGATTCCTCAAAGGATTACGATAGTAAATATCAAATTTCACGGTCATCATGCTGTTGGGAAACTTCAAAAATAAATAGAATGATGTGGACCTTTCCTGTATCTCCCTTATTCATAATTGCAATGGAAGGCAGTAGAGGTAACAGAACACCATTTCTTGGTGTGCTAGCATGGCTTCAGCTTGCCAAGGGCCTTCTCTGGCCACCTACATGTATTTAATAGCCTCTGGGGTCTGAGAGCATCAATGATTCTGGGAGAGCAAAGAAAGGAACATAGAGCTCTTGATATAAACAGTTGAGATAGCTTTTCCTTTAGGTATCTTATCTCTGATCATCTCCTGTTTATGTCAGGCAGAGGAAAATATGTCTGCTGTGCACTGGTGAGTGAGGAACTTGCAGTCCAACTTCTGATGTTATCATTGTTCAACGAGAGAGGAGAAAGTGCAGTATCTGGAGCTATTGATTTGATGTTTTACAAACATAACAGGTTGACTTCTCTGTCATGGCTTTTGATTTAAGTTCCCTCTGTTATTCTGAGCTCTCCTCATTTTTTTTTGTTGGTTTCACTTCTCCTTAATATGAAGACAATCTCTTTGCAGCACTGTCTTAAACAACATTGTCTTCACTGACAAAACTCACAAATAAAGATTTTCTGAGTACTGGACCTGCCAGAGTGCATGCATTCTAGGTACAAGCTAAAATAATGTTGGCTTACATCAATCATACAAGTGCAAAACATCAGTCTTACTTTCTGAGAATACAAAATAAATTCACCACTATCCTGTCACTAACTAAGGTGAAGGAAGAGTAGCCTTGAGGGATTTCTCTGATCAGCTTTGACAACTGGAGCACATGATTCAAGATGATTTAAATGGTCTGTGACAAAAAAGATAGTTAACAGTCTGTGAAATGTCCATTATCCTTCGTTGGAAGGATCCTACTGATTTAAGACTGTGCCTTGGTCCCACGGGGCATTAGAGAGCAGGGAAACAGTAGTTTCAAAACAAGCAACAAAAGCAATCAATCTGAGGTAAAACTGTTAATGTTTTATGAATGTGCTCTGAATACCCAAAGGGGGCAAGTTAATCAATAGAGCAAGATAGAGCAGGTCACTCAATGTCCCCTTTTTAATGTTCTCCAAGTAGATAGGGCAACTCTTGTTTAATCAGACTCTAGAGTGGTGCTACATAGACCTGTAATAATTATGGTCTATTCAAAGTGACAACGTGGACTCTTCTCTCTTGGAGGGGAAAGCATTCTGAGCTCTGCATAAGGGGTGACTATGTGAGTTGGAATTGAACTTTGGATTTGTAGGAGCAGCAAGTACCAGGCTGAAAGCTACTCATCCTTCCTTTCTAAGCAAGGGGAACCCAGGATACTTCCTTAGGTTATAATTCCTATAAGCCTGGTTACACCCAGAAAATAAAACTTTTCTATGTTATATTGGATAGAATTTGTCATATTTTATGTGACATACCATCACGTTTTGAAAATGAAAAATGTAGGCTGAACAAGAGAACTCATGCTGAATGATGAATTCTTTTTCAGTCAAAAAATTTAATTTGAACCAATGATGTATTTTAGGTCTTTACTTTGGTTCTAGGAAAATATAAGGTTTGATATAAAATTCAAAGTCCTTTATAGGACTAGTAGTATAATGTCAACAATAGTTTAATGTCAACAGAAGGAAAACACAACTCTGACATCATTCTATCAAGAACACCTATGCAATTATTCATATTTGATCCACTTGGGAAAATCATTCACACAAGGTTCAGTGATAAGCTATATATCAACCTCATGCTTCACTGAAAATGAGGGAGGTAAATTGTCTAAACAGTGATTTCAAAAGTCAAATATGATGGTAATAGAAGACCAGTACCAGGGCAGTTACCCACATATTGCTCATGCTTGTCCTATGGGGAATGAAAGGAAGCTTGGTCATGTCATTTGAATAGTTTGTGGTGACTAGAGGGAGTGAAGACCACTCTGTTTATGTAATAAAAATAAGAGACAATAGAACAACAGATTATACAATAGTCCTTGGTGTTCAGTTCTAGGTCAAAATGGGTACTATGACAGGGAAAGTATTCTTTTTCTTTGATTTAACAAGAGGCAGTACTATTACGTAGTTCTTGCTGGTAAGGACATATTGAGTAAGTTCTCTGAATAGACTGAGTTAAAATAAAAACAAAAACAAAACTTGAACAGAAAAAAAAAAACCAAAAACTACTTACACCAGAATAGAAAGGCTCGCCAGACACACATATCACATCCTGCTCCTGGATCATCAAAATATCTTTGGCTAGGTGCAGTCGCACTTTGAAAGGCTCCTGATTACCATCCTGCAGCAAACAAATTCCTGTCTTTGTCTTCAGTGGAAAAAAAAAACAAAACAGGAAAGAAAGAGAGGGGAAATAGTATGCTTAGTTTCCAGATTGTTATTTCAATGACCAAATTACATTAAAACATCAAGAGTAAATAGCATTTGTGAGCTGGTCAAATACCCTGATGAATCTAGGACTTAAGCTTTAATAGAGCTTCTTGTGTATATAAAAAAGGAAAGTAACCATTTAAATGAAAGTAAAGCTACGAAGAAATTGAGTTTTTGTGTTAGAAAATGAATAGCAAGATTCTCTCTTAAAAATGAGAATTTTGCCCCCAGTTTTTCTAAATAACATTAATTCTAAGTCTTGGTTTTGCATGGTTTTTAATTGCAAGGTGACACGATATGCTATGGATTGTCTTTCTTGGCATCGCTCTGGTCCTTCAGTACTTACCCTTTAACTTTTACACAACTACATGCCATAGAAATATAGCAGGAAGTTGATTTGGAGCATTTCTCATGGATTTGGGCATGAGTATTTTATCTTCGTGGTCAGGGACACAAGTCTTCTGGCTCCTTCCTAAAGGGCATAAAAAATCTCTGTGGAAAGCTATCTGTTGACTCATGCTCTTTAGGAAGGGGCCAAATCATAAGTGTCCCTCTCCAGTGAGCCAAGTATTTGGAGAAATTTCAATCCACCACCACCACTACCACTAATACCATCCCCACCCTCCCAATCCCCACCCCGCCCTCCACTCCCAGAAAAAAAAAAAAAAACTTGTTAAAAAGAATTAGCAAATCAACCGATTTCTGTGTGGTGGAAAGAGACAATAAGGTAACTAATCGTTTGATGCATTTTAATTACCTATCCTCATTTGTTATTTTGTTGTGGAAGTGATTCTGAGTTCTTGAGGTCAATGCCAAAGTACTAAAATTTTGGTTAAGTCCTTCTAAGTTGGAGACAATTTTCCAGCGTGGCTCAGCACTTCCCTATTTTCCAAAGGATCAGCTTATCTAGACTGGATAAACTCATCTTCAGAACATTCCATACTAAGGGACAAAAATTTTCAGCTACATTACAACATTAAGACCAGTAATTAAGCCATGAAGGAATTCTGTTCTACCTCTGTAGTAGAAGAAGTAATTGTACTGAAGAAATCACAGATCCTTGAAGTAGAACAATAAACCACTGAACCAATTTTTTTTTTTTTTGAGGGGTCTCCTAAGTCTGCAATGTTAACCCAGTCACATAGAATACAAACATAAACCCACAGTAAATAATTCACTCAAACTCTTCCATTCCAAAAGATCCTTTAAAGAACAGAGCCCAATAATAAACGTGAGATAAGATAAGGGATTTGTGTCATATAAGGGTACAGGAATTGGGGAGAGGGATATTTATTCAGTGAATGAACTCTTTCCCTTAATTATTTAATCACTACAAAGATTGAATTGCTACAAAGAAGGAAGCCTCTCTCAATCTTCCTTTTGACTTACACCTTAAAATACATTCTTACTCTATCAAAAAACTATAAGGTGATAGAGCAATGAAGTGATGCCTGGGCTTTAAAGGAAAACTGTCCCTAACATTTCTGGTTATCTTTAGATTTTAGAATTTCTACAAGAATTGTTTATATCTTGTCACATAGCATCTTCCTTAAAATTTTTAGTATTCTTGGAATACTATTGTGTCATAAGAAATGATGAACAGGTGGACTTCAGAAAAACCTGGAAATACTTACATGAGCTGATGCTGAGTGAAGTGAGCAGAACCAGGAGAAAATGTTCACAGAAAATGTACACAATAATAGCCACAGAATGTGATGACTGACTTGGATAGACTTAGCCCTTCTCAGCAATTCAAGGATCTTAATAAATCAATTCCAAAAGACTTATAATGGAAAATATCATCTGTATCCAGAGGAATAACTATGGAGTCTGACTACAGAGTGAAGTAGACTATTTTCTTCCTTTTGTTTTGCTTTTCTTTCTCACGGTTCCTCCCATTTATTCTAATTATTCTATACAACATGACTAAAATGAAATTAGGTTTAATAGGAATGTATATGTAGAATTTATGGCATGCTGCATTGGGGAAGGGGGAGGGAAGAGAAGAAGAGAAAATTTAAAGGTTGTGAAAGTGAATGTTGAAAACTAAATAAATTAGTTAACTTTTAAATAGTAAAAATAGTATTTTGTACATTTATTTAAAAATTACAAAATGAATGATTAATTCTATTTAAACATGCAATGTAAATGCCTGGAAGTGAATTCATCATTATTTTGGCTAGAGGTTTCTAGCATCAGCAATTATATGAGAAGTTTTTAATACAATCTCTTCATTTTACACATAAAGAAATTGAGGCCCAGGAAAGCAAAATAACTTGGTGGATATATATGTTACCAACTCCCTCAGTGTAGTTAATGATCTTGCTCTATGGAAATGTTTCTCTTTCTTCAAAGCCTACCTCAGATAGCATCATGATGAAGATTTTCAAACTAGATGTAATTTCATTTTTCTTTGAATGATTTGGAACATAGTGAATCATTTAGTTTTTGTTTTTCAGTAGTTTCAGTGAACTCTGACTCTTCATGACCCTATTTGAGGTTGTCTTGACAAAGATATGGTAGTGATTTGCCACTTCTTAATCCAGCTCACTTTACAGGTGAGGAAACTGAGGCAAACAGAGTTAAGAGATGTTTCCAGAGTCACACAGCTAGTAGTGTCTGAAGGTAGTAAATGGGCTCTGAGGCTAGATTTGAATTCAGGAAGATGAGTCTTCCTGACTCCAGTCCTGGCACTTTATCCACTATAGCACCTAGCTATCCAAGACCCTCTTAATACACTATACCTAATAGTCTGTCAAAGCCTCAAGGACAGGGATTCTGTCTTTTTTTTTTCTTTAACCCATAGACCATGACTTTGCCAAATGTGACATGCAAATGATAATTGAATTAAAAAGGCATCATCAAGTGGATGTATGACCATATCTCTGAGGGAGGGAATGTCTCTGGATGGAAGGATGATAGATAAGAAACAAACAGCCTTAATACTCCTACACATGAAATATTTAAAAATCAGACAATAGCCTCTAGGATATTACGTGAATCCTCTATGAAGTATTTGTTCACACAAGTGTGGAAACAAGAATTAAATCAGATATAAAAGTCTGGAGGAGCTATGATTTGTAATGTTTAAAGGGATTACCCACTCCAATGAGATGACAAAATCACTGAAGTACTGGACTGTAAATATTCCCAGCATCTACCACGAAATCTTGCAGAGAGTAGGAATTCAACAAGCTTCTTGAATTATAGTGAATTAATAAATGATATTTGTTGAATTGAATATAAATGAATACTTGAATAAACTGGAACAGTGATTTTGTTTTGCATTTTTCATAGGGGAATACCTCCTACTCATAATGCAATTTGTGCAGGGTATCAAAATAGATTGAAACTAGAAGATACCACTGAAATAAAATGCAAAATAAATGAGAAGTGTTTTTTTGGTGCATTTACTTTTCTTCCACATGAATATGAAACAATAACAATGGTGTATGTACTCATCTCATTTTCTCATTTTGACAGTATTTTGAAGGATAACTCATATATATATGTATATATATATATAAAACACAAGGATATATATGGATAGATAGATAGATAGATAGATAGATAGATAGATAGGTGCTCCAGTGGATAAAGTGTCAGTTCTTCTAAAAACAAAACTCATGGTCAGTTGAGGAAGGGGTAAGGCTTCCCCTAATACCACCCTGGAACAATGGAGATAATCCTAGATTCTTCCCAGCTAAAGATCTTTTCCCCACTCAGTCAGATTTTGCACTTTGGCACAGGAAGTAGGCAAATTTTTGAATAATGAGCAGATTTCCAAGGAGGCAGACTGGAAAGGGAAGTAAGAGAAAATCAAAGACATCATTTTTCTACTTCTTAATTGTATGCATAGGACTAATCCTACATCACTTCCAACTAAGCACTAAGTAGAACAAATATATATATAAAACTGTCTGGCATTACAAATCTTGGTAAGGAACCCTAAGTACCACCGCTTTCCTTGAAGAATATCTGCAGTTTTCAATTATTATTTCCCATATGCATTAACTGATATATCATCGGGGTATAAGAGGAGGTTATTTTTTTTTTTTACTCAGAAATAATTGGAAGGCAGTGTGCTTCTTCTGAAATAACCTCCAACTTGTCCAGTCTATATCTTGTTGGTATATGATTGCGTGCTGTTTCTCCCATTAGAGTGTGAGTTTTTTAGGAGCAGGAACTAATTTTGCCTATAGGAAAAGAAATGTAGAGGTCTTTTTAAAAAACTACCTTTAGTAGTATACCAATGCCATTAAAAAAAAAAAAAAGCCTATGTAGAATGTTTTATAAAGTCTTGTGATTTTACTAGCATACGGAAGTCCAGGTGAGAAAAATCTCATTATCAATGCATAAAAATGCTTTCCTTGTCACTTAGAGTCTTAAAGAGTTGCCTGAGACATTGAAAGCTCACTTGACTTATCAGGGCCACAAAGTCAGAATGTGTGTTTTCCAGACCTTGAAGATGCCTCTCTATCTACTATACCATGACTGTGTCTCAGTGCAGTTTTCCTGACCAAAAATTCTCTTTCCCATATCCCTAAGTCATTCAACAAAATGAAAGATATTCTTTGGGGGAAATTTTCAGATTGCCATCACATATCACATTCAGGCCAAGAAAAAAAAAAAACTATCACAAGAAATGCAAATGTTTGGACAAGTCGTAAGAAATGAAACTAAAAATAGAGACTCAATAATAGCTGAATGAACCATCCATAACATGTATGGTTAAGTAATCATGCACTATAGCTTCAGCTATAAAAATTAACATGTTTACTTCTAGCTCAGAATATAGAATTTTTCAACCATGAAATCTCACAACTTTTAATGAGTATGACATTTCATACATTGTAGAATACTAAAACAACATGAGTACATTGAAGTTAATTTCATGCATAACACATAAAGCCAGATTTATATTTCATTACTTGCCTTTATGCCTGCTGATCCCTCACCTAAAACTCCCTCTCTCTTCTCTACATAGCTAAATATTTGCCTAACCTTCAGTGCATATTCCCCCTGAATCCTTCACAAGTCACTTCAGTCTACTGTATTCTCTCTCCCTCCTCCGAAATGACAGCTCTAATATCCTGAAATATTTATTAGATTATTAATCTTATATAGCTTCATGACAGCACCTGTATTGTCGATTTTACTGTTATTTAAATCAAATTCAAAAGCATCATGGGTAGCAACTTTCATATAGTAAGCTCTCAATGAATATTTGTTGAAATAAAATAACCAAAAAGTTCCCTTGACTGAACCTGTTGAAATCTTTCTTTTCCTCCTTTTCTTCCATTTATAGGTGAAGTATAAGCTTCTTGATGGGCAGGAAATGTGTTGGATTCTCTTTTACATCCTACACAATGCATAACCTGGTGATTTACACATAGAAGGCATTAAATAAATATTTGCTAAATCAAATTCATTTTCACAGTGGAAGATGGTAGTAATCAAGCAACTGGCCTTGGAATAGCCTGGTCAACATAGCCTAGTCAATGCAAAGATAAAATAAATTGAGGTCATGTCTACTACATATTTACAAGCAAAAACATATCCAGCATTGTAATAGAGCGAAAAGAACACTGAGTACTGAGATCAGAAGCTTGTCCTGTCATAAACTGGTTATGTGATTTCACTGACTCAGACTACTAGGTTTCAAGTTCTGTTGAGGCTGCTGCCACACCATCTATCTCATGCATCCCTTCTTATTGATCGGAAGCATTAATTATCTAATATGTTATGGGTATTGTACTAGATGATACAATGTTACTGCCTTTAGTTCAGAATTTTATTTCTCTATTGGCTACAATATTATGATCCCCTGACGGGCATCCCAGCCTCTGCAATCCACCCTTCAGACAGCTGACAAAATCGTCTTCCTAGGACACAGAATGCTCCTCCCTGATAAAATGTCTTCATTGGCTTCCTATTGTCTTTCAGAAGACATACTATCTTCTTAGCCTAGCATTTGGGCCAATTATGGCAAGATGCTATCATGTGGCTGTAACCTATTTTTCCAACCTTATTTCACATTAATACATTAGACATATTCTGCATACCAGATGAACTAAACTGTACCATTCCCCAATTTTATTCTGTACCTTTCTGCTTCAAAATGTTTGAGGCAGGCATCTTCCATGACTGGATAACAGTGTCTTCATGGAACCTACTCAAATCTTTCTTTTCCTTAAAATCAGCTCAGGTGATATCTCTTCTTTTATGAAACCTTATACCAACTGATTGAAAGTGATTTCTCCTTCCTAAAATTTTCCCCAGGCATTTTGTCTTGATATTTCATTGTCTATCACATTCTGTTTTTCATCATATTTCATATTATGCTAATCTCACCTAATTCTCATAGATATAAGGATATAATGCTATATTTAATCTTTATGTCCCTAGCAGGTTTTCTCATAAGTGTTAGTATATGACTATTTGTTAAACTAAATTTCATTTCAACTAAACTATGACAAAAAAAATGCTGTAAGTGAAGTAAATTTGATTTCATATGACTTTTAAAATTATGAGATAATAATTTCTGTTCAGAAATATTTTGGTCTTACCCCTTGTCTCCAATATGAAATATTGTGTTTCTCTTTTAAACTAATAATTTTTAAATTTCCAAAGATTCCTCATATATGCTGTTAAGATTTCACTTTAAAGGAAAAAATGTTATATCATAATTCTTAATTGCTGTGAAACTAATATTCAATGTTATACAGATTATTGATTTTTCAAGGAAGTAAAAAATGGAAGAAGAAAAATTTTAAACAACATCTTAAAAGATTAAGCTCTCATAAAAACAAAAGAAGGGATCTTTTAAATTAAAAAAATTACAGATTCATTTGTACTTTAATTCCAATTAAAAATTTTCACATTTTCTTCAAGCAATATTTTCCGGACATTTCCTTTTTCATGTCAATTTCTTCATCTTCATATTGCTTTTCATCTCTCACAGAGCAAAATTCATTTCAGGGAAAATCTAAAGTTTTCATAAATTTTCCATAAATTTAAAATAAAGTTTACTGCTTCTTCACTCAGGACATCCTTTTTTTACTTAAGTACTTTATATTTATGGGACAACATTTAAGAAATGTAGGGCAAAGAGTAATTGCATTTGTCTTTGCTTGTGGTGATTTCATTATCCAGTGAACAATAAGTAGACATTTTCCTGAATTCTTCATAAAATATTAATAATGAGTATATTCTTTTAAAAGAACAGTGGTTGAGAACAGGGCTCAATTCCATGAACTTTGCTTTATTATAGACTACTATAAACTTTAAGACATGAACTAAGCATTATTCACCTTTGTTTCTCACTCAGGGACTAGCACAATACCTTAGACAGACACATAATAAATGTGTATTGAATGAAAGAAGAAGTATTAGTGCAACCAGTACTCTCAATTTTCTGCTAGTTGAGTGAAAGATGATATCTCTCTAAGGTGTATTACAAACAATTCATTTCAGCAATAAGTGCTAATTATATAGCAAGTTTATAAAGTGCATCCCTGTGAAATTGTGCAAAGTGTAAGTATGATTTCTTCATTACATAGGTGAGGAAAATTTAGAGACCTGCTGAAGGTCACACAATTTGAACCCAGGACATTCTTGATTTCTAGTCAAGTGTTTTTACCATGATACCACTGTAGTAGGCTGACTCTTAACATAGAAAACCCCAGTATCTTATTCTTTAATGCTTCGCAGTATTAAAGGTTTCATCAATATGGGTATTATATTGATACAGATTACAATTCATCTATACTTCATCCTGTATGATTCTTGTCTTTGTTCTTCCATAAATCTGTCAAAAAAAGATCTGTAAAGCTAGAAGTCCTTCCTCCTGACAGTGTATTAATGTTTGATTAATGTTACTACCATTTGTTTGAACAGAATGGCTTTTCACAATAATTATGCAGGGAATAATGCATGTGTAAGGGGAAAAATTCAGTCAAATCAATAGTCTGATAAAGCTCATGTTGAAGACACATAGTTGCTTGGGCAAACACTGATTTCTCCATAATGGCAGGAAGGTAGTATTATTTTAATGGTTCAATGGGCCAACTCTTCAGTTTATATTCGAATCTGCTATGGATTCAGTCATGCAAATCTAAGTTAAAATAACACTTTGTATTTTTTTTGAGGGAGGTTTTGGGATACAGTGAACAAAATGAGAACAACACAAACAAAACACAAACTCTTCACCTACCTCTTCACCGCTAGTCCTGAAATCCATGTGCTATGGCACAGTAAAGAGTATCGTCTAAAATAGATAGAGAGATAGTATGCCATTAAATTCAGCATTGATGGAAACATGGGTTGTAAAATTATAAAAATTATAGAAACAAATGTCATGGCCTTTTTGGCAAATTGTGATTCTGACTATGTATAAGTGTCAAGGACTCCAACAGTGTAATGAAGTGAGAGAAATAAGGAGAGAGCAGATCCTAATTCCTGACTTGTGTAAATATTCCTGATTTTATTCACTGTGATTGAGAAAGTACATTTCCATACCCCTCTCCATTCTATCAAGCATTCAGACATGAGTTACTCTATGATTAACCACTTCTTACAAGTGCTAGCTTATTTCTAACATTTATCTGGAAAGTTGTATTTGCAGTAGGGAAAGAACCTTCAAAAGAGTAATTAAAAGTTGCTTTTCATATGGTTATCTTTTACAAAAGGTTGACTAATCTTTTTTTTTTCTAATTAAAAAGATGCATGCATGAATACTTTTCTCCTTGGATTTGAGATTTTCTTCACAAACATTACTGCTCAGAGAAAACAAACCATTTATCAAAGAGGCTAATCTTCAGAAATTTTTCTGTCATGAAGTAGAGGAAATTACTTCAAATAGGATTAGGTAGAAAGCCACTGGTTTCACATAAGTGAATTCCACAATTACTGAAATGACAGATCTGGGCCTAAATGAATCTCAAGATACACTTAAGCTTCTGTAAAGTGCAGGTTTAAATAGCTTTCTTTTGGTTACAAGATAAATTTAGTGGATTATGTTATTGTCATAGAATACTGCTATACTGTCACTACAAAATGCCAATGAGATGAAGTATAATAATTTAGAAAAAAAGATGTCAAAGCAAAATAGATGCTTAATTTCAAAATAGAAAATACATGACATTATGACAATAAATAATGATATGCTTATTTGCTGTCTTCTATAGCACTAGAGTGATTAATGTATTATATACGGGATATAAGTGAAATAGGCTGAAAACTCTCTCAACATTGTCATTGAACTGATAAATTATTGGTGTTTAGGGAAAAGGAATAATATCTTTTATTGATGTTCATTTACTTTCATTTAAAGCAATGTGTACATTCTTTCCCCTTTAATAAAAATAACAATAGTCATCATTTATGCAATGCTTTAAGATTTTAAGAATGCTTCACAAATATCTTATTTTATCCTCACAATCACCCTAAAGATAAATGCCATTATAATTCTGACTTTATAGATCAGACAACTGAAGTAGATAGAGCTTAAGTGATTTGCCCAGGGTCATATATGCAACTCATCCTTTTCTGAGGCTGGATTCCAAACTTAGATCTTCCAGAATCCACTTCCTTTATTCTATTATTCCTTTATTCTTATATAGCTACTATTGCACCACCCTACAGTCTTCTATTACTGGGTAACATGAAAGAGCTATTTAAAATCCTGAAAAGTGTGCATAAACAATTCTAATAAGAGGTCAAATTTGTTCTAAGAAATTAAAAACCCTAGAGATTTCACATAAGGTTAAAAGTATATGTGAACCTCTCACATATAAATGTAGTTTTATTTTACACATGAGCTTAGTTAATAATAGTTCAGGACCCAGCGTTCATATCATTATCACCTATGTAATGTAAAGAAAAGCTGATACTTAAGCATTTCTTATGCAGTATCAGGAGAAATCTTAGGCATTAACAGGGAGTTGATTCTGAAGGGAATGGAGAAAGTAAAAAAAAAATCGATTAATCATTGACCCATATTTTTTAAAGTGTCCCTAATTTGTCAGGCATTATGGACACTGAGGAAAAAAATACAAAGGTAAATCCTTAAACTTTGAACATTTGACTGCAGACAATAATAATAAAACATTAAAATCACCAGACACTTGTAGTCTACAGCCTTGGGCACTGAGTTAAATTACACAATAGATGATGTGACTAGCCACTCTTAATGATCTTTGGAAGATAATGCATAATGGGAGGGGCATTGTAAGATAGGAAGAGTGGAAATGCTGTTCTAATTTTCCAAGAAAAAGAGGGGAAGGGAAGACTGAAGAGAATGGAATCTGTAATAAATTAGTCATAGAGTTTGACTTCAATTTCTGACACAGTGTAGATTATATCATTAAAGGAATGGTTAATATATACCAAAACAAGCTGTGATTACAAAGAACCATCATTTTATTATCAATAATAGATCACACCAGACTGGCAACATCTTTCCATAAGGGGGAAGAGAATGAGGATGAAGTAGAGCAAAAACGGTGAAAACATATTGTGTTGAGTATATTAGAGGGATGCTTTAGTCAAAGTATATTAGATATATTTTGTAGTCTTTCATGATTTACTCATGGAAAATATGGGAAAATAAGGGCTAGATGATAATTAAGCTAGGTGAGTTTAGAAGTAGTTGAAAGGCCAGACCCAGAAAGTAGTCATTAATGATCAGATACAAATTTAGAAAGAAATTTCTAGTGGAGTAACCCAAAGATCTATAGTTGATCCACGTAGATATAAATATCCAGATTATAGATAGATATACACCTGTTTATCTCTCTAGATTATATATATATGAAACTAATCTATAATATTATATATATATGAAACTAATCTATATATCAATATGTTTGTATTTGTTTTGTTGTTTAACCATTTCAGTCAAGTCCAACTCTTCATGACTTTTGGGATTTTCTTTTCTTGGCAAAAGTACTGGAGTGATTTGCCATTTCCTTCTCAGCTCATTTTACAAATGAGGAAACTGAGGCAAACAGGGTTAAGTGACTTGGCCAGTCACAGAACTAGTAAGTTTCTGAGGCCAGATTTGAATTCAAGTCTTTCTGGCTCCAGACTTAGTGCTCTATCCACTGCACTACCTAGCTGCCCCTGTTTGTGTCTATCTAGATATATTATCTATATCAATACCCATATGTCTACCTATTTATATCTAACCATTCATCATCTATCTATCTAATCTATCTATCTATCTATCTATCTATCTATCTATCTATCTATCTATCTATCTATCTATCTATCTATCTATCTATCTATCTAATAGAAGAACTGACCTTAGAGCATGCTCAGATTTCCCCTTTCTGATAGATAATACAATGCATGAAAAATATACTTTTACTTCCAATCCAACACTTGGAGCCTTAATGAATCTTCTTCAGACCAGGAGTGACTGAAGTGCTGGTACTATGAGGTGACAGAGTACTTTGGTAGGTGAAGGAAGTGGAAAAAAGGTTGCTCAAGAATTCCTAAATAAGAAGATTGTTCAAATACATAAGGGTCAATATTTCCCTACTTAGACCCTTTAGTGCTCCTTTTCCATTAAAGAATTCAACTAATGAAGACTGCTGTGAGTCTTTTGGGGGGATGTGGGGAGGAGAAAAATTGAGTGTTTTCCCTCTACCAGCCGACATGAATTTCTGAGTGCCTAGTGTCTCTTTTTTGGGGAGTTTATTCTTTCCTAATCCGAAGTGACTGAGCATTGGGAGATGGGAATGCACAACCACCTAGGGGGACCAGGAAATCCATTAAAACTATCAAATACCCACAGATAGCAGTAGCCATAGCATCCAACTCCAGTGAGAAAGGAGCACAGCAGCCAAATCACTGCTTCATCCAGACTGTTAGCTGAAACATCACGCTTTGCAAAAAGTCAGCCCGGATTATCCAGGGAATGACTCATCCATTGCTAAGGATACATGCAAAAAAGGAGATGATAGGGAATCCACAAAGGGTGAAAACACTCTCAGAACCAGGAATCATGAGGTGTATTTTGGCCTCATGTGTTCTCTACACATGTGCCTGTCTTCATTTGTATGATTAGTTTGAGCAAGCCCTGAGAAATTTTTTTTGGGAGAGGGGGTAAATTTCTATTATTGTTATACATACTCAGTTGATATCCTACTATAAATGCTGATGACCATCAATTGGTTGATCAAAATTCAGATATTCATTAACACACCAGAGCAGGTCTCAAGAGCAATGTTATTAGAAGTCATATTTCTCAAGTCTATCCGTTAAAATACTGAAAGGAGCAGTATATTTTGTCCTTTTGAAACTTAACCTAACAATGTAATGAGTATTGGGCAATGGTCCCAGGGAGTGGGAGAGGGTTCTTAATGTACTACCACTTTAGTACTGTGAAAGACAACTGTAAGACAGGTAACAGCACACAGATGGCTGTTAGCATAGGTTCAGTCTTGATCTGGTCAGATAGGAAGTACATGAAGACAACCTCAGAGAGGTTAATAATCATAAGTTATTTTAGTCTAGTCTTCTTAATGGAGTTTGCTGATAATAGGAGCACCAGCTCCTACAGCGTTCCCTACTCACCCTTCTCATGAAAGCCAGTGAGAAATGGGGAGTGGGGGGGGCAACTACTCTGATGCCTGTATGTGGTCAGTTGAGATAGGCATAGCTTGTTCACTCTCCTAAATTCCCTCGAGCCTCAGTGGGGCCCATTGAATCAAACACAGAGTCCCTCTGAGCTTTGATGGGGGCCCATCAAGACACACACAGCTTTCCAGCTTGTGCATTCAACCCTAAGGATTTCCCACTCACTGACCAGTGCCCACTCTTTACGGGGCAACAGATAAAGAACATTATGTTGAAATGGACAGACCGAGAATAATTCACAGGCAAAAATCAATTAGGAATTTCAAGAGTGTCTTTATTAGCCAGGCTGGCGGCTTCCTCAAGTAGAGACCCAGAGGAGACAGCCCCGAACTGAGGTGGGTATGTGCATTTTAAGCATTTTGGCGCTATTCGGTACAGCCTTGCAGTTTCCACAACAAACAGAGTTCTGACAGAGTGGGGGGGGGTGTTTGTTGTTAGGCAAGAGCCCCCAAAACAGAGGGGGCTGTCAGGGTACTGTTAAGCAAAGGACCCGAACAGAGGAGAGGTGCCAGGAGAGGGACCCAATCAAAGACTGGTTGTTATTCAACAAAAAGTAGTTGTCAGGAAGGGGGTGCTCAGCAAAAGGTAGTTGCCTGGCAAGAGGGGTCTAACATTAGGGGGGCACAGGTGATTACCATGCAAATGGACTAAACAAAAAAATGGCTGTTAACAATTCATCAGATATTTTACAACCCAAAGGGGAATAACGTTTTGACAGGGGCCCAACAAAAACCTGTTACTAGGCAAGTTATCCAACCCTGCCCAGTAACCTAACAGATATCTCTCAACCTAGGGGCTCAGGGAGGAATAACGTCCATTTCAATGTCACTATTATATCTCACTGTGCAGTCATAGTGGATATCTACAATTTGAGCACAGATGTTTATATTATTTATTATTATATAACACTGTGCAAGTGTGGTGGAGATGTTTATAAGTCATGAGCCTGGGAAACAGAAATTGTTATGGCCATGGATCCTGGGAAACTAAACTCTAAGAAAAAATAATAAAAAACCACCTTACACACACTAAAGTCCACTTTATTTACAACTCTGTATTCCTCTGCTATGTACACAAAAGGAGACAGCACTCCTAGTTTGCTGAGACATGCTTATGACACTGGGTGCCTTTAGAAATGAACGGTTTTGATAGTACATTGGATTGAGTAGTAGGCTTGAAGTCAGGAAGATTCAAATCTGTCCTCAGACACTTAATAGCTAGATGACCCTGGGCAAGTCACTTAACCTTTTCCTCATCTGTAAAATGAGTTGAAGAAAGAAAGGACAGAGCACTCCAGCATCTTAACCAAGAAAACCCCAAATGAGGTCATAAAGTGTCAAACAGGATTGAACACAGCCAAACAACAACAACCTGAAGTAAGGGGAGTTACTTGGGAGCTGGTTGCAGAAGCATATGTGGAAAGAAGATTTTCAAAGAGGCAATGAAGAGAAATATTTTTAAAAAAACTAACTGAAACCCTCAAAAACATAGATTCATAAAGAAGGTCATTCCCTTCATATCCCTTGACCTTCAATTTATCCCCATCAATCTTCTTGACCTACAAATCCAGTAACTGATGTGAGTGGATCTCCCCCTGGATGAGAACTTTTGTCTCTCTCTCCTACTTGTCACCCTGAGGTGAGATCTTCTCTTGTTGAAGAGCTTCATTTACTCTTATGCGTTATTTGTTATAGTGCAATCTACAGAGTTGCTATAATTTCTGTTTTGCTTGAATAAATGAGTCTATTTGCTATTCATTCTTTTTAACAGTCTATTATGCAACAGAGATTTGTTGGAAGGGTCTGTACAAGTAAGTCCAATATTTCCACACCCCTCCTTGGACACTAAAGATGACTATCCTCATTTGTTCTGAATCTTGGCTTGCCCCTCCCTCCTCCCATAGCAAAGCAGCTGAATTTGAAGAAAGGGTCCTCTTCCTTTTTTTCTTAGAGGTGGGCCAGAACATAGATCATATCTACCCATGCCACCCGTTCTCCAAATCAATTCAGTAATGACAAGATCAGGGAGAAGAGGAGAGGTGAGGCAGCAATTTGTATGAAAAATGTCTAAGTTTTATTGGCCTGCATTCCCAGTGAATCAACATTGTTTATGGTAATCAAGAAATCTGAGTCAATTGTTGACAGCATTTAGAGAGCTATAGAGTCCAGGAACAGGAAGACGACAATCTTACCATACACTGTAGTAGTCAGGGGGAAAAAGCATATGAATGTCACATTTTAGAAAGGACATGAAAACACGAAGAACATCCTAAGGATGGTAACCGATATAGAGAATGTATTCAAGAATAAACCACGTGACAACTGTGTGAAAGATATAAGAAAATTAACCCAAAGAAAGAAGACATAGGGTTGGGATGAGATGGGGTGTATGTGTAGTGATGATAGTAATTTTTTACTATATGAAAGCCTGTCACAGTGAAAAGGAAAGAGAAAATAGGTAAAAATTGAAACTTTAGATTTGACATGATAAAAGACTTCCTAACAATCCCGTAAAAGTTAAATGGAGTACTTTGGGAGGTAGTCACTTTTTTGTCACTGGAGGTCTTAAAGCACAAGCCTAAGATAGTCATTTACTGGGTATATCATAGAGAGATTCTTCTTCAAATATAGATTGGACTAGATGGCCTCTGAGGCCCCTTCTCATCTGATGATTCTGCCAGCTGAAAGTATCATATCCTTTAATAAAAAGAAAAGAAATAAATTGCAATTATTTGTTTAAAAAGTCATTATAAACTTGTGGCATATCACTTACATGCTCTGCCAACTTCTAAAACAAAATAAAACAAGTATGTTAAATATAGCTAGTTAATGTGAAATAAAAATAAATATTAGAAGGAAAATTCAGTATGTCCATTTTTATAAACAGCACATAAACTCTTTATGTCTCAATAAATAAGATACATAAATATTCACTTTTTTTTGGTTTTGACTCATTTACCATCCTACCCAAAATGACTACTATATGTCATATTTCCAATTGCTCATTCAGAAAAAGAATAACTAAGCAATTAAGAATGAGTCAATGACCAAGATAGCTAGTGATTTTTATAGTGGTAATAAGTCTTTGGAGTGATTGTAAATGTCAAGAATAAAAACCATTTAAAAAATACTACTCAAGGAAGAGTAATAGCCATTTGTTACTTCTACTTTACTGACAAAAGCAGGACATGCAGTGCTATTAGCTTCCTTTACACTATACACATTCTTAAAATATTTTTATAAACATACCATATTGGGGGAGGGAATGTTGGGATACATCTGGAGAGAATTTTTTTTAATTAAATTGACAATGTATTATACAATCTAAACAGCAAACATCTTCCTGTTTGTTGTCTTATGGATAAGATGCTCATTATCCTTGGTGTTATATTTGGAATGGTGCACAGAGAGCTGGATGTGGAATCCAGAAAATGCAATTTTTAATTCTACTTCAGGAATGTCCTAGTTCTATGATATTGAACAAATCACTTAGCTTCTCTGACCCTCAGTTGCCTGATCTATAAAACAGCAATAATAATAGCACCTAGCTCCCAGAGTTGTTTTGAGGATCAAGTGAGATAATGTATGCAAAGTGCTTTCCAAACCTTAAAGTGTTATATCAAAATCAAATATTATTACCTTCTTTTTATCTGTTTCTATGGAGTTCAGTCTGGGAATGGGTTGCTATCTTGTTATTTATGATTCCATTATATCCCTTGTTCTATAGAGTATAACCTTTTTTTTTTTTTGGTAATTGACCAATGTTTAGCATAGTTTTTAGCACATATGATGTGCTTGATAATTACTTGTTGACTTGAATTTACTAAAAGTATAAAAATGTAATTCCATCTTGTGTAAGCTCACAGAATGAATCTTTGGGACAATCTTAACAGAGAAGAAGAAAGTTTTGAAATAATGATGTTGATGATGATGATTTTCCTGATATAATGCAATTCTGCACTTCATAATTACAACTATGAAAACTGGGAACACAGTGGAGCACTGGTATAAAAACATATACATATGCTCAATGAATATTGGTATATATGCATAGATAAGGTATAAACATGTTTTGTGTGTGCATGTATGTATATTTATGTATGTGTATATCTATATGTATAGATATACTCATACATTTATGTATGTGTATATGTATTTTAAATTTAAATTTGCAAATGACCCATACAATTATGGGAATATACATGTCAATGAGATCATTGAATTGGTCATATTTTAGGTATTACTTGCTTAATAAATAATACAAATAAAATTCATACTTTCTTAGATGTTTATTTTTGAAAATATTCTGAAGTTTCCTTTGCTTAAAGTATCACATGCAAGTTTTTCAGGTGGACTTGTTTCCCGCTTTTGATTCATCATATACTCTCCTTGTTATAGAAGAGTGGAAGGAATAGCTTTCCAATCTCTTTCCAGAATCCCCCTTCTCATCCTATATAAATATATATATATTCTACTAGTTAATGAGATGCTTTCTTCTCTATGAAAGAATAAAGGAAATAGCTCCCCTATTCCCTTCTAGCATTTCCACTGTGTGTGTATGTGTGTATGTGTGTGTGTGGTCCTATTTTATTGTCTATATTTGAGATATTTCTATATGCATAAGTCTTTTGGAGGAAGCATATAATAGAGTCGCTATCAATGATTCTAGAATCACAATATAAGTATACAACCTATTTTTTACCCTAACATATCAACTTCATTTCTTTGGAGACCATGTGATCTCCACATGAACCTTACAATATGGCAATGTTCATGTCTTTGAGGAGAAATGTTTACCCTGCCTTTACATAAGTGACTAAGAATCACAGTCTGAACAATTGATAGTCTAATGCCTCCTTATGTTGGAGAGGATTTAACTTATTATGGACTGCCTGTAGTGTGCTCAAATTGTACAACATCTATCATAACACTCTGTCCCTGCCCGGAGGTCCTGAAATCTAAAATTAAATCTCATGCTCAAAAATTAATCAGAGCTGTTGTCATCAATTATTTGGAGTACAGGTCCAATTGCTGTTGATGAAATTTCATCTCTGCAAACAAAATAGACCAAGAGAGACAAAGATGTGGTTTCAGCATGCAAAGCACTCTGGGGCTGCTACTCCAGAAGAAAGTTTCATTGCCACGGGAGTGAGTGATCAACGATGGACAGATAAATCTCTAAAATTGTAACAATAAAGAAAAAGTACATGAAGGAATGTTTTAGTTTGTTTACATGGGGAAGACAAAATAAACCAGGAGAATCTTATTGGAGCAAAAGTTTTGGTGTTTTGTATTATTTAAATAATTGCTAGAAGTCTTTCCTTGGGACTCCATGCTCATCTAGCCTCTGGAATAATTTGTATTCATGGCAATTCTATATTTGTTTTTAAGAGAAAAAGATTAATTAGTTAGGAGCAGGGGCGGCTAGTTGGCAGAGTAGATAAAGCACCAGCACTCAAGTCAGGAGGAATTGAGTTCAAATTTGTCCTTAGACACTTAGCTGTGTGACCCTGGACAATTCATTTAACCCTGATTGCCTCAAAAAGAAAAGTGAAAACAATAAAGGATAGATCAAGGGGAAATTTGAGTTAGATAAAATGTGTATTCTTTGGCTACATTGGAGTGTTTAGCGGCACCTCTAACCTCAGATACCCTTCTAAATCTACCTGTATCAGTACCCAATTCAACATGCTGTCTTATGATCAGTTTTCCTAGGTTTGTTATGATAAGAGATAGTGATGTGGTAGAAAAGAGGGGCCATTATTCCCTTTGAGTTTCTGAGGAGTTTACGACTTTTATCTTTCCGTAATTGATGATATAATGATTTCCAAAAGAATAAACTTCAATCCTATTGGATGTCTGCTGATCAGAGGTGGTGCTAGATAAATGCCTATTCTCACATTTCAGGCACTATACAGATGTATATTCCCTACCTTTCCTCCATTTATAAAGCCCTGACTATGTGCCAGGAACCACGCTAAGTATTTTACAAATACTGTCTCATTTGATCCTCACAACTTTACAAGGTAGGTGAAGTTATCTCTAGTTTACAGTTGAAGAAATTGAGGTAAAAAAAAAAAAAAAGATTAAGTGACTTCCTCAGGGCAATACACTAGTAGGACTGTGAGGCTGGACTTGAAATTTTGACTCAAGGATGAGCACTGTATCCATTGTAGCACCTAGCTGCCCCAGATGAGAGTGTAGTAAGGTAATTGCTAAGTTATATAAAATTGAAAGAAGGTAAGCAGGACAATCACTGCTGGATGTGAATTTACAGATGTTCACAAGCCATCTATTTTTCCACTATGGTCCCTTTTATTATTTTTAACTTCTAACAAATTTTGCAAGCTCATTTTTTATCTGCTTAGGGTTTAATTTATCTGTAGAGACTATTTAAAATCTGATAATTTAATTCCCAGTGTTGTAGTATTATTGTTCTGATGCATTATTTTGGAGTTAGAGGGAGGGTTGAGGAATCTTCATATTTAAAAAAAAAGGATTCCTGATGATACAAGTCTTAACCCAGAGGAATAAGAAGCAAATTATAGGAATAGTCACCATGGCAGATCAATATAGTACAATTTTTTTTTGTTTTTAATCCAGTCAAATTTCCTAAAATCACTATACCACAGTACACACATACACACATCACACACACACATACACAATGCACACATACACACCAAGTCACACTAAATATATAATAATCACCTCTCCCTATAAATATTGACTTTACCAAGCATTTGTCCTCAACTATATTGCTCAAAAAATTTAAATATTTACACATTCTGATTTTGAATGTAAGGCACTTCTTCCATAAATCACTGGATAAAACAATTAAATTCTCCCACTTATTTCCCATTATGTAATTATCTATCTTTCTATCTCTCTAATCTGTCTACAGGTAACTATAGACATATACACATATATTATCTACATAGATGTGTATGTCTAAACATAGACATGTTTCCTATGGTATATGTATATGCACACATATATGTATATATATATACGTACATATATACGTGTATATACATATATATACAAAGCAAGTAAGATTTAATCAGCGATAAACTTGTATTTGTTAAAAATTTTGAATATTATTCTTCAACTAGTGAGTGAATTGCAATTTTATGGAAATGGAGCTTTTATGAGTGACTTCCTCATCTATAACATGGACAAAGTACTAAGACATGGTATAGCATCAGTATTGACACAGACAGTGTAGGCAGATGAGGTTTGGAAAAAAGAAAACTGTCTTTGAGAGTTATTGGGGATATATGTAGATTTAGAACAGGCTCAGAGGGAGAAGGAATAGAGGAAGGAAAGCTGAATTAGGTCTTGTCTTTGACTTGGGTTTTAATTGGGCCTTTACTAGTTATTTAATTACAGAAACCTGGATAGGTCAATCTACTTCTTTGAGTCTCAAAGTCCTCACCCAAAAAAATGAGAATATTGCCTTTTCTATCTCCCACATCAGAATATTTTGAAGCTTAAATGAGCTAATTATGTACAAGTATTTTAAACTCATAAGTTTTACAAATATTTGAGGTATATCAAAAACATGACTTAGGATAGGGCTATGGGGAATTTCTTCTTTCACATTAGAGGAGAATGTAATACCCTTCACAATTCAAAAGGAAAAATCAAGATCCCAGGATAATGAATACAAATACTAATACAAACTTGATTCGGGTGATTCTAAAAGTTTTTTTTTTTTTTTAAAGTGCTATTCACATTGGCAAAAACTCCAAATCTCAGCTTCTTATCATTCAACACATTTGATATTTTCAGTCTATTTTACTTAATATTTATGTGCATTTGCATTTTATGTATGCTTAATTTCCCATAAAATGATTATGTACATATAGAAATAATTTTGGAGACAGAATGAAGTATTGCATTCTTTGATCTAGCAGTTTCAAGCAATCTCTATACCATGAGATTTTTAAATGTGTGTGGGGAGAGGAGGGTACCAAAAATAGAATAGCTTTTCATCTGTTAAATGACAGTTTAGGTGAGAGGCTTGCCTAAAGACAAGATGTAGAGTCTCCTTCAATGTCATTCATCTCTGTCCGCCCCCATCCCTCCACTTCCATCTTATACAAAGAGTGCCTTACAACCAATCCCAAGTGTAGAATTTATTGTGTAATATGCACTGTACATATGTAATTCGACTTCTTTTTAGGTGAAATATTATTCCAATTTAGCAGTATGTGATAATCATCTGCTGTAGTCCAGTACATTATGTATGGCAGAATATTGTGTCTGGTTGAAAATGCAGGAATAACTTAGTCAGATAGAATATAATAACCCATTTTGGACTTTTTCCGGTATATTAAAACTAACAGTCCTACTTTTGTTTTTAAGAAAAAGTCAATCATTTTAATGACTCATAAGTTAAGATTTAGTTTTAATTTTTTTCCCTAAACTGATAACACCCAAATGAATATAAAATCCTTAAATATTTCCTAGAGGACTTTAATTGGGGTGGTGGTGATGGTGGTGGTGGTATGTGAACATAAATTGGTTTTGCAAATAATATTAGACTTCAAGTAAGAAGACCTAGGTTAACAAAGTAGATGCCCATAGATGGGATAAATAATGGATAAACAAAGTATAGCGCATGAATGTGATGAAATATTGCACTGCTGTGAGAAGTGGCAAGTATGAAGAACTTAGTGAAGAATGATAACACATGAATTGATGTAGCATGAAGTAAGGAGAGCCATGAAAATAAAATATACAATGATGAACAAGTAAACAAACAAAAAAAAAACAAACAAGAAGAAACTGAATACTGCATAATTACAATGATTCAGAAAGGAGAAAACATATGCTCCCCCCTTCTTCCTTTGCAGAGGTGAGGGCTATGTTTTCTGAATACTGAATTTGTAGTCAGTCTTGGATGATGGGTTGGTTATTTTTCCTAAACCATTTTTTCTCCCCTTTTCTTCTTTATTTTATATTACAAGGAAAATGTTCTCTAGGGAGATAAAGAAGGGAAGGAAGGGCAGTTAAAATACCAACGTATTCATTTGAAACAATTTAGTTAAGAGACCTAGATGGACCAGTTACCAATTGTGTGGTGCTGGTCAAATCATCCCAATTCTTTGGGTTTCAGTTTTCTCATCCACAAAATGAAGGGACAGGACTTTAAGAACATCAGTTTGCCTTCAAGTTCTAAATATCCCATATCTCAGATATATTTTATAGGTATTTTTAGATTTTAATGGGTTCTTAGTGGCTATTCAAATCATTGCAACTTAATTCTGAAAATATTTAATGCAATATAATTAAATTTGATTAAATAGGCATATTAAGAGCTCAGTAAGTACCAGGCACTGTACTAAGCACTTGTGATACAAATAAGAAAAAAAGAAAGACAGTCCTTGACCTCAAGGAGTTTACAATTTAATGGGGAAAGATAATATACAAAAGGAAGTGGAAAAGTGTGAGATGTACTAAGGGTATCTGACATGGAATCATGATGTTCTGTGGAGTCAAAACCCAAACAGAACTGCTAATGGAAAATGAAAAAACAAAACATCTAAAAGTTTTGAACTAAGCCCTTTATAAAAGAAAATTTTGGGAGGAATTTATTGCTCTATTCTCCAGCCTTGCAATCAGAGAGAAGAGGCAACTGAGGGAGTAGAAAAGATATTGAGTGTCAAAAACTGAGTCAACTTACATGATGATATTTATGTGATTAGATTAGCCTGTGAATCATGATATCAATCAATATTTCCCCAAAATAAAAAAGTATTATTTTATCATCATTTTGTTTAATATGCTGCTTGCTTAAACGCAAGAGGTAGAGAGTTTCGTCGATGTCATTAATCTCCACTCCCCTAGACAAGACTAAATGTAGACTGAAGATATATGATAAAATTGAAGGCATAGTAATTGCTAATCACCATTAACAAGAATTTAACTAATGGAAGTTCTTTTTCATATTTTTGTTGTTTTAATAAAAAAAAAACATTGTGGGTTGCAAAAAGAGGGAGATGAATTTGTAGATGAATTTATATATAGTATAATCTGCAATTGTATTTAATCTCCAAATAATACCATCAATTAGAAGGAAAAGTGCATGTAATAAATGACTTGAAGTCAGTATCTTCTTGATATAAAAGCTAGGCAGTATAGTTCTGTCTCTGCTTTTTCTTTCCTTTATTCTTCTTTCTTCCTTCTTTCTTTCCTTCCTTCCTTCTTTCCTGCCTTCTCTTTCCTTCCTTCCATCTTTCTCTCCTCTCACCTCTATCTGTCCTTCTATCTTACTGTACTTTTTTGAAAGATATTCTTTTACAAATCTTTTAAAAGTTTTCTTTTGAAAAAAAAAAAAGAGATTACAAGAGGGAGCATACTATAGTCTTCTTTGATTTTCAAAAATGTTACCAGACTGTTCTTTGGCAAGAAAAGTAACCTGATTATAGATCATAGCTTGAATACAATTTTTTTTGCACTTGAATTACCAAAATCAAGAATGCCAACTTAATCTTTAAGTAATCTTATCTTGCCAAGGAGACTATTAGAGACAATTTTGTGCACATAACTCTTACTTTTAGGAAGATGCATTTTATACATGCTGTTCTTCTTCCATCTATGAATGGAAACCTGCTATGAATGTCAAAATAAAATTAACTCATTCTTTAGTAAGCATAGCAAGATAGCAAAACTTTGGTTATGTTGGGTTTTTCTTCTTTTGCAACTGAATGGTCTAGCTTCCATGTCATTAATGAGATTTATTATCTTATAGCAAAAGAAACAAATAGTGACCAAAATATATCAATAGCAGGTATGTGTTCTTGTAATGGTTTAAGTCACTCAGTTATACTCTATATCTGGAAAGTATGTCCTGAAGAAGCTGTCAAGTTCATAGAAATGAGTAAGAAGGAATCAAATTGATATGGGCTGATGCTTCATCTGATCCTTGCTTCAGCAGCAAAACCCACAAAAACAATAACAAGTAACCTGTCCAAGGCAGTTATCTATCCAACAAATTAATTCCCCTTTCAATTATTTCAAAAATAACAAGCCACTACAGTGAAGTCTAGTCCCAGCAAAAGAGCAACTAAATTCTCAGATCCCTTAAAAGAAGAGGAAATTTTAATAATTAGAGATGTAGTCTGCAGTCTTTAACAAAAGTGAGAACAGTGAAGATATATCATCCTGGTATCTTGACAGAACACATTTAGTAGTTAATGTTTTCCTGAAAAAAAAATTACTATCTGTTTGTTTCCTCTAACAAGTTAGGAAAATAAAAATCAATGTTTATCTACTGTGTGCTCAATAGATGCAATACTCTCACAATTACATTTTGCAATTGATACAAAGATGCATTTTAGAAACAGAGTCTGTCTTTAGGGAGCTTTCACTGTAATCAAATGAATGTGGTTTAGACATAGTCAAGGTTAGAAAAACAGTAAAATAATTCTTAATTTTTGAATGAATGATGTAAGTAAGCAATAATAACTGTGAGTGTGCGGTAACTAGAGATGATCATAGATTTGGAATGCTTCACAGAAGAAGGACTTTGGATGGGCCCTGAAGAATTGGTACAATTTGTTTAGATTGAATAGATGGAAGGAGTAATGAGAACAGTGTAAGAAAAGGTGTGGAGGGAAATGAGGACAAAAAATTGGAGGGAGACAGAGAGTAAACCATTGTGTCTGTACCTTATCTCAGTTTATATGTAAGAGTGGTTGAAAACAAGGCTGGCAAGGCAGATTGGGGTAAGATTATGGAAAAATCTCTATATGAGTCTAAATAATTCGGATGACTAAAGTTTGAACAACCGTCAGGCTAGTCCTTAGAGGGATTAAAATAACATTTTCCTAAGTTTAATCTGTTGTGTTATGCAACATGGACCTGAACAACAGAGGTTCTAGAGCTGCATTATCTAAGGCCCTTCAAGATGTATAAAGCTCATACTTTCCCAGTGACTTTGGCAAATTTTTGTTATTCTTATTCCAGGTGTATGATTTCACCAGGATAGGGGGCTCCCATTATGCAAACTCCTTCCCACAGTTAAAGCTTACCAACATCAATGTTAGTTTATAATCTCAATGAAATGCCTAGGGCAAAAGTATTGTTATCTCCAGTTTACAGAAGATGAAACGTAGATTCAAAGAGGTTGTGATTTGTCCATAATTAACTAGGTAGTATTAGGACCAGAAGTTTCAATTAAGGAACTTGAGAATATGTAGGTACAGTTAGGTGGTATAAAAGGTGGAGATCAGAACTTGGAATCAGAAAGGCTTGAATTTTTCCCATATATTTACCAGCTATGAATAAATGGGCAAGTCACTTAAACTCTTTTAGTCTCAGTTTTCTAAGGTGGAAAATAAAAGTTAAACTCAATATCCTCCAAAGTCCCTCGAGAACTAGATTGACAATCCTCTGAATTCATGATCTACAAGTTCATAGGTTAACACACAATTATAAGAGATCTGTTTTAGGTTATAGATAGATTAGATTACATAGATATATCTGTTTCTATATCTAACATATTTATATTTGCATCTTATCTATATCTCCTTATACCTATATGTATATCTGTATCTCTCTCTCCCTCTCTCTGTCTCTCTCTCTATCTCTCTGTCTCTGGCTTTCTGTCTCTGTCTCTGTCTGTCTGTCTCTCAATTGTGGCAGAGCCCAAGCATTTGAATCCAAGTTTCCCTTAATAATAAATGATATTTGTCAACTAGTACAAGGACAAGCAAAGTAGTATCTTTTGTTGTTTTTGTTTTAGACAATCAAGTGCCTCTGATTGAATCTTGCCTTTATCAACCAAGAGTTTTTACTGAGTAAAGTACAGAAAAAGAGAATCTTTAATTAGAAAAAGTATATGTATTTGCAATGTTAATATGATTAAAGATCTCCCCCACCTATTAAAGGGCCTACACATTAAGGGGAGTTTGATTAGAGAAGATTTGTAGGAAGGCCCACAGAGTTGGGATGCCCTATGGCTCTAAAAAACGGTGTAAATACTCTAAAGGTGAGGTTTTGTTTTGAGGCTTACTGGAAGTTTTTGTTTGGCCAGATGAGGACTCTAGGAATTTACTAAGGACCTCCCTCCCCCTTGGAAAACCTAGATGTCAGTGAGTCCCTCTCTGGAAACTATAGTCAGATAGTTGGGCCTGTATTTTGATGGTCAGGCAGAGGAAGCCACATCTGCTAATCTTTGATTTCTCTGTATTTTCTTTGAAGTTGAGTCCCCTGAAGTAGGTGAATGATATATGTGCTTGGTAAAAGGAATGATACATGTACTTAATTAAAGTGATTGTTAACCCACTGAAAGTTGCTTTCATTTTATGAATGCAGATCTAAGAACTTGTGATAGCAGAGTCCCCACCACCCCTGCCCTGTGCTACTGATACAACCAGTCTTGACACATCAATCTCTCTTAATATTGGAATAAAATAAGACATTTAAAATCTATCTATCAATAAAATGACAACAATAGAAGGATATTAACATGTATAGGTATTTAGTTGATTCAGCTAAATTAAGTTTCCTTGTGTTAACCACTGAGATACACCAGCCAACTACCATAGCACCACTTCCATCTCATGGCTGCATTGTGCCTAGGTAATAAAGAAGTGAAGTCATCTACACTTTGTGTCAACTAAATCTCAATGAATATTTCAATACCTTTCTAAAGAAAAAACAATCTAGTCTAACTTGCATGGGGATTTTGCTTCTATCCCAACAGTTATATCACAAACACTGTATGGGCATTATTTCATTTGAGTTTCACAATAAACCTGAGCAGTAAATACTTCAGGTATTACTCTTTTTCATGCTAAAACAAAACAAAACTTAATGGTCAAGGTTACTTGCCTATATTCACATGATTAGAAAGTGTCACATATATGATCTGATTCTGGCCTTTCTAGATTCTATCGTTTTTGCCATTTTGCTGTCCTGCCTTTCCATATATTCATTATGCGACATTCAGGGTAGTCAGGTAACATTAACTTATATATTATTTTCAATGACTAATAGATGTGGCATCTTACATTATGTGCCTTTTATTAGCTTCTTCCACTAAAAATAAACTGAACTTGTTGGTTATATCTTGGTGCCAGACTTCAAATCTGGGCTTTACTTCTTGTAGTGAAAAGAATCTACCATAGAATTCCTCAGAAGAAAATAGCCTAAGATATAGCAAAACCATATTCAAACCTGTTGAATAACATGGGCATAGAATTCAGACAGTGGTCATGCAGCAAATCTGTCCTCTCTCCAAAATCACAGGGCACAGAGATAGTGCAAGGATTCCATCTGCATAACACATAGCTGAGATCTGTCAAAGATTAGTGCCTCAGTCTGTTTCAGCACTTTTTTTTTTGAGAGGAGGGAAGGGGAGAATAAGAGATTTGAATGGGCAAACTTGTCAATGGTATAAAAGAAAAATAAATTTTTGTCTTTGCAAGCATATTTTATCTCATACAAAGGAAGTTGCTTCACTTGATACAGTGGGTTTAGGGGATGAGGAAAACAAGGAAAGCAATGGCAAGGGCACTATGGGATGATGATCATAACAACTAACATTTGTATAGTGCTTCGAGGTTTGGAAGAGGATGATTTATACATAATCATAGCTCTAGCACTAGAAAGACTTCAGAAAACATCTAGTCCAGTCTTTTCATTTTATAGTTGGGGAAACTAAGTCTGTAGAAGGTTAAGTGATTTGCTTAAAGTCATAAAGGTAATAGGTATCAAAGGTAGATGGGAATCCAAATATTCTGACTCCAAAGCCAGTGATATTTTTATTATACCACATTGCTTCTTATAATTTTTTCCCATTTGGAAGCAGCAGCAACACTGTGGGCTCTCAAACTTATCAGCCCAGAAGTCTAGTGGAACTGAGTGAGAGAAGCACAGTACCCCAGGTAAGAACTTCTGAGATTATGGGCTGCAGATTAAATGTCTGTAAATCACCTACTTGAACTTTCAGGAGCCAAAATGGCAGATTGATCTGTAAATGTTATACCCCTCCACTTGTTGACCTTGAAAAACCCAGAGAATATTTCCCCAGGGAAAAATCCTGAAAAAATGAGATAAGTTGAAGGGTAAACAGTCTCTTATCCAGAGAGGCTAGGAAAACTGAAAAGGTGCAGTCCATCTTGCTGCGGCTGAAGGGGACCAGTGCAGGATCAGAACTGTCCCCAAAAGTCACACTTCAGCAAACCAGGAGGAGATTCTTAGCCCCAGGGGAGTGGAGCCCATAAGTACCAACACCAGGCCCCCATGTATGTCTTAGGGAATCTGGAAGACACTATCACAGCCAGGGTTCAACAACCACAGAACCTGCCAGTGATCTAGAACAGGAAAGGAGATCTCCTGTGGCCACACAAGCCCTGCCCCATGCCTCATAGAGAAAAAGAAAAGAAAATAGAAGCTTACTTTTGGGACAAGGACCAAAACGCAAATACCAAAGATATTGACATTGAGAGTGTAGCCCCATCTGAAACCTCAGAAGGCAACATTGGTCTCAAGTCCAAAGAGCACTCTTGAAAGAGTTCAAGAAGGATTTTAAAAGCCAGATTAGACAGGTTAAAGAAAAATTGGCTAATGATTTAAAAAATATGAAAAAAGAACTCACAGAAGAATTTAAAAAGAAAATTGGACACAGGGATAAAGAGATATAAAACCTAGCTGGAACAATTGGACAAATGGAAAAGAAGATGCAAAAGTTAACTGAAATAACCTATTAAAAATCAGAATTGGGAAAGTAGAAGTAATAACTCTTTGAGACATCAAGAGTCTGTCAAATAGAATCTAAAGAAAGAAAAAAAATAGAAGAAAATGTAAAACATCTCATTGGAAAAAACAATTGACCTGGAAAATAGATTCAGAATAGAAAATCCCAGAATTATTAGTCTATCGGAAAACCATGATGAAATAAAGAACCTGAACAATATCTTCCAAGAAATCATCAAGGAAAACTGTCCTGAGGTCCTGAATCCAGAGGGCAAAATACTCATTGAAAGAATCCACTGATCACTTCCTTAAAAAGATCCCAGACTGAAAGCACAAAGGAATATTGTTGACAAATTCCAAAACTATCAAGTAAAGGAAAAAGTACTTCAAGCAGACAGAAGGAAACAATTCAAATAGAGAAACTACAGTCAGGATAGCACAGGACCTTGTAGTTTATGCATTAAAAGATCAGAGGGACTGGAATACCATATTTCATAAGGTTAAGGAGCTTGGATTACCACCAAAGATCAATTACCCAGGAAAATTCAGCATAATATTTTGGGGAATGAGATGGACATTCAGTGAAATAAGAGATTTCCAGAATCTCCTGATGAAAACGTCAGAACTCAATAGAAAATTTGATCTCCAAATACAAGTCTCAAGAGATAACATAAACGGGGAAAAAATCCCCAACTTATTATTCAACAGGGGCAAATGATTTACATTTCTATCAGGAAGATGATACTTGTTTATCTTGAGAATTGTATATTTATTATGAAATGTAAAAGAGATACACATAGATGGGGGAGTGGGTATAAATTAAATGATGTGATGATAAAATGTTATTTAAGGGTGAGAACATGCAGAGATGTGGCATAAAAATGTAAATTACATCACAGCAAGAGGCACAAAAACATATTACAGTAGAGGGAAAGAGGTAGGGAAATGAGCATTGTATGAGATTTATTTTCATCTGATTTGGTTCAAGGAGGAAACAAAAAAAATCAGTTAAGTAAAGAAACTAGCCCAATAAGCAGTAGGAAGGGAAAAGGGAAAGGAAATGGAGGGGGGGCTAAAAAGAAGGGAAGAAATAGTAAGGGAAAGGGGGAAATAGAGGGAGGGGGGCTGATAGAAGGAAAGGAAGACAGAAGGAGGTGATGGTCAAAAACTAAAACTCTTTTTTGGAGGGGAAGGGAGAAGGGAGAACTAAAAGCATAAATGGGAAATATGATGGAGAGAAAGACATGGATAGTAATTATAACTGCAAATGTGAAGGGTATAAACTCTTCCATTAAACAGAGATGGACAGCAGAATGGATTAAAAATGACAATCCAACAATATGTTGTTTACAAGGAATACATTTGAAACAGGAGGATACACACAGGGTAAAGGTAAAAGGTTGGAACAGAATACATTATGCTTCATCTGATGTAAAAAAAAAAATGCAGGGTTAGCAATCCTAGTCTCAGACAAAGCAAAAGCAGAAATAGAGCTAATCAAAAGAGATAAGGAAGGAAACTATGTCCTACTAAAAGGCACTATAGAAAATGAAAAAAATATCATTATGAAACATATATATTCACCAAATGGAATAGCATCCAAATTCTTAGAGTAGAAGTTAAGAGAATTACAGGAAGAAATACACAGTAAAACTATACTAGTAAGGGACCTTCCCCTCCGCCTATTATGAACTTGATAAATCTAACTTCAATATAAACAAGAAAGAAGTGGAGGTGAATAGAACTCTGAGTAAGGTAGATATGATAGATCTCCTGAGAACAATGAATAGGGATAGAAAGGAATATACATTTTTCCCAGTAGTATATTGCACATAGAGTAAAAGTGACCATATTCTAGGGCATAAAAACTTCATGTTTTAGTGAAGAAAAGCAGAGAGAGTCAATGCATCCTTTACAGATCATAATGCAATAAAAATTATATGTAGTAAAAGGTCAAGAAAAGAGAGACCAAAAATTAATTGGAAACTAAATAATCTAATCCTCAAGAATGAGTGGGTTAAGCAACAAATCATAGAAATTATAAATAACTTCATTCAAGAGGATGACAATAATGAGACAATCTGCCAAAACTTATGGGATTCTGTAAAAGCAGTTCTTAGGGGAAGTTTTATATCATTAAATTCCTACATGAATAAAACAGAGATAGAGATGAATGAATTGTGCAGGCAGCTGAAAAAGTTACACAAAGAACACATTGAACACTTCCAAATAATTACCAAATTAGAAATACTGAAAACCAAAGGAGAAATTAATGAAATTGAAATTAAGAAAACTTTTGAACTAATAAACAAGAGTTGATTTTATGAAAAACCCAATAAGATTGAAAACCTTTTGTCAACTTAAATAAAAAAAAAAGAAAGAAGAAAATCAAATTACCAATATCAAAAATGAAAGGTGTGAACTCACTTCCAATGAGGAGGAAATTAAAATAATTATTAGAAACTACTTTGCCCAACTTTATGCCCATAAATTCAACAATCTAAATGAGATGGATGAGCATTTAAAAAAATATAAATTGCCCAGATTAATAGAAGAGAAAGTGGAATACTTAAACAACCCCATCTCAGAAAAAGAAATTGAAAGAATCATCAATGAAATCCCCTGGAAAAAATTTCCAGGGCCAGATGGATTAACAAATGAATTCTATTAAACATTTAAAATACTATATAGATTATTTGGGATATTGGGGAAGGAGTCCTACCAAATTCTTTTTATGATAAATAGATGGTTCAGATACCTGAACTATGAAGAGCCAAAACAGAGAAAGAAAATTATAGATCAATTTCTCAAATGAATATAGATGCAAAAATTTTAAATAAGATATTAGCAAGAAGAATCCAGCTCTTTCTCATGAAATAATACATTTTTTCTGTATTTTATACCAGGAATGCAGGTCTGGTTCAATATTAGGAAAACTATCAGCATTATTGATCATATTAACAACAAAACTAACAGAAGCCACATGATTATCTCAATAGATGCAGAAAAAGCTTTTGACAAAATACAACACCCATTCTTATTCAAAACACTGGAGAGCATAGGAATAAATGGAACTTTGCATAAAATAATAAGGACTATCTACCCAAAACCATCAGCAAGCATTATATGCAATGGGGATAAGCTGGATGCATTTCCAATAAGATCAGAGGTGAAACAAAGATGTTCAATATCACCACTGTGTACTACATATGTTCGTATTAGCAATAAGAGAAGAAAAAGAAATTGAAGGATTTGAAATAGACAAAGAAGAAACTAAGTTATCACTCTTTGCAGATTATATGATGATATACTTGGAGAATCCCAGAGAATCAAGTAAAAAACTACTTGAGATAATAAACAACTTTGGCAAATTTTCAGGTTATAAAATAAACCCACATAAATGATCCACATTTCTATTTATTACTAACAAAGTACAACAGCAAGAGATAGAAGGAAAAATCCCTTTTAAAGCTGTGGCAGACAGTATAAAATATCTCTGAACCTACCTGCCAAAACAAACCCACGGATAATATGAACACAATTTCAAAACACTTGTTGCAAAAATAAGGTCAGATCTAAATAAGTGGAAAAACATCAGTTGCTCATGGGTAGGCCAACCTAAAAATGACAATTCCGCCTAAGTTAATTTCCATATTCAGTATCATACCAATCGAAACTTTTTTCTAGAGCTAGGAAAAAAATATCAAAATTCACCTAGAAGGACAAAATGTCTGGAATATCAAAGGCATTAATGAAAAGAAATGGTAGGGAGGTGGCCTAACCCTACCAGATCTCAAATTGTATCATAAAGCAGTAATCATCAAAACCACTTGGTACTGGCTAAGAAATAGAAGGGGAGACCAGTGGATTTGATTAGGTACTTAAGACACAGTAGTCAATGAATATAGCAATCTACTGTTTGATAAATCCAAGAATCCCAGCTTCTGGAATAAGAACTCACTATTTTACAAAAACTGGTAGGAGAATTGGATAACAGAGTGGTGGGAACTGGATAACAGTGTGGTGGAAACTGGGAATAGACCAATACCTGACACTATATACAAGAATAATGTCAAGATGTATATATGAGCTAGGTATAAAAAGTGACACTACAGACAAATTAGGGGAGCAAAAATTAGTGTATTTGTCATATTTATGGAGAATGGAGAAATACCTGTCCAAACAAGAGATAGAAAACATTATGAAATGCAAAATGGACAATTTTGATTACATTAAATTAAAAAGTTTTTGCAGAAACAAAACCAATGCAACCAAGATTAGGAGAGTAGCAGAAAACTGGGAAAGATTTTTTCAGCTAGTGTCTGTGATAAAGCCCTCGCTTCTAAAATACAGAGTGAATTGAGTCAAATTTACAAGAATACAAGTCATTCTCCAATTCATAAATGGTCAAAGGATATGAACAGTTTTCAGTTTTCAGAGGAAGAAATTAAAGCTACTTAGGGTAATATGAAAAAAATGCTCTAAATCACTATTGATTAGAGTGATACAAATCAAAAAACTTTGAGGTACCACATTACCCCTATCAGATTGGCTGACATGACAGAGCAGGAACATGATAAATGTTGGAGAGGATTTGGGAGAGTTCAAACACTAATTCATTGTTGTTGGAACTTCTTGCTAATCCAACTGTTCTGGAGAGCAATTTGGAATTATGCCCAAAAGGTTACAAAATGGGCATACCCTTTGACTCAACCATATTGCTTCTAGGACTGTATCCTAAAGGAATTATAAAAATGGAAAAGGGTCCCACATGTACAAAAATATTTATAGAAGCTCTCTTTTTGGTGACCAAGAACTGGAAATCAAGGGGATGCCCATCATTTAGGGAATGGCTGAACAATTTGTGGTATATCAATGTCCTGGAACACTATTGTGCTATAAGAAATGACTAACAGGAAGATTTCAGAGAGGCCTGGAAGGACTTACATGAACTGATCCTGAATGAAAGGAACAGAACTCGGGGATCATTATACAGAATAACTGTAGTGTGCAAGGAATTTTTTTGGTAGACTTAGTTCTTCACAACAATGCAAGAACCTAAAACATTCCCAAAGGATTCTTGAGGCAAAATGCCATCCACATCCAGAGAAAGAACTATGAAATTGGAAAGCAGAATAAAGCAGAATTTTTTCTCTTGTGTTGTATTTTGTTTTGTTTGGGTTTTTCTCATGGTTTCTCCTATTCATTTTAATTCTTCCATGCAAAATTACTAATGTGAAAATGAATTCAATAAAATGTATGTGTAGAACCCTTACAAGATTGCATGCCTTCTTGCGGAAGGAGAGGGAGGGGGAGAAAATCTAAGACTAATGCATATGATTGTACAATACTGAAAGCAAATAAATTTAAAAGAAAATAGAACAAATATTATCCCATTTGATACTTACAACAATTATGTAAGATATATACTCTCATTACTCCCATTTTATTGACAAGCAAACTTAGGCTAAGAGATTTTGCTCAGAGTGAAATATCCTTCATAACTCTCTCAGTCAAACTCAGTTGATTCTCAACCACTTACCAGACCTCTGTTAAAACCCATTGCATAAGTAATAAAAAGGTGCCTCCATCTATTGGTTCAGCAAAATTTATCTATCTTGCCTTTTCTTCCTTGCTGTCATTGATCCAAATTTGAAAAAAAGAAATAATATGCTATCCCTGTATGTACAAGACTAAAGACCTAAAATTAAAAAAAAGAAGAGAATGAGTAATAGAAATTGTTTAGATTTTGACACACATCTGCATGCTTTTCCATTGTATGATCATGGCCTCTGAGCAGTTTCTGGTAAATCATCAATAATTGGTTGTTAGAGAGAAAGAGGTTTTGGAAAATAGGATGAAAAATAATTTTCTTGTCTCCTTTCCCAAACTTCTTTCTCCACCATATGAAGATAACAGAAATCTTATTGTCACTATAGTGGCTTAATTTAGCTTGTGAATACTTCTGTCAGTTTTCAGATTGATCCAAATCATTTGTGCCTTGATAAATAGTTTCATGACTTATTATGGACAAAAATGAAAATTTTAGCAAATGGAAGTCAAACTTCTAGAAATGGAGTTCATCATATATTACTAGCTTGAAGCCTGGAAGAAAGTCCAGCACTGGGCCTATACAAGTTGGCTGGAGTCAAATGAGGATACATTTCACTGACCAATACTCTCAAAAACCCATTACTTCTTATATACTATAACAAGGTAGAGGTAAAGTGTTAGTTGAACAACTCAATCTCCTAAAATTGTGCCCCAAAAAGATATATCATGAACAAATGTTTTCTCCTTCTTCAGATTATTCATAGCACCATACCTATTTGTTGAATGATCCAATGGATAAAATGGTAGACTTGCAATCAGCAAGACTTAATTTATATCTGCTTCAGACACTTATCAGCTATGTGACCTTGGGAAAGTCACTTAACCCCTCTTAGTTTCAGTTTCCACATCAGCAAAATGGGGATAACAACAGAACCTATTTAACAGGGTTGTTGTAAGGATTGAATGAGATAAAATTAATCATTGATTCAGTAAATATTTATTAAATGCCTAGTATGTTTCAGACACTGTTTTATTAAGTTTTAGGGGTACAAAGAAACCGAAAAATTTCCCTGCCTTCAAGCATCTCACAATCTACTGGGAAAGACAACATGCACACAACTGAGAAGTTATAAATAATATAAAAAGGAAAGGCACTAGAATGAAAGGGGTTTCAGAAGAAAAAAAAACTTATTTTGTAAACCTTAAAGTACTATACAAATGCTGTTAATTAGTATCACCTATCTATGCATTGATTCTAATGTGAATCATGGTCATTTCCATACCGTTCTAATTTTACCAGCTGGAATATATATTCCTTGACCTCAGGAAGTATGCTCTTTGTCTATACTCTAGAATAGTACTTTGCACACAAAGAGCTCTTTCCAAACATCTGTTAAATTGAATGGGATCTTTCACTGTATAGAGAATGCAGGGACTTTTATAGTCTTTTATAGCCTTAGGGAATAAGTATTTATTAAGCAATTTTTATGCGACAAATATTAGATTATATGCTTTAAATATATAATTTCATTTGCTCTTCACAATAACTCTGCATTATATGCAGAATTATTCTCTCCTTTTTAAAGTTGAGGAAGCTGGGGCAGAGATTGAGTGATTTGCTCAGAATTACACAGTTAATTAAATTTATGAAGTAGGATTTGAAGTCAGGTCTTCTAACTTCAGGCTCAGCATAATATTCCCTGTTACCTCAGCTGACTCAGCTTATATTTGTACATAGAATGATGAATTGTAAGGCATGATAAATATTATTTCTTTCATTGTACATATGGGAGATAGAAATATATTCAAGAGGCATTAATTGAGTTGTTCAAGAGTCAAAGCTATTAAACAACAGAATCATAAAATGACTTCTTGTCCAGGTTAACAGAAAACAATATTACAAGTCTATGAGACATGCATTGCCACTGGATTTATTAGTAGAGAAATGGACATGCATATGCAACCCTATGAAAAGGGTTCACAATGCTAACAGAAGCCTTCATATTTGTGATATTACAACAAAGGAGGAAGCAGAATGAGCAAGCACCTCCTAAATGGGAGTGGTATGGCAGAAAGAAAAGAGTAATAGGAGTGGGGAAAGGACAATTCCCTCCAAAAGGGGAGGACAAATCATTTATATATAAGATGGCAAAAGCAGCATTATTTTCCATTGGGAAAACCATGAAGATATCATGGTCTTACCTACAAGAGTCGCAACTGCACAATTTCTCAGTTTGGTGCAGACTGACTGGTGCTTGTCTTGACTCCCAAAGACACACGGGGAGTCCAGCTTGGGGGTGCAAATAACAAATTATATCTGCTCAGGAGTGGCATGGGGTTCATCCTTGTCATAGTCAGGGTCTATTGCATACGTTGGTCCATTGTTTCTGGAAAACGTGGCAACTGAAAAAACAACTTCAGCTGACCTCTTACCACCTAGAACTCTTTCCATTATGATAAATGACTCCTAGAGTGAAGGAGCATTTATTCATTTCTAGAGGAACATTTAGAAAAACATATTTTTTTTCCATTTCTATTTTACTTTTAAGGAAATAGCTTGGCAAAAACCAAAATTGTTTGGCCATGGCCTGTGGTAGTTCTTGGAGACAAAAATAAAATGAAAAAATGAAAAAAAAAAGTATTTCATTTGTAATAATGTACTGCAGGTTTGATCTATGCTTTGTAGTAATGCTAATAAAATGGGTCATATTCCAATGGAGTAATTACTAGATATTTTTTCACCAAGTAGTGGAAGATGGAGTGCTTTAATATATTTCACCAACTCTGATAGATGCAAATGAGACACTATCATACACTGCATTATGAGCAGTGGTTAAAACATGTTAACTTTTGTATTTTCCTCTGACTCATTATCCAAATGTTAGGGTGAGACCCAAGAAATGTAAACATTTTTCTTTTGCCTGGAATCAGCAAACTAAAAACATCGGTGAATTTTGCCTATAGAGGTAGCATGCAATTGATATCTTTTATTACTAGTTGTAATTCAGCTTATTAAAATAAGAGTAAATAGAATTAATCTACTGCTGATTTATTTTATTTTGAGATGTAATGCATACTATACAACTATGGTTATTTTCAAGTCTCCATCTGAAGGATTTGTCAATTTCTTGGCAGTCAAGTACAGTAAAGTTGTAAAACAATACAATACAGCAGACCCATGATAAGGAGACATTATCTGAAAATTATCAGGTGATTTTAATAGATTGTAAACCATAGGTAACTCAATAGTATGATATGGCCACCAAGAAAACTAATTGAATCTTAGAATATGTTATGAGAGGCATAATGTCAGAGATTAGAGAGCTGATAACACTGTTGTACTTTGTCATGTTCAGACCACATACCACCATAGGATCTTAGATTTTAGAGAGGGAAGGGACTTTACAGGTCATATGTTCATAGAACTAGATCTGGAAGAGATTTGAAAAGACATTTAATTCAATCCCTTCATTTAAGAGATGAAGAAACTGTAGGTCAAAAAAGTAAATGTCTCACTTAAAGTTATACAAGTTATAAACATCACAGCATGAATATGAACCCAGATTCTTTAACTCCAAGTAAGCCAGTGTTCTTCTCACTGCATAACAATGCTGGAATAACCTTTGGCTACATTTTTAGAAGGACATTGGTTAACTGAAGAATGATTAAAATGGGGTTAAAGAAAAGATGGTAAAGGGTATTTAAGTCTTGTTTTATGAGGACAGGCTGAAGGAATAGGGAATGTTTCACTTGGGAGAATAGAAGACAGTGAGAGGTAGTTGTCTTCAGTGACTGATGTTTAGAAAGTCATTTAGAAGAAAAAGGAAGTTTGTTTTGTTTGGTCCCTTACGGAGGAGCTTATAGCAATGTGGTGATAGTTGCAAAGGGGCAAATTAAAGCTTGATATTAGAAAAGCAAATCAAAGAAATTTTCTGTCAGTTTCTATCTTAAAGTAGAATGTATTACATTAGGAAATAGTGGCTCCCTCTCAATGGAAGTCTTTATATAAAGACTGAGTTATCACTCATCAAATATAATGCAAAAAGTAAAAGAAGGTTGAACTAGATTGACTCTGAATTTCTTTCCAGGTGAGTTTCTATATTATATTAATTAACTAAAGGATTTAGAAAAAAAATTAGTTATTATACAGTTTGCAGTTAAGTCATTTCAGTTCTGTCTCACTTTTCATGACACCATTTGGCATTTTCTTGGTAAAGATAATGGAGTGGTTTGCCATTTCCTTTTCTGGCTCATTTTACAGAGAAGGAAGCTAAAGTAAACAACGTTAAATGACTTGCCCAGGATCACACAGGTAGTGTCTTAGGCCAGATTTGAATTCAGGAAAGTGAATCTTCCTGACTTTAGACCTGGCACTCTATCCACACACATACTATGCAATTATCTGGTAAATTCAATAGAGGAAAAAAATAATTAATTGGTGAGGTAGTGGGATGTAGCAGAAAGAGTACTAGACAAAGAGTTGGGAGGGAAATGAATTGAAATCTAAACATATTTAAAACATATAATTATAGAACTTGAGACAAATCACTTATATTCTCTGAGCCTGAGTTGTTTTTTAATCTGTGAAATGGGGTTAATAATACCTATAAAATCTATCACCAAGTATTACTGTGAGAATCAAATGAGGTTAAATTGGAAAACTTTCTATAAACCTGAAAGCACTGTAAAAAATAAATATCAAATACTATAATTCAGTATTCTCAGGGGAAAATATCCCAAGAGGGTTGACCAACTTTTTGAACATTTATTTTTGTGTCATTTAACAAGGCTAGTAAGGTTTGGTGGAAAGAATCAGAAGATATGAATTCCAGTCTGAGTTCTATCACTAACTAACTGTGATGTTGGCCATTTTATTTCATACTTGCAGAGGTGAAGGTAGATGTTCTCTCAGAGGCTCTTCTGATGCTAAATTTCTGTGATTCTAATTGTACATAGGCCATTATTTTTTATCCTTTCCAATAATATAGACATATTTGCAGAAAGTACAGGAGACATGGCATTAAGGAGAATCTGGTTTGATTTAAAAGAATAAGCCAGATTATATTCTATCAAAAAATTTTTTAAATTTTTTAATATAAATTTATTTATTTAACATTTTACATTCATTTTCACAAAATTTTGGGTTCCAAATTTCTCCCCATTTGTCCCCTCCCTCTACCCCAGTACACCAAGCATTCTAATTTCCCCTATCACCAATCTGCCCTCTCTTCTATAATCCCTCCCTTTTCTTGTCCTCATCTTCTCTTTTGTCCTGTAGCGCCAGATGACTTTCTATTCCCATTAACTGTATTTCTTATTTCCTAGTAGCAAGAACAATACTCGACAGTTGTTCCTAAAACTTTGAGTTCCAAATGCTCCCCATCCCTCCCTCCCCACCCATTCACTTTGGGAAGGCAGGCAATTCAATATAGGCCATAAGTGTGCAGTTTTGCAAATGACTTCCATAAAAGTCGTGTTGTGTAAGATTAACTATATTTCCACCCAACCCATTGTTTCTATTCTGTCTTTTGATCCTGTCCCTGCCCGAGTGTTGACTTCAAATTGTTCCCTCCTCCCATTGCCCTCCCTTCCATCATTCCCCCGACCCTGCTTATCTCCTTCTCCCCCACTTTCCTGTATTGTAAGATAGGTTTTCATGCCAAAATGACTGCATTTTATTCCTTGCTTTAGCCGAATGTGATGAGAGTAAACTTCATGTTTTTTTCTCAGCTCTTCTCTTTTTCCCTCCACTAAAAAGTCTCCTGCTTGCCTCCTGAATGAGAGATAATTTACCCCATTCCATTTCACCCTCTCTCCTCCCACTACATTTCTCTCTCACTGTTTACCTTAATTTCTTTTAACATATGATCCCATCCTATTCAATTCACTCTGTCCTCTCTGTCTCTGTGTGCGTGCATGTGTGTATGTGTGTGTGTCTGTGTAGTCCCATCAACTACCCAGATATTGACAAGTTTTAAGAGTTACAAATATTGTCTTTCCATGTAGGAATGTAAACAGTTCACCTTTGGTAAGTCCCTTATGACTTCTCTTTACTGTTTGCTTTTTCATGCTTCTTCTCATTCTTGTGTTTGAAGGTCAAATTTTATTTTCAGCTCTGGTCTTTTCATCAAGAATGCTTGAAAGTCCTCTGTTTCATTGAAAGACCATATTTTCCCCTGAAGTATTATACTCAGTTTTTCTGGGTAGGTGATTCTTGGTTTGAGTCCTAGTTCCTTTGACTTCTAGAATATCCTATTCCACGCCCTTTGATCCCTTAATGTAGAAGCTGCTAGATCTTGAGTTATCCTGATTGTATTCCCACAATACTGGAACTGTTTCTTTCTAGCTCTGCTTGCAATATTTTCTCATTGACCTGGGAATTCTGGAATTTGACCACAATGTTCCTAGGAGTTTCTCTTTTTGGATCTCTTTCAGGCAGTGATAGATGGATTCCTTCAATACTTATTTTCCATCTGGTTCTAGAATCTCAGGGCAGTTTTCCTTGATAATTTCATGAAAGATGATGTCTAGGGTCTATTTTTGATCATGGCTTTCAGGTAGTCCCATAATTTTTAAATTGTCTCTCCTGGATCTATTTTCCAGGCCAGTTGTTTTTCCAATGAGATATTTCACATGATCTTCCATTTTTTCATTCTTTTGGTTTTGTTTGGTGATTTCTAGGTTTCTCAGAAAGTCATTAGCCTCCATCTGTTCCATTCCAATTTTGAGAGAACTATTTTCTTCAGTGAGCTTTTGAATCTCTTTTTCCATTTGGCTAATTCTGCTTTTGAAAGCATTCTTCTCCTCATTGGCTTTTTGAACCTCTTTTGCCAATTGAGTGAGCCTATTTTTCAAGGTGTTATTTTCTTCAGCATTTTTTTGGGTATCCTTTAGCAAAGTATTGACTTGTTTTTCATGCTTTTCTTGCATCTCTCTCATTTCTCTTCCCAGTTTTTCCTCCACCTGTCTAACTTGATTTTCAAAATCCTTTCTGAGCTCTTCCATGGCCTGAGCCTATTGTATATCTATTTCGGGTGTTTGGGGTACAGAGGCCTTGACTTCTATGCCTTTCCCTGATGGTAAGCATTGTTCTTCCTCATCAGAAATGAAAGGAGGAAACATCTGTTCACCAAGAAAGTAACCTTCTATGGTCTTATTTTTCTGCCCTTTTCTGGGCATTTTCCCAGCCAGTTACTTGACTTCTGAGATTCCTCTCCACCCCTGCCTAGATCCTCCCAGCTAGTGCTTGGGGTCTGAGATTCAAATGCTGCTCCCCAGCCTCAGGGCTTTCAGCAGCGGGTGTGGCAGCTATACAGGGTAAGATTAAATTCTGGTTCTCAGATGGGGGTAGGGATGCCTCACAGGGCTCAGTTCCCTCAGGGGGTTTATGTGATATTCAGTAATGGATCTGAGGTCCCTTCTGCTCCGGGAACCTCTTGCCACCACTGCCTCTGCTGCTGCCTCACGAGGGGACTTGAGTTCTGGAGACACCCCACTTCCCTCTCGGCCAGCCCAGAAGTCTCTCTCACTGACCTGTAGTGCCTGTGGGTGGAGGGACCTTCGTGGCCACCGGAGGTTCCATCCCTGAGGCCTGTTCGGATCTACTCCTGTCAGGGCACATGGCCAGGGAAGGGCTGGGCTCCGCTGTCCAGTACGTGATGGACATTTGGTGCCGGTTTTTCAGGGCTCTCTGGAACAGAAATCTCCTCCACTCTGTTGCTGCACAGCTTACACACCGCTCCAGAATTTGTGGGGAGTTCTTTTTACAGGAAATTTATGGGTTGTGGGTTCGGAGCTAGCATTTGTGAGTCTTTCTACTCCGCCATCTTGGCTTCTCCCCCCCTCTATCAAACAATTTCAAAAGATCATTGGGAAACAGATAATCACATTCATACTTTTCAAATGTCCTACTAATAACAGTCAATTTAATCTTAACCATAATAAATGTGCCCATTTGGTGCATTATTTAAAATAACTAGAAACGTTGGATAAAAGCTTTTAAGTACAATACCTGAAGTCAGATCTAGACTTTCTTTTGCAGTTGAACCACTCTCTGAAAGGCCTTACTTTCAAGGGCATTCAAGTTGGCAATTATTGGCTAATAAGCTTTTGAAAGATTTCATGCAATTTAAATTGGATACAATAAGAGCAATTGTTCTTTGACATTCATCTTTTGCATGAGAGTTCTTAATCAGCAACCACACTTAACAAATCACCCTCAAGAAAACAGGCTTTTAAAATAACAGAATGGGAAAAATTAAAACAAAAATGATTCCAACAAATAAACTTCAAGGTATTTATTTATTAATTTTTTATCTAAATTATTTATTTTTTACCTAAATATGGCTAAAATTAAAGTAAAAAAAGCAAAGTAAAATGGAAAGACAAAATTTTACTAGATGTATACTTCAACTATAACTTCCATAACTCTCAAACATCCAATTTTTTTTTTTACCATATTAACCACAAAGTATCTATAATGATGTGTACAGAAAGTATACTGTTGGAAAGATATGTGAGAATGCTAAACAAACATTTAGCAAATTCAGATAATTTAGCCAAGAAATTTGTTATTTATATGTTTTTATTTTTCTCAACTTTTCATTTGTTTTGCTTAGGTTATCTAATTAAGTCAGTTTAATGAACAATGAACAATAATGTTCACTGGTGAAATGGTCTAAAAGCTGAATCAATTTAGCAAAGAATCTCTGTAAACTGTCAAAAGAAGAAAAAAGTATGTATATACCTCTCTCTCTCTCTCTGTCTCTCTCTCTCTCTATATCTATCTATCTATCTATCTATCTATCTATCTATCTATCTATCTATCTATCTATATAGATAGATCTATAGATATATATATCTATATCTATCTATCTATCTATATATATATATACATATGTGTGTGTGTATTTACTGATGTGTATTTTTACTCATGAATCTGATACCAAATACTACACAAAATAAGATGAAAATGTTAATTGTTAAAGAAATTGTTAAATGTTAAAGAAAAATTGATATTGGTGATAACATATTATGCTTATAAAGCTCTTAAAAATTTATAAAGCTCTTTCAAATTTATAATCCATTTAATATTAGACAATCAGATTAGAAGGAAAGTACAGCCCCTAAAGTCAAGTCAATTCAGTGAGACTGAATTCAGGCAGGGGATAAAGGAGCTAAAATAGAGAATAAATAGAGAAGCTTACAATTGGCTCTCAGTGTAACAGTGCATGGTCAAGACTATACTTAAAGACTATATTTAAGACTATACTTAAAGAAAATTCCTTTTGTTTCACTGTGCAGGATGGAATGAAGAAGGAAAAAAATCTTGAGGCAGAGAGATAAGTTAGCAAACTATAGCAATAGTCTTAGGTGAGAACCAGCACTAAGATGGTGACTGGGTTAGTAGCAAGTAGGGTATGAATATAAAAGATGTTGTAGAAGTAGAAATGACAAGATTTGGCACCTAATCAGATATGTAGGTTGAGATAAAGTAAAGAGTCAAAAATGACATATAGTTTGTAAATCTGGGTGACTGGAAGGATGGTAGAGTCCTTGACAGAAATAGTGAAATTTCAGAAGGAAGAGATAATAGGAAAGCAAAAATAATGATTTCCATTGTGTACATGTTGAGATTGGGTAAGCTATGAGATATAGTAGGAAATATATAATAGGTTCTTGGAAATGTGGAACTGCATGAAAAATTCAGAAAACAGACTGAGTCAGATATAGAGAAATCTGTGTAGAGATGGTAACTGAATCCAGGGGAGCTGATGAGGTCACCAAGTGAAAGTTTAGACTGAGGATAGAAGATGACTAAGGTCAGAGCTCTCAGGAATACCGACAGTTAGGGAGAGTGATATGAAAGATAAACTAGCAACAGACGCTGAGGAGTGACCAGACAGATAGGAAGAGAATGGAGAAAAAAAAAAGTCTCTTATCAAAACCCATCAAAACTAGAAAGGGTATCCAGGAAGAGAAAGTAGTCAGCAATTTCATTCTTTGTGTTTAATTATAAAAGATTATAGTAAATCACAAAGCCCCTTTCTTGTTTATTTTTTTTTATTTTGTCTTTATAAGTTAATATTTTTCCTGGTAGTAAGATGATAAACAAAATCACAATTTATCCCTTTGTTTCTACAACATTTTAATAGACTCTAATGAGGACATCAGTCATCATTAGGTTGATTCCATGAGTCACTAAAAGGAGGATTTATGGTCTTCAAAAATAGCAGTATCTTAGATTTAAAACTTAGAGAATTTTGAGGCTATTTAGCTCAATTCTGTCATTTTACTGAAGAGGAAACTGCCAATGTGAGATTTCCTCAAGATCACAGAGTCAGAAAAATTGCAGGATAAGTATATATGACCATTTTCTCTGAATCCAAATAAATTAATCTTTCTATTGTACCCCACTGACACTATGTTTATTCTGAGACTTTAGGAGTGACATTTAAATTTCATAGTATATGTATATCTCAGTTTAGTATTGTTTGACTGCATACAATTTTATTCTAAATCTACTGGAAAAGCCAGATTAATTACTTCCATTTTAATCTGTCCTTTGCTCTTGGCTTGAAGTAAGGAGACATATCCCATAGTACTCTTGTTCTTTTCTCTTTTTCCTCAGATTTTATTGTGTGCTTTCCATAAATATGTTGTCCATCCTTTAAAGCCAGTCAATTTAAGTGCTACTTACATAATCCTTAAATTGGCACTCATTTTCATTCTGTCTTTTTTTTATAGGGTTCTTAAAGTCATTGTGAAAAAATTTGGAAGAAATCAATATCTGTTCTTCTCCAGTACATAAAGCTTTCTCTTCCATTTCACCAATGTACAAACTAAACATGGATTCATTGAGCAGGTTTAAACTCTTATCATAAAATAAAAGATTTCCGAAGTTAACCAACTGCTTAATAAAACTCTGAATTAAACTTATTTGCTAAAATGATGAAGTGGGTTTTGTACTAGAACAATATGCAAATGTGCTTTCTAAGTTAATGTTTCATTCAACAAACATTAATTAAGCACCAATTGTACACATAGTCATTCCCAATAGTCACCTTGTCATGTGGACAAGATATCTTGCCTTGGTAGTCTTTTTTCAAATTCAAAACTCATGTCCTAGAAACTCATTATTCTGATTGGTGAATGACTCAGAAGATCTACCATGTGGGCAGAGCCAAGATGGTGAAGTGAGGGCAATGACTCACCTAAGCTCTTACACAAACTCCTTCAGATACCTCTAAAAAGAGAATCTGACCAATTTTTGGAGGTGTAGAATCCAACAGGAGACATACTGTGGCAGATTCACAGACCAATACAGACTGGAAGGTCAATAGGATCTGTACCACTGGGGTGAGCCCACAGAGCACAGCGCAGTGCATCTATGCTGTGGATGAGCAGAAAATTCCCAGGGCAGCCTCAGGCAGTAGCTGCATGGCAGAATGGCAGAGTGGCAGTCCAGGGTTGAAGACCAGCAAGAGCCAAGAAAGGGACAGCCACTGAGCCCCAGATATCAGCCACAGCTGCTCCTGAGACTTTCAGTCAGCAGATTAAATGTAAGTCACCTACTTGAACTTCTCAGAGTCAAAAAGGCTGCGTGATCATTAAAGCTCTCTCTCCCCTCCCCTTATTAACCTTGAAAGAATCATAAAATATTTCCCCAGAAAAATCCTGGATCAGTGGAATCAACAGAAAGGGGAAAACAGTTTCATAGCACCTGAGGCTAGGAAAATGGCTGAAGAATATTCTTCTTACTGTGGTGGAGGTGAACCAGAAGGAGAGGAGTCCTGGGGAAGGGTGGTAGTGGAAACTTGCACTAAGACCCAGGTGGGCCTAAGCACTGCAGGGGAAATGTGAAGAAAGTAGGGCAGTCAGGATCACCAAATGCTGACCTTGCCTTTGCTGTAGCTCAGCTGAGATCTCCTGTAACCAGACCACCCCTCTCTCACACTTAGCAAGCTAGCCTCAGGACTAATCCAGGGAAACACAAAACACAAAGGAAAAAAGACACCTACCCTTTGCTATCTCACACCAGCAGCTCAACACCAGGTTCTCCAGCTACTAACTGAAAGAACCAGAGGCTACAACACACAAAGCCTCACCTTCATGAGCAAGAAGCAAAGGAGGAAGGAAAAGACCAAAGAATCTTTCTATGGGGACAAGGACCAAAACAGGAATACCAAAGTGATCAGAGCTGAGACTGTACTCCCATCTGAAACTTCAGAAGGGATCATGAACTGCTTGCATGCACAAACAGCTCTCCTGGAACAACTGAAGAAGGAAATAGAAGAGAACTTGGCCAATGATTTTAAACATATGAAAAAAGAAATCTATGAAGAGAACAGCTCTTTAAAAAGGAAAATTGAACAAATGGTAAAGGAAGTACAAAAAAATAGCTGGAGAAAATAATTCCTTAAAAGGAAAAATTGGACAGATGGAAAATGAGATGCAAAAGTTAACTGAAGAAAACAATTTGATAAAAATTAGAATTGAGAAAGTAGAAACTAATGACTCTATAAGACATCAAGAATCAGTCAAACAGAATCTAAAGAATGAAAAAGTAGAAGAAAATGTAAAATATCTAATTGAAAAAAAACTCTCTCCAGGGGAGAAAACTTAAGAATTATTGGACTACCAGAAAGCCATGATAAAAAAAGAGTCTGGACAACACCTTCCAAGAAATCATTAAGGAAAACTGCCCAGAAGTGCTAGATGTAAAGAGCAAAATAGTCTTCAAAAAAATCCACCATCCACCTCAGGAAAGGTATCCCTAACTAAAAACACCAAGAAATATTGTTGCCAAATTCCAGAACAATCAAGTGAAAGGGAAAACATTACAGGTATCCAGAAAGAAATCATTCAAATATCAAGAAGCTGCAGTCAGGATCACATAGGACCTTGCAGCTTCTACATTAAAAGACTGAAATAATGCGAATATGATATTCTGTAAGGCAAAGGAACTGGGACTACAACCAAGGCTCAATTACTCAGCAAAGTTCAGTGTAACATTTCAGGCAAGGAGAAAGGTATTCAAGGACATAAATGATTTCCAGACCTTCCTGACCAAAAGGCCAGAACTCAGTAGAAAATTCAATCTTCAAACACAGGTCCCAAGACAGGCATAAAAGGTAAACAAGAAAAAAGAAAAACTCATTACTCAATTTGGGCAAACTGTTTACCTCCCATAAGGTAAGATGATACTTGTTAATCTTGAGAATTGTACATCTATTATGAAGTATTAAAGGGATATATATACATAGATAGAGGGAATGGGTATAAAGAAAATGATGGGATGATAAAATGTGATTCAAGCATGCAAAGGGATTGCAGCAGGAGATGTGAAAAGGAGGAAGCAGAAAATGATAAATTACATCACAAGAAGTAGTAAAAAATTGTATTACAGTAGAGGGAAAGATGAGAGGGAGATGAATATTGTTTCATAAGTACTCTCATCTGATTTGGTTCAAGGAGGAACCAAATATACTTAATTAAGTATATTAAGTATTAATTAAGTATACAAATCTAACAAACTCTATAGGCAGTAGGAGAGGAAGGGGGAAGAAAGGGGAGGGGAAGCTAAAAGGGAGGAAAAAATTAGTAAGGGTAAAGGGGAGTAAAATGTAGGGGGGCTGAAAGAAGGAATGGAAGACTGTGGGAAATGGTAGTCAAAGGTGAAAACTCCATGGAGCAGGGGAAAGGAGATGGGAGAAATAAAAGCACAAATGGTGGGAAAGAGAATGGAGGGAAAGACACAGATTGTAGACATAACTGTGAATGTGAATGGAATGAACTCTCCCATATAACAGAGATGGATAGTAGAATGGACTCAAAGACATAATCCAACAAAGTTTTGTTTACAAGAAACATATTTGAAATGGGGGGATGCACACAGGATAAAGGTAAAAGGTTGGCGCAGAATATATTGAACTTCAGCTGATGTAAGAAAAGCAGGGGTGGAAATCCCAATATCAGAAGAAGCAAAAGCCAAAATAGATCTAATCAAAAGAGGTAAGGAAGGAGACTATATCCTGCTAAATGACACCATAGACAGTGAAGCAAAATCACTACTAAAAAACTATGCTCCAAGTGGTATAGCATCCAAATTCTTAGAGGAGAGATTGGGGGAGTTGCAGGAAGAAATATACAGCAAAATGATTCTAGTGGGGGCCTCAACCTCCCCCTTTCTGAACTTGATCAATCTTACCTTAAAATAAACAAGAAAGAAGTTAAGGATGTGAATAAAACTCTGGATAGGGTATATATGACAGATCTCTGGACAAAACTGAATGGGAATAGAAAGGAATATACCTGTTTCTCAGTGATACATGGCACATCTACCAAAATTGACCATGTTGTAGGGTATAAAATCCTCACAATCCAGTGCAGAAAGGTAGAAATAGTCAATGCATCCTTCTCAGATCATAATGCAATAAAATTATGTATAATAAAAGGCCATGAAAAGGTAAACAAAAATAATCTAATCCTAATGAAGTAGTGGGTTAAACAACAAATCACAGAAACAATCAACAACTTCATTCAAGAGAATGACAATAATAAGACAACCTACCAAATTTTATGTGATACTGCAAAAGTAGCTCTTAGGATAGTTTTATATCTTTGAATGCCTCCATGAATGAAATAGATAAAGAGGAGATCAATGACTTGGGCATGCAGTTGAAAAAGATAGAAAACGAAGAAATTGAAAATCCCCAAGTATATACCAAATTAGAAATACTGAAAACCAAAGGAAAGATGAATAAAATTGAAATTAAGAAAATTGTTAAAGTAATAAATAAAACTAATAGTTGATTTTATGAAAAAAACTAATAAAATTGATAAACCCTTGGTCAATTTGATTTAAGAAAAAGGAAGAAGAAAACCAAATTACCAATATAAAAAATGAAAGGTGTGAGCTCACCTCTAATGAGGAGGAAATTAAAACAATAATTAGAAACTACTTTGCCCAACTTTATGTGCATAAATTCAACAATCTAAATGAGATGGATGAGTATTTTAAAAAATGTAACTTGCCCAGATTAATAGAAGAGAAAGTCAAATACTTAAAAAGCCCCATCTCAGAAAAAAGAAATTGAGAAGCCATCAAAGGACTCCCTAGGAAAAAAATCTTCAGGGCCAGATGGATTTACAAGTGAATTCTATCACACATTTAAAGAATAGTTAATTCCAATGTTACATAGTCTATTTTGGAAAATTGGGGAAGAAGGAATACTCTGAAATTTTGTTTATGATACAAATATGGTTTTAATACCTAAACCAGGAAGAGACAAAACAGAGAAAGAAAATTACAGACCAATTTCTCTAATGAATATAGATGCAACAATTTTAAATGAGATTTTAGCAAAAGGAATATAGCAACTTATCATGAGATCAGGTAAGATTCATACCAGGAATATAGGACTGGTTCAATATTAGGAAAACTATTAGCATTATCGATCATATCAACAATAAATCTAACAGAAACCACATGATTATCTCCATAGATGCAGAAAAAGCTTTTGACAAAATATAAGACCCATTCCTATAAAAAACATTGGAAATAATAGGAATAAAGGGAACTTTCCATACAGTAATAAGCAGTATCTATCTTTGACAAGCATTATATGCGATGGAGATAAGTTAGATGCATTTCTAATAAGATCAGGAGTGAAACAAGGATGTCCATTAACACCACTGTTATTCAATACGGTACTGGAAATGTTAGATGTAGAAATTAGAGAAGATAAAGAAACTGAAGGAATTAGAATAGGCAAAGAAGAAACTAAGTTATCACTCTTTGCAGATGATATGATGATATACTTAGAGAATCCCAGAGAATCAAGTAAAAAACTACTTGAAATAATAAACAACTTTACAAAAGTTGCAGGTCACAAAATAAACCCACACAAATCTTCTTCATTTCTATATATTAGTAACAAAGCCCAACAGGAAGAGATAAAAAAAGAAATTCCATTTAAAGCTAGGGTTTGATACTACCAAAAATATAAGTTATATGGTAGTGATTGTAGAACACTGAAAAAAGAAAATCAATATAAAAAAGAAAAAAATGAAAAAAAAAAGGTCCATAATATTTAGGTTAGCCCTAGCCATCTAGTCACTTTATTACCCCTCCATCTTCTCACCAGCAGCCTTGAAACCATATGCCTACTTTTGGTCACATTCCTTACCATAATCAAACCAACAATTATCTTTTTATTGGAAAACATGGGTCAGTGTAATCCCCTATGACTTATCCACCATACTTGTATGTTTCTAAATCAAAACACCCTTTACCAGTCATGACTTTCATATATGTGCTATTTCCCCAAATTTGAATATAAGATCCTTTAAGAAATTTTCCTAATCTTTATATTTATGTACCCAGTACTTATCAAAGTGTTTGATGACTAGTAAGTGCTTAGTAAATGCCCCCTGTATATTAATTAAAGGCATTAAGTTGTATGGTAAGCACAAAAGGACTAGTCCTAACCCTCAATATTTTTATCAGATCATGAAGAGCTGATACAATATTTTGTTTTAAAAAAAAGTGATTTTAGTGGCATTTTGCATAATCCATTTACAGACTACTAATTATTCAAGACCTAGCTCACCACCATTTATATGAGGTTCATAGATTATAAAACACACAGGGGTCAAGGAATCTGACTTTGTATCTCACCCTGTGCAATATCTATCAAATGAATAAATACAATTTGGTCTATGATAAATTGGGAGGGAATGTGATATTATGGAAAAGGAATTAGATTGTCAGGCAACATGATTCTATGACATTGGCAAAATAATGTGAACTTCTCTGGGATTTGGTTTTCTCATCTATAAAAATGAAGAAATTGAACTAGAAGATCCCTTAGCTTCTTCCAATTTATAAAAAAGGAAGAGGGAATAGTAAGGAGGGAGGAAAAGAGTAGTGAAAAAAAGAGAGAAAAGAGAAAGTTATAATGACAATACCAATAAATATTGGAAGTGAGTGATACAACAACATTTTGACGTTTGCAAGAAGGTGGGATGCCTTAGAAATCATATAGACCCCAAAGCAGTACCTGGGATTTGGAAGGGGCATCAGAGTGAATCCATTCCAACTCATACCTACTCAAGAGAACCCTCTACAATATAACAGTCATCTGGTCCTTCAACCTTAACAAGGAAACCTTTGGTGACAGGAAAACTTCTGCCTCCTGAAGCTGACCCATTCCATTTTTAGACAGCTCAAATTACTAAATATTTACAGCAATATATGAGGAACAAAATTATTTTCTGCAACTTCCATACATTTATCCTGTTTCTACACTCTACCTTCAAGTTAAATAAACTTTATCCCTTTTCCCCAAATAATGCTTTCAGTATTTGAATACAACTTTCATCTCCCTACTAAATCTTCTCCTCCCCAGGCTAAAGACCACACTTCCTTCAATTAATTCATGATCTTAGAGATTTTTAGTTGCTTTCCTCTAGATATTCTCTAATTTTTTAAAGTCATTTTCTTTTACAGCCAACATTGTGTTCATTAAAATTGAACACATTTTTTTCAGATATTATTTAATCAGATCTAAGCATAGAGTTCACTGAAAATTCTGAATTTTTCAGACAAATTTGTCTGATTTCAGCTTCCCCATTTAGAATATGTGAAGCTTATTTTTTTAATCCTTTTGAAAGACTTTATATTTATGCCCATTAAATGTCAATATAGACAATTAATTACTTAGGCTGCAAGATAGCTTGGGCCCTGACACTTTGTAATAGCAATTTAAATGAAAAGATCTTTCCTGTTCATTAATTGGCTCATATGATTTGCTTACATCACTTGGAAGCCTAGGTCACATGGGAGGAGCTTGCTGGACAGGTGGAACAGGAAGGGTGGAGCAGGGGTGAGGGGAAGAAAAGTTAGTGAGAGAGGTAGAAATGGAGGAGGGAAGACACAGGTCAGCAGGTATAGCAAAGCGCATATGCATTTGCTTGTGGGAAGGCCCACAGGGAAGGGCAGGGGAGGCTTGGGAATGTCTTTGTCCCTAGTAGAACTAATATGTATTGACTTCTTGGCTACTATGAGGGATTTGACTTTCTGGTTCTGGGATTTAGCTTTCTGGTATCTGAATAAATGTTTTTCTTCTGCCTTTTATATGGAGAGTCCTTTATGCTTTGTGATTGAGAACTATGCCAGCATATTCATAGCCAATCTCAGAGCTATAAATATTGCCTAGGTGATAATCTTGTACTTTTTTTTTTTTGCCAACTACAAACTTGATATGCATTCCATCAATGCATTTGTATATTCTTTAGTTACTGATAAAAGTGTTAAGCAGGGTAGAACTAAGTTACATCCATGCAGGGCTTCCACTGGAGGATTCCTATTAAGTTTACATTGATCTGTTGCATTTGGTTTAATGTCCTATAATGAAGCCAGTTCTAAACCCAACCAATTTTATGTTTTCCTTTGCTTATATCTCTTAATTTTTGTTGATAAGAATGAAATGAATGTTTTGGTCAAATATTTAAAAAAAAAATTAAGCCAACTATATCAATGAGAATTAATTCATCTACTAACCTAATAATGCTGTCAAAATCAGATGAGCTTAGTCTGGCATATATATTTTTTGTTAAGCCTTTCTAGAATTTTGTGATCACTGCTTTCTCTTCTAAATGTTTACGAATGATACCTTTAATCAGATGTTGAAGAATTTGGCTGGGAATTAAATTTAAGTTCATTGTCCTATAGTTGTCAGATTTCCTTCAAATTCTAACTCTTACCTATACAATTTATAGCTTTAGCTTGTTTAAATCTCTATGGGTATATACTGTCCTTGTCTCTGTTATGAAAGTGAAAGTATGCTCTCCTGATGTGATGACCTGATATGGAAATGTTGACTGTTGCCCTAGTTTGAAGGTAAAAGCATATGGTGTTCTACTGTTTCCTATATACTGGGGCATCTTGAGGTTAATGATTTGTATTTTTTTACTAGTGAACTTCCATATTTTTCTACATAAGCAAATGGTATATACTAATTTTAAGACAAATTATTGATCCTCACAATATCCTTGAGAGTGAAGAAACTACAACTTTTATATAATTTATAAAAGATTAGAAAGGGAATTTCAAGTTCAAGTAAGAAAGATTGACTGTGTGGCTTTTCAGAACTGACCTTGATAAATCCCTATGATATTCCAGTTTTTCCATGTGCCATTTAGGGGATTATTCCTATAGACATTTTTTGTATTGGTTTGCTTCTTTTGTATTATATTTGTTATAGTAAGTATTATGAGACCTGTGAGTATTTGAGTATATGCTATATTGAGTGTTTTCCTTTTCTTTGTGAGGGAACTAGCAGTGTAACTCTCTTGGGTACAAGGGCTGAAAAACATTCAGAGAACTCCAAGGACATTTCCCTGTCTAGTTTTAGAATGACCCATTTTCACTGTCTGGGGGACAGAGAAAGATTCAAGAAGCTACAATCTGCCTATCCAATGCTCCCTCGAAAAATAGCTGTATTCTTCAGAAGCCAAATTTACTCTTTCATATCGAGAACCAAAATTTATCCACAGAAATCGTAAATACCTAAATGCCTTTTGAATAAATAAGAATACAACTCTGTTTTTAGTATGTAAACATGTAACTGTTTAAAATGCTATAAATACTGTTTTTTTCCTGCAGCAGAAATAATTGTTTCATTTCTCTCTGATATAGACAGTAAAGTCTTAACAATAAAGAAGGGTACAGTAATAAGCATATCTCCAAAAGGAAGTCAAGGACTGGGGAAAAAAAAAGAATCAAGTATTCAAGAATACTTATAGAAAATAACTGGAAATGTAATATCTATTCATTTTCTTATGAAAAGGTGGTAGAAATGGAATACCTATGTATTAATTGAAGAATTTTTGAAAAAAATGTGGGATTTGAATGTAACAGAATCTTAATGAACAAAAGAAATGATGAGAATACATAAAGACATGGAAAGACTTGAACTTATACAGTCATTCAACAATTATTTAGTAAGCTTTATTATGTACACAGCACTGAGGAAAGCACTGAGAATAAAAAGAAAGGAAAAATTCATGGTCTCATTTTCCCATGTAGTTCACATTCTAATTGAGCGAGACAAGCAAATATCTGGAAAGTAAAACTATTGATATCTAAATTTATGTGTATTATATTAGGTTATGTATGGGATTTATAGTAGAGTGAAATTGTACATGTATATATTCTATATGTGTGTGTATACACACACACACACATACACACACAGAAAGTACAAATGGAAGGTAATCTCAGAGGCAAGTCACTGACAATATTGGTGGTGGTATTGATGGCTGTCCATTCTCGAAGAGGACCAAAATGACATCACTTTGATAAAGTCAAGTTTCAATATGTCTGACTGTGGCTGATCAGAACCATATGAGCTTGATCTGCTTTACCACAGACTGGGCACAGATAGTCCATGTGAATATTTGGAGTGGATACTCTAAATTTGTGCATTTCCTTTGAGCTGTTTCGATTTTGCTTTGCTCATAGAGCACACCACATTTTCTGATGTGGGTACATCATACAGAATTGTTTTGTGCCAGTATCTCCCATGTTATACAAACAATTCCAAAGTTCTTGAGAGGCCTTGAGAGTGTCTTAGTATTGCTTCTTATGACCATCATGTGATCACCTGCCCCATGCAAGCTCTTTGTAAAATAGTCTTTTTGGCAAGCATACATTTTGCACTAGAAACAATCTACTGAAGAAAGTGGAATTTGAACTGAGTCTTAAAGGAATGGAGGGAGGCCAAAAGGTGAAAATGGGGAGGGAGAGTACTCTAGGCATAGGGTGAAAAGGAAAAGTTGGAAGATACTTTTCCATGATGAAAATAAAGTAAAAAGGAAAAAAAAAACTCTGAAAGACCTAAGAACATTGATCAAAGCAGAAAATACCCGGCAATTTAGAAGACTGGTTATGAACCACACCTTATACTTAGTGGCAAAGAGGAGAAAGACTAGAAATAACAATAAGAAAAGCATTTATATACGCTTAAATACACATACACAAAAATGCATATGTATGTACACACATATATGTTATACTGAGGGCTTCTGCTATATTCAGGAAATGGTCAGTTAATGGATGTTAGTACAGAGATACTAAAAAAAAAATGAGCAAATTTTTTTTATGTTTATTTATTTATTTTTAGTTTTCAACATTCATTTCCACAAAATTTTGAGAACCAAATTTTCTCCCCATCTCTCTCCTCCCCCTGTCCCAAGATATCATTTATTCTGGTTCCTTCCCCCAAACTGTCCTTCCTTCAATCACACCCCTCCCTTACCTTTTCCTCATCTCTACTTTCTTGTAGGGCAAGACAGATTTCTATATCCCATCATCTGTATTTCTTATTTCCCAGTTGCATGTAAAAACAATTCTCAACATTTGTTCCTTAAATTTTGAGTTCCAACCTCTCTCCCTTCCTCCTTCCACACCCATTCCCATTGAGAAGACAAGCAATTCAACATAGGCTATATATGTGTGATTTTTCAAAAGACTTCCATAATAGCCATGTTGTATAGACTAACTATATTTCCCGCCATCCTATCTTGCCTCCCATTCATTCTATTCTCATTTTTGACCTTGTCACTCCCCAAAAGTGCTTACTTCTAATTACTCCCTCCTCCCATTTGCCTTCCCTTCTGTCATCCTCCCTACTCCACTTATCCCTTTCTTCTCTACTTTGCTGTAGTGTAAGATAGATTTTCATACCAAATTGAGTGCCCATGTTCCTTTCTTAAGCCAAATGTGATGAGAGTAAATGTCACTTTTCCTCTCCTTCCTCCCCCCTTTTCCCCTCCACTGAAAGCAATTTTCTCCCTTCTTTAATGAGAGATAATTTGCCCCACTCCATTTCTCCCTTTCTCCTTCCAATACATTCCTCTCAAGATGGCAGAGTAGAAGGACGCACGTTTATGAGCTCCGAAACCAAAGCCCACGGAATTGGTGTAGAAAGAGTCTCCCATAGCTTCTGGGTGAGTGCAAGGTGTGCAGAGGCAGAGTGGAGGAGATTTCCGTTCCAGGGAGCCCTGAGGACCCGTCCCCAGGGTCCGGCGCGCCCCGGAGAGTAAACCCGACCCCCAGCGCTGCCCTGGCCGAGGCCTCAGAGAAGCGGATCCGAGCAGGCTTCAGAGACGGAAGCTGAAGCAGCCGGGAAAGTCCCTCCGCCCACAGAAGCAGGTCAGTGAGAGAGGCTGGGCTGAAGGAGAGGGGAAGCGGGGCGTCTCCGTGACTCGGGCCCCCTCAGGAGGAAGCGGCGGCGGCGGGACGGGGGCAGGAAGCGGCGGAGGCAGAGGTGTGGGCGGCGGCTGAGGCGGCAGCGGCCCAAGACTCAGGAATCCCCCAGCAGCAGGCAGGATCTTCATTACGGAAGATTCCCGCATAAAACCAGACGGAGCTGAGCCTGGGAGACGGCCCTGCCCCACCCCACTCTGTTGCTGAAGGCTTCTGCTCGGGACCCCCAGGGGAGCTGAGATTGGGAGGCGGGCCCCCCACCCCGCCCCCACCCGCTCCATTCCTGAAAGTCTCTGCATAAAGCCCACGAGGGATCAGTCTCGGAGGCAGCCCTGGCCCCACCCCAGCACCTGAACTAAAGCTCACTGATTGACAGCCAGCAGGAGGAAAGCCCATTTAAATCTCAGAGGCCAAGCACTAGCTGGGCGGATCCAGGCAGGGGTGGAAAGGAATATCAGAAGTCAAGTAACTGGCTGGGAAAATGCCTAGAAAAGGGAAGAAAAATAAGACTTTAGAGAGTTTTTTCCAACAAATGCAAATGATCCCGACCTTCGGATCTAACGAAGATGAGGACATATTCTTGCCATCAGGGAAAGACGTGGAGGGTGGGGCCCCAGTACCCCAGACACCCCAGGGGGGTGGTGGGTGGGCTCAGGCCCTGGAAGAGCTCAAAAAGGATTTTGAAAAGCAAGTTAGACAGGTGGAGGAAAAACTGGGAAGAGAAATGTCAGAGATGCAACAAAAGTATGAAAAACAGGTCAATACCTTGGTAAAGGAGACCCAAAAAAATTCTGAGGAAATTAACACCTTGAAAAATAGGCTCACCCAATTGGCAAAGGAGGTTCAAAAAGCCAATGAGGAGAAGAATGCTTTCAAAAGCAGAATGAGCCAAATGGAAAATGAGGCTCAAAAGCTCACTGAATTTAATAGCTCTCTCAAAATTAGAATGGAACAGATGGAGTCTAATGACTTTATGAGAAACCAAGAAATCACCAAACAAAACCAAAAGAATGAAAAAATGGAAGAGAATGTGAAATATCTCATGGGAAAAACAACTGACCTGGAAAATAGATCCAGGAGAGACAATTTAAAAATTATGGGACTACTTGAAAGTCATGATCAAAAAAAGAGCCTAGACATCATCTTCCATGAAATTATCAAGGAAAACTGCCCTGACATTCTAGAACCAGAGGGCAAAATAAGTATTGAAAGAATCCATCGATCACCACCTGAAAGAGATCCAAAAAGAGAAACTCCTAGGAACATTGTGGCCAAATTCCAGAACTCCCAGCTCAAGGAAAAAATCTTACAAGCAGCTAGAAAGAAACAATTCCAGTACTGTGGAAATACAATCAGGATAACCCAAGATCTAGCAGCTTCTACATTAAGGGATCGAAGGGCATGGAATAGGATATTCCAGAAGGCAAAGGAACTAGGACTCAAACCAAGAATCACCTACCCAGCTAAACTGAGTATAATACTTCAAGGGAAAATATGGTCTTTCAATGAAACAGAGGACTTTCAATCATTCTTGATGAAAAAACCAGAGCTGAAAAGAAAATTTGACTTTCAAACACAAGAATGAGAAGAAGCATGAAAAAGTAAACAGCAAAGAGAAGTCTTAAGGGACTTACCATGAGTGAACTGTTTACATTCCTACATGGAAAGACAATATTTGTAACTCTTAAAACTTTTCAGTATCTGGGTAGTGGGTGGAACCACACATACACATGTACACGCATGTACACACATACACACATGCACACACATACAGAGATAGAGAGCACAGATTGAACTGTATACGATGGGACCATACCTTAAAAGAAACTAGGGTAAATGGTGAGAGAGAAATGTAGGGGGAGGGAAAGGGAAGGGGGTAACTATATGTCATTTAAGAGGCAGGTAGTTTTTCTTAGTGGAGGGAAAAAGAGGAGAGCTGAGAAAAAAAAAAAAAAAACAAGAAGTTTACCCTCATCACATTTGACTAAACAAAGGAGTGAAATGCACACTCATTTTGGTATGAAAACCTATCTTACAGTATAAGAAAGTGGGGGAGAAAGAGATATTGCAAGGGGGGGATGATGGAAGGGAGGGCAAAGGGAGGAGGGAGCAATCTGAAGTCAACACTTGGGGAGGGACAGGATCAAAAGAGAGAAGAGAAACAATGAGGGGCAGGTTAGGAGGGATGGTAATCCAGTTAGTCTTACACAACACGACTATCAGGGAGGTCATTGGCAAAACTACACAGATATGGCCTATATTGAATTACCTGCTGTCCCAAAGGGAATGGGTGGGGAGGGAGGGATGAGGAGAATTTGGAACTCAAAGTTTTAGGAACAAATGTTTAGTATTGTTGTTGCAACTAGGAAAGAAGACATACAGTTAAGGAGGAATAGAAAGTCATCTGGCCCTACAGGAGAAAAGAGAAGATGGAGACAAGAGAAGGGAGAGATGACAGAAGAGAGGGCAGATTGGAGATAGGGAAAATTAGATTGCATGGGGTATTGGGGTGGGGGGAGGGGATAAAAGGGGAGAAAATTTGGAACCCAAAAATTTGTGAAAATGAATGTAAAAAATTTAAATAAATAAATAAATTAAAAAAAACATAAAAAAAATACATTCCTCTCATCCCTTAACTTTTTTTAGATATTATCCCTTTCTATTCAACTCACCTTGTGCTCTCTGTCTATATGTGTGTGTATGTGTGTGCATGTGTGTGTGTGTGTAATCCCTCCAAATACTAAGAAAAGTCTCAAGAGTTACAAATATTATCTTTCCATGCAGGAATGTAAATAGTTCAACTTTAGTAAGTCTCTTATGGTTTCTCTTTTCTGTTTACCTTTTCATACTTCTCTTAATTTTTGTGTTTGAAAGTCAAATTTTCTTTTCAGCTCTGGGCTTTTCATCAAGAATGCTTTGAAGTCCTCTATTTCATGGAATAATCATTTTTCCCTGAAGTATAATACTCAGTTTTGGTGGGTAGGTGATTCTTGGTTTTAATCCTAGTTCCTTTGACTTCTGAAATATCATATTCCAAGCCCTTTGATACCTTAATATTGAAGCTGCTAGTTCTTGTGTTATCCTGATTGTATTTCCATAATCCTTGAATTGTTTCTTTCTAGATGCCTGCAATATTTTCTCCTTGACTTGGATTTTGGCTACATGAATTTGGCTTCAATATTCCTAGAAATTTTTCTTTTTGGATCTCTTTTAGGAGGTGATCAGTGGATCTTTCAATATTTATTTTACCCTCTGATTCTAAAATATCAGCACAGTTTTCCTTGACAATTTCATGATATCCAGGTTTTTGTTTTTTTTTTTTTTGATCATGGCTTTCAGTTAGTCCCATAATTTTTAACTTGTCTCTTGATCCATTTTTCAGGTCAGTTGTTTTTCCAAAGAGATATTTCAAATTGTCTGCTATTTTTTTATTCTTTTGGTTTTGTTTTGTAACTTCTTGGTTTCTTATAAATTCATTAACTTCCATCTGCTCCAGTTTAATTTTTAAAGAGCTATTTTCTTTAGTGAGTTTTTGAACCTCCTATCCCATTTGTCTAATTCTGCTTTTTAAAGCAGTCTTCTCCTCATTGGCTTTGTGGACCTCTTTTGCCATTTGAGTTAGTCTATTTTTAAAGGTGTAATTTTCTTCATCATTTTTTTGGGTCTCCTTTAGCAAGCTGTTGACTCACTTTTGATGATTTTCTTGCATTGCTCTAATTTCTCCTCCCAATTTTTCCTCCACCTCTCTTATTTGATTTTCAAAATTCCTTTGAGCTCTTCCATGGACTGAGACCATTGCATATTTATTTTGGAGGTTTTGGATGCAAAAACCTTGCCTTTTATGCATTGTTCTCTCATCTGAAAGGATGGAAGAAAATACCTATTCACCAAGGAAGTCACCATCTATAGTCTTATTTTGCCCCCTTTTTGGGGCATTTTCTCAGTCAGTTACTTGACTTTTGAGTCCTTTGTCTATAGGAGGCTATTCTCTGGGGACCTGTAAGTTCTCAGTTCTTCCAAGGTGGCACAATGAAGGGATGGGTGTTTACTCCTCTCTTTGCCTGCACTCTGGTCTGAGAGTAACCACAAGCACTCTTTTCTACCCAGGATCTGTGAGTAGAATTCCTTTTCCAAAGCCTCTACCAGCTCCCATAGGCCCTCCAGAATTCCTCCCCACCCTAGGGCCACCACTCATGGTTGAGATCCAGATCAGTAGTATGATTCCCCCTCGGGCATTAGGGTGAGGGCTCCTAAAATGGATGCCATGTCTCCGTGACCTGGCACTGCCAGGGCCAGATGGCATTCTTTTCTCATGTAGGTGAAAGAGCTTTCTCACTGACCTTTGAAGCTGCCTTTGAAATTTGTGGGTTGATTGATCTAGGAACTGTAGTTGCTGCAGCTGAGCCACATTTTGGTCCTGTTCCTGCTGTGTACCATCCAAGGCTGGGCTGCACTCCACTATGTGCCTGGTGCAACAGACCTTTGCTGTCAACCTTTAAGGCTGCCTTGGGTTGGAAATCTCTTTCACTCCATCATTTTGTGGCTTCTGCTGCTCTAGAATTTGTTTAGAGTAATTTTTACAGGTGGGTGGGGAGCTTCTACTGGTTTGTCCTTCTATTTCACCATCTTTGCTTTGTCCAACTCAATAAATATTTTTAAACACCAAAAATAATGCAGGAAAGGAAGAAGGGAATACTGGTATAACTATTTTATTACTTCCATATTAAAATAACAAGCCATCTCTCTCTATATATATATGTATTTCTTTGAAATCAAACTATACTTTGCTAAATTTCACCATTTCTTTCATTATCTTCTTTCTTGTTCTTATTTAATTTTGGAATGTCTGTGATTCTTAGGTTGATAGTGAAAATAATATATATTTTTTTTAGAAAATAAGATGAGTTTAACTATGTGACCCCATCCTTCCAGCTCTAAAGTTATAACCCCCTAACTGTATGAAAAAAGAGGTGGTATATAATCTAGTCAATTAACTTACCCCTTCAGAATTTAAGTTAGAATCCCATCTCTGCTAGTCACTACTTCTATGACTTTTGGCAAGTTACTTAAACTTTTGGTACTTTAGTTTCCTAATCCACAAAATGAGGAGATTGTACTGGGTGGCCTCTAACATCCTTTCTGGTTTTGTCTATGATCCTATGAAAGAGGAGACAACATTAACTATGAAATGGAAATAAAAGTATTCTGATTAGATCTTAAAAATTTCCTTCTCAGATTAAAAATCTAAATTCTACTTTCCAATTTAAACAACAACCAAACTCAGAAGCATATAGACATATGTGTGTGTGTGTATATATATATATGTGTGTGTGTGTGTGTGTGTGTGTGTGTGTGTATGAAAGCAATTTTGATCTCTCAATTGTATAAATATATAACTTTGTCTTAACTTGAAGAGAAAATATGGACATGAAAATTTTGTCTTTTTTTCTGGTTATTCAATAGTGCAAAATCTAGCTAGAATCTTTTCCTGGAAACTTGAGGCAGTTTCTTTTTTTTAATTAGTGTGTTCTAATAATTACATAATTATGGAACATGCTGACTATACAATAACTGTTTATCATGAGGCTGATGAAAATAATTATATCTTGCATTTATAATTTCTACCTCTTTCATCTTCATTAGCTAATGTGTCTTCACTAATGTGAGTTACCCATTATGGTGTCTTTGATTTATGTATATGGAAACTGAGTGCAAATATTCCAATTTAAAGATTAAGTTCATTTGGAAGACTTAATTACACTATCCATTTCAAATTTACTTAACATTTATCAGGTAACACACAGGTCTTACTAGTTCTAGAGTTAGTCCTCTAGCCAGTGAATCACATTGCCTATCACATACATATTTTCATAGTAGTAGCAAATAGAGTTAAGGTCCATGCTATATGGAAAGGGATAGGAAGACAGGTCCTCATTCATTAAACCCTAGACAATACCGAGGAGGAAAAATACTAACATGGCATAGAGTTTTGGTCTTTGGGTTATAAGATTCCTTAGAAATTGTCTAGTTTAATCCTTTAATTTTACAAATGAGGAAACTGAGGTTTAGAGTGGCTATTCCTTGCCCAAATTCACATAGCTTATGGTAGAAGTGGGACTGAAGCCTAGGTCTTTTGACTCCTAGTTAAGTGCTCTGGTATAAGGTCAGTAAGTTTTAAAATAAATTCCTGAAGAGGGATCAGGATTTAAAAAGGTTACTCAAGGGAAGTTTAGGGTCACATCTTTGTCTTGAAGAAATGAGTGATTGGCCACAATGTGTCCTCTAAAAATAAGGGCTTGATTTATTGTTTTGTTGATTGTCTAGACTTAAAAATGATGTCTGTTTACAATGGTGCAGATTAAACTTAAAAGTGTTTCATGGAAAAAAGAAAGAAAGACCTTTATCAAGAAGTACAACAAAAACAAAATCATTGACCTTAATTCTCTCCAGTGATGAAGTCTCCTTGTGACGGCACTGTGGGACCTGTGTGGGATAGGGAATGATCTTTTATATACAAAACTCTTACTATTTTTAGCATTAGTGAAAGAAAGCTGTGTGGGAGGGCATGACCTGGAAAAAGAGAAGGAGAAGAAGAAAGAGAAGGAGGAGGAACTGTGAAGGATGTTTGAAGGGTTTTATAATTGTAAAGAGAACAGTGATTAATTTTGGAAAGAGGAAAGCTGGGAATACTCAAATAGAAGTTGAAGCAGAAGGAAAAAATAGAGAAAAACCCAAGCTGAAGGACTAAAGGGGAAAGAGTAGAACGATTAAAATTAAAGAAGGGATCTCAAGCAGAAGGTCTTGAGGAGGAACAGCAGAAGGATAAAGAACACTAAAAATGAAAGACAAGGAAAAGGACACAAGGAGGATACTCAAGATCAAGTAAACTTAGTTGGAGAGCATAAGAATATAGTCAGGCAAGGCAAAAGATGCTTTGCATTTCTTTTAAGGTGATACAGACTCAGAGTGCTAAGTGATAAGGTGACAAATAAAGTGATAACATACTTGAAACACTAGAGAAGAGTAATAGCTCTTTAAGGAAACAGTAGTACAAAAAACAATTGCTATTGGATCAAAGTTTCAGGAGTACGTTGAGCCTAATGACACTTACTTCTTATCAAAATGCATGCTGTAGGAGAAATCTAAACAATGCCCTCTCTACACAGCTCACTGAAAAGTCTATCATACTATCCATAGTTTCTGTATACATCCTCTGTTCCGGATGTATGAGATGAGTATAGGAAATGGAAGATAAAAAAGAGCTACTCAATTCACCTTTAGGTTCTGCTTCCTTTACCAAAAAGCATGATCTTGGGATTATAACAGATAAAAGAAAAGTGATCCTAGGAACCTCAAGAAAAGCAAGGAGTTGGTCATATAGCACCTAGTTGCACTTGATGAATTAGAGTAAAAAGTCCTACATCAATTACCTAGAAAGAACTGACAGGTGTGATAGCTGTTTTATCAAGAAAAAAATGTAAAATTAAGACTTACATAAACATATTTTCTGACCGCATTCATGCTATTAATCAGTATAGCATTTTTTGTTGTATGACCTTCTTTAAAAACCCTTAATAAAGTTTAAAATATTTGGCATGTTGCATTTTGGACCTGGAGTGGAGATGGGGAAGAAGCAACCTGGCTAGTGAGATGTTCCAAAATACACATGATTATGAAGAATATTTTCAAAAATCTTACAGAGGTGAACATTCATAAAATTGTTTCCAATGCTCTTTTTTTGGCATTGGGCTAGCATATGGATATAATTAATTCAATCATAAATTCAAGATTTTTTCCATGTTGCCACTTACCATAGCTGTTAATAGAGTATATTCATAAGAATATTGGTCTTGGGGTTAGAATGACTTAATATTTTGTACATTTTTGGCAAGTCTTCACAGTAAATTTTGAATTGATAAGGAATAACTTCTTACATAGAATAGAAATTTGTAGCATTTTTGCTACTGTGATTGGATGGACCTGCTATTGTATCTAGCATAATATTATGAACTTTATCAATAAAATTTGATTCAAACAAACAAGAAAAAATGACATCACTGTAAGTGATCTCTTAAACAATTAGATTGATATCTCAGGATAGGAGAAAGGCAAATGTTCTCCTGATTTTCACAAGAATAGAGTCTATAAACTGTAGATCAGTGATTCTGAATTTGATTCCTGATAATAGGACAGAAAGTATATTGTTAAAGGATGGTTACTATATATTTAAGAAAGGGAAACAGTGATCACAAAGATCCAGTGAACAGCCATCAAGAACTGTATATACCAGACTAAGATAATTTCCTTTCTTTTTTTAAACAGATTGTAATAGGTAAATAAGTCAGTATAATCCTGTAGGTACAATTTGCCTAAATTTCAGCCGATATTTGGCAAAATATATTATGCTAATTCTGTGGACAAGATAAATGTGGGCTCTATGAAAATATAGTTAAGCAGATTATGCATTAGTTAAATGACTGGATTAAAAGTGTAGTTATTAATGGTTCCATATCTCTAATGGATTACCCCAAGGATCTATATTTATATCTCATGTTAAAGTAATTAACAACGACTTGGATAATAATATCAGATCTGTATATTTTGCATATTTTGGGAGGGGTAGATAATACAAAAGATCTTGAGCAGTTACAACATTGGGCTTAATCAAATAAAATTAAAATTAAATGGGGACAATAATGAAGTCTAACATGGGTCCAAAAATGAACTTCATAAGTATAAGAGAGAGGATAAGAAATAGTTAGATAGTTATTTTTTTTAAAGATCTTGGGATTTTAATGAATTTCAAAATCAGTATTAACAATCATCTCTCCCACGTCATTCAAGCTGTCTCCAGCATACCCCTGTTTAAGGCCTTGAGCTAATTCTACTTGAGGATCAGTTGCAAGAAATGAAGCTATTTACCTTAAAAAGAAGACATATAGGAGACACAAGCTTGTATTTTTCTATCAGTGACTCTTTTTGATTATAACTCCACAGAATATCATACCTCCTCCAGGAAATGATGATCAACTGAAATCTCATCACCATGAAGAACTCCACAGTCTCTTGAATTTGTAGTGTTAGAGGGTTGCCTAGAGTGCACAGAAATTCAGGGACTTGCCCAGGGATGCACAGTTAGCATCTGTCAGAGGTAAGACATGTGCTTAAGTCTTCCTGATTCTAAGGCCAATTTTCTAGAAACTGCATGATTCTACCTCACCAATTCAGTTTTAATAAGTGCCATTTTCTCAGGGAAATGTTATTAGTTTCTACTTGCTCCTCACAATGAAAAAAATTTAAAATAGTAGCACTGGCTTCCTAGTTAAATCCATACAGTTAAAGCAGTCTGTCTTGTTGTTTTTGCGTCCATCTTTCATTTTCAAAGAGGATCACGACATCAAAAGAATGATGACATGACTTGCACTTGACTTGTTTTGAATAAGGGAGGGCTGTGCAAGGTCACCAACCTCACTTTCTCCTCCTGAGCCATCTGTATCCAGGGACCAGAGATTCCTCGAGATGACTGGAGATTGCCCAGGATGCAATGAGAGACCTTGGCCTCTTTTTTTTGACCAATGGGAGAATTTGTTTTGTTTGATTATGTATATTTACCACAAGAATTTTGTTTTTCTATCCTATCCCTCACTTTACCCTCACAACATGCACATACACACACATAAGAGGGCATGAAAGGTGAAAAAAATGAATTTTTAAAATTTTTTAATACAATTCAGTTATTAAAAACAAAGCTGCTCCAGACATAAAAGGTACTTATTCCTTATGGGAACTTATACATTTTTTCTCATACAGTTGTTCAGTAATACTGGCATTTTATGTAGATATGAAATTCAGATAACAAATAGGACACTGAAATTTGCTATATTTATTTATCTTAAAAATCTATGGGGAAAAAAAGGAATTTATAATGCTAATTCAGCACAAAGTATTAATTTTTTTTTCCTTATAGCTTAGTACTTTTGAGAGATAAAGCCATTTAATATTTTCAAATATGGGTAAAAGTACTATAACTAAGGATAGCATGAAATGAAACTCCAAAATATGTTTAAGAAGAGGAGGCTACCTCTCTGCTTATACCAACAAAGCTGATAATAGTTACTTAATAATTAGGACCTCTATTTGCTTTCTACTCTGGCTACTTAATCCTTCGCAATTTCATTTCTACCTCTTTACTGATATTTTTTTCCACTAAAAAAATGAATGAATAACAAAATTCTATATTTTCTCAATCCTGATCCTTCTTGATAGCATTGTAGAAATTAACATTGTTGACCATGCACTGAGTTCTCTTCTCCTAGCTTTGATAACATTGTCTCCTGCTACCTCTCTGATCACTCCTTCTTTGAATATTTTAATGTTCCTTCCTGTTCTTACTCTAAATATAAACACTGGAAAAAGTTCTGACCTGCTTTCTACCCTCTTCTTTTCATAGTCTTTCCTTCAGCAATGTTGTCCACAGTTTCAAGTATCACCTTAATGTATTTGTTTACGAAATGAATGCTTCCAGCTATGCCGTCTCTCTCAAGAATAATTGATGTTTAAATAGCACTTTAAAATCTGTGAAGTACTTTATATACTTTATATCTTTGCATCCCCACCATAGCCTTATGAACTAGGCAGTGGTGACAGTGGTATTACCATTTTACAAATGAAGTAACTGAGGATCAAAAAGTTGAATCAACTTGCCCATAGTCACTAACTAGTAAATGACAGAGGCAGGATTCAAAGTCACATCATCCTGATTCCAAGCCCAGCATTTCACCCATAATATTATTCTCCTAAACAACAAATACATGGTTTGAAGCCACTTCTTGAACATGGCAAGCTAGTGTCCCAACTACAGCTTACATGCATTCTCTCAAAATTTAAATGATTGTTATCCCCAAAAAGGATTAGTTCTCATAACTTGTTTTTGTTAATAGTAACAAATTTTCTTAGTCAAATAGAACTATTTTAAGTCATCTTTTGGCTCTTTTATTTTTCTCCCTATGTGTAATTAATTTACACATCCTATATCTTTATAATTTTGTTTGTTTGTTTCAGATCCATCCTCTGCTTTATTTGTTAGCTGAGCTTAGGTCCTCATTTTTTCTTATGTAACTTTTATAACAACCTCCTATTGAGTCTCTATACTTTTAGTGATTTTTATAGATAGTATATTTTGGAATGTCTGATTAATCTCCCCAAAGCAGCTCCTTACTTCTGCCATACCTTCCTCAAAAAGCTCTAATTTCAGCCCATTACATCATTGTTACTCTATTAGAATTACACCTAACCCTTGATTCTCTGATCTTAATACTTAGTTGAATTTTTTCCCTAAATATTATCACCTTATACCTTATGATCTATTTATTTTTCCTTAAAAATCACTTGAATTACTTTATTCTATACCTTTATTAACAGTGTTATCTGTCTGACATGCCCTCCTCTCTAATCTCTGCCTGTGGAAATCCTATATAAACTTCAAGATTCAGTTCAAATCTTAGGTTTCTTTTTAAGTCTTTAGTGATTCCTTACTTCCTCGCAGAAATGATCTCTTCCTCTTTGAATCACCTCAGCATTCTAAGTGTTAGCTTTTGCCTTCTGTCCAGACTATTCCAAGTCATTCCTTTACATATTCCTGTGAGATCCAGGCATCACACGACATAAAATGACCATCTTCCACGAGATTGAACATCAAGGGAGGTTTTGAACAATCAGTTTCTTTCAACAAAACATACTCCACACATTGATAAACCATATGCATTCATCAATAATAAGAAATCTCATACCCTTCCATATAATCTTTGTCTCAGTAATCTATCCCCCCACCCCAGTTATCATTGTACAAACCCATACTCAATTGCTGCTGCTTTGCTCACTCTCATCCCCTTCAACCCTGCATCCCAAACAGCCTACTCCGTGTCTGCCCTTCCGATGTCTGGAATGCCTGTTCCATAGTTCACAAATTTTCTTTCATCATAAATATTTTTCTTTCCCAGTGCTTCAAGCTTCTGATTCTCACTGAGACCTTGATCTCTCTTAGTGACACAGCATTCTTGTCCACCCTTTTTAGTAACAGATGAGCTTTCACTCATAACCACTCCCTTTCCTACTCAATGAGGAAGTTGGAATGCTCCTTGCTCCCCAATGCTTCTTCCAAAATCATCCACTACCAGCACTATTAAGAAACTTCTACTTTTTTTGAGGTTCATTCAGTCCAAAACTATCAGTCAATCATGATTCGGTAGTTTGTTATCTATACCCAGGACACTATACTTCCATCCTTAATAAATGTTACTAGTTAAATGCCTAGCTCAGTCTTTTTCTCTTTACCTCAGTTCATGTAATCATACTAGAGAACTTCACACATTTCGAACATATTTAAACTACAAATTCCTCAGTCTCATTTCACTTGACTTTCTCCTCCTCTACTCTATCACATCTATAAACAGAGATGGTCATACCCTTGATCTTGCTGTCACTGACAAGTGTTTCATGATTCCCCAAATTCCTTTTTATCGTGCAATCTCCTTCTCTACCTTAAAGCTGTAAGACTTACTCTTCCTTCTGATCATGACCTCTAATTCCTCCCCCCTCACTTCCTTCTCAAGCTATTACTCCTACAATGGCTACATTTACTTCCTTTCCTTAACTCATTGGTGAATCAACACTTTCCTCCGCAATTAAATCCTATGACCACTTAAACTACATCAATCATGTCTTCTTAAGCCCCAACTTTATATTACTCTCACTATCTGTCACCCCCACTTCTATTCTCCTGATACTGAATAGTTAGGAAAAAATCACAAAAGTACACTGAGTCCACTAATATTGTTGATATTCCTAAATGAACCCTCACTAAAGCAAGGCAATTCTTTTTTACTTTCATAATTAATCTATCATCCCACTCATTTGGGCATCTATTCCAAAACTTTCTTCTATCCTCAGACTTCCTATAGCACTGTTTCCTTTCAACCTCTAGTAATTCAACCCTCCTCCCCCAAACTGAGGCCATGAGCTAAGAGAGCCTTCTTGTTTTATTTCCTCTCACCTGACATCACTCAGATGCCTTCCACCACTAACTCATCCTTCACACCTGTCTAAAACAGAGGCACTTCTCTTTTTTGAGCCAAACTTATCTGTATACACATTTAATCTCATTCTATCCTGTCCTCTCAAGCTGATTGGCCTCTATCATCCACACTTACTCATTAATCTCATATCTAATGTTGCCTTCAAGCTGCCTATAAACATATCTGTCTTCCCAGATCTTTTAAACAAATAAACAACGAGACCAAAAACATAGCCTCATTTGATCTAAACTTCTTAATCATTCTCATTCCACATTGCCCTGTATCTTTCCTCTCCTTTACCAAAACTATTTACCATCCTTCCCTTTACTTTTTCCCCTCTTTCTTCTGAACCTTCTGGCTTCTGATTTTATCATTCAACTTAAACTGCTTTCTCCAATGTAACCTATTATCTCTTAATTACCAAGTCTAATGATCTTTTCTCAAATTGTTCATCCTTTTTGATCTCTCTGTAGTCTCTGGCACTATTGAGCATCCTTGTCTCCTGGATTCTATCGCCACTGTAGGGCTTTTGTGACATGGTTCTTCCCTGGCTCTCTTATTACCTGTCTGCTTCTTTTCAGTTTCCAGTCCAGCATTTTCACCCAGCTTACAGGTACAAATCATGAGTATCATCCAAGAGTCTCTTCTTGACTCTCTTCTCCTTCTGTACTGTCTTGCTTTTTTTATCTCATCAGGTTCCATGGACTTAATTATCATCTCTGTGCAGATGAGTCTGAGATTTATCAAGGTCTAATCTCTCTCTCTCTCTCTCTCTGGAAGTAAATCTCACATTGTTAATTGCCTATTGGTCATCTAGAATAGATCACGTTATCTCCAAGTCAATGTGTCTAACAGAGAAATTATTCTCTTTCCAACAAACCCTTTCTTCCAACTTTTCCCATTATTGTTGAAAGCATGACCATCCTTCAAGTCACATTGGCTTACAATCTCAGGGTCATTCTACTCACAGTTAATCCATGTATCCAATCTGTCAATAACTATTACTGTTTCTACATTCACAGCATTTCTCATATATTCCCCTTTCTCTCCCCTCACACAGGAGTCACCATGGTGAAGTCTTTCAATACTTAACACCTAGAAAATTGCAAGAATTTTCTAGCTGATCTTCATGTCTCAAGTCTCTGCATGATACAGTCCATCCCAGACTCAGTGGTCAAAGTGATTTTCCTAAAACTCAGGTCTGATTATGTCCCTTCTGAATTGCTACTCCCCCACCCCAGAAACGTGCATTCTTCTTAATAAAATAGTTTGCTATTTCCTCCAGCATCAAATATAAAACTCTGCTTAGTTTTCAAAATCCTTTACAATTTTTCCCCTTCCTAACCTTTCCAATCTTCTTTTACTTTACTCATTTCTGTGTATTGTAAAGTCCCCCAACGTTGTCTTCCTTGTAATTTCTTGTACAATATACTCCATCTCTTGTTTCTTTCCCTTTTAATGATTATCTCCCTTGTCTAGCATGCTCTCTCTTATTAGCTCTACCTCTTGGCTTCCTTGAAGACTTAGCTCAAACCTTACCTTCTACATGAGACCATTTTCAACTCCCCCCTGCTCCAGGGGATGTGGGGGGAGTGGGCTTCCTAAGATTACTACCCTGTGATACTACATATATTTTACACATATATATTTGTTTGTATACTACCTTCCCCATAAGGATATAATCTCTTTGAGACCAGAGATTCTCTCTCTCTCTCTCTCTCTCTCTCTCTCTCTCTCTCTCTCTCTCTCTCTCTCTCTTCCTCTCTCCCTCTTTCCCTCCCCTCTTAGCCTTGGCTTCATCTGAGTACCTAACAGATTGGTTGTTTAACCTAACTCACAGAATTATGAATTAACTGCTTCATTAATCTTAAAAATCAACCCACACAATGTAATCTATTAGTAGTATTACATCCTCCACAAATACTTGTTGAATTGGAGTAAAGAAAAAAATAAATGATAAGAAAAGAGGGACAGAAAATAAAGAGGTGTCACTAAATCTCAGACTAGGGAGGGAACTCAGAAGCCATTTAGTTTGATCCTATACCTGAGCAAGAATCTCCTTTGAAATATACCAGGCAAGTGATTCAGTCAAGCATTCGATCCCTTTAATGTGGAAACAACGGAGAGGAAGAAGTCTGAGAAAATAAGGATGGACGGAAGTAGGAAATGTCACATCAAATATGTGTGTGTGTGTGTGTGTGTGTGTGTGTGTGTACATATAGATAGATAGATAGAGAGAGAGAGAGAGAGAGAGAGAGAGTGGTGACACGCTATAAATGTTTTCATTTTGTCATTTATTCCATTCGCACTGAAATATAATACCAAAAAATTAAAACAACAATCCTGAGTGACCTCAAAATTTGTTTGAGCACTATTCACTCTAATTTTGACCACTATCAATTTTTGCCATGCATAACTGAGGAGTGCTGTAGACAAGAATTCAATTCACAATATCACATTACGAGGAGAAAAAAATGTTATCTCCATAATTGATCCAAAAAACAGTCTCAGAGTAAAATTTATTTTAAAGGCTTGTCATATCAGAGACAAGCAAGGAAAACAAAGACACAGACAACTGGAGATCATCTGGAAGAGAGCCCGGAGTGAACAGCATCCTAAGCAAGCACTGCGTGTTCGTCAAAATGCCAAGAATCTATAAAATGCTGATACAGAAAACAGATTGTATGGATTAATATCAAGCTCAATCCAAGTTTCAGATGTCACAATGCATACCAGTGAAGGTAAGTGGATGTGGGAAGTATGACTATGAAATGGCAGAGGAGTATGAGAGGTAGGAACGACTGAGATCCAGAAAACCTGTCAAGAATAGAGAGATTTCACAGATTAAGGCAGTTAACTCAAATGACAAAGGAGAATAGGGTAGAACAAAAGACAGGGCTATTTTAGGAACTCTTGGCATTCAGTTAGCCCAAGGAAAGGCCTGTCTGTCTACTCTCTGTCTGACAGCAAAGCCAAGGCTTAAGGGAAACCAGCAAGGACATGCTGTAGGGAAGTAAAAGGAATGTTCATTCAAAGTCTGACACAGGAGCCCAGTATGACACAATGTTCTCATAGATAAAAAGCAAACTGAATGTCAAGGGTGTCACTTTCAGAGGGCACAGAATTCAATCATTTTATTTTATTTATGCTACTATAGAAATACATATATACATACCTTTGCACAAGTATATATATATATATATATATATATATATATATATATATACTTCCCCTGAGAGGAAATACATATATATGTATACATATATACACACATGTACATAGACATATGTGTGAATATATGTGTATATATGTATTTCTTCTTCTATGAGAAGCAGCATATTGGATGAAGTATTGAATACTCTGGTTCAAGTTGTACATCTCACACTAGTTATATGAGCACAGATAAGTTTTTTAACCTCTCTGAGATCTAGAAAACTTTCTAAGATAATAAAATGTAGACAACCAGGTATTCATTTAGATGGAGGGATTTCTCATACTGAGAGGGTCTATATTATCAAAGTCACAGGTCATTGACATGTTAATGTGTTTCACTTTGAACAGATAAGAGATCTAGTCATACCCTAATCCATTAAACAGGCCTTAACCCAGATTACAATTTTATCTAAGATCAACACTTTCCTTACATATTTGTTATGGCTTCGTATGAACATAACATGTTAGATTAAAAAAAAGAAAAAGGGACCAAAACAAAACAAATAAACCCCAGACAAATAAAAAACCTTGAACCTACAATTTTCTTGATATAAGAAACTCTCAAGTGAGAAACTCAGTCTTCTTATGTAGATTATCACCTTTGCAATTTAGAGTCTGAAGCCTTCAGGTGGTTACTGAGTAGTTAAGTGCCATTCAGAGAGTCAAATAGAAAAAAATATCACATTTGTGTGTATGTGATTATTCCTTTTTGGGCTGTTCCTTCTTTCACACCATGATTAATGTGGCATTATATTTAACATGATTGCATATGTATAACCTAAGAAAAGAAAAGCAGAGAAAAGAAAAGAAAAGAAAAGAAAAAGAAAAGAAAAGAAAAGAAAAGAAAAGAAAAGAAAAGAAAAGAAAAGAAAAAGAAAAGAAAAGAAAAAGAAAAGATGTGTCAAATGTGGGACTTAAACCCAGGTGTTCTTGATTCTGAGGTTAGCTCTCTAGTTAATGATGCTATACTGAATTTTAAGATAAGTTTTTAAAAGACCATGTTTTTAAAAGAAATTTTTTTTCAGGTATAACAGGATCAGAGAATCAGAGAATTTTGTCCCATGTACTCTTCAAATTTTCAACACATATAAAATGGAATCTGTCATCTTTTTTCCCTAAACCTTCCTTGATTTTATATATCTATCAAAGTCAACATCAATATCCTAGTTTGGTCTAGAGGAAACAATACTAGATTTGAGGAAGACCCACCTTCTAATTCTGTCTTGGTCACTTAGAAGCTGGGAAACCATGGAAAATTCACTTACCCCTTCTGAGCATCCATTTATTCAACTATAAAACTGAGGCAATAATGCCTATGGTATTTACTTCACAGGTTTGTGGTTGGGATTATATAAGCTAATGAATGTAAACATTTTGTAGAGTGTAAAGTTAGCTTTCATTAATTTTCATTTTCATTTCTTCTGCCTCTTCTTCATTATTACCTTGTCTGTAATCATAGGGTCATGCTTAACTCCAAGTTATCCCTGATCTATTGAAATGAGTCCACAAGTCTTATGAATTCTCCTGTTGAATTGACTATTTTAATTTTCTTCTTTCTATTCTCACTTCTACCACCTTAGTCAAGACCCTAAGTACTTCTCAACAATACTACTGAAATAGCTTCCTATAATAAGAATTCCATATTGTTTCCCAAATTTTCATTAAACCTAAGTTTCCTTATTGCCCACTATTGTTTGGTACATATTAAATAACATGACTTTCAAGACCCTCACAACCTGACTCCCATTTACCATTTCTAACTAATTTCCAATTCACAGTAGTCAGTAAGATATATAGGAGAAACAACAAAGTGCTACCTCCCAGAATCCAAGAAAATAAAGATTGTCAAGAAGAGAAAAAGGGTGAACGATGGGTTTTAATGTTAAATAATGATGTTCTCACTCCCAGCTAAAATATGCATTTGAAAACTACTGTATTCTATAAAAAGTATTGGATCACAGTGGATTTATCAATCACTTGGGTTGTTCAGGGGAGATTATTTGCTATAGGAAGATTTTCCTTAGTATCATTAAAATTAGTACTTTAAATTTTCATCTGCAGCAATTATCTACTCTATCTAAGCATAATGTCAAACAACTATTTCTAGAATATGAAATCCTTGTATTAAGTAACTATTTAAGTATAATAAGCAGCTCAGCCTTGCCTTCAGCTTCGTGTGAGATCAATACACTTCTCTTACTTAATATTTTAGTCATGGTCCCTTTTGTCTTTTTAAAATATAATTGTATTGATCTATTTTGTTTTCAAATCATCTATGTTACTTACTTTATCCTTCCCCTCAAACTCTTTCAGCAAGCCATCCTTTATAATAATGAATAAAAAAGAAGGAAAGAGTTCCACAAAGGATCCTGATGTCACATGCAAGGTTCACAACGACAATTCTCTACTTTTGCAAAGACATGGGAGAAGTCTCATTTCTTTGGGATTATACTTTATCAATTTGACTTTGCATCATTCATTTTTGATTACTTTGTTTTCATTTTTGTGCATCCCATTCCTATTATAGTCATTGTCCATATTATTTCCCTGATTATACTTCTTTCATTTTGCATTTTTACATGGATACTCATGCTTCTCTTCATTCATCATATTCATAATTTCTTAAAGCAAACATATATTCCATTGCATTTGTATAATGCAATCTATTTTGCCATTCTATCAATGAGGAATCATAATACCTTTTTATTATTCAAAGTAGCAATGCTAGATGCAAGAGAAGGGCAGCTAGGTGACACAGTGGAAAGAGCATGAGGCCCAGAGTCAGGAAGACCTGAGTTCAAATTCAGCCTTAGACATGTACTAGGGCAAGTCACTTAACAAGGTATGCTTCAGTTTTCTCATTCAAAAACTAAATTGGAGTAGGAAATAGCAAACCATCTCAGTATTTTTGCCCTGAAAACCCTGAAAGAAGAGTCAGACACCACTGAAACTAACAAAAAGGAAATTAGTACTAAGTACCGACTCAAGCCCCCTTGCCTTTGTAACCTTCTACAATTTTAGTAGCAGAGATAGAGAGGCTACTTTTTCCAGTGCATACCAGTTAGAAAAAATGATCCAAACAGAATGTGTGGAAAGGTATCAACTGGATTAGAAGGAATGTTAATTCATATTTAAAATAAGACAATAAAATATCTTGAAATTTTCTTTAGCTGACTTTAACAATCGCTGCTTTTTTTGTATTTCCATTTTTTAAACACATCAAAACAATAGTTGAAATTTAAACAGTGCTTTATAGTTGCCCTATGTGCTCATATAGGCAATATCAGTCAATACTTCCTGAAAAGATAAATAGGTCAGGCAGTAACATTAATATTTTACGGATGAGAAAACTTAGGCATAGAAATATTAAGTGATTTGTCCAAGGTCACACATCTAGTAAGTAACAGAAGTGGCGAAGTGGAAAGAGCACTAGAACTGAGGTCAAGAGACCCTGAGTGCATATTGTTGCTTAGACACTAGCTGTATGATCCTAGGCAAATCATTTAATCTCAGTATTTATTTCTTCATCTATAAAATGGAGATAATAGTAGTAACCTTCTCACAGAATTGTTAGGAAGATCAAATGAGATCTTTGCACATTTTGCAGTTCTATATAAATATAAACAATACCACCACGACCACCATTACTACTACAACTATTACTACTACTTCCACTTACTACAATTATTAGAGCACCAGTGCAGGAATCAGGAAGACCTGAGTTCAAATCTCACCTCAGACACTTGACGCTCACTAGCTGTGTGACCTTGAGCAAGTCACTTAACCTCAATTGCCTTATCCTAGGTCATCTCCGGTCATCCTGATGAATATCTGGTCACTGGATTCAGATGGCTCTGGAGAAGAAGTGAGGCTGGTGACATGCACAGCCCTCCCTCACTCAAAGCAAAGTCAAGTGCAAATCATGTCATCATTTCTCTGATGGCATGGTCTTCTTTGGCAACAAAGGATGAACACAAATTCAGTTCATAATAGTGACATTCTTCCAGAGGGAGAGTGATTTCTGGCAGTATGGAAATGCTCTGTGATTTTGAATTGAGATAATTATCGTTCATACTATTCACGTAAAGGTAAATGTTAGGTAAATGGGATTCTATTAAAGAAAATAATTAAGAAAAAATTACATTTCTGTAATATAAAAAGCATTTTGCTAGGTACTTGGGGTACAAACAGTAGAAAAAAGTATACTTCTTCAGGAATTTTAGTAAATTCTCTTTAGAAAGAACTCTGGATTGGAACAAGAGAGAACTTGGTGTGTTGCTGGCTCTGTTAGCTACCTTTTTGACTTTGGGTGATATATGAAATTTGTCAGTCCCAAGGTCACTCACCTGTAAATTGAACAGGATTGGATTTCACCAACCTCTTTTGATAGCTTATTCTAATTCTTCCACAGGTGGTAAGTCAACAAGATATTCTTTTTAAACCCAAACATGTTATCCTTTTTGGATATAGAGAATGATGTGTTAGAAACAATTTGTCATTGAAAACAATAATAAAAAAGCAAAACAAGCTTTCATATCTTTAAAATAATTACTTATGCTTTTTTATACCCTCTAGGTTATTTATGTTGTATACATAAGTTTTACCTCAATGCACTAATTTATAATTATTTTTCACCTCAAAGAAGCGCATTTCCACATCCAGATTGCACTAACCTGTCATCAGTTTAGAGTTATACAGGGATAGAGCTACCTTATTCCCAAACTTCTCTTCTCCCAATGCTAGTATCACTTCATATGGACTCAATTTCTTTATATTCTTATATTAGGAAGACTTAGGTTACTTATGTGTGCATATGTGTATACATACAAGCCTGTGTATGTTTATATCAGGATATCATCCATATTACACATTTACATACCTATATGTTTTTGCATATATATGTAAACACCTAATAAAAATAAGTGGTATATGTGTTTATACACATTCATACACACACATATACCTAAAGCAAGAACCTCAACTGTTTGTAAAAATGTGCTACTTTTATTTATCTTATGGGATAGAGAAAGAGTCCCTCTGTGCTAATAATAAAGTCCCTTGAATGCTAGCAAACAGAATGGGATTAGAAAAATGGGGAGGAGAATGACTTCAAGAACTGACCTAGAAATCTACAAGTGAAACTTTAAGGTCTATAAACTAACCCTAGTCTACTGATTGGGAAGCACCATTATAGGGGCAAGAATCATTTGCCTACTGTAATTAAATAAAGTTCTAGTAATTTTAAACACATGACATATGGAATGAAGTTAACCCTAGATGAAAAATATAGTTTTAATCATTTGGCTAAATAAAAATGTGACTAAGAAAAAGAACACACTTTTCTGCTATTGACTTTTATATCTTGAGATTCTATTCCTTTCTGTTTTTTTTTTTTTTTGAATGTAGATTTCCATTATCCTCTTCTCAGTTGTGTTGCTAACATATTTGGAGTGGCCTGTCTAATTTTGCAATCATTGAAATTCATGTTTTATTTTGTTTTCTTCTACGTTTTATGGGCTTGTGATGGGAATAATGATCAAAGTAAAAAGAGATACTGGGCGAGGGAATAAAGAAGAAGTTCTTAGCTATACAACACTCATACTGTTTGATGTTGGTCAAGATGTTTATTGTGGGCTAAACATGTAGTAGTTACTCAATAAATGACTGAATTGTTATTCTATTGCACATGATTTGCTGGAAATAAGAAGCAACAGTATTGCTTGAGGAAAATAGGCTATTAGAATTTTTACATGAGAGATTGTTTGGAATGAACCTATTTAATTTATTGTGTCAATTCTTGTCTGAAATAAAGGTATATTGCTGTAATTATATAGAAGCACTCAAATGGGATGTATTTATAAATTGCTCCTATGAGAGTATAATCATATACTTTATCTCCTGCTTTTAACCACTTATAAGCAGTAAGGCAGCAGGTATTCTTCATTGCCTCTCCTCTTATCATTAGAAAACAGTACTATGGAGCCTATCTTCAATATTTTCTTCAGTAACATTTTTGTTCTTAGTAGTAGCTACAAAATGAAATTGTTTCCTCAGTCATAGAGAGTATTGTAGGAATGTATGTGTGTGTGTGTATGTTTGTGTATTTTTTTTCTCTTGGACAACCCTATTAAATGTTGTGAATCTGATGTCTTTTAAATCAAATATCTCAAAGATTTGTTTTCCAAGATATATAAACAACACACAAACATATGTTTATATGTATATAGATATACATGCATGAATGCATATACATGTATACACACACAAATGAGTGTGTTGCTTCAATTGTGTCTGAGTCTTCACTGGAGCAGTTTGCCATTTCCTTCTCCAGTTTGTTTTACAAATGACAAACTGAGGAAAACAGGATTGAGGAACTTCTCCAGGGTTACCCAGCCATGTCTGAGGCCAGTTCTGAAATAAGGAAGATGAATCTTCCTGACTTCAGGCCTAGTACTATATCCATTGTACTACCCAGTTGATATATGTATATATGTGTGTGTTTTTTCATGCACCTAAAACACATACATATGTATATATACACATATGTGTGATGTGAACATATATTATGTGCATATACATATAGACATGTGTGTATATATGCATATACAAACACATATACATATACATACATATACACACATATAAGCATACATACTTAAACATACATATATGAAACCCATAACCATGCTACGAAGCTAAATGTTCCAAGGGTATTAATACATAGTTCTCAAAAGAAGAATTATAAAATATTTGTTTTACACACTTTGCAATTGCCAAAGATAATAAAAGATAGGAATATTCAGTATTGAAAGGTTTGGAGAAGATAGGCACACTAGAACAATGTTGGAGCTGTGAATTACTGTAGTTAATTTGAAAAAAAGGTTTTTTAATGATCTATACATGCATTGATCAATTTTGCTAACTTTTTATCTTTTCTTCCTTTTTTGTTTTAAAATATTATTAATCCTATATATGGCTATCTGACTGGATTATAGAAGGGAAATCTAAGTGATAAAAAACCAAATGATATCGGGAACCAATGTGGTGGAGTACAGGGATAACTAGATGAACTCTCCAAAAGTTCCCCAACAAATAACTTTAAATTACTCTTCAAATCAAATTTTGGAGTGGCAGAGCCAACAAGAGATCATAGTGAAACATTTTTCAAGCTTATGAGAGTATTGAAGGTGAGCAAGAGAGGTTTGTGACATCACAGTCAGTGCAGACCTGAAATGCAGTGTATGCATTGGAAACTCCAGTGGTGGGCTTTGGAGGTGGTTGTGCTGCAGAAACTTTGGGAGAACTAAGTCCAGAGATGGTGGGTGGGTGGGGGGTGGCAGAAATCTAGTCAGAAAGATTAGAAGGGACTCTTGGCTGGCACATGGTTCAGCTATTGGCAACTCTATTTTCCATACTCACTTCTGGGTCACAATTCTAGGGCAGAGGGGAGTGTTTTTAGTTGTACACAAAGGATTTGGGCCCTGGTTAGAGTTATAGGCCTATGAGGAGTGCTAGCACTCAAGACTTCAGGAGACCGAGGGCCCTTACTGGATATAGTCCATAGCATAGACCAGGAGAGCAGTGACCACATTTTTCCTTGCATCACACAACCTTGGAAGCACTGAAAACTTACAGACCCCAAGACCTAGCTGTGAAAAAAAGCACATGAAAATCTGCAAATCAGAAAGATACCTACAAACCTCCAAGGGAACAGAATTCAACTTTAAATAAAGTTCAAAGTAAAAAAATAGAATAGAAAAATAGTAATCAAAAAAAGAAGAAAAAAAAGAAATTGGCCATAAAAAAGTACTACAGTGGCAGGGAATACTAAGACATTAAGTCAGAGGAAGACAACAATGTAAAAAATGCTACAATGAAAGCCACAAAGAAAAATGCTAACTCCCACAAGAATTCTTGGTAGTGTTAAAGAAACAAATAGGAGTGGGAAGAGGATAATTTGGAAAAATAAATGAGAGAGATGAAAGAAAATTATAAAAAAGAGAATTAACAGGCTGGTAAAATAGGCACAAAAATTCACAGAAGAAAAGAGCTCCTTAAGAAGCTGAATATGTCAAATGTAAAAGAAGTACAAAATGCACTGAAGAAATTTATTTCTTAAAAATAAGAATTGGGCAACAGTAAATTATGACTGTAGGAAACATCAAGAAACAATGAAACAAAATCAAAGGAATGAAAAATTTAGGAAAAGATGTGAAATATCTAATAGGAAAAAAGTGACCTAGAAAATAGATTAAGGGGAAATGATTTATAAATTACTGGACTTACTGAAAGCCATAATTATTTTAAAAAAGTAATCAATGTCTTTGTTTTCAGTTTTCTATAATCACTTCCATAAGTTTTAAATTTTCTGCCCCTCCTTTTCCCGTCCCTCCCTGAGAAGGTATGCAATCTTATATGGGTTCTACACATAACATTCCTGTTACACACATTTTCACATTAGTCACGTTGCATAGAAGAAACAAAATGAATCGATGAAACCATGAGAAAAAAAACAAAGCAAAGCAAACATAACACAAGAGAAATAGTCTGCTTCATTCTGTGTTCTATTTCCATAGTTATTTCATTGAATGTGAATGGCATTTCGCCTCAAGAGTCCTTTGGGAATTTTTAAGTCCTTGCATTGCTGTGAAGGACTAAATCTATCAGAAACAGCACTCAAATACTGTGGCTGTTACTGTGAATAATGTTCTCCTGATTCTGTTCCTTTCACTCAGCATCAGTTCATTTAAGTCTTTCCAGGTTTTTCTGGAGTCGGACTATTCATCATTTCTTATAACACAGTATTATTCCATTATATTCATATACCACAGTCATCCCCCAATTGATAAGTATTCCCTTGATTTCCAGTTCTTGGCCACCACAAAAAAAGCCTCTATCAATATTTTTTGTATATGTAAGACTTTTCTCATTTTTATGATCTCTTTGGAATATAGTCCTAGAAGTCAAAGGGTATGCACATTTTTGTAGCCTTTTGGGTACAGCTCCAAATTACTCTCCAGAATGGTTGGATCAGCTCACAGCTCCACCAACAATGAATTAGTGTTCCAACTCTCCCACATCTTCTCCAACATTTATTATCTTCCTATTTTGTCATGCTAGCCAATCTGATAGGTGTGATGTGGTACTTCAGAGTTGTTTTCATTTGCATCTCTCTAATCAATAGTGGATTAAAACATTTTTCATGTCATAATTTTTTTAAAAGAGACTAGACATCATATTTTAAGTTATCAAGGAAAACTGCCATGATGTCTTAGAATTAGAGGATAAAATAGACATTGAAAAATTCACTGATCACCTCCTAAAGGAGATCCCCAAAAGAAATCTCAAGAGGAGTCAAGATGGCAGAGTAGAAAGACACACATATGCTAGCTCCTAACCTACATCCCCTAAAATACCTGTAAAGAAGAACTCCCAACAAATTTTGGAGCAGCAGAAGCCACAGAACGATGGAGTGGAGGAGATTTCTGTTCCAGAGTGACCTGAAAAAGTTACACCAAAGGTCTGTCGCACACTGGACCTGGAGCAGAGCCCAGCCTTGCCTTGGCCATGCAGCACCAAGAGGAGCAGATCTAAGCAGGTTTCAAGGACAAAATCTCCAGCAGCAGCACAGGTCCTTCCACCCACAGGTGCCAAAGGTCAGCGAGGGGTCTTTTCAGCTTGCTGAGAGGGAAGTGGCTTGTCCCCATAACTCAGGCCCCCTCAGGAGGCGGCAGCAGAGGCAGCAGCAGACAGGGGCTCCCAAAGCAGACAGGAGTTCGGATCCATTATTGAAAGTCTCCAGGTAAACCCCCTGAGAGAACTGAGCACTGTATGACCGGCTGCCCCAATCATCTGAACTTAATCTCACACTGAATAGTGGCCCCAGCACCTGCCAAAAACCCTGAGGCTGGGAAGCAGCATTTGAATCTCAGCCTCCAAGCTCTAGCTGGGCAGAACTGGAGGTGAAGTGGGTGTGGAGAGGAAACTCAGAAGTCAAGTGACTGGCTGGGAAAATGCCCAGAAAAGGGGGAAAAAAATAAGACCGTAGAAGGTTACTTTCTTGGAGAACAGGTGTCTCCACTCATCCCTTTCGATGAGGAAGAACAAGGCATACTGTAACAGGAAGTCCAATGCCCTCCCTCCAAAGGGACTTCAACTTGGCTCAGCCAATAGAAGACCTTAAAAAACAAGTTAGCAGCTTACTAAAGGAGAACCAAAAAAAAAAAAAAAATGCTGAGGAGAAGGAGGTTTTAAAAAGCAGAATTAGCCAAATGGAGGAGAAGGTTCAAAAGCTCACTGAACAAAAAAATTCATTGAAAGAGAATTGAGTTCAGGGAAAAGAATGACTATGAGTTAAACCAAGCAGTTAGTAAACAAAACAAAAATTTAAAAAAATAAAAAATGAGGTGAAAGAGCTCATTGGAAAAACAACTGACCTAGAAAATGGATCCAGGAGAAATAATTGAAAAATTATTGGACTACCTGAAAGCCATGATCAAAAAAAAGAGCCTAGACATTATCTTCCATGAAATTATCAAGGAAAACTGCCCTGATGTTATAGAATCAGAGGGCAAAATAGATATTGAAAGAATTCACCCATCACTTCCTGAAAGAAACCCGAACAGAGAAACTCCTAGGAAGATTGTGGCCAAATTTCAGAGTTCCCAGATCAAGGAGAAAATACTGCAAGCAGCTAGAAAGAAACAATTTGAGTACTGTGGAAATACAATCAGGATAACACAGAATCTGGCAGCTTCTACATTAAGGGATTGAAGGGCTTGGAGTAGGATATTTCAGAAGTTAAAGGAACTGGGACTGAAGCCAAGAATCACTTGCCCAGCAAATCTGAATATAATACTTCAAGGGAAAAAATGGTCATTCAGTGATATAGATGACTTTCAATCATTCTTGTTGAGGAAAAGACCAAATATGTATACAAAATTTGACTTCCCAAGACAAGACTCAAAGGAAGCATGTAAAGATAAACAGGAAAGAAAAATCATAAAAGATTCTCTAAAGCTGAACTGTTTACATTACTACATGGAAAGAAAATATTTTTAACTCTTGAATCTTTTCTCAGTATTTCAGTAGTTGGAGAGATTGTATGCACACACTCACACATACACATAGATAGAGAGTACAGGATGTGTTATATCAGAAGAGATGATACACACACACACACACACACACACACACACAAACTCTGCTGAATACAGTGGAAGAAAATACACCATAACCTTAACTATGAATGTGAATGCGATGAAGCACATAGCAGAGTGAATTATAAACAAGAATCTAACAATATGCTTTTACTAGACACATACTTGAAGCAGAAACATACATAGAAAGTTAAAATGATGGTCTTGGGCAAAATCTATCATGCTTCAGCTGAAGTAAATAAGGCAATGGGAGTAGCCATGATCTCAAACAAAGTAAAAGCAAAAAGAGACCTAATTAAAAGAAATAATTAGGAAAATAACATTTTCTAAAAGACAAGCAATATCAAAACATTTTATAGTAAGTGTCTCTGATAAAGTCTTCATTTCTTAAACATATGGGGAATGGAACTTAATTTATAAAACAAAAAGAATTCCTCAAATGAGAAATGGTCAAAGGTTATGAATAGTTTTGAGACAAAGAAATCAAAGTTATTTATAGTTATAGGAAAAATTACTCTAAATTACTATTGTTTAGAGAAATTTAAATTCTCTGAGGTACGACCTCATACCTACCAGAAATGACAAATGCTGAAGGTGATGAGGGAAAATAATCACACTAATTAACTGCTTGTGGAGTACTGAACTGGTCTGAACAATTTGGAACCAACCCCAAGGAGATTACTCTTTATTTCAGCAATGCCACTACTAGATCTAAACCCCAAAGAGATCAAAGAAGAAGGAAAAGATACTTATAGCAGTTATTTTTGTGGTAGCATTGAATTGGAAGTTGAGGGGATGTTCATCAATTGGGGAATGGCTGAAATTTTTGTGATAAGAGATTATGATGAAGAAAAAATACTTGTCAGAAAAAAAAAACCAATACAAAACATGGAGAGATCTACATGAACTGATGCAAAGTGAAATGAGATGAACCAAAAGCTTATTGTGCATAGTAATAGCAATGTCACAATTACAATCAACTGTGAAAGACTTCTGCTCTGATCAGTACAATGATCATGATCCAAGATAGTTCCAAAGTACTCGTGATGAAAAAAAATGAGAGAGAACTGATAAACTCTGAATGTAAATTGAAGTATAGTTTTTTCGCTTTCTTTGTTTCTTTTTCTTTCTTTCTTTGTTTCTTCTTTCTTTTTCTTTCTTTATTTCTTCCTGTCTTTCTTTGCAGTAGGGTTAATATCGAAATCTGCTTTGTGTGATTTCACACGTATGATTGATATCATTTGCTTGCTTTCTCAGTGAGTGGGGGAGAAGTGGGATGGAAAGAATTTGGAATTAAAAATTTTAAAAGAACAGAATGTTAAAAATAAATTGCAAATTCATTTTAAAAAATAAATGATGTGTACAAAAATGATTTGTAAAAGTATTTGGGATCCTGACCCATCTAAACTCTTAGAATGTTATCTTCCATTTTAATTTGAGCATCTAAATTTAACAGCGGACCTAGTTCTTCATTATAAGTCCATTTTGGGGCTGCAATTGGGGAGTTATTTTCTGACAAGTCTCAGAAGAGCATGATCTGAGTTCATCTTTACTTGTAGGTTTTGGACAGCTGGCAGAATCATAGATCACATCAGAGAATGTCTAAGGAGCCATCTCTTTTGCCAACTTCCATTTTCTGTTTTTCATCTGAAAGCTCCAGAGGAATTGTACCCTGAACTAACTCAAAAGCCGTATTTAGCCAGAATAACAGAAACAATTTCCAAAGGACTCAAACCCAAGGTTCCCAGTCAATATTGAGAACTTTTGACTCAATTTAGCACCAGCAACCCACTTTTTCCTCTACAAAATGAAGCAATATGGAGTCACCTGTGAGATAAGCAGGGCATAGAAAACTGCCCACAATGATTTTTCACCTTCATTTTCTGTCACCTTTTCAGTATCTTGACATATTTCCTCTTAGAAGCAGCATTTTTTTTGGGGGGGAGAGATAACTCATTGTTCTTTTTTCCATGGATTTTCTGTAGTATTCTTTTAAAGTATTTAAAGTTCTTCACAACCTGACACTAACTTAACCCAGCTAGAAAGTTGTATTACACATGCATTACTCACCTTCACATGCTTTTTGGTCCATCCAAACTGGCAAAACTTCCTTGAATTTGCTGATGGATTTATTGTTACCTTCCACTAGTCAATCTTACCCAGTAAATTGGGCTCCCAGTTTACTTGATGGGCCCAATGTAGCAAGACACAACCTTAGCTTTTGACACACAATGGCAGCCTGCAACTTCCAGCTCTAACATCTGACATGTCAAGGTGTAGTGTCGTCAAAGCCCCTCCCTCTCACTCAGAAAGCATCTTTCCCCAGATTTTTGAAAGTGGTTGCAAAATACCTGGCTACAGCAGAGGTAGTAAGCCTCTACAAACACCCGCTTTCACAGCTTCTCATTTTAAAGGCATCAAGAAGCTTGTTTTTCAAGTCTAGCTCTGTCACTAACTCTTCGTTAGTCTTTGGGCTAGTCACTTTATCCAAGTCTCAACTTCATCACTTTTAAAATTTGTAAAATGGAGGATTAGACTATATCTATAAATTAGATTAGATCTCTAGATTACAGCTCTAAAGTACATTCTAACTCTTAACAATATATATTTCATTCGCATTTCCCTGGTTCTTTAAGGATTAGGTGAGTAAATATTTCCATGAGTATATCACATAAAACAAAACAAAAGAAAGAAAGAAAGAAAGAAAGAAAGAAAGAAAGAAAGAAAGAAAGAAAGAAAGAAAGAAAGAAAGAAAGAATGAAGATTGCTTTTATATTTCATGAATTAAATAACAAAAGTAAATGGATTTTAGGGTGAAGTTGCCTCACCTTTGTAGGAATGTTTAAAAACGGAACAAAACAAAACACATGCCCATTTATCAGTTTGTAGAGAGAAAAAAGCCCACCTTAAAATGTGAACCTACCAATCCTGACATTTGGTAACATAATGGGTAAGGCACTGACTATTTGTGCCAGAGATAAAAGGATACCTGGCAGCTATAAACCTTGGGAGAGAAAAAAAACCTTAGTTTTCTTTAGTGATAGCTAATAAAGGAAAACTCAAGTTTGCCTCAGCAGGAATTCAGACAATATATAGACTGAGCTTTCTCTATCTAGATAGCAAAGGACAGAATGCCTTGTAGAAAAAAGTCCAGTTCTGGCAATAATAGCCTGTATAGTTCACTCATCTGGCCTTCACAGATAGGCACATGGCCTGCTGAGGCTTTATGGACCTCCCTCACCCTGGGGAATCAGGTGCACACTTCCAATTAGTCTCTCTAAAGCAACATGAGCTTCTTTTGGGGACCAGTGACTAAACTAATCCCTGGAAGCAGTTGTATGAATTAGATCTGACAAATAAAGGTTTTAACCCCTGCTTTCCCAAAAGTCTTTTTGCTTTGATTTACTCATATTATCTATACGGCTGATGCTCTAATTCAAAACATTACTCATGTTTATAGACCAGGCATTTTTATCTATTTGTTTGTTTTTCATTTCCTTCATCCAATGTCATTGGAAAGTGATGTCATCTGGCCTCAGTGTGCTATTAGTCAACACTAAGAAAGATTCCACTTGACCTTCATGATGACTTTGGCGTCACTGGCAAATGTACTTAAAATAAATGTCCTTTGTCTGAATTTGTCATGTGGATCAGATGAAATAAAGCACACCATGATTTGTCATTTCCAAAGAAAGAGCACATTCTGCCTTGTTTTACCTTTTAAAATAACATCCTTATTCATCAGAAAATTAGTGGGTACCACCTGCCTGGCATAATACAAAGCATTTGCAGTGGTCTAGCGTAGTCGTAGTTCTATTACCATATTTTCAGTTTGTCGGATAATTGCTAAAAAGCTCTTGTGATGCATCTATTTTTAAAAGGTAAAAATGCTTTGCAAATAGTCAAAGGTACACTATCTCAAATATATTTAATACTTGCCTTAATTAGGATATTGGCCTTTTATCAGGACATAAAGAATGGAAAAATAATTATTATAATTTCAGTTATATTACATGGCAGTGAGCCATTGGTATCCCCTACCACTGTGAGCAAATCTGCCATCCCGTTTTATTCTCTGAAATAAAAAGAAAGCATTAACAAAATCCCCTCGCTTTGTAAGGCAAATATATCAAAGGAGTGTATGCTTTCATTCTCTTATATGACTATTACCTTCTAAATGTTATGCTTAATATTTTTCTGTATAAAATTCAAAATAATTATCTAGTCTTAGATCATGTTAATGCTTATTTTGGGCAAATCTCTTTTCTTTGTTGGACTTCCTTGTCTTTACTTGTAGATTAAGGAATTGTAGTAAATACCTACAGTACCCTTCTGCTTTAATGTTTTATGATTTTCACTTTCTTTCCTATTTCCTGGGAGAGACATTTTAATTTCCTTCTTAAAGATTCAAAGTTTTTTTTAAAAGTGTCTAATTAATTGATTTGGCACAACATTGAAGATTTTCTATGAGATCACTGATATAGCTTTACATCTACCATTGGTTTTTATTGGAACCTCATACTAGAAGGATTAATTTTAAAAGAAAGGAAATACATGCAACTCAACTAAATAATACCCTAGGGATAATTCCCTTTTTTGTGAAAAGCATCATGAAAACAAAGGAACTAATAGCAATTTAATGAATGAAGAAATATATTCATTCATTTATCAAACATTTATTAAGTGGTTTCTACATTCAATAAGTTGTGCTAGATTCTGGCCATTTTGCTAAGGGCAAAGAAGAACTTCGGGAAGATATGAATATAATGAACATGATAACACATGAAACTAGTTATTTACAAATTTCAACTCTGAAGCAATTCAACAAATGAAATTTTGTAATATTGTATACCATGTAAGAATTAATTGTTGTAACTTTAAATATATTATAAGAAACAGAAGAATGTAATTTTAGGTTTGGAATTTATTTAAAAAAATTCAACATCTATAAGGAATCACAGAGCTCAAGCCCACCCTATTATTTATGGGGTGAGGATGTTAGAAACACCGAGAATTTGCGACCTGACCAATATCACACAGAAAGAGCCAGGATTTAAACAGATCTTAGGACTCCATACTGAATACACTTACCACTATACCATGCTGCATTCCAATGGTCATTTAAGTCAGTCTCTACCTAAACAGCTTTCCCCCTCTAACTGACATTTATGTATCTTCATCAAGTTTGTCTAGAATTTTGCATGTACTCCACGCAAGCCTCACGACAAAACTATGTGACATTTACTACTGGAATAATATCTCCATTTTATAGATGAGGAAACTGAAAGAGAATTTAAGTGACTTACCCACAGTCACCCAGCTTGTGTCAGAGAAATGATTAAATGATTTAAATATAGTTTTTCCTAATGTCAATTCTAACATTCTGTGTTGCCTCTTTACAATATCCTTGATGAGTGGACATCTAACCTCTTTTAAAAGAATTGTGTTAGAAAAACCATTAACTTTCCAGGTAGTCCAGTTCAGGCCAACTCTTAATTGCTAGGAAATTTTTTCCACCATAAAAATCAAAATATATCATTTTTCTGAAACTCTTACCCATTGTTTATAATTCTTTCTCAGACCAAGAACAGTTAATCCCTCAAACATATTATTGAAGATAGCTATCAAATCATCCCCTATTACTTTTTCTGAGCTAATATATCCAGTTTGTTAAAATAATTCTCTTGTGGAGGGCTTCCAGTCCATCCATCATTCTAATCTCCCTTCTCTGTATATACCACTGTATATTCTTCTGAATTATGATGCCCAGGCCCTAACCTACTATTACAGATGTAGTCTTATCAAGTTAGAGAAAAGTGGAATTATGATATCCTTCATTGTGGATCCTTTATCATTCAACTCAACAAATATTTATAAAGAAAAACATACATTTCATGATCTTCAGTGACGCATACTAATAAGCATGCAAGATAATGTGCTAGGTGCTGATAATAAGAGGAAACTCTGCCTCTTATTTATTATTCAGCATAAGAATGAAACTGTGTTGATCACATCAAGTCCTAGAACTTTGTCCATTTTATTCAATCAGATTCAGAATCAATCAAAAAAGTGTGGCTTAGTTATTCACATAAGAAGAACAAGTGGATGCCTCCTTTCCAGGTTGAGATAAACAGTTGGATGAACAGCCCAAAGATCTGATCAATCAGCAAATCTATACTGGATAGATATTGAGGATATACAAGCAACTGGACTCACAATTAAATAGGAAGAGGAGATCAGTCTGGATGCATCTTGAACACTTTATGCATTTTTTTCATAATCTCAAACTTCTCTCTAAAATAATCCCTGATCTTTTTGATGTTGGCATTATTCTGATGATGTCTTTGGAGTCATGGAATAGCACAGTCTTCAAAGAATTAAAGCAGCCTGTCACAGAAAGGGTAACAGAGAGGCACACATTGATAGTGAGCTGGATGTAACATATCTTCAGTAGAAAATTGTGTGGGAGAATTAAACAAAAATACACCATCACAGAGCTAAATGATAGGAAAGAATACAGGCCACATCACCGATACCATGGCATAACCAATGAGCTGCCTTTGTGCCCTCCTTCTGGATCTGTAATTTCAGGACTTATGATAGGAGTTTACTAAGGATGAATTTACTTCATTGAGGTTACATGAGCATTTTATAATTATCACTGCTTGAAGGAGGACCCATGTAGGTAAGATTACTGCCATCTCATACTATTGGATAACACTGACCTTGTAGTCAGCTAAAATTCCTAGAATTTTTGTTTGTTTTTAATGAACTATTTGTTAATATAATCTCTCTCTCATCATACACCTGTATATGTGTGGTTGAGTTTTTCAATCCAAGTGTAAGACTTCGCATTTATTCCGAAGAAGTTTCATCTTTGGAGATTCAGCCCATCAGCCCAGACTTTTGAGATTTTTTTTTGGAAGTAATCATCCTTCTAAAATGGTAACTATTCCATCAGTTTTGATTTTAGGGGAAAAAAAACAACTCTAAGGGTCACTATGATATTATAATTATAGGTTCAAGTTTATTTCTTTTTCTAGTATAGAGTCATAACAAAAATCAAGTCTTAGAGGCAAAGCTTTTAGATGATGTTAATGGCTCTAGGATTCCTATAGGAATTGCACCACTCAAACTCAACATGTCTAAAACACAACTCCTTTTCTTTCCCCACAAAGTTTCCCCTGTTTTGAACTGCCTGAATACTGTTAAGAGCCTCATCTTCCTTCCATATCACACTTATTCATCTCTCTCTCATCCCACATATCCAATCAGATGCCAAATCCTGTGATTTCTTGGCCAGGTCACATGGAAGCCTGAGTCACATGAGTGTGTGGAGTTAGGACTTTGCTGAAGGGGTGGAGCAGAAAGGATGAGACAGGAATAGGCAGAGCTAGGGCAGAGCTGAGAAAAAAAAAATTGGTGAGAGCTGTCAGAACTGAAGGATATAGGCAAGCAGGCAGCAGGCTACCATGAGTGAGAGGGCTTGTTTGTGATTTGTTTAAGGAAGCTTAGCAGGGGGAAGGATTGGGGATGATTCTGTCCTCTGCATTGTTATTGTTTATAGATTATGATGAATTTGGCTTTCTGATGTCTGAATAAATGTTTTGGCTCTCTCTTCCATGTGGAGAGTCTCTTGTATTTCAAGATTCAGAATTGCGCTGGGATATTCATGGCTGTCATAGATGCTGTGAATATCACATTAGTGCTACATAGCCACCACACTATCTCAGGCTCACACATCTTCTCTCCTAGACTATTGCAAAAACCTTCTGATCAGTCTCCCTAACTCAATACTCTTCTCTAATCCATCTTTGATACAACTGACACAGTGATTATCCTAAAGTATAGGTCTGACCTCTTCAGTCCCAGCTCAAAAAACTCCAGTGGCTCTATATTGTCTCCAGGATCAAATATAAAGTCCTTTGTTTGGATTTGAAGCTTTAAACAATCTGGCCCCTTGCTACCTCTCCAATATTCATCTATTCTACTCCTGTTAACTGAAATAATATAAGTATTTAACACATCGTACATATTTAATAAATGTTTATTCCCTCTGTCTTTCTCTTCCCCACTATAAATTCTATAATCTGGTCTAACTGGCCCATTCATTGTTCCTCACAAATGCACTTCATCTCTAGTTTCTGGGTCTTTCCACTGGATTTTCTCCATGCTAGCAATGTTCTCCTTCCCAAACTATTACTCCTACAATTCCTAGCTTCCTTTAATATACAACTGAAATATCCCTTCCAGAAAAGTTTTCTTAGTCCCCCTATAGATCCCATTAAAAGCTGTATACTCAGTATTTACCTTATATATTCTTATATGTATGTGATGCATGTGTGTGTGTGTGTGTGTGTGTGTGTGTGTGTGTGTGTGTATGTTTGAATGTGTCTTTCCCTCAGATGATTTTGAGTTCTCTATAGCAGTGCAGGACAGAAGATTTTTAGTAGACTTCCTACACTGCTCTGGGAGCTCTGACAGCCATAAATTCTCCCCTGTTTTTGAAAGTGAGGTTGGAGACATCATAGACCAACCATGCATACTGGTCATTTTTATTTAAGTTTGGTTACAGAGAATTTTTAACAGCTGTTTGTGGGAGTCATTTTTCAGAATTTTTTTCCCCTGACATTTTGCCAAACTATTCATTGGAGCTTGCAGATTCATAAGGAAGTAAGGTTGCTCTTTTGACATTTTGTCTTTCTGAGTGAGGACATGGTTGCTATTTCCGAGTCACTACTTTTATGCAGTATTCTAACTCTTTCTTTTATCATGTCTAATAAATCTGCAAGCACCAGTCTTCTTCAACAAGCCTCTTCCTAAAGTCTGATCCTTCCTTAATGTTTGCTCGTAACTTCTGTGTAAGCTCATCCTTATCTGTTACTCTCTGGATAGTGCCTTCATCACCATCACCTAAGGATCTGAAAGGGTAGATTCCTCACTCCTCTCCAACAAAACAATAAAATAAAATCACTTTTTTTTATTGCATCTTAGGAAATTTGTGCAGTCATCAGTACTTTCACTTCATTTAGAACTAGAAGTAATTTTGGAGATAACCTTTACTGACACTATCATTTTAAACATAAAGAAACCAAGATGCAGAGCTATATCATATCACTTACTACTGGCAATAAATAGCAGAACCAAGATTAAAACTCAATTCTGCTGACTCTAAATGTAGTACACTCTCCATTGTCCAAAATATCCTGTACTGAAGATAGAGGTTTAAAAATTGTCCTGTGTACGTTTGGTCACACTTTCTTATTGCAACAAGCTCCCTATCAATATTGGGATCCCCCAGCACTTGACTATCCTGTCTTTCTGCAGCTGTGTGTTGTGATTAACTGTCTCTCCTTCCATATTTGTACTTCTTTCTGATTCAAATAAATGTTATTGACATATCAGTTTACAAAATACATTATGGTAGGTTACCCTTGTGAGTATATGACTGACTTTCACAGAAAGGGGAAAAATGTACACGGAAGTAGGGAATAAATTATTATCTCCACAAGTTACTAACACCAACAACCTCAATTTCATTTTAGTCTTGGTTAATGACTTAATCTTGAGTTTCCTAGATGGGGAAGCAGAGTATATTTATCAATTCTGCGATGGCACTAAGATTCAAATTTTCAATCCTATTAAATAAAATATATGAATTGAAAAAAGTTTGCCTTATGTTTAAAGAGATATTACTAAGTATAATCTCTTAAAAGAGTAAATGTTCATAGGCCTATGCAACTCTGTTTCTATAGAACTGTCACATGTTCTGCTCCTGATTTCTTTATTAATCTTAGTAGGTCTAAATTAGTTTGACAAATAATTTGAAAAGAAAGATTTCAAGTATGATACAGCATTTGATTCATATATGTTTTATCATTTCCACATAAATGCAGATAATTTGTCACCATCATATGAAAACATGTTTTCTCCCCATCTCTCCCTTCTGCTCACCTCAAGAGATTATACATTCCCATTACCTCTACCCCCAGTCTGTTCTCCTTTCTATAACATCTCTTCCTTTTTCTCATCCCCTTCCCTTCTATTTTCTTATAGAGCAAGATAGATTTCTATATGGCATTGCCTGTATATCTTATTTCCCAGTTACATGTAAAAATAATTTTTAACATTTGTTTTTTAAAATTTGGAGTTTCAGCTTCTCTCCCTTCCTTCCTCCCCATCCATCCAAACTGAGAAGGCAATTCAATATATGTTATACATGTGTAGCCATGCATCACACTTTCATTACAACCATGATATGATAGGCTGACTATATTTCCCTCCATCCTATCCTACCCTGCATTTATTCTATTCTCTCTTTTGACTTTGTCCCTCCTCAAAAGTGTTCACTTCTAATTACCACCTCCTCCTATTTGATTTCCCTTCTATTATCTCCCCCATCCCATCCTGCTTATCCCCTTCCCACCTACTTTCCTGTAGTGTAAGATAGATCGTTCATACCAAATTGAGTGTGCATGTTATTCCCTCCTTAAGCCAAATCCAATGAGAGTAAGGTTTACCTTTTCCCTCTTACCTCCTCATTCTTCCCCTTCATTGAAAAAACTTGTCCTTGTTTCTTTTATGTGAGAAGTAATTTGCCCCATACTATTTCTCCCTTTCTCCTTCTCCCAATATATTCTTCTCTCACTCCTTAATTTTATTTTTAAGTATCATCCCTATATATTCAACTTACCTTATATCATCTGTCTAAATATAAATAAATTCCTGGCTGCTTGTAATATTTTCTCCTTGACCTGGAAGCTCTGGGATTTAACTACAATATTCCTAGGAGTTTTTCTACTGGAATCTCTTTCAGGAAGAGGTGATTGGTGGATTCTTTCAATATGCATTTTACCTTCTGCTTCTAGAATATTGGGGCAGTTTTACTTGATAATTTCTTGAGTATGATGTCTAAGCTTTTATTTTTTGATCATGGCTTTTAGGTAGTCCAATAATTATTAAATTCTTTCTCCTGGATCTATTTTTCAGGTAAGTTGTTTTTCCAATGAGATATTTCACATTGTCTGCTATTTTTTTTTAATTCTTTTGGTTTCATTTTATAAATTCTTGATTTTTCATAATGTCACTAGCTTCCATCTACTCCATTCTAATCTTTAAGGAATTATTTTCTTCAGTGAGCTTTTGGACATCCTTTTCCATCTGTCCAATTCTACTTTTTAAGGCATTCTTCTCCTCATTAGCTTTTTGGATTTCTTTTGCCATTTTGGTTAGTCTATTTTTTAAGGTTTTATTTTCTTCAGCAGTTTTTTTGAGTCTACTGTAGCAAGTAATTGACTTGCTTTTCATGATTTTTTTCCATTACTCTCAGTTCTCTTCCCAATTTTTACTCTTACTTGATTTTCAAAATCCTTTTTGGGCTCTTCGATGGCCTGAGACAAATTCATATTTTTCTTGGAGGTTTTGGATGTAGGAGCTTTGACTTCGTTGTCTTCTGTTTGTATAATTTTGTCTTTCTTGTCACCAAAATAACATTCTATGGTATGATTTTTTTATGGCTTTTACTCATTTCTCCAGCCATTTACTTGACTTTTGTGCTCTTTGTCAAGGTAGCTCTCTGTTTCCAGTGGGGATTCGGGGTGCACAGTCAGCTGCTGGATCCCCCCACAATCTGTGGGCCTAGAATTCCAGAAAGAGTCTATACTTCTGTCCTTCTGTGGCTGCATTGGCTTCCTCCACCCCTTCTGCTACCCCAGAGCTGAGGTCAGACCACTCTACTATCTCACATAGGTGTGGCAGGTTTTTTCCACTGACCTTCCAATTTGTCCTTGGTGTTTTGGGGTTAAGTCTGGGAACTACCAAGACTGCCAGAGATTCAGTCACCCCAACACCTCCTCATGTCTTGTCTGTGCCATTGCAGCCCACATTGGACTGCTCTCTGCTCCCAGCATAGTGCGGTAGATACTTCCCATCAAACTTCCAGGCTGTCTTGGACTGGAGATTTGCTTCACCCCATCATTCTATGGGTTCTACAGCTCCAGAATTTGTTTAGAGTCATTTTTACAGGTATTTGTCTGGATATGGGGGAGTGTTCTAGCAAGTTCCTGCTTCTACTGTGTCATCTTGACTCTGCCCTCCTAATATGATTTTTTAATATGCCTTCTGATCTGTATGTTTCACAAAATTGGAGCTCCTGGTATAGAAGCTTCTTCCACATGAATATGTAGGCAATTTATCTGTAAGTTGTAGATTTAAGAGAGTTGCCTGGGCCCTGGTAGGATAAGAGAATTGCTAGTGGTAACAAAATAAATGAATGAATAAGTGAGTCAACTAACTAATTATATTCAACATTTATTAAGTACTGAATATGTTCACAATACTGTGGGAAGATCTGGGAATATAAACAGAAAAATGGGATTGTCCTTGGTCTCAAGGTTATTGCGTTTGTCCTTTGTTTTTGACAAGGACTGTGACATCAGGGAAATGATGCTATGACTTGTAGTAGACTTTGATTTCAGTGAGGGAGGGTTGTGCAAGGTCACCAACCTCACTTTCTCCTCCTGAGCCATCTAGGTCCATTGGTCAGATGTTCATCAGGGTGACTGGAGATTGCCCAGGATACAATGGGAGATATCAACTCTTTTAGGCTAAGGTTTTCTCAGGTTCTCACTTCAAGTGAGGTAACACACATTCAGTAAATAGGACTCTTTAAGAAAAGAGTCAATGAATGGCCCATTGAATTAGAAAAAAATCAACCTGGGAGGGAAAGACCCTCAGGATTGCTGTTCCAAAGAGAAACTTCTCTAAGAAACTTCTTAAATTCTTTAAACAGGCAAATAATTTTGGGACCTGTCTACAGTTGTCATTTATGTCACCTTCTTGTGCTATGATAACACTAGTATTGTGAATCCTTCAGAATTTCTTTATTGCCCCAAAGCCTCAATCAGTGCTCCCTTCAACTACTCCCTCCTCTGACACAAATACTTTGATGGGGCAAATTTTTTCTCTGTCTTTAGGTGATGGTGTTTTGTTTTGTTTTTCTTCTTAAGAAAAAATACCTTGAGTTCTTTATTAGAAGATGTGGTTATGCCTGAGTCTATTTCAAGTAGGGATATGTTGGAGTAGAACCTGTTTGCCAACTGATTGCCAAATTTTCAGTGTAAGCATTTACATCTTGGAAATCCTCAACTGCTACAAATCAAAGCTTGATTTATTTTATTGCTGATTTATTTATTTTCTACAATGATGTAGAAAAAAGAAATTTCAACAATATAAACATAAGGATTTTTTTTTTTAGTTTGGAGGTGACTTTGTTAAACATTTAACAATATGCCTCTGATTATATCTCCAGCAATTCAGTATCAAACCTACTCAACCTCTTAAAGGACTACATGATTTTTGTGCTCTCAGGGAGCTTATATACAAAAGGCGAAGACAACAAATATGGATGGTTTCAGCCACAATTCAACTGGAAAAGATTTATAATGATTAGGATTCAGGGACAGGTGTGTTAATGTCTCTTCTTTAATGTCATTTCTACAGATAAAATGATAACAATTCCTCTTGTTGAACCATTTGATAATGTCAAGAACTTTAGAGACAATTTTTTTCTGAGTCTTCATTAAATGTGGTTGTAGCAATCATAGGAGCCATTTCTATGCTTCATCTTTGCAAGAATTGCTTCCCAGGATGATGCAGGTGGGCATTGAGCTGGAAACACTTATATTCCCAACGTTCTTGGGTTCATGGTCCTAAACTTGCTCTACTGGAATGTAAAGGGTGATAGTGGTCAAGGTGATGGGTCAATTTGCTTGTCATATATTTCCTTCTGTCTTCCTTTCATTATTTCTCACTGTTTTGGGTTAGGCTGGCCTCCTTGCTATGTGAGTGTCAGTTAGCATTTGGTGGAGATGGCTGAATCCTCTCCATAGGATTTTCTTCTCCAGATTTTTGCTCTCAGGCTTGGGTAAGAAATGTAACAGGTAACCTGGCAGGTGCTGTGACTCCTGGCATTCTTGTGGTTATAGTCCTATTGGTGGCAATTGGTCAGCAGCTATTGCTGATGAAGGTAGGCCTCTTTTCCAAAATCATTTCTCTCTTCAATGATGGCTGTGGTCTCACAAGAAGCAGGTCTGGTAGTTTGTGTAACACTACTCATTTCTATGGCCTTGGGCTTAGGATCCTGGGTTGGGCCATTTCTATCAGGGTCTGAGGAGAGATGATGGTCAAGGTGATACAGGTGGCAATGGTGGTAGGCTGCTACTACTGCTGCCTCTCCATCAAGGTGTAACAACAGCAGCAAGGGCAGAGTAGAAGTAATAGTCATAGTAGCCAAGATTTATGTAGGACTTAAAAATTCAGAAAGCACTTTACATGTGCTATCTCATTTAATTCACATGACAACCCTGGAGTTAGGTGTTATTGTGACCCTTTTTACTGATAAGGGAAGAAATTGAAGCTGGAAGAAGTTAAATGCTTTGTCCAGGGGGTCATACATCTGTCAAGAGTATGAGTCAGGCTTTGAACTCAGGTCTTCCTAAGGCCCCCATCCACTGTGCTAACTTCCCTCAATATCACTAATGAGCATTTCAACCCTGTTCTTCCTGACTCTCTGGTCTTTTGGGGAATCTCTCTGTCTCTGTACCTTGCCTCCACTCCTTTCACTTCTTTAAAATAAAAAAAAAAGTAGGCAAAATCTCTTCTACCTTCTATACTATTAGTCCAGATTGGCTATTCCTTGTGAAATCAGTTCAATAAGCATTTATTAAGCACTTACTATATACTAGGTATTGGGCTAAGCAGGGTATATAAATAAGAAAAAGACAATCCTTTCCCTCAAGGAGCTTAGGATGTAAAGAGGAAAAACAACATACAAAATGAAGTTGCAAAGTTGCAAATGAAGTTGGGGGTGGTAACATATACACCAGGTGGCATCTTGTTTCTTGGAGTTCAAACCAGGCAGATGTGTAGATGGAAGGTGGAGTGAGCTGGAAAGTCCATATTCTACCCTCTATAAAGGAAAGCTTTGGGTTCAGTTGAGTGCTATACCCTCCAGCCCTGCAATCAGAAGGAAAAGAAGCCTGAGGGAGATGGCAAAATGCTGAATATCCAAGACTGAGTTAGCTACATTGAGATGAACACTTTAATGATCAACTTATCCTGAGAGGGGCATCTTGTTCTGTGGAATGGAAATATTCTCTATCTGTTCTTAGAATTCTTATGTTTAAGCGCACTGTCATAAGTATAACCCCCGACTAAGGGGAAAAAATAACATTATCATATAGAAGTCACCAACTTAATGCTTTGAACACCTTCAATTTAGTAGCATGTGAAAGGCACTTTCAGGTTAATGCCAGGTAGTCTATTAAATTAATGTTGATTAACAGATTTTTATCTTTCTCTCCTACCTTGTATTACTAGGTTTAAGGGAATTATCAGTCAAAAAAAGTCAAAAGTTTATTCAACCATGACTGAACAAAATTTCATATGAGACAGTACAAAAATATTAATAAAACTCTGCTGGTTATATATTTTAAGAGTAAACAATAACCATTGATTTTTCTGGTTTTGTGTTTTTTGAGGAGGGCAAGGGGTCAAGATGGGTGGAATTTTTCAATTACTCACATATATGCGGTCCTAGAAAAAAGAGTAAACACATTGGATGACAGAGCTGAGATTCAAAAAATCAACAGACTGCATATGTTATATGTATTCTTAAATATAATGAACTGAATAGAGATAAATGTGAAGTCTTACATTTTGGTTCAAAAATCAATTGAAGACATGCAAGATGGGGAAGTTGGCTCTAGATAACAATTTATTTTTAAAAAAATTAAATATTTGTTGGACTTCATGTTCCAAATAAATAAATACATGTGGCAATCAAAAAATCTAATTTTGGTAATTTTTTTCTGTTTTAAGAAAGGAGAAATAGTATTCAGGACTAGAGACATTATAGGTTTGAATCCAATATAAAAAGTAAAAAAGTAGGATCAAAATTTTAATCTAATCTTTTTTTAATGAAGCAAAGATTGAAAGACATTTGCTTTACTTTGTGACTTCAGCTCCACCTATCATCAAAAATAATTTTAAAAATAATTGTATCCCTTGGTTATTTTTACTAACTATATTTCCCCTCCAACATAGTTGTAGAATCAACTTTTCTACTTCACACCTCATTTGTACCCCTCAGTTGCTTCTGCCTTTCTTATTGGAGGACTGGAGAGTAGAGAAAAAAACTTCTCCCATATCCTCCCTTTATAAGAAGCTCAAAAGGCCAGCCATATCTTCATTTTGACATCATCTTCATCATGCCCCTTGGCCTGGTGTCTTCTCTCACTCTACACCTCTCTTTTCAGCTCCCATTTGTGTATTGTCTTCCCCATTAGGTTGAAATCTTCTTGAAGGGCAGGGACTGCCCTTTTTTCTTCCTTCCTTCCTTCCTTCCTTCCTTCCTTCCTTCCTTCCTTTCCTTCTCTTCCTTCCTTTCTTTCCTTCTCTCTTCCTTTCTCTTTCTTTCTTTCATTCTCTTTCTTTCTTTCTTTCTTTCTTTCTTTCTTTCTTTCTTTCTTTCTTTCTTTCTTTCTTTCTTTCTTTCTTTCTTTCTTTCTTTCTTTCTTTCTTTCTTTCTTTCTTTCTTTCTTTCTTTCTTTCTTTCTTTTTCTTTTTTTCTTCTATTTCCAGTACTTACAGCAGTGCCTGACACTTAATAAATGTTTATCCTATTGTAACACAGAATTATACATTCCAGAAAAGGAAGGAGCATTAAGAGAAGTTGTTTAATAAACTTCCAGAACTTGGTGAGAATGGGTGATTAATGTCATGACATTTAGCATAAGAAAAAAATACTACTTTAAAAAAGTAAAGTACCATGAAAATATTCTTATATAACATCAAAACATCAACTTTTTCTTAATGAGTCAAAAAAATGCAAACAATGTTCTAGAATATATATGTGTATATATATATTTAAAATCAAGAATGATTAAAAATCATGATTTCCTTTGATATTATTCCCTAAATAATTTACTAAAGCATTTGAAATATATTTTATGGATTTATTTTTCTTTCTATATCACCAAGATTTCTCTGTCCTTCTGCCTCTCCTTTGTACAGAGTCATCCTTGGTAACAAGTGTTTGTTTTTAAAGAAAAACAAGAGATTAAATCAGCAAAACCAATAGAAAAATCTGTTATTATCCACAGTTCCATAACTATACTCTCCCCTCCTCTGAAAAGGAGGCAACTAATATTTCTTCTTCTGTCCCTCCTTTGGGATATATATATTTTTTCTCTTTATAATTCCATCACCTTCATTTTTTATTGTTTTGTGGTTGCTGTTATGTTTATTAACTTTAATGTAGTCAATGCATATATTCTTTCTAGTTCTACTTATCAGGTCTTATAGTTTATAATTACCATATTCATCATTTCTTCCAACAAATTAATGTTCCATTACTACATAATGTACACATTACATTGAACTGTGTACATCATGTACACAGCTTGTATAGCCATTCCTCTATCAGTGAGCATCTACTTTGTTTCCACTTTGATACCACAAAAAGTGCTGCTAAAAATATAATTTTGTCAAAGACCCTTTTGCATTACATATGTAGCAGTGAAATTTCTGAGATAAAATGTTATGGGCATTTTAGCCACTTTCTTTGCATAATTTCAAAGTATTTTATGGAATGGTGGTACCAAAGCACAGTTCTACCAACATACATTAGCATGGTTATCTTTCTACAACCCCTGCAATGATGACTATTCCCATGGCTTTGTCAATTTCCCTACCTCGATGAGTATGAGGTGAAATTTAAGATCAATGACATTTTAAAGGAGCACAGTAAGTGTAAGGAAGTTCCCTAATATTTCTAGAGTACCTCCAGGTTTAAAAAAAATTCTCTCTACACAGCATCCCTTTGAGGTAGATAGGTCTTATCTCTTCACCCGCATTTTATTTGTAATAAAATTTAATTTTACCCTGGGGCATTCTCAGGACATGGATGATGATATAGCAAAATAGAATAAGAAATAATTAGAAAGGTGAGAGGAAAGAAAGGAAAACTCAATATTACAACACCTTAAGAAGGAGGGAATGTTCAATAGTACTGAAAATAAAACAGAAGGAAAAGTACACTGCCTCTGGAGGGAGGGGACTTGGGTTCAAATCCTACTTTAGACACAACCTGTGCAACCTTCAGCAAATAATTTACCTTAACTTCCTTCTTGGCCTGGATTTTCTCATTGTATCATGAGGTATTGGATTAGATAGCTCCTGAGGACCTTTTTTGTTTTAGATCTATGATCTTAATAACTGAGAAATCCACTGGATTTAGCAAGGTAGGATATCATTGGCAGTCTAGGAGATCAGTTTCAGTTGAGTGATAGGATTCAAGGTCATATTATGAAGGAAGATATAGTGAATAGAAGGGAAAAAAGGAAAGGGAACAAAATCATTTAGTTTATTCTAGGGGTTTGATGATGATAGGGAGGGAAGATATAGGATAGAGTTTGAGAGAATAACCGGATTATGTGGAAGCTCTTACGGAAAGGGGTGATCTGGATATATTTATAGGCAATAGAGAAGAAGCGAGTTAAGAAAAATAAGTTAAAGATTTTATTGAGACAGTTGATGTTCAGTAGGTAAGGTCTTAGAGAAGATAGAAGGGGATGGCAACAGAAACATAGGTAAAGGGGTATAGCCTTGGCATTTGAGACAGACTATTTCTTCCTCTGAGGTTGGAGCAATAGGAAAGAACGAAGTTTTTTTAGAAATATAAAAGTGTGGGTATCAGGAGAAGATGCAACTCCTGATAGATGACCCCATCTAAGTCTTTCTGAAGAGAAATAAAGATTTAGATAGTGATATTGTGAATATGCTAGAGATATAAATGTAAAACAAACAAGCAATGTGAGTCCAAGACCAGTGACTATATTACTAAAGAAAATTGCTTTCCAAGATTAATAACATATAACGTGCTGAAATTCAAATGATATGGTCATGCTTCTAACCCATTATCTCTACAGTGTATGCTTTTTTATTTTAAAAATTCAATAATCATTTATTAAACTGTTAAAGAAAAGAAAATTAAATTTAAAAGCTTTCTTAAGGTTAAATAGCTAGATTTAAGTATCAGAGGCAGAATTTGAAACCATGCCACAATTTGAGAATGCATTTAACCAAAACAAACCCCTCTGTAACAAATCATCTGAAGAGGGTCTTCAAACTTTCCCTTATGCAAACAAACATAAAAGTTAGATGAGGGAATGTTTTGCATACACTGGCTTAGGTTAAAAGAAGCATTTTTTTAATATGTCATTACCTTTTAAAAATGAACCACAATACTTTGCAATACCATGATATAGATAGACATGATGGATTCAAATATCACTTTTCATGCTTTTTGTCCATGTTTATTTGGGCAAGTCCCCTAACCTTCCTTGGTGGTGCTCTCCATCTGTAAAATGAGGACATCGATTAAATGTTGCACAGTTATCCCTTCCATGTTGCGGGCATGAGGGGCACAACACTTCCTCAATTTGGAAAATCCATGTAAATGGTTTGGCCCTCCCTTGGTACTAGAAAAGAAATCTGAGGGTTTTTTTTTCTTTTATGGGGTATTTAGAGTAACTTTTTGAAAAATTTGGGCTAAATATTTGATCATAGGCTCTATGTCATCTACTGGCCTTCTAGTGTCATCTGTAGCTTCTAAAGAATTCCAAAAGAAATCCTATTTAATTTTCTATGCTGACCTTTGATATAGTGAAACTATAATGGATAAAGTTACGATTCAGGAGGCATAACTGTTCAGGATATTTTAAATTGATGTGTCATGGTCATCTCAAACTCAACAAATTTAAAAATTACTCACTATATTTCTTCATACATGGATAGATAGAAAGCATAAAAAATGAAATTTGAACCCAAATCCTGTCTCTATCCATAGTATTGCTTCTTTTTATTCACAACAAGATTGTAAGATGGTGGAATTTTTAATACGGTTTTCCCTGGGGGAGAAGAGTTGGTTTTTACAATGGAACTGTGTATGAAAAATGTGTTAGTCATTTTAACTTAAACCACAATATTTCTGCCCAAACTCACCCCTCCTCTGAACTTTCTTACATGAAGTAGCTAAGTGCCACTGTAGAGAGAGTACTGGACCTGAAGACAGAAAACACTGAGCTCTTATTCAGACACATAGCAAGTGTGGTACTGGGCACTTTACGTAACCTCTAACCTGACTTATCACTTTGAAAATGGGAATAATAGTGACACCTCCCAACAACATGTAAAATGAGATAATATGTGTATAGTGCTTGGAAAACCTTAAAGTGATATATAAACATTAGCTATTATTATATTTGTTTGTTTCTGTTTGCTGCTACTATTATCGTTATGGGCATAATTATATTCCCAGTGACCCAGGCTAGAAGCATCGGCGCTATCCTCAACTTTTTACTCTTGCCAACCTTACGTATCCAATCATTTATTATTAAGTCTTGCTGCTATATCCACAAGATCTCTCACCAATCTTTCCTTTTTACAGCCACAAGACTAGTTAAACTACTTGAGGGCCTCATCACTTCTCAACTCTACCAGTGCAATAACTTCTTAATTTGTCTCTCTGCCTTTAATTCTACCCACACCATCCTGTCTTCCTCCAGGTTGTCAAAACCTCTTTCCAAAAGGCCAGACAAATATATGCAATTAGAGTGCAAGCTCCTAGAGGGTAGGATCAGTTTCACTTTTGTCTTCGTATCCCCAGAGACTAGTACAGTGCCTTGTACAAAAGGAGGTGCTTGATAAATAGCTGATTAGATATGAGAACCAAACCTGTGTTGAAACTGTAACTTCTATAACTCCATTCTTTTTTCAGTAATGGAGATCACAAAGGCAGAGGGGAAGTAGAGACAAGATGGGGTTAAACTAATAAAATGGTACCCACTGTTCATCATTGCTATCACCACAGAGCTGTTTGGGCCTCTGCAGCTATGGGATGACATCTTGGAATTTTTTTATGTCCCACAGGAATAAAGACAAAAAAAAAAGGCTCCATATGTACTTTTTTTCCTCCCTTCTAAGAATCCAAACCTATGATTTCATTAGTAAAGGGAACTTCTGCTAAGGAAATTTCCTCCAAAACTCCCTCCACATCTGTATCACAAATCCTTGAAAATACAGATTGACCATTTAAAGTCTTAAAGAAGGAGGTGCAGGAGAGATGCTCTGTTGCAGGGGACCCAGGGGCTGCCAGGGCCCCTCTGAGACCCGGCCAGTTGAGGGAGACCAGCATGGTGCTCTGGGGAGCGAGGAGGGGATATTCATTCACTTTTGATGGATCTGGAAAGGATAAATCCAAAGGAATCCTGGGTGTCAGGTTCTTGGGAATACGTACCAGGAAGGGAGCAGTTCTCACTAAAAGACACCAGGAAAGAGGGAGACACTGTCCATGGGAAGTTCTTGCCTGCTCACTCACTTCTGCCTCTTTGGAGTCATGATTGCTGCAGTCCACAACCACGCTGCCACTCATTGGATTGATGAACTGTCTCTCTGAGTGAGTTTTAAGGAATGAAGTTGAATTGACTAATTCCCTCTTTAGAGTGTGATAAAAACATCAGGAACATTTTCCAACAATGACATTGCCCAAAGTCAGATGACCTTATTAAGGCAGTGAATTTCTTGTCAAAGAACTTAACAATTTCCACATGTTGAGGATTTTCTGGGTCTAGTTTGGGATTGGACTAGATAGCATCTGAGGGTCCTTCCTATCCTGAAATTCTGAGAGGTTGGAAGAGAAAAGGATCAAGTAGTTGGTAAAGGAGCACTTGTTGGTTGGTAAGCAGTGGTCCAGGTACTTTCCAGAGGGTTGAGATGTACAACTCAGGAACTGGAAAGTCAGGGCAGACTTATTTGGGTGAAAGCAGGTTCTGGAGTTTTAGGTACATTAGTGGGAACATAAAAGAGGAGTTAGATTATCAAAGCTTGGAATGCTTTTCCAGGTTAAGTTGTAGGGACCCTTTTTTGATGAGCAGTGGGGAGGAAGTGATTAATTAGCAACAATTGCAATGGTGGGAGAAATGCTCAAAGATCCTGGCGGGGGAGCAGGGGGTGTCGAGTGGGGGAAGGGAAGAAGATAGCACCTTGCAGAGATGAAACCAACTGGATCATATGTTGGGGAAAACATAGAGAGGAAGCATGAATGAGTGATACAGGAAGATAGAGGAGACACTGAAGGGAAGGCTAAGGACTAAGGCTGGTTTTACTGGAGTGGTGGTGACCATCACAGGAAGCGCACTAAACACAATGTACTGAATGAAGGCTACACTTGTGTAGGCTTTTGAAAGGCAGCTTTCTGGTGCAGGGGATAGAATGGTCAACCTGAAGTCAGAAAGATGAGCTCAAATGTTGCTTCAGACTAGCTGTGATTGGCAAGTTGTTTAACTTCTGTCTGAAAAGATGCTCCAAATCACTCACCGAGAAAAGCAGAATAATAATCCTGAGGTTCCATCTCATACTGTCAGACTGGGAAAGATGATAGAAAAGGAAAATGAAGATTGTAGGAGGCACCTAGGGAAGATGTGACCATTTTCTATGGCAGACCATTATTAGGTCTCTACCCCAAAGAGGTCAAGGAAAGGGAAAAGACTCATACATTTAAAAAAGAAAAACCCAAAACATAGCACGTTCTTGCTATATTGAGTAGCTATCAGATACTTAAGGAATGACTGACACATTGAAGTTAATAAATATAACAGAATATTGTTACAATGTAAGAAATAACCAAAGGGACAATTTCAGAGAAACCCAGGATGGTTTGTAGGAGCTGATAGAGTGTGAACAGAACCTGAAAAACACTTTATATGATAACAACATCATTCAACAAAAAGACTTTTATGAACATTTTAAATTGGTCGCCAACTGTAATTTCAGAGGACCTCTGGTGAAGTGTGCTACCTGTCAACAGAGATGATGAATCTATGATATAGAATAAGACATTTTTGGACATAGCCAGTGTGAGAATTTGATCTGAGGGTTTAGCTTTTTGATGGAGAGGTGGAGCATGACCGACAGCAGAAGGATGACTGGTGGGGAAAACAGGCAAACAGCTTTGAAAGTTACATGTGAATTATCTATTTAAAATGAAAAGCCAGTTGCGTGGAATAGAGATTTGTGGTTTTACACATCTTTTTTTTCTGTTCTACTTTGTATGTGAAACTGCTTGTTTTCTTTGATATTAAATCAAGAATAAAAAGAAAAATTGTGAAAAAAAGCCTTAAAGCATTGAGTTGAACACCACAAAACTGGACCCAGGTCTTCCTGCCTATTTGTTGTATGTATGTATGTATGTATATATATATAATATATTTAAAATTTCTACTTTATACTCTTACATTATAAAATTAGGAGGAAATTCCTTTTAAGAGTAGATGGATTGATCAATTTTGCCAAGATGGGTGATGGACAGTTTAGATATTACCCTTTCCCTTCTCATCCCCAACTTCAAACAACTTTAGCGCTTCCTCATCCTAAAACGTGAAAATAAAATCTTCTTATAATCCTGCCACTACCTCAGGCTTTAGTACTACATCTCCCCATATTAACAAAAGTAATTTTCTAAAAAGAGTTATCTAAATTTGTTGCTTCACTTTCTCATGTCTCTCATTTCATGACACCCTGTGATCTTATTCCTGTCCCCACCACCATTAAACAATTGTCTCCGTGATCACTAAATCCTCTTTTCTGTCTTCTTTTTTCCTCCATCTCTTTTTCTTTTTTTTTTAAATTTTGAATGATAAAATGCTACTCCTTCTTAATAATCTCCTCTCCCAGATCAGTTAATGAGACATTACTTTCTCCAGCTTCTCGGGTGAACTCCTTTGTCCACCTTCTTTATTGACTAACTTTCTTTTGCTACCCCATGAGTATAGGTGTCATCCAAGTCTCTGCCCCAAATACTCTATAAGTTCTTCTACTCTCTTTAATTACCATCAGATAGCATCTCTATACCAGTCTCACAAATCTACATGTATAGCCATGATCTCACCCTGAGTTCCTGTCCCACATTTCCAGTTACTTGCTGTTCAGTCCCTCAGATTTAGTGTCTTACAAATTTAAATCATTTTCTTATCAAAACTTTCCCTCCCCTCCAGTTTCACTATGTTGGTTGATGGTACTACCAGCCTCCCTGTTACCCAGGCTAAAATCTCACAGTTATATTTGACTCATCCCTTTCATTCACTCTCTACTACCCAACAATTGAGTCCTATTGATTTTATGTCCAGAACACATTTCACATCCATTTCTTTCTCTTTGCTCATACTGCCACTATTTGTCTCAAGGCCTTCAACCCTTCTCTGTACTATTAGAATGGACTCTTAAATCATGACCACAGTATATTCTCTCCCTTCAATAATCCATTCTTCAAGTAGTGTTAAAGATAATTTTCTGAATGCATAGGTCTGAATATGTAATTGTCTGGCTCAAAATAATGAGATTGCTCCTTAATACACCTATAATAACAAAACATAGTTTGGCATGAAAGAATCTGTGCAACCTGTCTCCAACTACCCCAATTCTTTTTGACCTGTGTTACATACTACCGAAACTAGACAAATAATTTTCTTATAATTTATTCTGCACTGTTGTATTTCTATAGGTCATGTCTCATACGGAAATACCCTCTTTTCTTATCTATACCTATTGAAAAGCTGCTCTTCCAACTCAGGTACCATCTTCTCCATGAAATCTCATTTCACCCTTTCCTTCCCCTAGGTAAAAGTGATATATCTCTCCTCAAGAATTTCTTAGAATACGTTGTCTCTTTTGTTATTATTATAATCTGCTATATATATTTTGAAAGCTCCTTTAGGACAGGGACTATAGAATTGTTTGTTTTTGCATTCTTACTTTCTATAACTAATTAAATTACCCAGGATCTTTCTATGCAGGATTTTTTCTCTTTACTCTCTACATTTCTTTCTTGGTAACCTCATCAGCTCCCATAGGTTCAGTTACCATATTAATGAATGATAACTCCTCCATATATATGGTTCCAATCTTTATTCTAATCTCCAGTTTTGAATAACCAAGAATCTAGTAGATATTTCAAACTGGATATCCCATAGACATCTCAAACTCAACGAGTCCCAAACAGAACTTTCCCCCCCAAAATAACACCTCTTCCAAACATTTCTATTTCTGTCAGCATACTAAGAGGTTCATTTCATACCTCAATAGTAAAATGAGCTAAAGAAGCAAATGGTAAACCACTCTAGTGTCTTAGTCAAGAAAACCCCAAATGGGGACATGAAGTGTTGGACACAGCTAAAATGAATGAACAGCAACACTATTTATATAGCGCTTAATACATATACCAGGCACTGTGCTAAGCACTTTATAATTACTGCCTCATTGGATCCTCACAATAACCCTGGGATGTGTGTTCTTATTATTCTCATTTACGGATGGGGAAAATGAAGCAAATAGATGTAAAGTGATTTGTCCAGGGTCATATGGTTAGGTCTGAGCCTGGATTGGGACTCAGATCCTCTTGAGTCCATGCCCAATATTCTATCCACTGCAGCATCTAACTACCTAATGCTCTATTACAAATTGATCTTTCTGCCTCAAGTCTCATCCTTCTCCAGTGTTATTATCCAAGCGGATGCTAAAGTGATATTCCTGAAGCAAAAGTCTTATTGTTATTCCTCTCTTCCCAAAAGCCTCATTTTCTCTATATTAGCAAATGAAAACTCCTTTGTTTAGCATTTACAATTCTGTTTTACAACCTGGTTAGAGTCAATCTTATTAGATCTATTACAAATTGCCCTCAGAATCACAATATGACAGAATTTGAAGAAGGGACCTCAGCAACCCTATAGCCCAATCCACATATAAAAAAAAGAATCTGAAGACATGACATACCCAGCAGGTACTTATGTCAGCTCTCTGAGGACTACCAAGAAGATGAAGTTACCACTTTTACAGAGGAAAGGATTTACTTTTGGACAGATCTAATTGTAAGCGAGTGGTTTGTTTGCTTGTTTTCCTGACATCAAGCCTAGATTTCCATCTTTGTAAGTTCTACCCATTGTTTCTGTTGCTGTCCTATGAAACCAAAGAGAACAAATCTAATCTTGCTTCTATATGATACATTAAAAGACTTAAATTTATTAGAGGCAATTAGTACTATCCTTTCATGTACTCTATGGTGTATGAAGAGTAACTGTTATTCACATATGACCTTTCTTTTCTCATCTGCATGCATGGGCTGTCCCCCAAACCTAGGATATACTCCCTTATCACCTTCAACTCTTATAAATTCCTTGAGGGCAGGCACTTTCATTTTTGTCTTTGTGTTCCAAGTATAGTGCCTGGCAAATAGCAGGCAATTAAGGAATACTTGATTAATTCATACTTATAGAACATTAGACATTTCTGCTTCTCCCTTCATTGATTAAAAGGATTCTAAAATCTCCTAAACTATAGAAAACATATTACTCATATACAAATAAACAATTACATATTATTCCAAAAATAATTTACCCCTTATATACAATGCCTATATAGGTACTTTTTTCTATATGCATTTTTTTAAATCTCCAAATTTGACCACTTATCTGTTGCATAATTTCTCTCACGTTTTATAGTCATTTGTTCTTTGCACATAACTGAATTATTTTAAATCTGGCACTGAGTCCAAGTTCATTTTTAGACATTGAAATCATAACAGGTCACATGTTGAGATTTTCATTGATTGTTTAGCCTTTCTATAAATGCCACCTAACTGTAGCCCATAGGTCCCCTCAGCAGTACTTTTCCTTTCTCAAACTGCTTTGAGGCCAGCTTGTTTTTATAGCTGATAAGAAATTCTATATCTCAAGGGTGAATTGTAACACATTAGTTACAAAATAAAAGATATTGGAAATAAGAAAATCAAAGAAGTATATGAAGAAAAAATAGATGAACTGGTCATGTAACAAAATCTAGGGATAATCTCTGGTTATTCCACTGGTATATCCCTATTGATAGTAAGAAAAACTGAAAGACCCCTGCCTTCCCACCTACCAAACTCAAGTTTTCCTGTTGGATGTGAAAACAAAAGTAATAGACAATACAGATAGGAGTTGAACACTTTTGGCTGGTATTCAAAGGATATCAAGAGAAAAGTCATATTGATGAGATAGATCACTGACCTGTTCCGGTATTTGCGGATATACATTTGCCTCGCTCTAGGGTGCTAGCTTCTAAGCAATATTCTTCACCCAGCACAATTCATTCTCTCATCACATCTGGATGCTGCCAAAATTTGTCAACTCCCCACAGACAATCATGAGCTTTTCTGGAGCTCAGTGATTGTTTTTCTTTCCCCCTGGCCTTCCAGTGGGTCTTACTAACTTCATCAATTTCAGATACATTCACTTGTGTGTAAGTTGTGTATGTGGGTATGTAATTGGAATGAAGAGGAAAAGGGTGTGAAATAGTCATAGGGATAAAACACCTGTTTTGTGAACCTCAATTAAAATTATTATTAAAATTCTTAATTTTACTAAGGTACTACTAGGGGGAAAGTGAAGAAGAAATAGAAAAATAGTTCTCATTTATCTCCTCTGTCTCTGTTTCTGTCACCATCTCTGTCTTTCTTATTGTATTTTTATTTTTAACCACAATAAAAAGGGCTAGAAGACATGTAATAGAACTTATACTTTCTACATCACTTCTAGACTGGAAAGAAAAATGCAAGCAGTGTAGCTAAAGTTCAGTTAAACATCATAAAATGCATTGGTTTATTAAAACTAAATCCTTCTTGTTTATCTTGACAGCCATTCCTCTCTATTAAAAACCACATGCTACATATTTATTTTGTTTGATTTTTGTTCCAAACTAGGTCGCAACAACTCAGATTTGAAGATATAGTTGCTGAATTTCATATAAGCAGTAATAATAAATAATTAAATACAAGGGCAAGAATATACTATGGCAGGGCATTTTTCTTTATGGCAGTGATAGAAATGATAATTATGTATTTTCCCAAATGTCAGATCAAACATAGAATACAATAATCTGAGTTACTATATAAAATAGTTGTTAGTTTCTGAAGTGTTAATCAGTTATGATTCTTCAGTATACAATAAATATGTGACAGAACCATTCAGAGAAAGCCTATTGGTGATTTATACTCAATTTAACTTATTCCAATTTCAGATTATGTTAATTGGTTTTGTGATTTTCAAAAATTCAGGAAATAGGAGAATCACACTTGGCAGATCTGAAATGTAATTTCTTGTCAAAAAGTACCCCATTCCTTAGATCCAGGATCTAAGCTGTAGGATTCAGCAAGAAAACCTTTAGATGCTTATGAGACATTCCAGTAGGTGGCAGTCTATAATGTTAAAAGGTTGCACATGACATTCTGGAAGCTTTTAAATGTCTTCATGCAGAACTAAACAGAAAGAAGATGTTTTCATTGTCCTTGTTGCCTGTTCTTTGGAGCTAACTAGCTTAGCTGAACCAAGGACCCCTGAAGGAGAAACAGGAGGTGACATATATCAAACAAGTCAAACCACCATCCAGATGACTACTGCCATCTCTCCCTGTCTTCTGATATAGAGAACTCAAGGACCACAACTCAAGAGCCTTAGGAATAGCAATGCTTCTACCACATTACCAAAAACCATCTTCCTTGAAGGCAGTACCCATTGAGGTGCAACCTCATAACCGCTCCTGCACACACTATACTCTGAACACCTAGAAAAGACAGTTATTCTCATGAAAGGCCTTGACGCTGTCAAATGACTCAGCATCAGAAATTGCTATGATTTTTATCAATGGAAATAGCCTTAAAGATGATGCATTAACATCTGCTTTGCCACTACTTCCTAGGCACTATAGGGTTTTTCTATCTGACTTGAATCTGAAGTCTTCTTTCTATGTGTGATATCTCCTCATTAGAATGTGACCAGGGGTTGCCTTACTTTTCTGTTTATGCTTTGCACATAGTAGGCATTTGATAAATGCTCATTCATTCATTTGTTCATTCAAGTTGTATCGTCACCAGAAAAAGCTAAGTTCACTGCTGAATCAGACAGGCAGAAAAATTGATCAGGAGAAATTGGTGCAGCAAGTTACATGGATAACTGTTGTAGCAGGGGCATAAATTTAAACTTCCAGATATATAAAAATCTATAAAACTTATTTTTGCACTTATTCTAAGCAGCTTTATGGTACAGTAGATAGAGCACTAGGCCTGGAATAAAAAAGATGTGAGTTCCAATCAAGCCTCAGACATATACTAGCTATGTGCCCTTGGGAAAATCTTCTATTTGACTTAAAATTATAGCAATCTATAAAATGGGGATAATTATAGCACCTACCTTTTTAGAGCTATTGTGAAAATCAAATGAGCTAATATTTGAAAAGTGCTTAATATAGTTCCCAGTACCTAGTAAGTACCATATAAATGATAGCTATTATTTTTTATTATAATTATTATTCTATAGGACATAGTAAATATCAAAATGATTACAAGTAGAGGTCTAAATGAAATGATTAGCCATCAACACTGAGAGAAACAAATCTTTCCTCAGTCATTTTATGTGAGACTTTAAGAACTCAAAACCAACCTTTTTAAGAGCTTTAAAGTTTACAAAGCTCTTTCACATACATTAACTATTTTATTCCTCACAACAACTCTGTGAAACGAATAGGGGTTAGAGATAATATCATATCTATTTTGCAGATAAAGAAAGGAGGTTCACATAGTTTGTGACTTGCCTATCATCACAATTCTAGGAAGTATCAGAGGAGGGTACTAAAAATCTAGGGCAATCTTGACTCCAGGTCTAGAATGCTGTCCACTGCTTCTAGCTAAAGTAGCCTTTCAAAGACCTTTTTTATTATTAAAATACTCAGTCTTCACAAGGCTACTAGTTTTTTTGAGTCTCTTGTTAATAATTATGTTGACACCAGTGCTAATTTTCTCAAGTTCTGAATTCCTTAGAAATATAGGATCAAGAAATGATTCACTGACTTTAAAACAAATGAATTCATTTTGATATTTAGTTCAAGCTATTTAATATGTTTCACTCTTCCAGTTTTAAAACACACAAGAAATGCAGTTGGTCAAATGATTCTGCTGATGAAATGTACAAAATAGCTGTACTTGAGGAAAGAAGAGGTGCTCAAACAGAATCGTGCTCTAGTTCTGGCCTTTATCTTCTGACATTGTAATCATTGAACACTATGAAAGCTTGAAACATCTTTGACATTAACGCTAGCTACTGTACAGATCCTTTTACTCCAGAGACCAGAGTGTAATCTACTCTAATGGCACTCAATATGAATGGCTAGCAGAGCTTTCATTTTAATTTAAGAAACAGAAGGCTACATTAGCGGACCAGTCATGCGTACCTGGAACATACATTATTAATGGGGGATGACTTGAAATTTCGACGTAATAGCCAACTCCATGTGGAGAAACTCATAATCATACAAACAGGAAAAGGTTGTTCCCTTATTATTGTACTTCTTTAGGCTTTCAGAACTATTACACACAGAAGTCAGTTTGATTCTTCCTTTGTAGAATTAATTTTAATTTTCAATTTCACTTCAATAAAGAAAAAAATAGGAATTCAGATAATTGTTTCAGTACCATAAAAGATGTGTTATTTTTTATAACAATGAGGATATTTACCGTATTAACAGATCATTACCTTACCTAGACCTTAAAAAGATAATTTCGTAAGTTCCACTTTTTGGACAAGGCAAGTCTTTGGAAAAGAATTTCACAAAATCTTTACAAACCATTCTCAAAACTTTTTTCTAATTTAAAAACAACTAAGAGAGTTTCCAGCATTGTCTTTGAGTTTCTCAGGCTCATCTCCAACCCATAATCCCACAATGGATAAGGAAGTTAGGGAAGAGTGGTTCAGTTAACTTAGTCAAATAATAACATCTCATGGGCTTACCACTACTATTTCTAGAAGTGCACCATTCTTTTTAGAGGCAAGGATACCATATTATCATGGTAGTTTTTTGAACTACCTAAATCATTATAAATATGGTAGAGATGATAAATTTTTAGTCAGTTTTCAGAACTTGGACATTTAATATATTGATTGAGCAAGCAAGGTTAAGTTGATAACAAGAACTTTCCCCTAATAAGGGTGCTTCAAATTTGTCCAATTCTGAAATGCAAATGGGATGAGAAGATTATACTCTATCTGAGAATACTTGAAACCTCTTTAAGACTGTAAATCTCAAGTTCATCTTTTTAATTTAAAAATCCTTAAATAACTTTTACTCTAAATTACAATCCACTACACATTTGATGACATGAATGTGTATACAAAAGCTGGTAGCTTTTTAGCCATCAGCATAAATTTTCCTTCTCTGAATCTGTTTGTAATTCCTCCATTTCATAAAAGACAAGTCTTGAAAGAAAAAATAAATGAAATTATAAACTAAAATTGAAGATGGGAATCTCTGATATAGGGACCATCTCATTTCATAGCTACTGGTATTGATGTGAGAAGTCCTTCCGAAATTACAATTACTATTATGGTATGAGAAAATGACAAAGTACATCTCACACCAGTGACTGTTCCTCAGATAAATGATAGAACAATCATGAAAGTGTCTGAATTATCTTTGAACTGGAGTCCATAGAAATACTTTCTGATCTTTCTCAAAAAATTGAAAGCATATCATGTCTTTTTTCCCTACATGTATGCACAGTCTTGCATTTAGAGACATTGTCTTCCTTTTAAAAATTGTTTTCTGTTCATGAGTCCCATCCTTTTCATATCAATAACTTTTGGGGAAATCAAAGAAGAACAAAGCAAGAACCTATAGATCATTAAAGAACTTTGTAATGTTTTCATTCATTCTTTGCCTGCCTGCTCATCATCTCCTCTTTCCATTTTGCCTAGCGATGATCGCTTCCATAGCATCATTCTTCACTTTTCTCCTCAAGTCTGAGGAACAGAAAGACCAGAAATGAAGCTCTGCTCAAAATGCAGTTGTATTAAAATCATCACAGAGATCTATCTAATCAATGACCTTTCTTTAGACTAGATTAATGAAAGCTATTTCAGTTCTGAAGTAAAATTTTAAAGGACATGTTTTCTAAATCCCATAAAATTGAAAACAGTTTCTCTATGTTTCATTTTCATCCTTTTTAAAATTTTTAAATTTTTTATTTTTTTTTTGTTCCACCACACATTTTTTTCCTATTTAGATGGCCAGGCATCACTTTCACTCTCATTACCCAAAGCCTATTATAACTTAAATATAAGCCTACAGATACTTTATTAAATGCCAGGCATATGTTAGAAATTGTAATAAGTTCTGGGGATGCAAAGATGAAAAGACAAGTCATGGAACAGTCCCTCCCTTTAAGGGGCTCATATTTAACTACAATTGCACAATCCATCAATTAATATTTTTATGGGTATAATGTAGAATCTTAGAGTTGCTTAATTTTATTTTATAATTTTATTGCAGATGGATGATATAAATAATGGAATACTATGCTTGGAGTAGATGTCTTGTGTTCAAATTATACCTCAGTCATTTGCCACCTATGTGATCCTAGGCAGGTCACTTCTCCTTAAGCCTCAATTTCTTCATCTGTAAAATAGGTTTAATTATACCATCTAATTGCAGAGTTGCTGTGAGGATGAAATGGACTAATATATGCAAAATACTTCAAAACCTGAAACAAATAAATGCTGGCTATTAGTCATAGTTTTGAACTATTTCATGTGCTTAATCACTTTCATTTCTTCTTTGAGTACTCTGTGTACATATTATTTGATCAATTATGTATCAGGAAATCACTTTTATTGGGATAGGGATCTCCCCAGATTAGCTAAATCCCTGTACCAATACAAGTAGGTATCCTCTCTACTCTAATCAAATTAGGTAAAGAAGAGCTCTAAATTTGATCTTAAAGATGATAGGGAGTCAGGGAGTCACTGGATGAAAGTGAGAGAAAGGAATAGATGGCATATAAAGATTCACATAGAATCTTTATGAAGGGTTCATATGAAATTTATTATTCTTCAAATGATTTTTTTAAGGCAGGAGAGAAATAATGATATCTAACCAACCTAGACATGGTTAAAGCAGATAAACTGGGAACTTGCAATATGCTTAAAGAAACCTAATATAATAATAATAGTAATAAAACTAATGCCTATAATTTGGTACTGAAAGTCACAGAATCTAAGCATTTTAGTTAAAGGAAAAGCTAATTGAACTACAAGAAGAAATAAGAAAAAAATAGTTGGGTCCTGATGTTTCAATTTCAATGGGACCAAAGGTCAAAGAACCTCCCATGGTCACTTCTTTTCTCTGGTTTTTCTTTTCTACTCTCTCCTCCACCTAAGATCTCCTTTCTAGTGGCACCACTCCGTTGATTTTAAAAACCAAAAAAAAAAAAGAAAAAGAAAAAAAAAACTGTCCAGCAATAATGTTTATATTGACTTCCCAAGTTCCTGGGACAACTCAGAGAAAGAAGGCTGCTCCTTATTGTTCAGAAGGTTGAGAGGAAGTATGTATATTAGATGAAAAATTAGACCTTAAAGTATAGATCTTCTGCGTTTCAGCCCTGCTTGTGAATCACACTGGTTTTTTTTTTTCCAACCTGGGTAAGTCATTTGACCTTTTAATTCCTTAGGAAAATTTCTGAGGCTATAAATTGTAGAGAGGGTACCTACCTGTATGAATGGAGGGAGTTAGCTCACCTGAGGAGTTCCCTATGCCAATAAAAGCCATTTCCTAATAGAAAAATGATATATACATAGAGTACTCAAAGAAGAAACGAAAGCTACCAAGCACATAAAACAGTTCAAAATTATGACTAATTTCTAGCATTCATTTAGCTGCTTCAAGTTAGTAAGTGTTTTGCATATATTAATCCATATCATCCTCATAATAACTCTGCAATTAGATGCTATAATTATACCTATTTTACAGATAAAGAAATTGAGGCTTAGAGAGAAATGACTTGCCTAAGATCACATAGGTGGCAAATGACTGAGGTATAATTTGAACACATCTACTCCAAGTATAGTATTCCATTCCTGGGGATGTCATTTAATCTTTTTGAGTTGTAGTTTCCTCATCTATGACATCATGTTGTACTTATCTCATGGTTTCTATGAATATCAAGTAATGTTATATTTGAATTTGGAAAGGAAATCAAATATTTTCTGTTTAAGGGGTTTCTAATGGATAATGAAAGGAAGGTAAAAGTTAAAATTCTAATGAATGAAGGGAAGGTGAAAGTTAAGCTCTTTGGGGACAACTCACTGTGGTGACTGCTTAAAACTGATTAAGCTAATTCTGTGGTGAAATTTCTGCTGAACAAAAGTATGTGTTGAATTGACCATTTCAACTGAGAGGATCGATGTGAAAATTCTTTGTGAAACATAAAGCACCTCAAAAAACTAATGTTAACCAGAGAAGAGAGCTTGAAAAAATCCTAATATTCATTTTATTTTATTTGTTTAGTGAGAAAAGATCAGTTATGTGGTGCATTGGATGGAGTACTGGGCTTGAAATCAGGAAGACTCATCTTTATGAGTTCAAATCTGCCCTCAGACACTTACTAGCTGTACGACCTTGGGAAATCTCTTAACCCTGGTTGACTCAGTTCCACATCTGAAAAATGAGTTGGAAAAGGAAATGGAAAACCACTGTAGTATCTCTGTCAAGAAAACCCCAAATGGGGTCATGAAGAGTCAGATATGACTGGCATGACTATACTACAACAACAAAGGCAGAAAAATGGTTCTTGAATACGACATACAAGCCGGGTGAATTACAAGCAAAATTTGGTTTATTTGCTTTGCTTTAAGGGTTTGGGTACCAGAAGAAAAATAGAAATCTTTCATTATGGAAATCCTGACTGAATGATTTCTGTGGATGGAAATATTTTTTACTATCACGTATCATTTTTTCAAATATAACCATCTCATGGAGATATATAAGTATATGCTATTTCATAATAAATTCTGAGGTTCCTTGTTGACATATGGAACTTTAAAAAATGGAAATGTGTATTATATACATAGATATAGATATATAGATATATATGTGTGTGTATGTGTGCATGTGAATTATATACACATATACATATATACAAGTATACACAGAGTATATATACAGTGAATTTTCTCCTACCTTTTTATTTTAAATTTTAAAAACTGCTTTATAATATGAGGCAATATGTGTGAAATCCAGGAAGAAACATTGTTTCTTCTCATAGCCCTAGTATGTACTCTCCTTGAATACTTGGTTTTGTTCTAGTCTTCCCAATTTAATACAGCCCATAAAATATGTACTATAAAAGGCAAGGAGAGCCCACAAAAAAGGTAGGAAGATTGGAGAATAATACACATCAGAAGATACTGAAGGAAACCAATTTATATAGCCTAGGAAAGAGGAGACTCAAGGGGAACATGATCAGGATCTATAAATGTCTTCTGGGTAGTTATATAAAAGAAAGAAGGGATTTATTCATAGCCTGAGGAGTTGGTAGGACAAAGATCAATGTCTCAGAGATGAAAGAAAGATTTATTCTCCCTGTAGCATTAAGACAAGTTTCTACAGCAAACACATTCTGCAGTAGAGCATTTAACTCTTTTATAAGACCTCTTCATTAAGGATGCTCAAGGACAATCTAAGCAATGAGAAATTAGTATAAATTATTTGCTAAAAATGCAAGTCAATAGTTTCATGCCACAGCATGATTATAATCATTTCTAGAATAGCATTTATTTTAAACACACTGTTACTTTCAAATAGTAAAAAGAAAGAAAAAACCTAGCCTATGAAATAATCCATGAATCTTCCTTATTGTAGTGCATCTTTTCAATATATACAAAGATGATAAAATAAAGGAAAACAGATTAAACGATTGAATGGCAACCTAGATCAGTATATTTAAATCATTATAGAAATGAGTGGAACTGAAAGAGTAAGGATGGTGGAGAATATTTAGGTATGAATAAAAGGAAGGTGTAAGCTATATATCACAGCCCACCAAATCAGATGGAAGAAATAGATGATAAATTTCTAAAAAGATCATCAATCAGAAAGATAAGAAGTTGTGACAGGAGAAACAAACAATTTAGTCATATGCTGGAAGATTCTCTCTGAGAAAGAAAGCAGATCATGTGATAGATATTTTACTTGACTTGCTGATAAGTTTGTTTTTCAGATAATATAAGAAACATAAAAACAACAAAAACACAACCATTTTGGACCTGTTTGTAACCACTAAGAAGGACTTTTTGTTCAGTTATGTCTAACTCTTTGTGACACCAATTTAGAGTTTTCCTGATGAAAATATTGGAATGGTTTGCCATTTCCATCTCCAGTTTCTTTTACACATAAGGAAACAGAGGCAAGCAGGACTAAGTGACTTGCCCAGGGTCAGACTGCTGGTGAGTGTCTGAGACCATATCTGAACTCAGGAAGACTAGTCTTTCTAACTCCAGGTCTGGAAATCTATACACTGTGCCACCTAGCTGCTCTAAGGAAAATTGATTAGAAAAGTGAAAATGACAGGTAGATTGGGGCAAAAAAAGGACTACATTATATTAGAAATTGTGATAGAAAAGAGGAATTACTAGATAAAGCTGTGATTTTTTTACCATAGAATTTAAAGAAATTTATTTTAAGAAGTTCAGAAAAAATGTAGACAAAATGATGTTTCTTGAGACCCTCAAAGAGAAATAAAATAAGAAGGGATAAGAGATACTCAAGAAGGAAATTATTATTGCATAATTGCTATGACTGAAAAGAATAAGAAATGAAAGAGAAATTTAAAGAAATATTTTAAGAGATCTATAAGAGAAATTAATATAGATGAAGATACTATCGTGCTACAAAAAATGACAGGTCAGGTGCTTTCAGAAAAAACCCAGGAAGACTTGTACAATATTATTCAAAATAAAATGAGCAGAACAAGGAGAACATTTTATGCAGTAACAGCAAATGATCAAATGTGAATGAATTAGGTATTCTCAGCTATACAATGATCCAAGACAAATCCAGAAGGATTTACATGAAAAATTCCATTCAATTCCAGAGAAAGAATTGGTGGAGCCCAAGTGCACATTGAAGAATATTTTTTTAAACTGTCCTTAGCAACATGACAAATATGAAAATGTTTTTCATGACTGAATATGTGCAACCATATCAAGTTGATTGCTTTTCAAGGAGGGAGGTAGGGAAATATGGAGAGAATTTGGAACTCAAATTTTAAAAAGAAATATAAATTATTTTTTTTATTTACAAGTAATTAAGAGAGAAATTGTACATGTACAAAAATATTTGTAGCAATTCTCTTGTGGTGGCCAAGAACTGGAAATCAAGGGGATGCCAATCAATTCAGGAATGGTTGAACAAACTATGGCATATGAACGTAATGGAATACTATTGTGCTATAAGAAATGATGAACAGGAAGACTTCAGAGAGGCCTGAAATGACTTATATGAACTGATGCTGAGTGAAAGGAGCAGAACCAAGAGAACTTTGTACACAGTAACAACCACAGTGTGCGAGGGATTTTTCTGGTAGACTTAGCCCTTCAGAACAATACAAGGACCTAAAACATTCCCAATGGACTCTTGAGGAAAATGTCTTCCATATCCAGAGGAAGAACTATGGAATTGGATCACAGAATGAAGCAGAATATTTTCTCCTGTGTTGTTATGTTTTGATTTTTCTCATGGTTTCTCCCATTCATTTTAATTCTTCTATGCAACATGACTAAGGTGAAAATGTATCTAACAAGAATGTATGTGTAGAATCCATATAAGACTGCACACCATCTCGGGGAGGGGGAGGGGATAGAGGGGAGAGAGAAGAAGAGAAAATCTAAGATTTATGGAAGTGATTGTAGAAAAATGAAAACAAATAAATTTTTAAAAAAATATAAAAAAGAGAGAAATTAAAAGGGAAACAATACTACCATCTGCAAGATAATATAAAATGTTTCCAGAATGTATTCTTTCCTTCAAATCTTCTTTTTTTAAAGTTTTATTGATATTTTCATACTATTACTACATATGTATATGTCTTCTTTTTGCTTCCCAAAGAACCATCCCATATGACAAACTTAACTGCCTCTTATAAAAGCATATAAACTAAAAAAGATTTCCACTTCAAATATAAATTTTTATTAGAAGATTTTTATTAGGAAATCAAGTGAATTTTAAAGTGTGCAGTCATTAGAAGATAAATAATTTGTTTTAATATGCTAATTTTGTTTTGGAGCTGAACTGTCCTTGTCTTAGCTTGTAGATTCTACATCTCTTCCTACTTAGAACTTAAACCCCATGTAATCAAATGGGCAAACTTCATAAAACAATCCCATCAAATATTTGCAGGCTATCTCTCACTCAAGTTCTTATGAAGCCCAAGCCTATTTAGAATCCCAGAGTAGATGAGATCATACACATTTAATATTGTACCACAGCAAGAGTTTGCACATAGTAGTGGATATAGTCCTGAATTTGTATTAGAAGTAACTTAAGTTTAAATTTTAGCTGAACTAGATGACTTCTATATTCTCTTCCAATCAGCAAACCAGGGAACTACTACCCAGATTTTTGTTTTATTTTTTTTTGTCATTGCTGTTGTTGTGGTAAATCATTAATCAAAACTATACAAAGGTATCTATACATATAGAAATATATGACAAGTTGCTAATTATTAATATGCTTCCAAAGATTAAACATTGAAATTGTCATGTTTCCTCTAAGTACTCTAATTTACTACCCAAGTAGAGTTTTCATAGATCAGTGCAAATTACCTACATTTTTAGGTTCTACCTACACTACACAACTTCAAAACAATGAATCTACTCAGTCCTATCACTTAAAATAATACATTCAAATCAATTATTTCCTATCAGGAAGGCAGGATATGCAGAAAATGGACTGAATTACTGAAAGGAATAACTAAGTTAATTCTAAATTTTGGTGATTTGAAGATCTTCTGAGTCAATAGTCATTGTATAGATTACCTGGACATACTTTCAACTCCTCAGTGTCAAAGAACAAATGATCAAAGATATGTAAAGACTTAAGAAATCATTTAGTTGAATTATCTGTCATAAACCAGGAGACAGATTCAAATAAGTCAAGTGACCTGACCATGGTTGACAGGTACTTTATATCTCAGAGAGAACAACTCAATATTCGGCCCTTTTCCCAATGACATTACATTATGGTACCTTAGCAACTGCAATCTATAGTCATGCAATGTTAATTGGAGGCATGTTAGTGGTATTTAGTCAAATGTCCCAGTCTAAAGCTTCTTCTGTTCTGGTCACCCTGCCTTTCTTAAACCCTTCCAGTAATGATATTGAATTTTGAACGTCATCCTCTAAAAAGCCTGACAAAGAAAGATTATCATTAGCAAAAGAGAAAACTGAACTGCTTATATGAAAAGTGAATACTTTCTACAAAGCTTAAACTATCTCACCACTCTTTTTCTCTATAAGGTAATTGAAGGTCAATAAGGGTAGGAAAGAATGCCTTCCATCTGTTCATCTCACCAGGGAATAAAAGTTGATTTTCCCTTTGGGGAGCCAACCTGGAGTTTAAATCTGAGTCCATGGACCATTTGGCCTTGTCTTTTATACTTGAGGATTCTGAGGGCTTTAAGCAATCACTCTGTCACACAAGATGTTTCCAACCTGGTCAGGATTTTTTCTCTAACAATGACAAAAATATCTGCTATTTTAGAAACTGACATTCTGGATTTTATAGGAGATTATCCAAGGCATGATTTCATTTTAAGTCCTTGACCCAAAGATGAGAAATAAACATCATATGTAACTAATGCGTTGATGTTTATTATTATGGTTTTAACTAATAAGATCAGGTGCTTATTTTTATTATATTTTAGTAAACTAGGCGACAAAGGGATAAAAGATAAAGATATACATTTCTTTCCAAACAATTCAAACATTGAGAAAACACATTTTCCTAGTCCTACATAAATAAGATTGATGCAAACTTCTGCCTGGCACTAATACATAGGCATTATTTTTTTTTCCATGGCAACTAAAAAGAAATCATTCAGATTGGCATGATGGGGAATAGAAAGCACACTGGGATGTGTCATGTGTGGAACATTACCAGGAAAAAGTAAGTGCATTTTGATTAGCAACATGCTTGAGAATTTAAATGAAATTATGGCTAATTTTCATGGTAGTGTGGCAAAACTAAAATGAGGGGTGGCAAAACTAAAATGAGGGGGAATTAATTAGGGTGTACTCAGCCAGAACCTGTCACTCAAAAAACTGAAGTTGAAAACATAGTTCAAATCCTGTTGGGAAGACAGCTCTTTATTGCATAGACTCTGCTTAACATAAACAAATACATCAAAGCACTGTGGTTTTAAGCATTTAACAGGCATGCAAATAATCTTTCTGTTTTTTGTTTTTCTTTTTGTTCAATCTTTCCACAGGCTTAGACACAGACCTAAGTGTCTTGAAGCTATTATTTAAGGTTGCATAACAACTCAAAAGTTGGTTGGTTCAAAATATTACTCATCATTCATCCCCAAAGATTAAGGGAACACTCTCCCACAAGCATACACATGTCTATGAAGATAGCAGGGTCAAATTTAGAGTACAGTGGTACTGAGACACACATGTAGGATACTTCTATGGCAAATTGATGACAAATTCTTGAATAATTCTTTCTTGAGACCACAGCTAGAACTCTCTCTGGTAAAAGGGATCATGCCTTTTTAATTCCTCTTTCTTTCAGGTGACCATGCTTCTATACCTTTCCGTGTTGTACCCCTTTCCCTTCCAATGTATCTTTTTTTTTCCTGTCCTCTGTTGAATTGTTTTCTGTTAGTTGTTTAGTCTCTCTGATGAAATAGTTGCGGGAGGGAGGGAGAGCGAAAAATTGTCTCTTTTTCACAAGAAGATTCCCTCTTAAGAGCATAACTTCATCTCTTGAACCATAATCCTTAGTTTACAGAGTTGGAGCTCCCCACCACTAAGTTGTTTTACCTCTAAGCTTACATTTGCTAAAAATTTCTCAGCTGTTTTAGATGTAGAGGATCAATTCTTCTATTCAGGTAGCCAGTCCTCTGTCCATTCTTGAACCAATCAAAGGCATTTAAATCTCAAAATAAGTCAAAAGTGCAAACCATTGTATTTACACTTTTAAAGACTCATCATAGCCTTACACTGATTGTATCACACTAGTTGAGGTGGAGTATGATGATAATTCTCACTTTCTGAATCCAACCCTAACCCACCCCTATTATGGTCATCCTGAATCCAACAACTAAATCTTCAGGCGCTGTCTGGGCCATGCACAAGGCATATAATTTGCTGAAGTTCTAGAAGGAAGGAAATTTGCCGTGACACAAAATCATTCTATACTCCATTAGACTCTTTTGTGATGAACAGCACCTTTTGTATTCTGGTAGTAGTTATTTAGTGCTAATTATATTGTGCTTAATTGAAAGATAAATTTTAAATTACAGAAGAAGATGGAAAATGGATCAGGCAGGCTATACACATGTGCCTCAGTCAATCAGTGTCCCTTTTCCACTTCTGGAAGATTGAGAAAATGCTTGCACAGGTGGAATCCTGAACTAGTAAAATGATTCAAGTTGTATTTGTTTTAATCATCATTTTAAAAGGATGTTTATCTAGTCACAATGTGATTTAGTAACAGAAATGTTGCAGACTTTGGGAACCTTCTGTACCAATAATACATTCAATAATACATTTAATTCTTATTAATGCTAATTAAAAAGATAGCATTTATAATGATGTATCTAATTTTTGGAACCCCAATACTTTTGATTAATAGCTATGTGGTTAAGATACTCCATTTCACCATGAAGAACCTCTACATTATTTCATGAATAAGAGGTGAATAATAACACTTCAATTATCTATTTGTTTAGGTTGTTGGGAGAATCAAGTAAGATAATACAAATGAAAATAATATGCAACTGTTGGGCAGTAAATGAAATAGTCCTCAAACTATGGACATCAAAGAGAAGAAATAAAGCACACATGATCCTTTCATATCTATTATCTAGCCATGAAAGTTGAGAATTCAATGATATTCATATTATAATATTCATATGACAATATCATACATACTAAGGACAGTGACAGATACTATATTTCTGAAGGTTCCTTTACAGAGATCATGTATATAAATCATAAAGTCTCTGGATATTGTACAATTTAGGTAGAAATGCTGTATAAGATAATAAAACTCAGAGGTATTTCAAATAACAGAAAATATTAGCATTCTCAAATACTTTGCATGCATTTAAATGGATATTTCCTTAAAATATTTTCTGTAACTTCAACTTAACATCAAAATCAATTCAACAAATATTTATTAAGCATGCCAATATTTATTGAGCATGTAAAGAACTGCGCTGGATACTAGAAATACAAAGATAGGCTCCCAAAGAAGTGTCTGCAATCTAATGGGAGGAAAGGACAAATACATAAATAACTATGATGCAAGAGGACAGAAATAAGGGCAACGGAAAAGATCAAACAAAGTATGAGGAGAAATAGGAAGAAGGATATATAATTTTATCTATCTGTAGAATTAGGCAAAGTTTTCACAAGGAGATAGTAACTGAGTTAGACCTTAAAGAATGAGTTCTCCTGTAGAGGTAAATTAATGACTAAGGACACAAGAAATCCATGTTAGGCTTTGGAGAACATAAGCAAAGCAATTGAGATTTGATGGAGTGGGGAAGGGTATGAATGAATAATATGACACAATTGTGATTGGTAAATTGGAGCCAGATTATAGAGGGCCTTTAGTGATAGATAGGATCAGGAAAATGTATTTCATTCAGTAGGCAATAGGAGATGGCGAGAGACTGAACCTGTGAGAGATAACTAGATATATTAAAATGCATTCAATAATGAAAACCACAAATATTTGATAGGGCCAAATAGAACTAAAAATAAATGAATAATTGAGGCCAAAAAAAGTTAAAGGGTCATACTGCAAATCATCATTATCAGACTCTACAACCCCTGTAATGTCATATGCTAAATATATCAGATGACTGTCATATTTACACCCATTGGAAATTATACCAACACGGTACTATGAAAAAACAACAATTTTTTTTACTGAAAGAAACAAGGCAAACAATATGATTAAAATGTCTATATCCTTTGAATAAAATATTCTACCACTACAGTTATTCATTGATAAGAAGAGACTTCCCATATGCACCAAAATATTAATGAAGGCAATTGTAATAGCAAGGAGTTGTAAACAAAATAGTTACTCTTGTTTAAGGAAAAAATAGCTAAACAGATGTCATACATGAGTAAAAGGAAATATTAATGTGCTATGAGAGATGGCAATATCATGAATATACAGGAGCATGGAAATATTTATATGATGTAATGCAATAGAAAATAATAAGCACAATATAAATGGAAAGAACAACCAAAATACAATAAAAAATGGATGTTGCAAAATCACCAAGAATTAGCATGGACTCAAAGAAGAGAAATAGAGAAGACTCTCCCCATAACTCTACTTTGCAAAGGTCTGAGATCCATGTATATGGAACATGAAATATATTTTCATACTTTTTCTTTGTATTGATCAGTTTTACCTATAGTTTTTCTCTTCTTCTTTTTGCTTTAAAATAGTATTTATAATATCAGATGGCTCTCTGAGGAGAGGGAGGAAGAATGCTGAGAGAAATTCTGATGCTATACAAAACATAATAATAAAAGTTGCTACAATATCACCAGGTTCTGTAAAACAGAATAAATATGATGAAATTTATTAAAGGGTCATGATTTTGTACATGCAGTGTAATCATAATTTATAGATGGAGAACACTTGAAAGAAAAGCATTATTAAAATACTTGGAAATAAAAGTGATATAAGAAACAAAGGTATTAAAAATGTTTTGAAAGAAAAAACTGTTACTATGTCAGAACAGTCTGATATTTACTGCATTTATTGAATGTCAGAGTACAGTTTTAGATTTAGATTTTAAATTAAAGATTTATTTTTTCCCACAATTTACATTTATAGATAAGAAATAAACATACTTGAGCATATTCGGTTTCTACAACCTTGATATATAATTGAATAAAAAGACAGACAAAACATTGCATGGAACCCTAAAGAAAGTAATTGTATTCTATATTTTTTAAGCCTCGGTCTCCTTGCCTTTTCCAGTTGTTAGAAGAACAGTAAGCTCTCATGAGCTGGATCCCACTGTTCATCAGTATGAACATTTTGACTTGCTCTATTTCCAAAATAGGCTGGTTCACGCCTCAATAGGCAATCTGATAGATTCCCTGCTCAACAGATTGATATGAGACTTAGGATGAATGTTGACTCAGCTTTACCTCTATTGCAACTTAGAATTCCTGAGCTCAAAAGAACCATTAGACTCTGTTTCCCCAATCTGAAGGAATTTTAAGCTTTAGTTTGGATGTCAAAAAGGCTGACTTGATTGTCATTGAAATTGAAGGAGAACATTCAAATAGAGAGGAGGCAAGGGTTTCAGTGGAAAGACATGCAAGCTCTTCAATGACTGAATGCTTTCTTTTTTGTCATTATATTCTAAGTACTTAATAAACAGTAAAAGTTTCTAAATGATTGTTGAATTTGTTTAAGGTGGAGTGAACAGGAATATTGTACCACTCACTACCATATAGAGTTTTAATTTAACTCCACGATGGAGTGAAAATTGTTTCATCCCTTCTTCCATCACAGACTATATCTATAATCTCTTCAGAAAGAAGATGGGGTCAAGAAGATTAAAAGACATTAATAGATTAGGGAAGGATGGGAATAAAAAGAGAAAAAGATATTCTTTCTTATTGACTTTCCCCCCATGCCTCAGGACCAAAGATACATGAAAAGATTTCTGACAAAGGTTTAAATCTATCCTATTTGAGTCATGCAGTAAATATTCTCCTAGAAAGTAAATATCTGTGAATGGAAAAGGAAATATGCAGCTGTAGTTGATTGCAGGGTTTTTCCCTTTCAATTTCCACTTCTCTAGATTTCCAGGTACAATTTCTACCATTAGAATTTAAAAAGTAAAAAGCTCTATATGTGTGTAATTGGCTCAATTTCAGTACACACCTGTGAACTGTTGAGTTTAATTGCACTGCAGATGTTCATGGCAAGAATAAAAGAAAGTGGAGCTTTAGTGATTTGCTATCTTCACCCTTATAAGTTCATTGTTTTGTTTTGTTTTTTTCTTTCAGTAGTTTCAGCAGGAAGTTTGTTCTAAAGTCATGGCTATTTGCACTATAATAAATGTAGCAGAAATGGAAATATTTCAATGAAGAACTACAAGACTATAATCATTATCATTCAATGATGTGGTCCATCATTTCCCTCCTCTTTCCATGATTCCTAGAGATACCTGACCTTCCTAGTTACTCATATAATTTTCTTGTTTCTTTCTTTTCATATTTTTATTTGCTTAAACTCTAAGCTATAATATACTCTAAAATCACTATTTTTATTTCAAACAAAATATATGATATTTGATCCTGCATATAATTCCTCCTCCTAATTGTTGCCTCTTATCCTAACTTCCTTCAAGATTCAGCTCAAATCCTTCCTTTTTCAAGAGATCTTTCTTAGTCAATACACAACATGCCCTTTTACTTCCTTTTACTATTAAATTGTCTTCAGTGTACTCTAAATATATCTTCTTTATACCCATTTACTAACATGCGAAGTCTCTTATTAGAAGGGCTCCTGAGCCCAGGGACTATCTTTGGCATTCTTACCCTCCAGAGCTTATCATAATTTGCAGAACATAATAAGCCCTTGATAAATGCTGATTGACTTAGAGGGTCAAAAAATAGGTGATAGTAAATAACAATAACAACTGTTATATGAAGACCAGTACTCTCCTGGGCCAGAACCATAAATACTGTTCCTGAAAGTACTTTTGATTTTTCTACATGGAGACAGAGCCAACATGGCAGAGGGAGAGCAATTACTCATCTAGGACAAACTCCCCCAAATACCTCTAAAAAGAGAGACTGAACAAATTTTGGAGTGGCAGAATCCAATGAGGGATAGACGATGGAGGATTTCCAACCCAGGACAGGCTGGAAGGTCTATGGGAAGGATTTGTTGCACGAGAAAGGAGGAGTGCACAGCACACAGGCTGTAACAGTGTGGACCCTGCCACAGCAAAGCTGACTAGGAAGCCTAGGACAGTCTGAAACTACAGCAGTGAAAATTCTCAAACACATTAGCCCAGGACAGGAGCCCAGTGGAACTGTGCAAGAGAGAACCACAGAATCCCAGGTTACTGCAGCAGCTGCTCCTGAGACTATTAGTACATGGATTAAATGACTATAAGTCACCTGCTTAAACTTCTGGGAGCCAAGATGGCGGAGTGATCACTAAATGCTCTCTTCCTCCATTTGTTGACCTTGAAAATCTCAGAGAATGTTTCCCTAGGAAAAATCCTGAAACAGTAGAATCAGCAGAAGGTGTAAAAATCTCCCCATGGGGCTAGGAAAATTGCAAAGGGGGGTCCCTCTTGCTGTGGCTGAAGGGGAGCAGTGCAGAACCAGAGGTGTCCCAGACAGCCCTATCTCAGTAAACCAAGAGGAGATCTTAAGCCTCAGGGGGATAGAGCCCACAATAGTCAACCCCAGGACACCAGGCATGCTTCAGCACCCTGGGGAATAAGGAAGACACTAATGAAAATGGGGTTCATCAACAACTGAGCCTGCCTGTGCACAGAAGAGAAGATCGCCTGTCACCTGGGCACCCCCCCACACACACACACACTTAACACAGTTAGCTCCATGGTAACTGTGGGGAAACTCAGAAAGATTTCACCTGACATCTACATTGGCACATCAGCCAGTTCAGCACCAGGTAAGCTACAGCATCCTAGCTTCTAGCTGAAAAACCAGAGGTCACAATACACAAAGCCTCAAGTTCTAAGCATAAGAACAGTGAGAGAGACCCCCTGTGCCCAAGAAGAAGAGATCCACTTTAAAAGCCAGGAAAAGGGTGATCATTAGGAGCAAGAAGCAAACTAGAAAAGACCATAGAATATTTCTATGGGGACAAGGACCAAAGCACAAATACCAAAGAGGTCAGCATTGAGACTATACTTTTATCTGAAATTTCAGAAGGGAATATGAACTGATCTCAAGACCAAAGAGCATTTTTGGCAGAGCTCAAGAAGGATTTTAATAGCCAAATTAGGAAATTAGGGGGAAAAAACTGGCTAATGATTTTAAACTTATGAAGAAACAAATCATGGACAAATTTAAACTGAAAATTGGACAAATGGAAAAGGAAGTACGAAAACTAAATGGGGAAAATAATTCCTTAAAAGGAGTTATTTGGAAAGATGGAAAAGGAGATATAAGAGTTAACTGAAGAAAACAATTTGATAAATTAGAATTGGGCAAATAGAAGCTAATGACTCGATGAGATGTCACGAATCAAACAGAATTTAAAGAATGAAAAGTGGACGAAAAGGTAAAAATATCTAATTAGATAAACAACTGACCTGGAAAATAGATCCAGGAGAAAAAACCTAACAATTATTGGTCTATTAGAAAGTCAGAATGAAAAAAAAAGAACCAGAACAATATCTTCCCAGAAGTCATCAAGGAAAACTGCTCAGAAGTCCTAGATCCAGAGAGAAAAATATTCATCAAAAGAATCCAAGGGTAACAATCCGAATCTCAGATAAAGCAAAAGCAGAAATATATCTAACCAAAAGAGATAAAGAAGGAAACTCTATCCTGCTAAAAGGCAGTATAGACAACAAAGTAATATCATTACTCAACATATATACTCCAAACAGTACACTATCCAAATTCTTAGAGGAGAAGTTAAGGGAGTTACAGGAAGAAATATACAGTAAAACTGCACTAGTGGGAGACCTCAACTTCCTCCTCTCTGAACTTGATAAAGCTAACCTCAAAATAAATAAGAAAGAAGTTAAGGAGGTGAATATAACTATAGATAAGGTAGATATGATAGATCTCTTCGGGATAGAAAGGAATCTACTTTATTCTCAGCGGTACATTTACAAAAATTGACAATGTACTAGGCCATAAAAACCTCACAGTCAGTGCAGAAAGGCAGAGATAGTCAATGAATCCTTCTCAGATCATAATGCAATAAAAATTATATGTAATCAAAGGCCATAGAAAGATAAACCATAAATTAATTGGAAACTAAATAATCTAAAACTAAAGAATAAGTGGATTAAAGAACAAATCATAGAAACAATCAACTTCATTCAAGAGAATAACAATAATCAGATAACCTACCAAATCTTATGGGATACTGCAAAAGTAGTTTTTAGGGTAAGTTTTATATCTTTGAATGTGTCTACATGAATAAAATAGAGAAAGAGGAGATCAATGAATTGGGCATACAGCTGCAAAAGCTAGAAAAAGAACATATTGATTTTTCTATGTGAATGGAAGGAAGAGCAATAGAAGACCATCACTCTGGAAATTTTAGATTCCCAAATATGTTGGAGGCTGTATTTATAAAAAAATTAAACTACATATATTGTGACAATAGATCAAGGCCATTTGGGGTAAAAAAGGATGTTCTGTTTGATAAAATGTTATTTCTTTTTATCTCTAGATATAAGCTAGGCAGGGGCAGAGCCAAGATGGCAGAGTAGAAAGACACACATATCACATATGCTAGCTCTTCCCTCACAGTCCATAAAATACCTGTAAAGAAAGACTCTCAACAAATTCTATAGCAGCAGAAATCACGGAACAATGGAGTGGAGGAGATTTCTAGCCCAGGGTGACCTGAAAGGCTGATGAGAAAGGTCAGTTGCATCAGACACAGAGCAAAGTCCAGCCTTGGCCCTCCAGCACGGAGCTGGGAGAAGGACCAGAGCAGACATCAGAGTGGTATGCCCAGTGGAAGTATCTCAACCCACAGGCACCAAAGGTTAGTTAGAGAGTTTTTTCCAGCTGGCCAAGAAGGTACCAGGGTCTTCCCATACCTCCCACAGCAGCCTGAATCCATTGTTGGATCATAAAGCCCCTGGGGGAACTGAGCAGCTGATCCTTACCTCAGCTCTGTGTGGTGGCCCTGCCCCCACCTGATGCTTGTGGCAGAATTGAGCAACTTATCTGATTCTCATACTCCAGTGCTGGCTTGGTGAAACTGGAGGCCAGGTGGTTGTGGAGAGGAAACTACTACTCACAGATTCTGGGCACAAAACTTTCTGGTTGCTCCCAGATCAGTGTACACACTTGATTGTGCCATCTTGGAAGAACTGAGATCTTAACAGATCCCCAGAGTATACCCTACACTTGACAAAGGACCCAAAAGTCAAGTAACTTGTTGGGAAAATGCCCGAAAAAGGGAAGAAAAAATGAGTATAGAAGGTTACTTTCTTGGTGGACAGAAATCTTCTCCCATCCTTTCAGATGAGGAAGAACAATGTTTACCATCAGGGAAAGACATAGATACAGGCTAGGAGGAATTTCTATGTTGAAGAAAAAAGATGATGCCTAGCCATTAGTTGAGTATCCAGAGATTGGAATATCCAAACTATACAATACTATTGGAGTGTTCATCTACAAGAGAGCAGTGATGTCTCTTGAGGCACTAAAGCATCAAAAGGACTTGTTTCTGAATTTAACAAAAGTCAATGATCAATTCAGAATGTGTTTTCCTATTGAAACTGAAAAACAGATTACTACAAATAATGATCTCACTATTCATGAAAGATTAGTAGCAAAAGGACTAAAAGAAAAACTTTAAAATGGCCAGAAAAGAGACCAAAATGAATATATAAAGAAAATAAAAGAAAACATGTAATTGGAAGCTAAGACCAGAAGAAAGAAATGATTAGTCAACTAATGAGGGTATGGTGGAAAACTGAGGACAGTGATAAGGGAAATAAATTACTTATCATTTGCACAGATGTCAGTAATACTCTAAAACTAACAATAACTCTCTGCCAAGCATTGAAATTTGAATATAGAGAGCTCATCTTGGATGGGTTGGTCATGTTATTCAATTTCCAAAGAGACTTTTGCCTAAAACACTGCTTTCTGGAGAACTCACTCAAGGCAAACACACACATGGAGATCAAAAGATGTACTACGAGGACACTTTCAAAGTCTCTCTGGAAAACTTTGGGATCAATTGTGAGACATAGAAGACAGCGTTGCAAGACTACCCAGAATGGTCTGCCTTATCAAAGATGGCATTGTGTTCTATGAGCAAAGCATAATTTCAGTAGCTCAAAAGAAATGTGAAATGTGGAAATTTAGAGCAATCTCTATGCAAAATATTCACGTGGATTATTTATGCCCCACTTGTGGTAGAACATCCTGAGCTCAAAGTAGTCTAATCAGCCACAGTCAAACACACTGTACCTTCATCTCAACATAGTGATGGCATTTTGGAATGCCTCTTCAAAAATGAAGGACAGCAATCAACCAACCAACTTTCCAATAGGAATTATATGACTAAAAAAAATATGTATGCATTTATATATGCATATATACAAACACATACACACCAGAAACATACACATATTTATACATATATACATATATGTATATACACTATATACATGTATATGTACATTAATGTATATATACACATATGTATTTACTTATATACATTTACATACATGTACAGATATGTATATGTGTGTATAGGTATACATGTGTGTGTATGTATGTATGGGAGCAGAGGGGTAGTTAGGCGGCATAATGGATAGAGTGCTAGACCTGAGATCAAGAAGATTCATCTTCATGAGCTAAAATCTGCCATTAGACACTTACTAGCTTTGTGACCCTGGGAAAGTTACTTAATCCTTAATTTGCCTCAGTTCCTCTTCTGTAAAATAGACTGAAGAAGAAAATGGCAAAACGCTTCAGTATCTTTGCCAAGAAGTCCCCAAAGATGGTCATGAAGAATCAGACACAACTGAAACGTCTGGACAACAAGAACAATTGGGAACAGAGATGCTGCATTAGGAAAAACTCCTTTATGAATTTCACATACTCCAAAAATGCTATCTTTCAACATTATAAGCTATTTAAATTGCAATCTCTTTTTTTTCCAAAAAGGAAAGGACTATCACTGCTTCATTTTTACCCAAATTCTCAACTCGACTTCTTCCTGTATTTTAGCATTTTAACTGAAATGATTCTTTTTTAAGATCATCAATGACCTCCTTTTTTGCCACAGTTACAAATTCCTTCTCACATTCTGCTCCCAACCATGTGGGTTCTTTTTCCTACAACGAATTGGGAAAACTTCAAAGGTTAAATGCAAATTGACATTGTTCTTTATCCTCCTGGAGCCTGTTCTTTACAACTTCTACATACTAACACATGGCTCTGTTCCATAGAGGTTGAGCATTTAAGGAGTCTGATTCTCTGGGTTCATATATATGTATATGGGTTCATATATATGGGTTCATATATAAAAGAAAGCATGTTTTTGTAAACAGAGTGAGAAGAAATTCAAGCCCTGCCCAGTGAAAGGAATCAAGACTTCCTATTTAATTTCACTCCTCTCCATAATCAGCAGTCTGGAAAAGCACATTATATACCTCCTAAGAATTTAACTGAGGATTCAGTGATAATCTCTCTCTCTCTCTCTCTCTCTCTCTCTCTCTCTCTCTCTCTCTCTCTGGTAAGAAGTGACTTTGAAGTCAGAGAATTTGGATTCAAATCACACCTATAATGCTCACTACATATGTCACCTTTTCCTAGAATTAAAATGTTGGATTAGATGGCCTCTGGCATCTCTTCAAACTCAACATCCATGTTCTTATGGCTTCTGTACATGACTTCTTCCAGAAGGTGAAATGAACTCACATGAGTATTATTAGGTAATTTACTTTATAAAAATAGGAGATGAAGAATTTGTACACCTTATTGATCAAGATGTAGTTAAGCATAATTCTCAAGCTGGTGAAATGAACTCACATGAGTATTATTAGCTAATTTACTTTATAAAAATAGGAGATGAGGAATTTGTACACCATATTGATCAAGATGTAGTTAAGCATAATCCTCAAGCTGGTATTCTGATCATAAAATTTGTATCTTTTTCTTTTTTTGTCTTTAATATTTGCTTATTACAAATGGTACAGTATTTTAACAATGTTATTTTTTTCCTTGAATTAACAAGGAAATTAATCACCGTTATTTCTTAATATAAATTTATTTATTTAAATTTTTACATTCATTTTCACAAAATTTTGGGTTCCAAATTTTCTCCCCATTTATCCCCTCCTCCCACCCAATACACTGAGCATTCCAATTTCCCCTATCACCAATCTGCCCTCTCCTATCATCTCTCCCTTCTCTTGACCTCATCTTCTCTTTTGTCCTGTAGGGCCAGATGACTTTCTATTCCCCATTAACTACATTACTTATTTCCTAGTAGCAAGAACAATACTGAACAATTATTCCTAAAACTTTGAGTTCCAAATTCTTCCCACCCTTCCCTCCCCACCCATTCATTCCCTTTGGGAAGACAGGCAAGTCTTGACTTCAAATTGCTCCCCCCTCCCATTGCCCTCCCTTCCATCATCCCCCCCTTGCTTATCTCCTTCTCCCCCACTTTCCTGTATTGTAAGATAGGTTTTCATACCAAAATGAGTGTGCATTTTATTCCTTCCTTTAGTCGAATGTGATGAGGGTAAACTTCATGTTTTTGCCTCAGCTCTCCTCTTTTTCCCTCCACTAAAAAGTCTCCTGCTCGCCTCTTGAATGAGAGATAATTTACCCCATTCCACTTCACGCTCTCTCCTCCCACTACATTTCTCTCTCACTGTTTACCTTAATTTCTTTTAATATAAGGTCCCATCCTATTCAATTCACTCTGTGTTCTCTGTCTCTGTATGTGTGTGCCCACACATGTGCACATGTGTGTGCATGTGTGTGTGTGTATGTGTGTGTGTGGTCCCACCAACTACCCAGATACTGAAAAGTTTTAAGAGTTATAAATATTGTCTTTCCATGTAGGAATGTAAACACTTCACTATATTTCCCTCCATCCTATCCTGCCCAACATTGTTTCTATTCTGTCTTTTGATCCTGTCCCTCCCTGAGTGTTGACTTCAAATTGCTCCCTCCTCCCATTGCCCTCCCTTCCATCATCCCCCCCACCCTGCTTATCTCCTTCTCCCCCACTTTCCTGTATTGTAAGATAGGTTTTCATACCAAAACAAGTGTGCATTTTATTCCTTCCTTTAGTTGAATGTGATGAGAGTAAACTTCATGTTTTTTTCTCAGCTCTCCTTTTTCCCTCCTCTAAAATGTCTCCTGCTTGCCTCTTGAATGAGAGATAATTTACCCCATTCCATTTCACCCTCTCTCCTCCCACTACATTTCTCTCTCACCGTTTATCTTAATTTCTTTTAAGATACGATCCCATCCTATTCAATTCACTCTGTGCTGTCTCTGTGTGTGCATGCATGTGTGTACGTGTGTGTGCACGTGTACACATATACATGTACATGTGCATGTGTATGTGTATGTGTGTGTGTAGTCCCACCAACTACCCAGATACTGAAAAGTTTTAAGAGTTACAAATATTGTCTTTCCATGTAGGGATGTAAACAGTTCACCTTTGGTAAGTCCCTTATGACTTCTCTTTGCTGTTTACTTTTTCATGCTTCTTCTCATTTTTGTGTTTGAAAGTCAAATTTTCTTTTCAGCTCTGGTCTTTTCATCAAGAATGCTTGACAGTCCTCTGTTTCATTGAAAGACCATATTTTCCCCTGAAGTATTATACTCAGTTTTGCTGGGTGGGTGATTCTTGGTTTGAGTCCTAGTTCCTTTGACTTCTGGAATATCCTATTCCACGCCCTTCGATCCATTAATGTAGAAGCTGCTAGATCTTGTGTTATCCTGATTGTATTTCCACAACACTGGAGTTGTTTCTTTCTAGCTGCCTGCAATATTTTCTCTTTGACCTGGGAATTCTGGAATTTGGCTACAATGTTCCTAGGAGTTCCTCTTTTTGGATCTCTTTCAGGTGGTGATTGATGGATTCCTTCAATACTTATTTTGCCCTCTGGTTCTAGAATCTCAGGGCAGTTTTCCTTGATAATTTCATGGAAGATGATGTCTAGACTCTTTTTTTGATCATGGCTTTCAGGTAGTCGCATAATTTTTAAATTTTCTCTCCTGGATCTATTTTCCAGGCCACTTGTTTTTCCCATGAGGTATTTCACATTATCTGCCATTTTTCATTCTTTTGCTTTTCTTTTGTGATTTCTTGGTTTCTCAGAAAGTTATTAGCCTCCTTCTGTTCCATTCTAAGTTTGAGAGAACTATTTTCTTCAGTGAGCTTTTGAACCTCTTCTTCTATTTGGCTCATTCTGCTTTTGAAAGCATTCTTCTCCTCATTGGCTTTTTGAACCTCTTTTGCCACTTGAGTTAGCCTATTTTTCAAGGTGTTACTTTCTTCAGTATTTTTTTGGGTCTCCAAATGGGTATTGACTCCTTTTCATGCTTTCCTTGCTTCTCTCTCATTTCTCTTCCCAGTTTTTCCTCCACCTGTATAACTTGATTTTCAAAATCCTTTTTGAGCTCCTCCATGGCCTGAACCCATTGGATATCTATTTTGGATGCTTGGGATACAGAGGTCTTGATTTCTGTGTCTTTCCCTCATGGTAAGCATTGTTCTTCCTCATCAGAAATGAAAGGAGGAAACATCTGTTCACCAAGAAAGTAGCCTTCTATGGTCTTTTTTTTCTTCCCTTTTCTGGGCATTTTCCCAGCCAGTTACTTGACTTCTGAGATTCCTCTCCACCCCCTCCTAGATCCTCCCAGTTAGTGCTTGGGGTCTGAGATTCAAATGCTACTCCCCAGCCTCAGGGCTTTCAGTGGTGGGCAGGGCTGCTATTCAGTGTGAGAGATTAGGTTCAGGTTCTCAGGTGGGGGCAGGGTCACCTCTCAGGCTCAGTTCCCTCAGGGGCTTTATGTGGAAACCTTCAGTAATGGATCTGAGGTCCTGCCTGCTCTGAGAGTGCTGCTGACTTTGCTTCTGCCACCTGAGGGGGCCTGAGTTATGGAGACAACCTGCTCCCCTCTAGGCCAGCCCAGAAGTCTCTCTCACTGACCTGTAGCACCTGTGGGTGGAGGTACCTTTGCGTCTGCCAGAGGTTCCATCCCTGAAGCCTGCTTGGATCTGCTCCTCTTGGGGCCACGCAGGCAGGGCAGGGCATGGCTAGGCTCTGCATTCCAGCGTGTAATGGACCTTTGGTGGCAGTTGTTCAGGGTTCTCTGGAATGGAAATCTCCTCCACTGCATTGCTGCACGGCTTCCACTGCTCCAGAATTTGTGGGGAGTTCTTTTTACAGGAAATTTATGGGCTGTGGATTAGGAGCTAGCATATGTGAGTCTTTCTGCTCTGCCATCTTGGCTCCTCCCCCCTATATCTTTTTCTAAGACAGATAGTAAATACCAAAAGATCTTTTGTCTAAAATGTCCTGGGCGTCAGTTATACCTTATACTAGTGTTTTTATTACAATGAGTTTTATGTTTGCATCAGGAGAATAGAAAATACTTATTTACAGTAATCAAAAGGAGGGAAAGAGTGTAACCATAAAAATGAGAGACAAATTGAAAGGAAAGGCTACAGAGTGGTTATCAGAGACTGCTTGTCATCAAAGACTTCATCACAGACTGAGCAAGAACCAAGTAAGACAAACTAATTGCCAGAAGAGTAATATGCTTATTGAATAACCCAGAAATAGAAGATAGATGTTAGCAATTAAGACAGGAGAATACCAAAAACAGACAAGTTAGCAGTAAATAAAGCACCAGAAACCACTGAAGTATAAAGAAAGCTAAGACATATGACATACATACACACACACATATATATATATGTACATACACATACATGCACACATAGGTATATATATATATGTGTGTGTGTGTGTGTGTGTGTATGTCAATGAAACTAAAACAATAAAGTTAATAAATTAACTAAGTAAAATATCATCGGGTTGATAGACTAAAACTACTTTATTAGCTGTCACAGAAAGAGTAAAATCGGTCAGAAGTCATGGAAAGTAATTGAACAATAGGATTTTAAAGTGATAATTAGGACTTAAAATTCAGACAATATTCTAATGTTCAAAGAGTCAAATTTTGTTTCTCTTTAATGGACAATGGAGGATGTAGTTTATCTAGGACACACTTGACTTTCCTGTTAGTATCCTTATCATTTTTTTGTTTTTCTTAACTAAGGATTTTGCTGGTATATAAGGTTGGGTTTGTTTGGTTTTACCTTTTTTTTTTTTTTTTGGATTATAAAAATTATTTGTTTACATGGTATCTTTATTTACACTATCCTAGCTAGATTTGAGAGGATAACCCTTTTAGGCCACCAAAACTTAATCAAATCTGCAAACTAGAGAAGGTGTTAAACTATATATTCTACCTTTACCTAAGCTCTTGGGTAGTTGGGGAATGGAGCAGAGGAAGTTGTATATGTGAAGAGACTGTGGGAAGTGTGTGTGTGTGTGTGTGTGTGTGCGTATGTGTGTTCTCAGATTGGTCTTTAGTAGTACTCTCACCCTCTCTAGAGACTTGCCACAGGAGAGGAAATCACTGTCGAAGGGAATCCATTGTCCTACAACCCTGAGCCTGATTTTTCCAATTTATTGAGGGCAAAGACAGAATTGAATGGAAGTTGTTGCATTTCCCATGTTGACAAGGGTCAGAGCAAAAAGACGAAAAATGCAGGCTGTGAAAAAGCTGATGAATGGGGACCCTGAGATAAGTCAAGTTAGAAGCTTCATCAGAGCATAGGAGCAGCCAGGCAAGAAGGGAGCAGTAGACAGCATAAGCTATACTCAAAGGAATAGATTGTGAGAGCCAACACTGTCTTCACTGACTTCTGCCATCCCTCACTTTGACTAGAGAGGGATCTTGATCTTGCATAGGTCTTGCCTTACTGGAGTATGAGTCTTTTGGAGAAATCTATAGGGTCTCTTATCTGGAAACGTCAAAATCCCAAAGCCTCAGTTATTTTACACTTTCTCCTCCATTCTTCACACACATTGGAAATCATTTCTTCCTCACCATTGGCTCCTAATATCCCAGGATTCTTTTAAACAATAACTCAGGTGACACCTTCTTCTCTGGACCTTTTACAACTGGGGAAATCAAGGCTCAGGAATAGTACATAACTTTCCTAATGTCACAAAGTTAGAAAAACGTGAGCTTTAAAAAAATCATCAGAGGGGGAGGAGGGAGGAGCCAAGATGACAGAGTAGAAAGACTCACATATGCTAGCTCCGAATCCACAGCCCATAAATTTCCTGTAAAAAGAACTCCCCACAAGTTCTGGAGCAGTAGAATCCACACAGCAATGCAGTGGAGGAGATTTCCGTTCCAGAGAGCCCTGAAAAACCAACCTCAAAAGTCCGTCACACACTGGACAGTGGAGCCCAGCCCTGCCCATACGGCTCTGAGAGGAGCAGATCCGAGCAGGCTTCAGGGATAGAACCACCAGTGGCCGCGAAGGTCCCTCCACTCACAGGTGCTACAGGTCAATGAGAGAGACTTCTGGGCTGGCCAAGAGGGGAGCAGAGTGTCTCCATGACTCAGGTGCCCTCAGGAGGCAGCAGTGGAGACAGGGATACCAGCAGACCCGGGCTCCCCAAGCAAGCAGGAGCTCCACTCCATTACTGAAGGTCTCCGCATAAACCTCCTGAGGGAACTGAGCCTGGGAGGCAGACTTGCCCCTACCTGAGAACATGAATTTAATCTTACCCTGAATAGTAGCCCTGCCCGTTGCTGAAAGCCCTGAGGCTGGGGAGCAGCATTTGAATCTCAGACCCCAAGCAATAGTTGGGTGGATCTAGGTGGGGGTGGAGAGGAATCTCAGAAGTCAAGTAACTGGCTGGGAAAATGTCTAGAAAAGGGAAAAAAATAAGACCATAGAAGGTTACTTTTTTGGTGAACAGATGTTTCCTCCTTTCAATTCTGATGAGGAAGAACAATGCTTACCATTAGGGAAAGACATAGAAGTCAAGGCCTCTGTGTCCCAAAACATCGAGAATAGATATCCAATAAGCTCAAGCCATGGAAGAGCTCAAAAAGGATTTTGAAAATCAAGTTATATAGGTGGAGGAAAAACTGGGAAGAGAAATGGGAGAGATGCAAGAAAAGCATGAAAAATGGGTCAATACCTTGTTAAAGGAGACCCAAAAAAATGCTGAAGAAAATAACACCTTGAAAAATAGGCTAATTCAATAGGCAAAAAAGGTTCAAAAAGCCAATGAGGAGAAGAATGCTTTCAAAAGCAGAATGAGCCAAATGGAAAAAGAGGTTCAAAAGCTCACTGAAGAAAATAGTTCTCTCAAAATTAGAATGGAACAGATGGAGGCTAATGACTTTATGAGAAACCAAGAAATCACAAAACAAAACCAAAACAATGAAAAAATGAAAAAGAATGTGAAATATCTCATGGGAAAAACAAGTGACCTGGAAAATAGATCCAGGAGAGACAATTTAAAAATTATGCGACTACCTGAAAGCCATGATCAAAAAAAGAGCTTAGACATCATCTTTCATGAAATTATCAAGGAAAACTTCCCTGAGATTCTAGAACCAGAGGGCAAAATAAGTATTGAAGGTATCCATCGATCACTGCCTGAAAGAGATCCAAAAAGAGAAACTCCTAGGAACATTGTGGCCAAATTCCAGAATTCCCAGGTCAAAGAGAAAATATTGCAGGCAGCTAGAAAGAAACAACTCCAGTGTTGTGGAAATACAATCAGGATAACACAAGGTCTAGTAGCTTCTACATTAAGGGATCGAAGGGTGTGGAATAGGATATTCCAGAAGTCAAAGGAACTAGGCCTAAAACTAAGAATCACCTACCCAGCAGAACTGAGTATAATACTTCAGGGGAAAATATGGTCTTTCAATGAAACAGAGGACTTTCAAGCATTCTTGATGAAAAGACCAGAGCTGAAAAGAAAATTTGACTTTCAAACACAAGAATGAGAAGAAGCATGAAAAAGTAAACAGCAAAGAGAAGTCATAAGGGACTTACCAAAGGTGAACTGTTTACATCCCTACATGGAAAGACAATATTTGTAACTCTTAAAACTTTTCAGTATCTGGGTAGTTGGTGGGACTACACACACGCATACACATACACATGCACATGCACATGTACATGTGTACATGTGCACACACATACACACATGCATGCACACACAGAGACAGCACAGAGTGAATTGAATAGGATGGGATCGTATCTTAAAAGAAATTAAGATAAACGGTGAGAGAGAAATGTAGTGGGAGGAGAGAGGGTGAAATGGAATGGGGTAAATTATCTCTCATTCAAGAGGCAAGCAGGAGACATTTTAGAGGAGGGAAAAAGGAGAGCTGAGAAAAAAACATGAAGTTTACTCTCATCACATTCAACTAAAGGAAGGAATAAAATGCACACTTGTTTTGGTATGAAAACCTATCTTACAATACAGGAAAGTGGGGGAGAAGGAGATAAGCAGGGTGGGGGGGATGATGGAAGGGAGGGCAATGGGAGGAGGGAGCAATTTGAAGTCAACACTCAGGGAGGGACAGGATCAAAAGACAGAATAGAAACAATGTTGGGCAGGATAGGATGGAGGGAAATATAGTTAGTCTTATACAACACAACTCTTATGGAAGTCATTTGCAAAACTACACAGATATGGCCTATGTTGAATTGCCTACCTTCCCAAGGGAATAGGTGGGGAGGGAGGGATGGGGAGAATTTGGAACTCAAAGTTTTAGGAACAGCTGTCGAGTATTGTTGTTGCTACTAAGAAATACAGTTAATGGGGAATAGAAAGTCATCTGGCCCTACCTGACAAAAGAGAAGATGGGGACAAGAAAAGGGAGGGAGGATAGAAGAGAGGTCCTATTGGTGATGGGGGAAATTAGAATGCTCAGTGTATTGGGGTGGGGGGAGGGAACAAATGGGGAGAAAATTTGGAACCCAGAATTTTGTGAAAATGAATGTAAATAGTTAAATAAATAAATTTATATTAAAGATGCAAAAAAAATCATCAAACTCTAACATTCAATTTCAGAATTATTTTAAAGATAAACATATGCCACACCATAGATCCTAGCATTTCTATCTGTCTTTAGGAGTAGACTAGATTTATAATTTCACTGATATAGTGAACTCTAGAGTGAAGAAACTCCCACAAGGTAAATATGGCCTAGGATTTCTCTGCTATTTAAAGTCTTAGAAAGTTTCTAAGAGAAATAAAATAACTGACTTGCCCAGGTCATATAGTATGTGCCACAAGGGACCCTTGAACCCAAGTCCTCTGGGTTGAAGGGTAGATACTTTTTCATCTTGCCATATTTGCTCTCAGTAATTACTAGTGCTAATTAAGATTGCATTGATATCCAAAGGAAGTTGATAATGCACCTACTTAATTTAATTAATTAAAAACATAAAAATTCAAATATATGTATTTTGTGCATATATTATAATTATTATATATAATATAATCCATTATTATATTTAATAATTATATTAATGGATTATATTATGTTAATATAATAATGGATTATATTATGTTATATATGGATTAATATAATTATTAGTTATACATAAATTATAATTTACATGTTAGTAATGTTAGTAATAGATCAAAGGTATCACACAAACATACAACATATGTATTTTATCACATACACATGGAGGTGAACACAAACATATATACATACTCATGTGCAAACACCTACACACACACACACAAGAAACACTCCTTTTCTCCATTATTTCTCTTCATTCGGCCATGCACTTCAAATATCAAATTCCTGTCTTTTTCATAGAAACTAACAGATATCAAAACATACCCTTTCTGCAAATGAGTGCTAATGCTCAAATATATGTTTCAGAAATGTTTTTTTCCAGAATACAGATATAAAAAGAATGAGTGGAATATGTCAGAAAAATGGGAGGATATTGACAAATGTTTATGATCTTCTAACATCCAAGATGATTTGTATTTTTATGTGTGATGCATGCACACACACTCACTCACACACATACACACACACACACATATATATATGTATATATGTATATAATCATTTACAGCTACAAGAAAATTCTACAGCATGAGAAGGTCTTTCTATGCATAGATCCTTCTCAGAAAAATAACTTCAAATTCTACTGTTAATGAAAGGCTAATTTTGTTTTCAGTCAAATGTCATGTATAAACACAAACTCTATAAAAATGTGATTATAAAAGCACTTAGGTTCTACATTTAAAATGGGAAATTATAGAGGTTAATCAGCACAAATATACTTGACCAGAATGGAACATAACCTTTCTAAAATAGCTTGCAACCTTTGTTCCTTCATTCTCTGTTGATGAATGCTTATACAAGTACCCAATTAGTGAGTGTAGTAAAAGTTATAGACCACTGAAGAGGAATCCCTATAAAGAAAATGTAGCAAACAAACTAGGTGAGTCATTAAAAAGAAAAAAAAATATTGATTAAAGCAATTAATTTCATTGTCAATTAGTTTATTTGAATATTTAGCTATTAAATAAAAATAAATTTATTCAATAATTGAAATAATTAAATTAAAAAGAATGCCTTGACCTTGGTACATAAAATAAGATAAAGGAAAATTATGCATGTATATGTCTATATATCTACATGTATGTTACTATATACAGAGATATGTAGATATGTATGCATTATGAGATCAGATTAATTGTGAAGAAACATATTAGAATTGCTATACATCCTTATCAATGTTATTGCCTTGATGTCAGTATATTCGAAACTATACATTTATTCCAAAGATGTTACCACTCTCCAATACATTTTTTTTATTCCCTCTCAAACTAATTCCCTGATTTTAGAAATGTTCAACAGTGACTTGTTTTCATTCCTGAAGACTGTATTGCTCACCTTTGGAAGTGGCCAAACATCATTCAGAGCTATGATCTGTAAATGCAATAAGTAAACTAGTTGGAGAAGTGTTATTGATTTAAATTTTTTTCTCTTGAAGAATACTAGGCAGGATTATTAATGTGATGGTATTACTTTGCTTATGTGTGCTGTATATGTAAAGACCTATTTAAATGAGCACCTCTGTGTATTTTCTAAACATTGACAGAATTATTGGGATAAAGATATGGTTTCCAAAGCTGACTACACTGATGGACAACATACATAAATTCTAATATATTTGTTTATAAAGGTGTTTTATTACTTTCTAGTTCTACCTCATTTTTGTGGGCATGTCTATTTGCTTATACACACTCATAAATATTGATAGTTATAAAACAGAGGTTCTTAACTGTGAACTTCGTTTATCTTTTCTTTTTGATTGTTACATTTCAGCTTAGCTGGCTTGCTTTGTAATACTATGTATTTTATTTTGTGCATTTAAAAATAGTCTTCTGAGTACAGAGTCTACTCATAGGTTTAAACACACTACAAGGGAGCAAAAGACTATGATGAAAAGGAGGAAGGAAGGAAGGAGGGAATGAAGAAAGGATGGAAACAAAGAAAGAAAAGTTCTGAAGCTCTGACATAGAATGATGCAGAAAAAGGGATCAGCATTATTTTTTTCCAAAACAATAATTTTATATGAAATGTCAAGATGGTGGACACAGAATCATTCAGGGTTCAAATTATTCACATCGTTAACTCACCATTTCTCAACTCTTAGCCTGAGTGCATGTTTAGACTTTGTGTAAGTATAAAAGTGATCGATAAAGTCAGTCAGTGAAATGACTCAGGGCACCTCTCAACATCCATTATTTTAATAAGTCTTCCCCCTCCACAAAAAACTTTGTTTTTCTTGCAATTCAGTGATTTTCAATCACGTTTGACTCTTTCTGACCCTTTTGGGATTTTCTTGTCAATGCTACCACAGTGATTTGCTATTTCCTTATCCAGATCATTTTACAGATGAGAAAACGGAGGCAAGCCTGGTTAAGTGACTTTCTCACTTATTATCAAAGTTAATAAGCATCTGAGGTCAGATTTGAACTCAGGAAGACAGGTCTCCCTCACTCCAGACCCAGTGCTCTATCCACTATACCAACCTAGTAGTCCTCCAAAACAAATGCATCTATTCAATTTTCTGGATATTTGAATAGAATTGTATTTGCAACTACCTCATTTCTAAAATCAAATCAATTTTCCACTCTACTTGCTAAGGTGGACCCAACCTTCATAAGATATAGACACATATCAGCACAGCTAAGGCACATTTATTCTAGTACTAATTTTATTAGGCAGGCAGAAGCTTTGTATGTATTTTTTGCAATAGGTAGGGAACTGAGTTCCCATGTGGCATGAATGAGTGCAAGGGACATGTGAAGTTTTCACCAATTCCTTTTTTATATATGAATTCAATGACTTATTGTTTAGATTGTGATTTAAGTATAACTGGGCCCTTCTCAATCCCTGTCTCCTAGCTGGCACAGATATATCTGCCTACTTCCAGTGAATCTGGCCATTTGCTTAATGGGAAAAGTTTATGGCACAGGGTGCCACAATTGTAAAGAAGAGTTGACTTTTGACTCAGCAATCAATCAGGGGTCCTGTATCTTCCACCTTCTCCCCCACTCCCCAAAGCAGTCATAAAATATCAATGTACATACTTAGAGTGCTGGGAGTTAAATATTTTTTGCCAAGTTAAGTACATATATTATCTCATTTGTTCTTTGGAAAAATTCTGTGAGATGAGTAGTACGTACTATAATTCCCATTTTACTGATGAGGAAACATGTTCAGATAGGTTAATTGACATGATTCCACTCACATAGTCATTAAGTTGTAGGACTTGGATTCAAAATCTTACTTCTTGATTTCATGTCTCACTTTGTTTCCACAATACCCTGCTCTTCTCTTTTGTGTATAATATAAATTAATATGAATGTTTGTAAGGCTGCACACCTAATAATCTATAATACTTTAGCTGCTATATTAATGAGGTTCTTTCATGCCGAAAAGATACATTTTTTTGGAGGGGGGAAGGTGAGGCATTTGGGGCTAAGTGACTTGCTCAAGGTCACATAGCTAATGTCAAGTGTCTGAGGCCCCATTTGAACTTAGGTCCTCCTGACTTCAGGGCCTGTGTTCTGGTGTTCTATTCACTGCATCACCTACTTAACCCCCCCCCCCCACAAACCCCCTGCCTTTTAAAAAATTTAAATGGTAATAAGTCTGTGGTCTGATTCTCCTTCGCTGCTCTTAGCTACCTTGAGTAAGTAACCTAAAGTCTCTGCTCTTTAGTTTCCTCATGTGTGAAATGAACATATTACTTAAATAATTGATCTCACAATGACATGATATGTATCATGCAATTTGTAAACTGAAACACTTTATAAATACCCCTTAGTCATTACAGATAGTTACTTAATCTGTCAAATAATACAATTCTCTCTAGAGTTTTACCAGCAAAAGGGGCTTGCAGAAGAGAGGGGAAACATACATATAATAATGAGATTTCTGTTTGTTGCAAATTCTTATTGTATTTTCTTGCAAATCAGTTTTTCTCCTACAGATAAATAAGTACAATACATTTGCCTTTAGAAAGTATAAAACTAAACTGATTTTTTAAAAAGATAACTAAATACATGGCTTTCCTCTTCTCAGGACTTACTATCCTCCTTGATTTTGGAAATTAGATCTGTATATCACAAAGGCTAAGTCTGGGTCCCTTTTCAAAACATAATAATAACACAAAGCACGTGCTTTTTCTTCATCACATGAATCCTAAGCTTGATTAGACTTACAAAAGGTCTACAATGCCACAGGAACAGCTTTGGAAAAATAGAATCAGTGATTGCTTCTAAGTATTAGCTGTTGCCAGATGACTTTTAAATCCCCTGCAAATGGCTGGAAGTCACAAAGATTTATTTGCTTCTGTGAATCCCCTCTAAAGTCACCTTTGAATGTGTAGATCAACACGACTGGCTCCTAACTCTTGATAAAAGGAATGGGTTTGCAAAAAGAAAACAGTATCAGAAAACAAAAAGTCCACAAATCTTCACCGAACAAAGTAATTCAATATGTCTCTACAACATTCACCATGTACAAGAAAAGAGTTAGGGAGACTAAAAATTCTTTGTCATATCCTTCCATGACAATTGAAGCCCCTTAAATGCAAGGCCTTGCTTTGTTTATTTCTGTATCCTCATAGCCTACCACAGTCCCTTAACCTAGAGCATGCTTAGAAAATCTTTCTTGAGTGGGAAATATATATGTGACATATATATGTGTGTGTTTGTGTGTATTTCTAATTCAATGTATATGTATATAATATACATAGACTATCCCTTCAGTATCCATACACATATGTGCATGCATGTATATGTATACATATATAAAAACATATATACATATTATAAATACACATGTGCATATACACTCATGCATACACAGACATACATATAGTCTCAAGTCATAGGCCCCTTAGCCTCCTTTTTCCTTCACATGATGCCCTCTGTGTCTGTTTTTCAGCATTGGTTTAAATTGGAACATTTTACTATAGAAAGAGCATTTGATGAGAAGTTATCAGAAAGTGAATCAGTTATAGGGATACCTAGTGTTCTATACACCTAGTATATTCTATCTAAATTAGGAGACACTGATGAAAATGTGGCTGAGAAAGGACTTAGGAAAATTAGGTATCATTTTCTGTGAATCCCAACTGTTTGAGAGAGTTGCCACAGTCTTCACTAATTCAGGTAAGCCTTGGGATGCATAAAGCAAGGCCATATTGGTTAGAAGGGTGAGGAATATGCTCAGAGAAAGTTCAGTTCTTTGAATGCAGAAGACTGACAAATGTTTAATGAATTAAATCAAATCATTGAGGAGTTTGTGATGGCCTCCAGCTTTTTCTCACCAGCAAATCAGTTCTGTTGTTAATAATCATAATGATAGCCAATGTTAATATAGTACTTATTATTTGCCAGTCACTGTGCTAAGTGCTTTAAAATTATTCTTTCTCTTTTTTCAACTCTGGGAAGTAGGTGCTATTATTATCATCACTATTTTACAGCTGAGGAAACCAAAGCAAACAGAGGTTAAGTGACTTGCCTAGGGACATACAACTATTAAGTGTCTGAGATCAGGTTTGAGCTCATGTCTTTCTGACTTCAGACCAGATACTCTATTGACTGCACCACCAACAACTTATATTCCCAGAGTAATTTAAGTTTTGCAAGGGTTTTCTATAGTAACGCTCTTTGAGGTAATTGTGTATCCACTGTTATCCTCATTTTGCAGATGGAGAAAATGAAGCTTAGACAGCTTAGATGACTCGTCTTAGGTACTACAGGTAAAAAGTGGTAATTCTGGAAACTAAATCAAGTCTCATCTAATGATATTGATATATCTAATGATATTGATTTCTACAGTATGCAACATAACATCTTAAAGGGCAAGGTTCAAATTCTTTGGGCTCCATTCCATTCCTTAAGATCAAAATATTAATTCCAACATAGGAAAAGCAAAAGTTGTTTAATGTGTTAGGTCCCACAGAAGTTTTACTTGGGATCAAGGCAAAGTCAGGACTTTTCTTATTACTTTTATAAACTAACTGGAGCAGAGAATAAAACGAGGCCAAAAAAGCCAATGACTGAAAAGCAATACCAGTAGCAGACTTATATTACCTAGGGCCATACAAAGTCGATGGATGATACGGCTGAAGAAGTTGATTAGCTGGTCTCTTCATTTCTTCTCTCCTCTTGACTGTTCACTGTCATCAGTGCTACTGGATCATTAATGCAAGTTTATAACCTTCCAAGTAGCAGCACTTAACCCTTGCTTCTTGCTTTGGCTTTAGTCTCCTGCTTTGCCCACACTGTGACACTAATTATTGAAGAGGACTGCTGCATCATCATTGAAATTGAAGGTAATGTGAAGTATGGAGTCCATCAGAGCACTAATACGTGGTTTGCCAGGTTACTGAAAATGGACAAAAATGGATACATGGATAAAAGAACGCCTAATGATATTCATTGGATCACAGGCTTTAGAGGCATGAAAGACCTTTGAGATGAATTGGTCTAAACCTATCATTTTATAGATGAAGAAACTGAGGTTCAAAGAGGGGTATTAAGTGGTTACACAACCTGTAGGGAGGAGAACTTGAATTTGAACTCTGATTTTTTGGCTATATTGGTCAACCATCCCAAGTCCTTCCACTGATCTTTATGCAGCATAGTCTGAAGGTATCTCATCAATATTACATCTCTCGTCAATATCTCCTTTAGCCTATCAATTCCCTTTGAAAAATGTGGTGACCTGAAGTGAACACAATACCCTGAGTGTGATCTGACTAGAAAAGAGTACAGTGGGACTATTACCTTATATATTCTCAATACCATATCCCTATCAATATAGTCTAAGTTCTCATTTGTTTTTGACTACTATGTTTCTCTCATACTGTGCTCTCAATTCAATAAAATCCCCCAGACTGTTTCCTTACAAATTGTTTTCTAGCTGTATCTTACTCGTTTCTATACTTGTAAAGTTCCAATTATAGAACTTACATTTATCAATGTTAAATTTCTTTTTGTTTTTACCATTTAAAAAACTATTTTGTTCTATTGAAATTCATATTGCAGCACTTCTTAAAACTGTGGGTTGTTAAGAAGCACTGACAGGGTTTAAGTTTAAGAACCCATGATTAGAGTACAAGTTCAATACATTAATTATGCCTTCTATCACAGTGAAATCTGTAAATTTGATCAACAATATTCTACATATGCCTATTTCTATGTCAATGATCACTATGCCAAAGAGAATAGGATAAGGAAAGACAGCTAGTATAGTCCATTTTCAGTCTCCTGCCAAACTGATTTTGATCCATGATCAATGTTTGGATTTGTCCATTCAAACATTTCTGAATCCTCTTAAAAATACCATCATATTTGTTAGATTGCTGTAGTCCCACCTTAACTCCTAAATATCTGTCTGACATTCATCCATTCATTTATAAAACAAAGATTCCATAGTAATTGTGGCATTCTATTTATCGTGGCCACTATTCTGATTTGAGAAAGGCAGCAAAATGCACTTTGAAACTATTAATCATATTTCTGATCTGTATTTGAGAGTTAAGTCAAGTGAAGTCAAATCTTGAATTAGGAAGCAGAGTAAAATTATTTATTATGAAACTCAAAGCTTCTTGGAGCCTCATAAATTTCTGGCTTTATAGGAGAGTGACAAGTAAACAGGAAAACTTGGTTCAGTTGTCTATTTATTCATTATTAATCTAAATGAAATCTACTCTGCCTTGTTCTAGCACTATATTTACAGCATCTGCTCAATAGCCCTGCCCTTATCTCTCTGGACCATGTCACTATGCTCAATAAGATTCCCATTTGCTACACAGGCCATGCTCAGGGAAAGTCATTCTCTAATCCTCCTGTTGAACAGCATTATTTGCTGCATTGCATTTAATGCACATAATTCTTGTCTTCAGAAGAAGTTGTCAGTGGTGGATAAAAATCTCATTGTTGAGACAGAACAAGCCTGGGATGTTACACAAAGTGCAAACACATCTCTTTTGATATTATTCTATTCCAACAGCACACAATACTACCTTTTTATTGAATATGGGAAAAGCAAGATGATCATTCCAAGGAATTCTTTTGTCTGAAGTAACAGACTAGGTCAGTGTTAATCCAATGGGTTTTGTTACTTCTGATTATAACTCTTGAAATGGAAAACAGGCTTATTTGCTAATGTCCAAATCACGAAGGGACATGTTCCACCACCTACAATCAGGCAAAATCTCTGTCTGATGACATAGGAAAGAGGATGAGAAAATATTACTTCACTCATAACTCAATGGTCATGAACACTCTCTGACTAGGAAAATAAGAAAACTATGTTTCCTTTAAAAAAAGCAAGAACTCAAAATCTACTATATATATATATATATATATATATATATATATATATATATATATATATATATATTCTTTTTTCTCCTCAGTTAAGTTGGTGATGTCAAAAGTGTTGTCATTCCTTATAGCTTGAATTGGGCTCAAAGAATTTGCTTTGCATTAAAATCTATTTTTTGAAACTTGCAATCCCATTTTCAAATGGAAGCTACTCTGTTTTAATAACTTTATGAGTCTGATCTCTAATATTTTTATGATATGCCCCATTTGCTGGGAGTTGCCAAAGTGTCCTTTATTCTGAATTCCTTATGGGCACTGAGTTGATGATAGAGTTTATTGAAATCTTTTTGTTAAAGGTCCTGCCTACCCCTAGTTCAAATTCTAGTTAAATAAATCATTACGGCATAAAGATGGCCCTGGGGCCTTTGAGGTGCTGCAAGTAGAGGACAAGCACTAGCAGCAACTCCCAATCTAGAAAGACATCAAGCCTAGGTCAGGAAGTGACTGTCATTTGAGGACAAAGCTATTTCATTCTGATTCAATTGGGGGAAACAAAAGAAAAAATGTTAAAGTATCTAAGATTTACTCTACATGTGAGATTTATTCCTGAGTCAGGCTCCTGTACAGAGTAAGACCATCAATGTAACTAAAATAGAATTAGTGAAAAAAAAGAATAAGGAAAAGATATGACATTCAATTATAGTTAAATAAGTTACTGGAAATCTTCAATGTGAAATAGAAAGTAGAAATAGCTTCAATACCTAATATAAAAATTTCATCATGAGATTTAAACAATGCAAATTAGTAGTCACTAAAAACTAGAGCAGTCTTCGTCTGCAAACATTTCATTTTTTTATCAGATGTTGAGATGTAGGCCAAAGGCAACACTGGTTCATAATATAAACTCATATGTAAGACTTTATAAAGAAGGATAATGGACTATCATGAACAACGTAATTTCATAAAACACAGAGAAGTAATAAAAAGTAAAAGTAGTTCAAAACAATCTTGGCAAGGTATCAAATCAAGCAAAGTAATCCCCAGGACATTCAAGAAGGAAAACAAGAACCTTAAAAAGAAGAAAAACATTTCTAAAAAGATTTAAGTGGCTTTCTACAAAATAATGGAGAGGGCATAACCACTGGATTTTGATCCTTATTTCACAGTTAGGAATAACAATAAAATGAACGAATATGGGGAAAATAAGCTTATTTACACCATACGCACATAGAAAATATACAAGCTGGGAGATATACACATTTGTTAGGGGGCTGAGGTTCAATTTTACGAGCTATCTGATGGAAGAAAGATACTAAAACTTAAAAACAAAAACAGAGCACTTTAGAACTTATTATTTTTTAAAAGGTGACCAGTAACGACAAAATTTTATGTTCAATCAACGAACAACCATTTATTCTTTGGGCCAGGTGATGCACTAAATTATGGGATTATAAGAAAGTAAAAAAACAGATCTTCCTCTCAAGGAGCACAAAGGGAACCCACTGTAAAAGGAAACCAAAGTACAAAAATAACTAGGTACATACAAGATATAGTTAAAGGAAATGGAAGGTAATCTCAGAGGTGAGAGCACTAATATGTTTAGGGACCAGTAAAGATCTTCTGCAGAAAGTAAGATTGAGCTACGTCTTGAAAAAAGCTAGGAAAACCAAGAAGCATAGGTGAGGGGACACATTTCTAGGCATGGGGGATGGCCAGTGCAAAGGCCTGGGGATATTATGGGAAGTATTTTATTTAATAAACCCCAGGGAAACTGATGTAGACATAATTTAGAGAGATGATGATGACATTAGTGTAAGATTGAAAATATAAGAAAGAATCAGGTTATGAAGAGTTTTAAAATGTCAAACAGGAGGATACATTTCATCTTGGAGGTGATATGGAGCCCTTGAAATTTTTAAGTGACACAGTCAGACCTGTACTGAAGAAAGATTACTTTAGGTTCATATGGTAATATCAATTCCAGAATCACACTATGAACAATGGGTTGGGTGGTCTGCGGTCAGAGGAAGGGCATAGGCTATGCCCTCTGCACCCATGTAAAGCATAGGGAAGGGACTGCACCAAGAGGCATAGCCACAACAAAGATATTTTGAAAACTATGAGCTGTGATTAAGGCTAAGGAACACCTCGTATAGTTTCTGCTTTAAGAAAAAGACAGAGCTGTTCAGTGATGCTAAAAAGCCCTTCTATTGGCCAATTTGTGTATTGTGATAATAAATCTCAGCTCAGCACTGGTAACACCCTCGAAGATGGCATTTTGCCCAAAGTTGCCATTCTGTGCTATCTAAAACAAAAGCTGGGTGACCTGTGCAAACTTGCCTAGGCTTTCAGAAATTATGCCATAGTGATCTCCCACAATCCTGAAACCAATAAAACATTGGCGAAGCTACTTTCAGGCTTTAAAAAACTGATTGTCTTAGAAAATAGAGTGGTACTTGTTATTGTTGGAGGAAAGTCATACTGATAAACTCATCCTTAAGTAAGATAATATTTACTGCAAATAAAGCACCCAGGGGATCTGATGGCCACGTGTCTGAGATGTAGCCATGAGCCCTATGGAACAGTCTTTTAGAGGAAGTAATCAACAGCATTTTGGAAAATGATCCATCATTTGAAGACACATCTCAGCTGGATTCAAGGTCAACTTCATTGTTGCCAAGTATAATAGCCAGCTCTGAGCTACCAAGACAGTACAGAAGGAGCAATAAAGACCCAGAATTCTGACAAGAAATATTCGTTGGAGAAAAAAAAGAAGAAAACTCTTAGCAGATTACTGGAAAATAGACTGGAATGAGGAGAGACTTGGTACAAATATCAGTTAGAAGGCTACCACAATAGTTCAAGTAAAGAGATGAGACCCTGAACTATGCATGACTAGTTATTATGTTATATTGCAATTCTTCTTTCACTATGGCAAGTGTCAAACCAACCTCCTCTCCTAGTTTCCCACAGTCCCCCAATCCCACACTCTTAATTCTCAAAATAAAAATGAATAAGAGCTCATTCATCCCTGAATCTGACATATTCTTACAAAGAATTTAAATCTTGCAGTATTTCATTCATTTTGTATAGATATAGATCGTATGGAGAGTATTAGCAATGAGGTCACAGCTCAACCTCAATGGTTGTTAACATTCTATTGTCCCCAGAACTATAACTAGAATTTTTTTCATCTGGGACAAGTTATTGGGGTCATATACAGAAAACAGTCTAACTGCACAGTAGGACTGTGGTGGTTTTGTTATTCAGTGATACTAAACCTCATCTCCATATGATTAGCGGGAAGGTGGAAGACAAACACTGCATCAACAAGAGCCTGGCTATGACTGCTTGGGAAGACAAGGGTCAATTCTGGTGAAGAATTGTGTGAAGCAAGGCATAGGGATGTTGTGTTCTGTAAATAGTGAGGGTTGAGGGTGTGTATACACTCCTGAGAAAGTGGGTCTTTCAAATCTTGATTCTCTACAACAAAGCACCATTCACACCCTGCCCCAACATGCATGGCTTTGACTATCTCTTTCAGATTGCTCCCCCAAAACTTTGTGGTAGTTTCATCACTCAGATGTAATTGTGCACATTCTCAATGTACTGGCATGTTCCAGAAACTCTGTATATTGTCTACACTGAATCAAGAGTGAATTTTGCCTGAATATTCTTAGCCCGCAACACACACATAGATCCTGAGAACACACTCTCATCACAACCTCTGACTCTCCCTTTATGCTACTGTACCCACAGTGTCACAACTGTTCTCCTCAAAACACTAATTCACAAACACCAGTTGTAGAGTATCTTCCTAGCACTTCCTAGCACTATACCTTGTGGAATTGGAGAGATTCTACTTTCATTGTCATTTGAAGTCATGCCAGACACAGCATGAGATGTGAAGGGGGCATTCTCTTCCCTCTCAGTTGTCTTCTCAGTGTCCTGAAATCTGAAGAATCTGTGATAACAGCACTGGGGATACTTCATCTCTCAATATGGATTTCAAGTCCTCGATACCTTCTTAAGTATAATAAAGTATTATTAAGCATCATCATTGTACTTTATTAGGTAGGTGCCACAATTCTTCTCAGGCAGAAAAACAAACAAATAAAACCACCACTCACTATTAGGTTTTTGTTTGGTTCCATGAACTTAACTGGACTGCCCTTCAGGCAACAACTGTATAGATAATTGGCCCTCATACTCAAAGCTTTTCCAGCTTTACAGGATTGATTAGAGCTGCTACTCTCTCATCTTAGTCTTAGAAAACTCCAAGTCAGTCTCATATATGGAAGAGGAAATCATCAATTTATAAGACTTAAAATCAAGATCTGGAAAGTTATAAGAGTATTTTCATTTTACTGAAGAAACCTAAATCCCAGGAAGATCTAACCACAAGCTAGCTATCACAATCTTATTGAAGTCTAATTCATAATTACACAGAATAAACTGAAAAAAAAAATCTCTTAAAGTAAAATGTTAATCTGTCATATTCAGTTCTGACCTTATTGATAACTTTGCTGAAAGTTTAATTTCAAAATATCTATTGTTAATCCCTCCCATGACTCTGAAATATTTTATGTGTTGTCTGAACTTTAATTATAGGCTACAAGTAGAAAAAAGAACAAACAAAATAACTGGCAGCGTGCCCAAGAGGCTAAACTGCCAACTTGTTTTAATCACCTACCTTGTATTTACTTTTTCTTCCTGACATTTGCCAAGAAGTCGTGTTGCTAAGAATTCAGTTAAAATTTCACTTTATTGAAACAGATGAGGATCTATTTCAATACAATGAGCATCTTTGCCCAAGTGAATCATGGGGTAACTTCACAAATCCGTTGCTGGTCTCTGGACTTATAAATGGACCAAATGATAGGAGCAACTCTTTGAAGGAGTTGCACTGAAGATTCTCAGAATCACCTCAAGTGATTTCCTTTAGGAAGCAAACCACAATTATTTCGTGGGGGGAGGTTGTCTCTGGGGAAGACTTGATCATTAAAAATAACTGGCTTACTTTCTCATTTCTCAAAATTTTACCAACAAAATCATTACCTTGGCCATCATCATCATTATCATCATCACCATCATCTAATCAGAGACAGATCATAAAATTATCTCAGAAGTCATCTAATACAAAGTTTATCTGAAGTGAAAACTCACATACAAAATCTATAAGAACTGGTTGTTCATAAACGGCTTCAAAATACCCTAATAGTTCTAACTATTCAGAAGCTTCGTTTAATTGATTTTAAACTTCCCTCCCTTCAGCTTACATCTACTGATTAATTCATCAATAAACAAAAGTGTAAAACATTTATTACATTTTTGGGCACTGTTCTTAGAACCGGGGAAGAAGAAAAAGAAGGAAATATAGCCCTGATTCTGCAGGAGCATACCTTCCATTTAAGGGAGAAAATAAGCAGAAATAGTATATTAATGATACACTCAAATTAAATTAGAGAATAGCAAGTACACCACTATGTCTAGAGAGTAAAGTGCATGGAGGGAAGTAATATGTAAAAAGACTAAAAATATAGAAAAGATGCTAAGTTGTGAAGAACCTAATTTTGTGCCCCCCAAAATAAATATTGTCACATAATTAAGGAATTACTATTCAAAACAAGTCTTATATTCCCCATTTAGAAATGGGCATCCCAAGTAGGGTGTATAGGGCGATGTTAGAAGGAAGGGCAAATGGAAGGAAGGAGTAATTAGATGTAAACTCTTGGGGAGGGACAAGGTCAAGAGAGAGAATAGAATAAATGAGGCAGGTTAGGATGGAGGAAAATATAGTTAGTCTTTCACAACATGATGTTTATGGAAGTCTTTTGCATAACTACACACATATAACCTATATTGAATTGTTTGTCTTTGCATTAGGGATGGGTGGGGAGAGAGGAAGGGGGAGAAGTTGGATCACAAAATTCTAAAAATGAATGTTAAAAATTGTTTTTACATGCAACAGGAAAATAAGAAATACAGGCAATGGGGTATCAAAATCTATCATGCCCTACAAGAAAACAGAAGCAATGGGGATAAGGGAAGGGAGTGATGTGATAGCAGGGAGGGCAGATTGGGGGAAGGGATAATCAGAATGCATGGTGTCTTGGGGTAGGGGGAAGGGAGAGATGGGGAGAAAATTTGGTACTCAAAATCTTGTGAAAATGAATGTTGAAAACTAAAAATAAGTAAGTAGATTAAAAAGAATAATGGGCATCTTCAAACATTCAGAGAAGCAGAGCCCACCTTAAGTTTCTCCCTTTAGGGATAGAAAGAACTCATAGCGGTAAATTCTTCTTTTACAGATGACTATGTCTAGAAACGTATTCATATTAAGAGAGGAGATTAATAAAAACTTCAATAGGCCTCCTAAAATAGATTAAAATAGGTTCACCTTAGATGTGTTTTGGAATTGTTTTATTTTTCTTCCCTCATATGTCATGGAGACATTATTAATCAAGAAAGACTGTCTGAAACTATGAAATCATTCAATGATAGGAAACTGAGGAAGACAGATATAGTACATTATACACTGGATTTAAAAATAGTTTGGGTTCCAATTCTGTCTCTGATAGTACCCTCCGTGTCATCTGGGGGCAGCTAGGTTATGCAGTAGACAGTATGCCAGCCCTAGAGTCAGAAAGACTCATCTTCATGAGTTTAAATATGACCTTTGATACTTACTAGTTGTGTGACTCTGGGCAAGTTACTTAACCCTGCTTGCCTCAGTTTCAAAAAGAGCTGGAGATGGAAGTGGCAAACCACTCCTTTATCTTTACTAAGAAAACTTAAGATGGGGCATAAAGAGTTGGAGAAGACTGAACAACAAAAATCTCTAAAGTTATCTTGAACAAATCTCTTTAGCTCTTTGACCTTTAAATTCCTTATCTACAGAAATGAGAGAAATGGATCAAATGATGTCTAGGGTATCCACAGTCTTTAAATTGTATAACCCAATGTCCCTCGAGAAGCAAGAAAACGTAATAGAAAATACGCCAAAATAAACTAGATTTGGTATTAAAACACCGAAATTTAAATCCTAGATCTGTTACTACTTGTGTGACCTTAAACAATAAGCCTTCCTTGTTTATTATTTTGACTTAGTGTAATCATGAATTCGGTTAGGTTAAAATATATAGCTTGTGATAATATTTTCATGAGACCTTTTATTTTTCTTTCTGTGTTTCAGTTCTACTGTCTATAAAATAAGGGGATTTTATTAGTGTCTAACTATTAGATAATTCTCAAAATCCCTTCAAACTCTGGTTCCAAGGTAAAATTGATGGAGTAAAACTTTTTCCATGTTAGAAATTTCACTTCAGACTTTTTTTTTAATTTTTAAAAATGCAGGAGTTCTTCTTGGACTTCAGTCCTTGCTTGAAAGAAGTTAAAATTTCCTTCCAAAGACTTGCCTTCTCAGAAAAGTATTTAACTTGGCAGACCAAACCATCCAGTTAAGTTTAGAACTCTAATTCAGTTTTTAGTAATCCATTGAGTTCATATATATATTATATATATATGTACATACATACATACATATATACATGTACGTATGCGCACACATACTCATGAGGATTTTATGCCTTCTGGGTTAATACTTTATATACATAGAGAAATAGAGTATCAATTTTTTCCTGTCCCAAGATCAGCCAAACTCTTTAGCTAAATAACTTAAATAAAATATAGCCTAAGCAGGTGACTTCTTGAAAATAAAGTGGAAAAATATGATCAGATGGATTTTTGCTCTATCTCAGACAGACCAGTTGTATAAAAGAAAGATCTTGAGACCACAAGTAAGAAAAAGAGGAAAACAAAAATTTACCTCAAGTAAATTAAAGAAATGAATAAGGAAGCAGAACAGTACCATCATCAACCAGTTTGAATTAAATAATTCGATTTATCTACACAAATGCCAGGTTTATTTGTATGAGATTTTTGTTATTCTTAGGCAGGGCAACTTTTTATAGTATTTAAATGTCTTATTCATCCCTTAAATAAAGGAACCAGCTCTTTCTTATCAACCTTTATTGCCTAACTGTTGCTACGAGACTTTACTATGGATAATATTTTTCTTTTTAAACTGCACAAAAGATGTGACTTTCCCAATGTTCCCTCAGTACAAATGGACAAGCAATTATTATAGCATAACTTCCCTCTTTTTGCTGTATATTGGCTTCATTCCACTATATCCTTGAAATCTTTTATATTTTTACAGAGACTTAAAATCATTATTTACTTTATTCATTAAAATCCCTCTTGCATGTCATCATATAGAAGAGAGAATCAGCACTGGTCAAAATAAAACAAAACAAAAAACCAATCTTTTACTTTGGAATAAGGAGAACAAAAGCAAAAGCAAAAATAAAAGTTATCTTCTAATAAGTTTTTCTCTTTGTCCAATACTTCCACTTTCAGGGAAAAATAAATTAGTATGAGACACAACCAACTCTTCTCTTAAATCACCATTTCTTCTTTCTTGAATTACCTTTTATTTCAGTCTCTACTCATGTATTGTTCTAGTAAATGTAACTTACATGTAAGCACATATTGCTTGTATTGTTCTCTGTACTCCCAGACCTCAGTACTACTTTTTAAACAAGACTTGAGATTACATTGAAATAAGGAAGTATTGGTAGAAAAATTCTAGAGAGGTAAAGAAATCAGTCGATAGAAGACATATACTGAACAGATGGAAGAGATAAGGGAATAGCCACTAAAGAACTTGGAAAGGTCTTCAGGAGTAAGTTGGATGTAATAATAAAAACGTTTTAGCAATAGCTAGAGTTTACATAGAGCTTATTATAGCCCAAGCACTGAAATAAATACTTTACAAATATTATCTCAGTTGGTCCTTACAACCACCTTAAGAAGTGGTTAATATTATTCCCATTTTACATATGAAGAAACTGAGGTAAATAGAGGTTAAATATGAGTCTTGAAGGAATTCAGGACAACTAAGAAGCAGAGCAAGGGCATGGGAAAAAAAAAAAAAAAAACTAGTGCAAAGGCCCAAAAATAGATGTGGATCATGATCATGGAACTGGAAATTGGCAAGTATTTCTGGAACATAGATTTTACGGAGAAGAATAAATTGAAAGAAGCCTGGAAAGATAGGAAACAGAAAGTTATGAAGTGTATTCACTAGCAAATGATAGAGTTATATTTCATCTTGGAGATGACAGAAAGGCACTGGAATTCATCGATCAGGTGAGTGACATAGTCAGACCTACATTTAAAAAAAAATGACCTTGTAATGCTATCTGTCTCCAGAGACAGAGCTGATAAACTCAGACTGCAGACAGAAGCATGTTTTCTCACTTTACTTTTTGAAGTTCTTTTTTCTTTTTCTTTTTTTTTGCAATATAGATAATGTGAAAACATATTTTGAGTGACTTCACATTTATAATTGATATCATATCACTTGCCTTTTCAAAGATTAAGTGTAGGAAGAAAGTTTGGAACTCAAACTTTTTTTTTTTAAACAATGCTTAAAATAAATAGGATTGAAAGGAGTGGGAATTGCTATGTAAATACAGTGGAAAATGTGTTGGAAATGGAATTTGTGGAAATTTGTTAGAAGGCTGTTAGGATAGTTCAATAAGGTGGTACCATGATGAGGTGAGAGAAGTGGATACAACAGACGTTGCAAAGGTAAATAATGATAAGATATGGCATTGTATTGGACATATGGATTAAATGAGATTGAGGATTCCAGTGCAATAAACATCTGGTTTATGGGCTTGTTTTGCTAGAAGGTAGTGGCATCATCCATAGAAATGAGGGAATTAAGAAGTGGGAAGTGTTTGGGGCAATGGTAATGAGTTCTGTTTGTATTGTGGCTGTTCATGTCAGTCCTGTCTCACTGTTGATGATCCCACTTGAAGTTTTCTTGGCAAAGATACTGGGATGATTTGCCTTCTCCTTCACTAGCTTATCATATAGATGAGGAAACAGAGGCAAACAGAGTTAAGTGACTTATTCAGGATCACATAGTTAGTATCTAAGATCACATTTGAACTCAGGTCTCCCTGATTTCAAGCTCAGAGATCTATCACACAGCTGCCCCAAGTTCTGTTTGGACATGTTGTATTGGAGATATTTATTGGAAATGTAGTTTGAGATGTTAAAATGGCAGCTGATAACCTGGAACTAAAATCAGAAAAGAGAGAAGAGTGCTGGATTTGTGAATCATCAGCATAGAGATTTTTTTTTTAATTTTGAATATAATCATAAAGCTTGTAATTGTTAAAGGCAGGACTTGAACCCAGACTTCTCGTGCCTCCAAGTCCAACGAAGCTCTCTGTCTTTTAATGTGACATAACAGAAAAATAAAGCAAAAACTACAGCAAAATGGAACCCACTTTTTCAGTTTCGAATATTTACTCTCTACTATGCCAAATTCATATGGGCAGCTTGGTAGAACAGTGGATTTCAGGTCTGAAATCAAGGAAAACAAAACCAAAAATCAAACTCATTTTCCTGAGTTCAAATCTAGTCTTTTATACTTACTAGCTACGTGACCCTAGTCAAGTCATTTAACCTTGTCTGCCTCAGTCTCCTCATTTGTAAAATGAGCTGGAAAAGAAAATGGCAAACTATTCAAGTATATTTGCCATGAAAACCTCAAATGGGGTCACAAAGAGTCAGGCACTACTGAAACCACTGAACAACAACTGCCAGATTCAGAACTCTTATTCCACAAATAACTCCTTCCCAGGTCTATAAGGCGTAGTCGTTTTCAAAAGTTAGAGAATCAGGCAAGAGCTGGGGTTCTCCGCCATTTTTGTGACACACATCTCTTGGGTAGTCTGGTGATGCCTACATTTATAATGGAAGACCATGCAAAATTTCAGTTATAAAGTAGAAATAAAGAAGTATTTTCCCTCTCCAACTTCTCAAAATCCTTAAAATCTATCCATGAATTGCTAATGATGACGACCCCAACTTCAGAACCCTATACTAGAGACTGTTTATGCCAAACTATATTGAGTGCAAATACAGTATATTCCAGAAATCTTAGTTCAGTTTTGAGGGTTCATAGCTTATAACTGAACTAAGACTTTGGGAATGTGATGTATTTTATCGCAGGCAGACCAACTGGGACCAGAAAGACATATGGTACAAGTAAGAAAGACCTAATGATTCTTTCTTCCCTCACTCTCCTATTGCATTTCATCAGTTGGACAGGTTAGAGTCAATGTTCTCTCAAAGACATGTGAATACCTCCCCTCACCTTGATTCACACCTTGATTTCAAGTGATTTAATTAGAAAATAAGCTTTCATCAGTAAAAGGAAGGGATCATGCTGGCAAGGGGTTTCGAACAATTTTTAAAACAGGGATTTCAGAGTGAGGACAGCAAGGGATGGTGATGAATAAAAGAGAGTAGAGGAATTCAAAGATTAAGTATGCCTCACAAATTGAGCTTATTTTGAAATTCAGGTGGCACCTCCTATAATTGCAAATCCTTCTGTCCATTGTGACAGATATGTATGGTTTGGGTTCCCTATGCCTGTACCTCTGCTTGAGAATTTGGAATTAGTTCTAATCTCCACAAATTCTGATCCACTGTGATTCAGCCCAGATTCTCAACTCCAAGTTTTCTGTTCTCCCAGTGCAGTGCTAAATTATCTATATTGAGATGACATTTGACTTGAGCATAGTCACACAACTAATAATTGTCAATGGCTAGACTTGAATCGAAATCTCTCCTCATTCCATGTCCAGAGTTGTTCTTTATATTAGAAATTCTTAGATCTTTGAACTTATTGGTCATCCATTTAATACTCATGTATAAATGGGGAAATGGAGGCATGTAGTCAGATGAAGTCATCAGGTCCAAATCCCTCCAAAACAGTCTTTTAAAAATCTAAATTCATCATTTTAGAAAGCTCTTTCTGCATTTAAAAAGTTTCCTTCTTTTCCTTCTCATATGGACTACTTGTGGGTGGACTTTCATGAGAAGCTGGATTTAAAATTACAAATCTAGAACTGGAATGAACCTACAGGTTATAACTTTTAGCCTGTTTATTTAACAGATGAGAAAACCGAGGTCTAGTGAGGATAAGTAACTTGTACAATTCCTCACAGGCTAATCAGCAAAGCAAGGATGAAAACCCAGGATTCAATACTCATTCTATTGAATGACACTGACCTTTAGCTACCATTTCATTTTTCCTTCTGATGTCTCAAGCTATAAATTCATATTTCTCTGGTATCCACATTACATGTTTGCCCATGGCCAATGCTCCCTCCAGGGTTGTCATGAACCCAAAAATAACATTGTCCCTTTCTTTTTATTTTCTGACACTTTATTCCACCATTGAGTTGTTCTTTGGTGAGCAAAATTAGGACGAAGATATCAATTTCCCTCCTCACTAACATTATCTTCAGTAAGATGAGGTTAAAAAGAAAGAAAATTTGTCAATGTATTTGAAAAATCAACTTTTAGTGAAACTAAACTTTGAGTAGGTGGTTAGTGAGTATCAATCCCCATCACTATTATAGTTTGCCTTAGTGCCAATTCTGTGGTTTATGTTAGAAAGTTAACATTGAACAAACACTAATTTAATGCCTACTGTATGACAGAAATCAGAGACACAAAGTCCAAAATGAAACTAACATTCTCCATCCTCAACTACCACCCCTGAGGACTTACAGTCACCTTCTGCTTTGAGCCTTGCCCCTAAATCTTTCCTTGGCAGAGCTGTGTTAGAGAGTATAGCCTTTTTAACTTTTGAATAAAAAGTATTCTTTAATAGCTGTATTCTAGTCTCAGGTGCCATCCTATTAACTTCAAAGATAATTTATGAAGTTGTTTTTACTGTAGAAGCAGAGTAGACCAGCTCTAGAAAAGATTTTTATAGATTATCTAGGGCAACTCATACCTCTTATAAACTTGAGGAAAGGTTCAGAGACATGAATGATGTTCAAGTTCACACAGTTGGTAAATGACAGAGATGAAACTGAAAACAAAAATCTTTGGAGTTCAAATCCAGTTTTCTATTCATGATACCATACTTCCTCTCAGTTAAAACTTCTCATTCACCATACTGCTCATACTGATTTAGTCACATCTCTTTTTTCCTTTGAGAACTTTGCAAGTTATACCTTTCCTTACTTTTCAATTTTAAAAGCCATGTAAAACCTGGCAGGAACATTTGAATTAATATAAAATAATTGACACTCTAAAAATTCCTCTTTTGTGGATGATCACATTTTTTAAGCAATAACCTTTCTCCTCTTGTTGTTTGCTCATTTCAGTCATGTCTCACTCTTTGTGACAACATTTGGTGTTTTCTTTTCAATGATAGTGGAGCAGTTTGCTGTTTCCTTCTCTAGTTCATATTTCAGATGAGAAAAATGAGACAAATAGGGTTAAGCGACTTTTCGAGGGTTACACAGCTAATAGATGTGTGAGGTTAGATTTGAACTTGGGTTTTGATGACTCTAGATCCAGAATTTTATCCACTGTACCACCTAGCTGCCCCCTTTTATCACCTTAATCTATTAGAAATGAGAAGACACAGAATTTTGGTAATGTAGTTGTCTCTGATCTTTAAAACTGTGACAGAAGTATATAGTATGCCATATTCTATGCTATGGAATAAAATAACATATAATGGTGAAAATTACATTAAGTAAACTAGACCAGAAGGAAAATCTACATTTTTTCATTCAATGAAACCTTCAATGATAATCAGCAACAGACTGTTTTATTTGTGTACTGTATTTTTATGTCAAGAAGGAATATCAACAGCTATATTCAGAATCAGACTAAATTCTTCAAGAAGGCTAGGAAAATTCTCAGGTTGCAGTGGCTTATTCTCCTGAACAGGGACTTGGAAAACTATATTTTTAGTGGGTATATTATAAAGGAATGTGGAAGGGAGGAGGTTTTTGACAACCAATTACTGACTACCTTAACAAGTAAATCTGAAACATGAGTGGTTTCCTTTATTAAAAATGGTTTCATCTGATGTTTACTGAACTAGAATCATTCCAATGTTTTTTTTTTATATCTATATCAGATTCTTCAAAGATATGCAAAATCAGGATCATATTTTTTTTCTAGTCATGGCTGATATCACTGCCTCACAGGGTTGTTAGGAAATTGTTCTCTAAACCTTGAAGGTCTATATTAGAAATGTGTAATATTTTGTGTGTGTGTCATAGAGTCTTTTGCTAGACTTGTGAAGCACATCAAGTGGTTAGAATATTATATTTAAAAGATTAGAATAAAATATTCAGGATTACAGAAAGGAACAAATTATGTTGAAATAAAGATATAATTGTTTTTCCCTTTTCAAGTTCATGGAGCACTGGGTGAAGGTCTGTGGACCCTAGGTTAAGCACTATTCCTCTGTATAAATGCGAACCTTTACTATATCTATCTGTCTATCTATCTATCTGTCTATCTATCTATGAGGCAGCTAGGTGGTATAGTAGATATCGTGTTGGACCTGGAGTCAGAAAGACTCATCTCACTGAGTTCAAATCCAACTTTAGACACTTATGAGTGACACTGGAAAAAATAGTTAACCCAGGTTGCCTCAGTTCCTCATCTATAAAATAAGTTGGAGAAGGAAATGGCAAACCATTCTAGCATCTTTGTCGAGAAAATCTCAGATGAGGTCATGAAAAATCAGATATGACTGAAATAACTAGACAGCAAAATACATATACACCTATTAAATGTATATAAATGCATATACACATATCTAGACCTCTGATTTCATCAGTGTGGGTGAAAGGGGAAATCTCCTATCACAAATGCAGATTGGAAACTTTTGTATTACTTCTAGTCTCAGTTTCCTACGTGACTGATAAGTAAAGGTGTTTGAACCTGAGTCACACAGCTAGTAAATACTATAGACAAAATTTAAATATATAAGTATATTTGTATATAACACATATACACACATACATTTACATATATCATATTGTTTATTTTCCCATTTCCTAGATTCCAACCTGTATCCATCTCCCTCTCAGATATAGTCCGTATAATAACGAATCTTTCCAAAAGGAAAAAAAAAGATGAGAAGGAGAAAAATCGGCAAAACAAGCCAATACATTGAAAAAACTCTGAAAATATGTTTACTGTTTGACAGTCATGGGACCTGTGCCTGTACTTTGTAATTTTGCAACATTCATAGACACTTGTTCTGTGATAGCTACATGTTTCCAATTTACAATGCTGAAGTCATGCATATTAGATTCTTGACTCAGCTTATTTCACTTTGTATCTATTTATATAGGGCTTTCCATGATTTTTTTAATATTCATCTTATTTATTATTTCTGTTGCCATAGGAAATGATTCTAGTCCATTTATTTATCACTTTTTCTTTAGCCATCCTCAATTAATGGGCATCTATCTAACTTTTCCAGGTTTCTACCAAAAAATGTGCTGTTATAAATTATTTGATGTATTTGGTGACTTACTATCATATCAATAAACTCCTTGGAGTATATATCTAGGAGTCAAATTTCTGGGTCTAAAAGTATGTACACTTTGTTATTTTATCTTATTTTTATAAGAGGAAAACTTGAATCCAGGTATGCCTGTCTGTAGTCTAGCTCCCTATTAGGCCAATGAGAATGATTTTCATCAGCAGTAGCAGCATTACCACCACTTAACCAGTTTCCTCAACTGTTAAATAGGGATAATAACAGCACCTACCTTGCAAGGTTGTTGTGAGGATCTAATCAAATATTTATGAAGCACTTAACACAGCACTAGACATGTAATCGACCCTACTTTAATGCTTATGCTTATTTCCTTCTATCCTGTTCCCCTTCCCCTTCCAGTTCCTTTTCTCTTTTTCATTTCTCCTTTCCCTTCCCCTCTAAAATATTCTTTGGATAACTTTGATTTCTTACAATAAGGCCATTGAACATTAAACAACAACAGCAACTTACATTTAGCACATTAAATTTGCAAATCGATCTATGTATGTCATTTCATGTTGTATGCATAACAATCCCAAGAAGTAGTGAAACTTCATTTCATAGATGAGGTTAACAGAAGTTAACATTTGAAGACAACAGAAAACTGAAGAGATGCCATAAGATTAAAGAATGGCAAATGTCTTAATTAAAAAACCAAAACAAAATAGAAGAGACTAGCCTCTGCAAAATATAAGCCAGTGAACTTGACTATGATTTCTAGGAACATTCTAGAACAGATACTTAAAGAGATGTTTGGCAAACATATTCAAAGTGAAGCATTGATAAAAGAAAAACAAAACAAAACAAAAACCAGCATGACTTCATCAAAAACAGATTGTCAGAAAAAAATTTGGGGCATGAATACTATATATTGGATAGGTAGATAGATAGATCAATAGATTGATAGATATGGCTTTTGATAGAGGGTTTTATATTATTACTGTGGAGAAATGTTATTCGTCCTTGGTTTCAAAGGTGACCAATAACATCTTGGGGTGATGTCTCAACTCCTTCGTGAATAAATTTAAGAGTTTGCACAAAATCATCAGTCTCGCTAACTTAGAGTATTGTGTTCAACTTTTCGCACTGAAGTTTAAGAAGGTGATTAATCATCCTAAAATATTTCAAAGACAGACAACTGAGACAATGAATATTGCAAAATTTGCAAAATATAAGCATAGCCCCTTTGAAAAGATAGAAGGTCCATGGCTGTAGAACATCAAGTATATTTTCAGATTTCTTTCAACACAGGGATTGGTTTTGTTGATTTTTTTTTCTCATTTCCTCTGTTGCAGATTTTTTGCTAGATGGAATGTGTATCTAGGAGGGGGGGATGTTCAGGTAGAAATCTAGGCAAAGGAAAAATAAACCATATGAATTTTTTAAAAAAGTTTTGTCAATAATATCAACTGGCTGTGTGACTCTGGGCCAAGTACCTTACTTATCAGTCACCTAAGAAACTGTTATGAGAATAAAAGTAATAGGGAAATGGCCAATCAGCATCTGTGAAAGGGTCTCCCTCCAAAATTGCCTCCCCCCCCCACTGATTAAATCCAAAAAGATATGTGTGCATGCATTTATATACATTTAACATATTTTGTTGTTTTGACTCTTCATGTCCCCATTTGAGATTTTCTTGGCAAAAATATTGGAGTGATTTGCCATTTCCTTCTCCAGTTCATTCTATTGAGGCAAGCAGAGTTAAGTGACTTGCGCAGCATCATACAGCTAGTAAATGTCCGCAGCTGGATTTGAACTAAGTGAAATGAATCTTCCTGATTTTAGGCCCAGTACTGTATCTACTATACTACCTAACTGCCCCATATATATGTCTACGTATACATAAAGACACACATTTATAAAGGGGAATAGGGCTCTGTCTAAGAAATGGTATCAGCACAGTTTTCTTACCATTTTCTACCAGCTATATTAAACTTTTTCACCACGTTACCCCCTAAACCTCTCTTGGGTACCTCCTCTCCCTCACCTTCAGCTTCCTTTTGTGGGTTATCTTGCTCAATCATATTGTAAGATTCTTGAATTTAGGGACTTTCCTTTCTTTAACTTGAATTTGTGGAGTAGTTCTTGGTACATAGTACTCAATTATGTTCATTAACTGACTCGTCATGTCAACTTAATTCTCTTTAAGACTATTCATTTCTGGTTCATTTGTCATTGTCTGTGTGGCATTACTTTAAGGCCCTTAACTACTTTGGTTGTCTATGTCTGGATTCTCCTCCAGTTTATCAGTGGCATTTCTAAACTGTCACCTCTAAAATTGAACAAAACACTTCAGATGTGGTTCAACAAAGGCAGAGCAGAACAGAGCAGGATTATCACCTCTCTTTTAACAGAGCAGGATTATCACCTCTCTTTTACTGGACAATATGACTCTCTTAACAGCACTTTTGTGGCACAGGGGTTGTATTACGTCACTTAGAATAAGAATCTGGGTTCATTTACAGCCTCAAATATTTGTAAGTTGTGGGACCCATAAAAATCACTCTACTACTGTCTGCCTCAGTTTATTAATTTACAAATGGGGATACTAACAGTATCTATCACCTTGAGTTGTGAATACCAAAAGAAATAACATTTGTAGAGCATTTGAAAGTCTTAAAATACTATATAAATGCTATCATTATCATTACCTTACTATTGTCTAAGATTACATTAGTTTTTTGGCTTCCACATCACTCAGCTCAATAACGATATGGCCAGCATGGCACAGTGACTGGAGAATTGGATTCTGAGTCAGAAAGAGTTAGATTCAATTATTATCTCCAATACTTAGTAGCTGTGTAACTGTGGATGTATTACTAGTCTTTGATTTCCCCATCTGTAAAATAGTGAGGAAAATGCCTTTCTAAAACACTATAAAGTTTCAATGAGGCTCACAAATTACTCTAAGGCTCAAATGAAATAGTATATGAATAGTCTGTGATTTTTTAAAGAACCTGATATAGAAATATGTTCTATGAAATTTGGTTCACAGTCCCTTTAAAATATCCATGTCCTTGTCAGTCAAACAGCTATCTAGCCAAGTATCATCCATCCTGTACTTGTTAAAATTATTTTTTTCTAAACACACTTATAATACTCTATATGCATTCTTATTTATTTTATTAGATTTAGGTAGGTATTTTGGCCTACAGAGATTTAAACAAAATTTTCTGTCATATCTGACTTCAATTGACACTATTATTTGAGAAGGAAGGAAGAAAGGGGAGAGAAAGAAATGAAGCAAGAAAGGAAGGAAAGAGGGAGGTTGGAAGATGTAGGTCTTTCCTTAACTTTTCCTCTGTTCTAATGTACTCTGTTTACTTCTTTTACCTTAACATGCTAAATGTAATGATTTTTTTGAATGAGACCTAAAGAGGTCAGGGGTTAACAAAATATAAACACATATTTAAATTAGGGCAGAGAATAAAATCTCATTCTGAAGGTTAGGAATTTTTCCTAGCTAGAATCTTTGATTAATTGGCAGTACTAAAGAGTCCTCTGACATAAACTATATAAAACAACAGAAGGAGACCAGAGGTAGCAGGTAGACCAGAGGGACCATTATTTTTATTTATTTATATTTATTTATTTAATTTTTTTAGCATTTAGGCTAAAAAAAGCAAACCAAGTGTTTAACTGAGGTGTAGCTGATTAAATCTCCATTAAATAATGGCCTAGGAAGAAGGAAGCCCTGATAAGTACTGGCCCACTGTGCCCTCCACTTCAGTACCTTCAACTATTACTGCTGTTATCAAGCTGTTCAGAACTGGAAGGAGACATTCTAATTGCCCAAAAATAAACGAAGAGATTTTTAGCTAATGCGACCTGAGAGAGGGAGTCATCCTTTTTTCCTACTAAGACAAAGTCAATTTGACTTGCCTGCAGTACTTACACACTTTAGAGTACTGATTTTGGTTTTATTAATTTAAAGCAGATAATAACAGATAACTCTATGCACATTTCAAATCTGACTATTAACTTTTATATAAAATTTAGCATGCTTAGAAGGAATGATTGCTAATTATATCATCAATATATGTAATCAAGCAGTCTTTTCTGAGAATATTAAATTTTATGGTTATTGCTGAAGTTTTAAATGTTTAATATAAACTCCAGAGGTTCAAAATGTCATAACATTTAACAATATTTTCACCTATTACATAAATTCAGACTCCAAAAAGCTACAATTAATGTCAATATTTTTGCTTTGATTTCAATACCGTGATATATTGTACACATAATCTTGCTTACCCAAGAAGAAAATAATGACTTGCATGACACTGACTGCTTCAGGATCAGTCACTATTTCTGAGATATTATAAATATTTCTTTCAGAGTTTTTAATGTGTTAGTTTATGTTTTAACTATTTATATCATTGCAATAAGATTATAAAGAAAAATTACCAAGAGACTCAAGAAGTCTGATCAAGATAATGAATAATCATGATTTCAAAGAACCAATGATGAAACATGCTATCTAGATACTTAAAGAAGGATGATAGACTCAAGAAAAAGAATATAACATTAATTTTTGGACACAAAGTGGGAATTTCTTATGTTTTAATTGTGTATGTCTTTTGTTTTTAAATTAACTTTCTTTTAGTTTTCAACATTCACTACTGTAAGATTTTGAGTTCCAAATTTTCTCCCTATCTCTCCCCTACCCCCAACCCATAATGGCATGCATTCTGATTACTTTTTCTCCCAATCTTCCCTTTCTTCTATTACCTCCCCTCACCCCTTCTTTTATTCCTTTCCCTTCTTTTTTCCTGTGAGGCAAAATAGATTTCTATACACTATTTCCTGTATATCTTATTTCCCAATTGCATGTAAAAAATATAACATTTGTTTTTTTAAAACTTTGAGTTCCACATTCTCTCCATTCCTTTCTCCCCACCCACCCTCTTTGAGAAAGCAAACAATTCCATATAGGTTATACATGCGTACTCATGCAAGACTCCCATAACAGTCATGTGAATGACTAACTATATTTCCCTCGATCATATCCTGCCCTCCATTTATTTTATTCTTACTTTTGACACTGTTTCTCTTTAAAAGTGTTTGCTTCTGATTACATCCTCCTCCTGTTTTCTATTTCTTCTATCAATCCCTCTCTCTTATCACCCCCCTCCCACTTTACTGTGGGTAAAATATTGTATGTTATTTCCTCCTTAAGCCAAATCTGATGAGAGTAAGATTTGCTCATTCCCTCCAACCTCCCCCTTCTTCTACTCCAGTGTAAAAGTTTTTCTTGCCTCTTTTATGTGAGATAATTTATCCCATACTAGCTGTCCTTTTTTTTTCTTTTCCCAGTACATTCCACTCTCACCCCTTAATATTATTTTTTTATGTATCATCCCTTCATATTCAACTCATCCTGTGTATTATGTATGTGTATATGTATGGGACACATAAACAAGTAAACAAATACACATATGTACACACACATACTTGCATATACACAGATACATATGTATGCATATATATCCACATATATGTATATGTATGTGTATGTGTATGAGTATATGAATATGTGAACATATGTATATTCCCTCCAACTACTCTGATACTGACAAAAGTCTCATGAGTTACAAATCTTTCCATGTAGGAAAGAAAACATTTCAACTTTAAAAAGTCTCAAGGGGAAAAGCCAAGATGGCAGAGTAGAAAGAGACACATATGCTAGCTCCTAACCCACAGCCCATAAAATACATGTAAAGAAGAACTCCCAACAAATTCTGGAGCAGCAAAAGCCACATAACAACAGAGTGGAGGAGATTTCTGTTCCAAAGAGACCTGAAAAACTGACACAAAAGATCCCTCATGCATTGGACATGGAGCCCAGCCCTGCCTTGGCCACAAGGCATCGAGGGGAGCAGATCCCAGGAGGCTTCAGAGACAGAATCTCCTGTAGCAGCACAGGCTGCCACTCACAGGCACCAAAGGTCAGTGAGAGGGCCTTTCAGCTCGCCGAGAGTGGAGTTGGGTGTTTCCATAACTCAGGCCCCCTCAGGAGGCAGCAATGAAGGCAGTAGCAGACAGGGGCTCCCAAAGCAGACAGGAGCTCAGATCCATTGTTCAAGATCTCCACATAAACCCCCTGAGGGAACTCAGCCCCGTGTGGGGCAGTCCTGCCCCCACCTGAGCATCTGAATTTAATCTCACACTAAATACCAGCCCTGCCCCTGCTGCGAGCCCTGAGGCTGGGAAGCAGCATTTGAATCTCAGCCCCCAAACACTAGCTGGGTGGAACTGGAGGCAAGGTGGAGGTGGAAAGGAAATTCAGAATTCAAATAACTGGCTGGGAAAATGCCCAGAAAAGGGGAAAAAAAAAAAAAAGACCACAGAAGGTTACTTTCTCAGTGAACAGATTATCTACTCCCATTATTTCAGATGAGGAAGAACAATGCTTACCATCAGGGAAAGACATAGAAGTCAAGGCTTCTGTATCCCAAATATCTAAAATAAATATTCAATGGGCTCAGGCCATGGAAGAGCTCAAAAAGGATTTTGAAAATCAAGTTAGAGAGATGCAGAAAAACTGGGAAGAGAAATGAGAAAGATGCAAGAAAAGCATTAAAAGCAGGTCAACACATTGCTAAAGGAGACCCAAAAAAATGCTGAAGAAAATAACACCTTGAAAAATAGGCTAATTCAATTGGCAAAAGAAGTTCAAAAAGCCAATGAGGAGAAGAAGGCTTTCAAAAGCAGAATTAGCCAAATAGAAAAATAGGTTCAAAAGCTCATTGAAGAAAATAGTGCTTTCAAAATTAGAATGGAACAGATGGAGGCTAATGACTTTAAGAGAAACCAAGAAATCACCAAACAAAATCAAAAGAATGAAAAAATGGAAGATAATATGAACTATATCATTGGAAAAACAACTGACCTGGAAAATATATCCAGGTGAGACAATTTAAACTTTATGGCACTAACTGAAAGCCATGATCAAAAAAAGAGCCTAGACATCATCTTCCATGAAATTATCAAGGAAAACTGCCCTGATATTCTAGAACCAGAGGGTAAAATAAGTATTCAAGGAATCAACTGATCACTGCCTGAAAGAGATCCAAAAAGAGAAGCTCCTAGGAACATTGTGGCCAAATTCCAGAGTTCCCTGGTCAAGGAGAAAATATTGCAAGCAGCTAGAAAGAAACAATTCAAGTACTGTGGAAATACAATCAAGATAACACAAGATCTAGCAGCTTCTACCTCAAGGGATCAAAGGGCATGCAATATGATATTCCAGAAGTCAAAGAAACTAGGAATAAAACCAAGAATCACCTACCCAGTAAAACTGAGTATAATACTTGAGAGGAAAAATGGTCTTTCAATGAAATAGAGGACTTTCAAGCATTCTTGATGAAAAGACCAAAGCTGAAAAGAGAATTTGACTTTCAAACACAAGAATGAAGAGAAGCATGAAAAGGTAAACAGCAAAGAGAAGTCATAAGGGACTTACTAAAGTTGAACTGTTTACATCCCTACATGGAAAGACAATATTTGTAACTCTTGAAGCTTTTCAGTATCTGGGTAGTTGGTGGGATTACACACATACACGCACACACACACACACACACACACACACACACACGTGCATGCACACAGAGACAGACAGCACAGAGTGAATTGAAGAGGATGTGATCATATCTTAAAAAATGAAGTTAAGCAGTGAGGGAGAAATGGAATGGGGCAAATTATTTCTCACAGAAGAGTCAGGCAGGAGTTGTTTTAGTGGAGGGAAAAAGAGGGGAGGAGAGAGAAAACCACAAAGCTTACTCTCATCACATTTGAGTAAAGGAAGAAAGAAAATGCACACTCATTTTGGTATGAAAACCTATCTTACAATACAGGAAAATGGGAGAGAAGAGGATAAGTAGGGTGGGGAGGATGATGGAAGGGAGGGGAATGGGAGGAGGGAGCAATTTGAAGTCAACACTCTTGAGGAGGGACAGGATCAAAACAGAGAATAGAAGCAATGGAATCAGGACAGGATGGAGGGAAATATAGTCAGTCTTACACAACAGGACTATTATGGAAGTCATTTGCAAAGCTACGCAGATATGGCCTGTCTTGAATTGCTTGCCTTTCCAAAGGGAATGGGTGGGAAAGGAGGGATGGGGAGAAGTTGAAACTCAAAGTTTTAGGAACAACTGTTGAGTACTCTTCTTGCTACTAGGAAATAAGAAATATGGGTAATGGGGTATAAAAAGTTATCTGGCCTTACAGGACAAAAGATAAGGTGAAGACAAGGGAAGGGAGGGATGATAGAAGAGAGGGCAGATTGGTGATAGGGGAAATTAGAATGCTCTGTGTTTTGGGGTGGGGGAGGGGACAAATGGGGAGAAAATTTGGAACCCAAAGTTTTGTGAAAATGAATGTTAAAAGTTAAATAAATAAATTTTTAAAAGTCTCTTATGATTTCTCTTTCCTATTTACCTTTCAAGCTTCTCTTGATTTTTGTACTTGAAAGTCAAATCTTCTATTCACCTGTGTTCTTTTCAGCAAGAATGCTTGAAGTCTTCCATTTCATTGAGTATCCATTTTTCTCCCTGAAGGATTATACTCAATTTTGCTGGGTGGGTGATTCTGGATTTTAATCCTCGCTTCTTTGACCTTGTAATATCATATTCCAAGCCTTCCAATCCCTTCATGTAGAAGCTGATAAATCTGTGTTATGCTGGTTGTGTTTCCACAGTACCTGAATTGTTTCTTTTTGGCTGCTTGCAATATTTTCTCCTTGACCTGGCAACTCTGAAATTTGGCTACAATATTCTTAGAAGTTTTCTTTTGGAATCTCTTTCAGGAGGTGATTGGTGTATGCTTTCAATCTCTATGTTCCCCCTCTGTTCCTAGAATATCGGGGCAGTTTTCTTTGAAAATATCTTCAAAGATGATATCTAGGCTCATTTTGTTTTCATTGCTTTCAGGCAGTCTAAGAATGCTAAAATTATCTCTCCTGGATCTGTTATCCAAGTCACTTGATTTTATAGTGAAATATTTCATATTATCTTCTATTTTTTAATTCTTTTAGTTTTGTTTCACAATTTCTTAATTTATCCTAGAGTCTTTCATTTCCATTTGATTTATTCTAATTTTTAAGCAATTATTTTCCTCAGTGAGTTTTGGATCTCCTTTTTCATTTGGCCAATTCTACTCTTTAAGACATTAACCTCCTCATTGACTTTTTGGATCTCTTTTGCCTTTTCAGTTAGCCTATTTTTTAAGGTGTTATTTTCTTCAGCATTTTTGGGGGTCTCCTTTAGGAAGCTGTTAACTCATTTTTCATGATTTTCTTGCATCACTACTATTTCTCTTCCCAATTTTTGCTCTACTTCTCTTACATGATTTCCAAAATCCTTCTTGAGACCTTTGGTGGCCTGAGGGCAATTCATATTTTTCTTGGAAGCTTTGAATGTAGGAGAGCTCAAGAAAGTCCCTGCTTTTATTCTTCTGTCTTGCTTCCTCCTAATGTATTAATTTATATTATCATCATGATCCACATCTTGGAATAAGGACTGAGAAGCTAATGATTGTGTTAATTATTAGAATATTTTGGATGGGGCAGAGGCAAGATGGAGGAGTAGAAAGATGGACCTGCTCTAATTCTCTCCCCATATCCTATAAAATACCTGTAAAAATGACTCTAAACAAATTATAGAGAAGCAGAAGCCACAAGAAGACAGACAGAAAGATATTTTCAACCCAAGACAGTCTGGAAGACTGATAGGAAAGGTCTATTCCACTGAGCTCTGAGCATAGCATAGCCCAGCCATGACCTCACTGCACAGACAAGACTGGAGCAGGATTCAGGGCATGGAATCATGGGTAGCAGCTGCAGTTTTCAAATTTCTCAACCTACAAACACCACGGATAGTTTCAAAAGTCAGTGAGAAAGCTCTTTCATTTGGGTGAGAGTGGGGCTTGGTCCAGTCTCAGCCCCAACCCCAGGTTGGCGGCAGCAACTGCAGCAGCATAATTCATGTTTGGAGCCCTCACCCTAAAGACCCTGGAGGAATCAAGCAGTTGATCTAGGTCTTAGTTCTGAGTGACAGTTCTGAGGTGAGGAGGAGCAATGACATGATGGAGCTGGTGGAGGCTCAGGAGAAGGAATCTTACTTTCAGTTCCTGAGCAGAAGAGTGCTTTTGGTTTTACACACATCAGAGCTCAGCTCAGGAGAGGAGCAAACTCTTCTCCCTTGATTGTACTACCTTGGAAGAATTGAGAACTTACAGGTTGTTAGGGGCCAAGCTTTAGACCGTGGCCCCCTGAGGAGCCTGGAAGATGCCCTGGGTGTTAACCTGCCTTCGGGTGCTGGGACTGCCCATACGGGATCTGGCTCCGCCCTCAGGGTGGAACATGGGAGGAGCTCTGGCTGGGTAACCGCCCTCAGGGAGGAACATGGGAGGAGCTTTGGCTGGGTATATAAGGGGATGCTGGGAAGAGTTCTGGGAGAAGACGCCATCAGTATAGTGAAGTGCACTGGCAACCTTGGGTGCATGTGTAGTCGTTGTTCCCTCTGTGGAGGAGGGGATAGCCCTGTTGCGCAGCTAGGCCATATGGCCGCACGGCAGAGGCCAGAGATGTCCGAAGACCGGGAGGCAGGTAAGCAAGTGAAGACCGGGCTGGGTGGGATACGGTTGGGGTAAGGAAGCCCAACCAAGGCTGGGGGATAGTCCCGTGCAGATTGAGGTCAGGGAATCACCCCGTACAACAGGTCCCTAGAGTATACCCTCCACTTGATAAAGGACTCAAAAGTCAAGTAACTAGCAGGGAAAATGCTCAAAAAAGAGGAAAAAAAATAAGACTATAGAAGGTTACTTTCTTGATGAAAAAGTTTTCTCTGTCATCCTTTTGGATGAGGAAAAACAAAGCATAGCATCAGAGGAAAATATAAAAGTCAAGGCTTCTACAACCAAAACAATTGAAAAAAATGCAATAATTTCAGGTCATGGAAGAGCTCTAAAAGGATTTTGAAAATCAAATAAAAGATGTGGAGCAAAAATTGAGAAGACAAATGAGAATGATGGAAGAAAATCAAGAAAAGTGAGTCAATAGCTTGCTAACGAAGACTCCAAAAAATGCTGAAGAAAATAACACCTTTAAAAATAGACTAACCCAAATGGTAAATGTGGTCCAAAAAAACCAATGATGTGAAGAATACCTTAAAAAGCAGAATAAGCCAAATGGAAAAGGAGGTTCTAAAGTTCACTGAAGAAGATGGCTCTTTAAAAAATTACAATGGAGTACATGGAAGCTAATGATTTCATGAGAAACCAAGAAATTACAAATCAAAACCAAAAGAATGAAAAAAAATAGAAAACAATGGGAAATATCTCATTGGAAAAGCAATTGACCTAGAAAATAGATCCATGAGAGACAATTTAAAAATTGTGGGACTACCTGAAATTCATGAGCAAAAAAAGAGCCTGAACATAAGCCTCTATGAAATTATCAAGGGAAACTGCCCTGACACTCTAGGACCAGAGGGCAAAATAGAAATGGAAAGAATTCACCAGTCACCTCCTGAAAGAGATTAAAAACAGAAAACTCCTAGAATATTGTAGCCAAATTCCAGATTTCCCATGTCAAGAAGAAAATATTACAGGCAGCCAGAAAGAAACAATTCAAGTATTATGGAAATATAATCAAGATAACACAGGATTTAGTAGTTTCTATATATGTGTGTGTATGTGTATATATGTATACATACACACATATGAAAACATTTGAATCTCTTGCATTTTACTTTCATGGTTAAAGTCAACTGCTTTAAGAAAAATTAAAAAAAAACATTCTCTTTATCCTCAGATTACTAGACATATAAACTCAAAAGAAAAAAAATGCTAAAATAAAAGTTCTTATCATTAAAAACTAACAGAGAACTTTAATTTTGGTCAGAATTATATCATAGACAAAACTTTTAAATAATATTATTTATGTATATTGGATGCTTATCCTACAATTTCACTGACAGATTTGCTCCCCAACATTTGACTAAGTTCTGGATGTAGATCTGAGATTACCTCAGTGAGATACAGTGGTGTCTTTCTAGTATTATATATCATAAGCTGACTCTTTGAGATTCCCTACCACCCATCTACCACCATGGGTATCAGTTTATATCTATCAATCAGTTGTTAGCTTTCAGAAAGAAGTATTTACTAAGGTAAAACATCTAGGTGGAAAAGTGGTGGTGTGTTGAAACTGGAGTCAGCAAGATTCATCTTCCTGAGTTCAAATTGGTTCTCAGACATTCATTAGCTATGTGACCCTTGGCAAGTCACTTAAAGTTACAGTTTGCCTCAGCTTCTTCATTGATACAATGAGACAGAGAAGGAAATGGCAAATCACTCCAATATAGTATCTCTGCAAAAAATACTCCAAATAGGGTTATAAAGTATCAGATACAACTGAGAACAACTGAACAATAACAATTTACTAAGATGAAATAGTAATAAAATATAAACTATAGAATAGGCATTATGCCACATTTCTATGCATTCTACTCAATGTATTGTAATATTGGAACAAGATTCAGTACTATAAAGAAGTAGTGAGATGAATATACTTTCCTTCTAAAAGAATAGGGATATTATAGAACAGTCCTAAATTAAACAGTTTGGATTAATTCAGGGTTTAAAATGTATTAAATACTTGTGGGCTGTAAAATCCATTTAAAACACAAGTTTTTTAATCAAAAATTAAAAGAACGTAATTCTAGAGTTTAAAAGGATATAAAATATTACTTCCTTCAAACATTATAAAAAAAAATCAGTTCAATCAGAGAGAATTCCTTCCCTAGAGATCAGTAAAAGCAAAGTCATTCTTCTAACTCAATTTCCCCCCAGGCTAAACCTTTTATACTTCTGGTAGCAGCAGGAAAAAAAGCTCAGCTTCTTCCTGAGCCAGTCTAGTTAATTTAAATCAACCTCTTAGCTAGAAATCCTAGGCAGAGCTTTTTCATAGAAAAGCAGGGACAAAGAAGAAAGGGGCAAGGACAGATGCAAAATAAGGAGGAGTCTCAGACTACAAATGAGTTTAGGCTGCAAATATAATCCTGCCCTCAAAAATACCTAGCCAGGGCACCTATTCCTCATAATATTCTGTAACATTAAGCAATCTCCCACTAGAGTGATGTATGTTGAGGACTACAGACCCTGACTACAAATGAACCCTAACAATTACATTAGATCTATCTGACTTTCTCTTGATTAGAGTTCTCAAAGGCAAGTAGGTTTTGTGGGGAACCTGTAGCCTCCAGGCTGCACTTGAGGACACAGAGGGCCACACACGGCATTTGGGGCATTTTCCCAGCCAGTTACTTGACTTTTTAGTCATTTGTCAAGAGGAGGGTATAGTTTAGGGACCAGATCAGTTGCTTGATTCCCCCAGGGGCTTTAGGTTGAGGACTCCAAAAATGGATGCCCAAGATGTGTTCCCTTCTCACCCAGGTGAAAGAACTTTCTCACTGACCTTTGAAGTTGTCTTTGGTGTTTGTAGGTTGAGAAATCTGGAAACCACAGCTGTTTCCTGTGATTCCACACTCTGAAGCCTGCTCCAGTCCTGTCCCTGACACAGTGCCAAGGTTGTGTTGAGCTCCATGGGCTATGCTCTGCTTTGAGTCAGTGTGATAGTTCTGTTGGCCTTCCAGGCTGTCTTGGGCAGGAAATCTCTTTCACTCTGTCGTTTTGTGGATTCTGTTGCTCTAGAATTTGTTTAGTCATTTTTTGCAGGTATTTTATGGGCTATGGGGAGAGAACTTCTCTGGGTCCATCTTTCTACTCTGCCATCTTGGCCTCATCCCCCAACAACATCCTTTTCTACACAAAATGCCCTTTTGAAGAAAAATTGTTGTCCCTTGCATGATATTTCCACACCAGATACAAATTAACTATGATCAGATTTGTCAGGATTTGGTACCACATGTTATCTTGTGTTTTTTCTACTAAGAAAATTGACCTTTAGGGTTTTAGCTTTTTCCTTAAACAAAACATGATGCATTTATTATACTTAATTTAAGGAGATGATGCACTCTAAATTGAATGCTAGTGACCTGTAATATGCAAGGTTTGCTGGTAATTAAAAGATAAATTTCATGCTAAAGGAAGACTAGGGCTCAACTGTTAGATACTTGCAAATGTCTCAGTGGCAAAATTAACCTTACATTTCATCACATTCCATGAAACTGAACTGGAAAATATTTCATGTATCTTTCTTATACTTAATTTTCCTGGATTTACTTGCTGACGCCAGTATTTTATAAAGTGCTATATTAAGAGCTGATAAAACTTGTTAGGGCCCAGCTCTGGACCATGGCCTCCTGTGAGGGTAGTGAGACACCTGGAGGTGCAAACCTGCCCCTCAGGGTACTGGGAATGCCTCATTAACAGATCTGGCTCCACCCACAGGGAGGAACATGGGAACAGCTGAGGCGGGTATATAAGCGAGGGTTTAGGGGAATTCTTGCTCTTGTATGATATAACCAATAAAGTGTGTGCAGCTGCCAACTCGAGTACTCTGTCTAGTTTTCCCCTCCCCCACCGGAGGGGCTGGAGACGTCCGAAGATCAGGAGGGGTAAGTATCCAGGCGACAGCCCGGGTAATAGACCCGAGCAGCTGGTGCTGGAACAGGGACCCATGCTAGGAAATCCACTTGGCCTCCTCTTTTGAGGAGAGGAACTAGACAGCCTCAGGACTAACTTGGGAGGAGGAAGACATGGGTCAGGGATACAGTGTTCCCTTGATCAAACCTGAGGAGAAGACAGTGCTCACTTGCCAACTTTATAATTTGTGCAAGTGGGAGTATATTAAGCCCCATATAAAGCACTGCCTAACTTTGTGGAAAAAATTTGGGAAATATCCCCGTGGTTAGGGGATCACGAAAGCTAATTGGGGAATAGTTGGCCGTCAGATGGCTTCATATGAAGAAACTAACCCCAGAACTCTGAATGACCAGGATTTTTCCTTTTACTCCCTTATAAAAGTGCTGCTTCAAGGGGGTCAACGTCCTTTAATCACTGAACACAGCGGCACCCAGGTAGGAGAGTCTTTAGGGGAGACTTCAGACGAGGAGAATGCTATATGACCCCGACTTCCACCCCCTATCTATCCTTGGGAAGAATTAAAAGGGACCCAAAAAGATGGCACCAAAGGGGAAAGGAACAACGTGGCAGTTATGGGAGAGGAAGTGAAACCAGGAAAAAATCCAGGGAGTATAGGGGAAGGGGATGGCTCTGTGCACAGACTTGCCACGCAGCACAAAAAGAAGTCAGAAGTGGGAGTCACCCTGTAGCTTGGGGCTCAAAGAAGAGGACGGGATTAGATTACTATTATCTGGAGAGCCCTGAGGAGGAGGAGGAGGACCCAGAGGAGGGCCCCTGCGCTGCCTTTGCAGCAATGTCCGTGGGGCCAGCTTCACGATCCTCTCCACGTCTCTCCTTCGGCCGAAAGACCCCTCAGCCAGAGAGTATGTTAACACGCAGTATGAAGGCTGCCCTTGAAGAGGGGGAGGAAATAAGTTGGGAGGACTGGGACCAAAAGCCCTCACTGTTCCCTGTCTTTGTGGACGATGGGCTGGGTGGAGATGGCTCACCACACCATAAACCGGTTCCCTTTAAATTACTAAAGGAACTTAAAGATGCCGTTTCCAAGTATGGTCCCTCCTCACCTTATGTAAAACATCTCTTGGAGAATGCTACGGCCACCTGGCCGTGGACACCTTACGATTGGAAAGAAGTTGCAGGCCCGATTCTCTCCCCAGGCCAAGAAGTAGCCCTTTCTGCCTTAGTCAAGTGGGAGGCCGAGTCTTACGTTGAAGAAAGGAGCGGTACCAACCCAGATGCAGGGATAGAGATGATTACAGGCATAGGCAAATGGAAAAAACTAATGGATCAGATTCTTTATGACCCAAAAATATTTGCTGCGGTGCAGGAGTGCCATTTACGGGTGTTTGGAAAGATAGAAACCCAGGGATCTGAGAGGGAAAAGTTAGTAGGGCTGAAAAAGCACCCAAATGAAAACCCCATTAATTTTGTGAGCAGAGTACAACGACTAGTGCAAAGAATATTAGGCCACTCGCCCGGAGCGACTATGCTTATACCCCAGCTAGTTAAAGAAGGCCTAAGACCAGAATACCAACAGGCCCTTGCCGGCTTAGGCCTCTCTCCTACCTTAGAAGAGTTTGTAGAACGACTACTGGAAACTCTCCCCAAAAGTAAGGAATACCAGGCTATGGCTATGGCCATTGCCCAAGGAGTCTCCCAGGGATTTCAGGGACAGAAAAGCTCAAAAGTCTGCTACAATTGTGGGAAGGCGGGTCATTTCAAATCCCAGTGCAGAGCCACCAAAAAGAGCCCTGCTGGTCAGCCTACTTGTTATTGCTGTGGGAAAGCTGGCCACATAGCGAAGTTTTGCAGGCAGAGAAAGAGAACCCCTGGGTCAGGAAACAGGAAGCAGGGCCCTCCACGTGGGGGCCCGGAATGAGAGTTTTCCCAATCAAGGTGACCCCCAGGAATGGGACAGACCCACAATCCCCTTCAGTCAGATTTCAGCAGGAATACCAGCAGGAGCATCAACAACTGAGATCTTAATATGCTACGCTTCACCTTCGGCTGAGGAGGAGGGGACAGACAGTATTATCAAGCCCTGGATTACAAGTCCAGTTGAGGTTCCTCCCGCCTCTTACCCTCAATTAGTAGTAGGCCCCTCCGGCTATGCCCCCTTTATAACCTACACCCAGTTACTACCCCCAGAAAGCACCACCATTTACCTTACTAACCCCCATTGTTACCCTGTCACGACGTCTCCAGGAATGGTGGTTGGTAGAGGCATATCCCTTCCCTGGATTGAAGAAAGCCACACCCTGCATGTTAATTGGTGCACTGAGGTAGGGCATCAACGCCCCTTGAACTAATTGTCTCCACAGTATTACTAAGAATTAAAGGACCCTTATTGTTGTTGGTCTAAAGTCCAAAGCCTAATAGCTTAATTTTAGACTTAACCTCGGATGTTCCCCTACCATAATCTATAATTTAATATATCTGGTATTAAGCTTACAAACCTTTTGACTACAGGAAATTGCCACTCAGAGTAGGGACATTGCAGGGATATAATATCTGCCCAACTTCATGTCAATTCCAGGCAGGATTAGATTGTCCACTTGCCAGGTGTCAGTGTGGAAATTGAGTCAGGAGAATCCTACCTCAGCCCAGGCTGAACAGCTGCTCTCCCACCCTTCCCATGAGATCACCTTTTGCAGTTCATACCAGCATCTCACAAGTTTACTGGCATCATGGATTGGAGGCTCAAGATCACCTTTCTTGCTACCCATACTTGGAGTTAGACTCAGAAGAACAGTCACGTAATAGTCCCATAGCATCTAAAAATGGCAAGTTCCAACAACCAGGCTTCAAATATGATTATAATTTCACTTTGGCTAAGGAACATCTTTTGAGGCAAGTCTTAAGTGGCTTACATGCCTTTCTATACATGGTCTAGTTCCTGATTAAATGGCAATCATAAAATCAAATTTAACTCTAAATCCTTAACTTTTCCATCAATGCCAAATTTTACCTGAGGTTACCTTCCTCTAGAAAATTTAAACTAAAATTCTTTTCCCCAAACTAAATATGTCATTGATTTATTTTCAGTAATTAATTCAGTCTATTGTTTTAATACGAATTTCTTTTGCCTCACTTTGTAACATGTCCAATTTTTCTCCCCCATCACTCCCCTCCCCCTGCTTCCTAAAATCTTTCATTCTGATTACCCTTTCCCTCAGTGTGCCCTCCCTTCTATCACACACCACCCTTCCCTTATCCCCATTTTCTCTCTTTTCTTGTAGGGAAAGATAAATTTCTATACCCCATTCCCTGTACTTCTTATTTCCCAATTGTATGCAATAAAAATTCTCAGCATTTGTTGCTAATACTTTGAATTCCAACTTCTCTCCCTTCCTCACCCTCCCCAGCCCCACTAAGAAGGCAAGCAATTCAATACACACTAAATATGTGTTGTTTTGCAAAAGACTTCCATAATAATCGTGTTGTGTAATACTAATTATATTGCTCTCTGTCCGCCTTATCCTCACTTATTTTTCCCCCACAATTGACCTTGTCCCTTCTCGAAAGTGTTTATTTCTAGTGACTCCCTTCTCCCATTTGCCCTCCCTTCTAACATTCCCCTCACTCAACTTGTTGCCTCCTTTCTGACTTTCCTATGGTGTGATATAAATTTTCATATCAAATTTAGTGAGCATGCTATTCTCTCCTTCAATTACATGTGTAGAGAGTAGCTTCATTTTTCCCATCTCCCCTTTTCCCTTTTCTTCTCCATTGAACAAGATTTTTCTTATCTCTTTTATGAGTTATAGCCTGCCCCATTTCATTGCTCCCTTTTTCTTCCTGATATTTTCCTCCTTCATCCCATAATTTTTATTTTATTTTATATTAATTTTTTGGTGTGAATATCATCTCTTCTGATTCAACACACCCTGTACTATCTATCTATCTATGTGTATGTCTGTGTGTGTGTATGTACAATCTCTCCATCTACACAAATACCGAGAAAAGATTCAAGAGTTATAAACATTATCTTTCCATGTAGCAGTTTAGTTTTAGAGAGTCTTTTATGATTTTTCTTTCCTGTTTACCTTTTTATACTTCTCTTGACTTTTGTCTTGGGAAGTAAAATTTTTTATACAGATCTGTTTTTTTCCTTAATGTGAATGACTGAAAATCCTCTATATCTTTGAATGACCATTTATTCCCTTGAAGTATCATATTCAGATTTACTGGGTAGGTGATTCTTGGTTTCAATCCCAGTTCCTTTGACCTCTGAAATATCCCCTTCCAAGACCTTCGATCCTTTAATGTTGAAGCTGCCAGATCCTGTGTTATCCTGATTGTATTTCCACAATACTCAAATAGTTTTCTTCTAGCTGCTTGCAGTATTTTCTCCTTGATCTGGGAACTCTGAAATTTGGCCACAATAATCCTAGGAGTTTCTCTGTTTGGGTCTCTTTCAGGGGGTGATCTGTGGATTCTTTCAATATTTATTTTGCCCTCTGGTTCTAGAATATCAGGGCAGTTTTCCTTGATAATTTCATGGAAGATAATGTCTAGGCTCTTTTCCTGATCATGGCTTTCAGGCAGTCATAATTTTTAAATTGTTTCTCCTGGATCTATTTTCCAGGTCAGTTGTTTTCCCAATGAGATGTTTCACATTATCTTCTATTTTTTTCAAATTTTTGGTTTTGTTTACTAACTGCTTGGTTTAACTCATAGTCATTCATTTCCCTGAACTCAGTTCTCTCTTTCAATGAATTATTTTGTTCAGTGAGCTTTTGAACCTTCTCCTCCATTTGGCTAATTCTGCTTTTTAAAATCTCCTGCTGCCTTTGCTGCTGCCACCTGAGGAGGCCCGAGTTATGGGGATAACTTGCTCTCTTCTTAGCCAGCCAAAAAGACCCTCTCACTGACCTGTGAGTTGAGAGTTGTGTGATGCCACTGGAGATTCTGTCCCTGAAGCCTGCTTGGTCCCACTTCTCCTGGTACCATATGACTGGTGGGACAGACTTTTCCTGTTCGTCTGGGCTAGAAATCTCCTCCACTCTGTTGTTCTGTGGCCTGCTGCTCTAGAATTTGTTGAGAGTTCTTCTTTACAGGTATTTTATGGGCTGTGGGGTAAGAGCTAGTGTTTGTGCATCTTTCTACTCCAATATCTTGGCTCCACCTACTCCATTACTTTTTTATCAGAGCCTCTCAAACACTGAGCTAGCTCTGGCAATTCATATGTCAACCTCATTATCAATGTACAAATTTTTGGAAAGTAGAAGGTAAGTGAACTTATCCACAGCATTCAAACCTTCTCCATTTGTTGAAACCAATGGTTCCCTATATGGATGGTGTGGTGCTAGTTGTTAGAGCATCTGTGTTTTCTTGGTGTTAATTATTAGGTCATAATTAGTACAAGCAACAGAGAATTGATCCACATTTTGTTGCATCTCAGGTTCAGGGACAGCACTGAGAGTACAATCATCTGTAAACTGAAAATCACATAGCAACACTCTCTCCATTTTAGGGAAGGGATAGGCTGATTGCTGAAGCAACCAAACTAGGTCTACTGCATAAGGTGGCTCTTGAACAGCATTTGAATGAAACATAGGATTTGCAGAGTACCAAGTTCGGATGGAGTATATATACATCAGGCTTAGCAGGCAGAAGGTTATCCAGGATACAGGTTTGGAGAAGAAATTGTATATGAGGGGTAGTCTAAAGGCCAGTTTGGCTGGTACACAGAGTATTTAGTAGGAAATATTATGTAACAAAGATGGACAAATAGGTGAACTTTATCAGGCTAAGTGGAAAACAGGTGATTGTATTTGATCTTGAAGGTGGTAAGGAGTCAAAACTGTTTATGGAGTAGGGAAGGAACATATCCAGGGGAGAACATAGAGGGGAAACATCTTTTAGTAAAAATTACTGTAATGGCTTTGTGGAGAGCGGGTTGGAATGCAGAGGAATTTAAGGCAAGGATACTAATTAAAAGGGTATTGCAATACTCTGTGTGAGACAATAAGGGTTTGAACTAACATAGTGACTATATGAACACAGAGAAGGGGACATATGTGAAAGATATAGGAGTTACATACAATAAGATCTGGCAAAAATTTTAAATAGGGAGAAATAAAAAATAAGCAGAGGTTGTAAATCTGGGTGACTAGAAGGACTGTGATTCCCTAGCTTTGAATATAAATACAAAAAATATAGGGTACTTGTGGAACTTTGAGAATTTGGACCTGTTCCCTCCCTCTACTTAAGTCTAGCATTTGAAATCATAATAGAAGGGTAAAAATTTAAAGCATGTAGAATGTTCCATAGAAGTTTAAGGTTGAGTACTTGGAGCATATTCATATCTACATCTACATATATGTGTATGTAAATGTACCATATACATGTTTATTGTACCTATCAAAATGTAAGTTTCCTGTTAATAGAGAGTTAATATACTCTCTGTATTTGTGTCTTCAGTGCCTGGCACATAGTAAGTGGTTAATAAATGCTTATTGATTGATGGTCTCTTTGATACAACAGTATTATACAAAAAACTTAAAACAATATCTTCCTAGTTACCCAAGCTCTCATTAGATGCTGATATACACCACACCCAATTTGATTTGTACAACCCTTTAACTATGAAAGTGATCCCTAAGGATGTTATCAAAGCAGGGAGAGACATTTCACATAATTTATGTAGTAAGAAATAGAAGTTTAATGGTCAGAAATGGCCATCCCAAATGTTGCGGAGATAAATGTTAAGTTCATGCTATGTATAAAACTATCCCCTGCACCAGAGACCCAAGTATAGATGTACCTAATATGTTAAGAGTTCTCTCTCTCTTTCCTTCAGATATAAAATTTAATTTTTATTAAATGTTCAGGAAAAAAAGTCTATCTTTTCTGCAATTCCTTTTTGCTTTATTATTTTGCTCACAGAGTTCCTTTATTGCATGTATGAGATTATTGATTTAATGTCCATTAGTGTGTCCCTGGTATCTTTGCATAATTGAGATGATTCTAACAAAGGACGATGTGTTTGCCAAATAAGAAACTAGGATTCAAAATGAATCAATATGCATAGTTTTATACATAACTTCAGGAGTCCTTGTTTATGATTCACAATAAATTCAATCAGGAGGGGTTCTGAAGAGATTTCCATTTCAATTATGCATGCCTCATTATCATACTTTTAGTGAAGCAGAAAGTGCATTAGAAGGTGAGAGCTAACAGGGTAAGAGAGAAAGCATAAATTTGAGAAAAAATAAAATATTTTTGATGTACTTTAAGCACTGAATGAAAGCTGTAAAATATATCAGGCAGTCATATGGTCTACTCCTCTATTTTTGGGAATGTCTGTACTCAGTCATTTCAAAAGAGTAACTTTCCTTAAGTCTCTGAAGAGGGGAGATCATGAAAGAATTTTATGATATGAGATCCATAATTAAGCATCCTTTCAATGATCATGAAGGTCTCCAAAGAAAGAATACAAGGACAATTTTCTTTTGGCCAAAAAATAATATACTGAAAAAATCTGAAGGAATTGTGAAAAGATGATAGCATGCTAGGCACAGAGATTCTCACATTTTTGGTTACCACTTCATTGTGGCTTAAAGATTCATAAGACTACTAGACCACCCAAAGAATGACCTTTAGATTTCCCCTACCTAATCCAAAAATCTATAGGAAGACCTCTAGATGCCATCATAGACCTTGGGAAAGACAAGACAAGTCAGGAGCAGAGTGCAGCAAAGGGCCAACCATCTCTGAGTTTTTCAGAGGTCCCAAAACTCCCGTTCCCCCTCTCTGCCTCTGAGTTACTGAGCACTCAAACCAAGTAAGCCTGAACCTTGTTTCCCTAGTCTTTTGGCTGAAAGACAACAATAGCATTCTTTACTCAAGTCTGGAAGGGACCTGAGTCTTCACAAGTAGAGCTCTGCTCTAGAGAGAATAGCCTTGAGGTATTGCTGGGCAGGCATTATGCGGCACTCCTAGAAACAGAGCCTGAGCCTGGCCCAGATCCTAGAAGAACCCAATCCAGTGCAGCCAAGAAAAGCAGAGCAGCCTCAAATGACATTAATGGCCATCCCCAACATGCAGGAGAAAGACCCTAGGTAAAAATCCATCCCTGAGCACTTCTAAAACACAGGAGTAAATCCTGAGCTCAGAACCAAGGGAGAAGGAACTACGCTGTGCACAAAGTTGTGAGAGGTTCCCGGAAGCCATGTGAGAAGAAGAAACTCTAAAGTCCCTAGAAGGAAGAGTTCCAGGGTCCCTAGGAAGTAAAACAGTCTGGCCTACTACTCTCAGGCCTACCCAGTCAGCTGCAAAACCTGAGGTAAGCACTGCTTCCAACCTTGATGAAACAAAAGAAAAAATGACTTAAGTACTTTGGTTGGAGAGATATCCAGACAGTACACATACCCCTTTCCACCAAGAAGATGACTACCTCTCGAGCCCAGGTAAAGGTTCAGGCTTAAAAACAAATACTTTGACCACAGGGACTGAACAAGTCCCTATAGGAAATGAAATAATACATATGATATGGAAAAGTTAGAGAGAAAAACTTGCAAGGAAAATTAACACCTTATAATAAGAGAGAGAATAAAGAACACAATCACTGTCTACGTATAGAGCAACAGAACAGAGAATCTAAGAAGCTTCTGAAATGTCCATTCTTGATTTCTTTAAGAAGAGGCAGTTAAGTGGATAGACAATGGACAAGGAATCAGAAAGAAAGGAATTTAAATCCTATCTCAAAATCTTACTTGTAGTGTTATCATGAACTCCCTTTCCTCATCTCTAGAATGGGGATAACTACTACCTAAGTCACATAATTACTATGAGGATCAAATGAAATTATATATATATATATATATATATATATATATATATATATATATATATATATCTTTCCAATATCTATAGTAAGGGGACACTGGTACTCATACAGCCTACTTCACCGGGCTGTTGTGAAAAAACACTTTTTTAAAGTCTAAACACCTTAACATGTAAAAGATTCTGGGTAGAGAACTGGCCCAGAAGGTAGAAATCCTGGGTTCAATTCATACCTCCAATACATCCTGGATGTGAGACCCTGTGCAAGCCCCCAAATCTTTTAAGGCTCTAGAAAATTTATCTCAGTCAATAAGTTGCAAGCAGAGAAGATATTGACCAATAACAGGAAGGGAGTGTTCTCATCTGGGTATTTCTCATAATAATAAAATCACAGATCGAGTCCACCGTGACTTTTCTTCTTATTACAATGGTCTAATTGAGACTTCATATGATTTTAGAATACATACTCAAAAAGACTTTAGATAAAGTTATTTCCACAGGTGTTAAGTACATTTTAAAGTAAGCTAGATTTTATTATATCTTATGACTTAAAAATAGAAAGCTTACTATAGATTATAAATAATGAATGTTATTATTCTAGTTGCATGCATTATTTAAATATTATCTGGACAACATTGAGATCTAAAGAAGCTTAGGCCTGCATCACCTTTGCCTTGACTATAACAATAGTCTCCCTACGTTTTCCTATTTTTATTCTCTTTCTCCTCTCAATTCTCTAGACATCTGTGAAAACTATCTCCTAAGATACTGTGACAACATATTTGACAGAAAATGAAATACAAACTCTCCAGTCTGGCAATTAAGGATCTCCATAATCTGAGTCAAATTTAATTTTCCATTTTTTTTTTTGTATAATAACGCTTCATATATTCTACAGTGAAGTTTTGAATGCTGGCTATTTCCCGAATTTAATATTCCACAGCTCCATCTAAATTATACAGCGGATAGAGTGGTAGGCATGGAGTCAAGAAGTTCTGAATTCAAATTCAGCTTCATATACTTCCTAGCTCTGTGGCTTGACAAATCACAAATTCTATCTATCTCTGTAAGGGAATTGCCAACCCCCAGCCTCTTGGATGGCATTCACTGGTCACGACTCAGGTAAACTGAGGGGAGACTGGTAAAGCATGAACAAGATGGCGCTGGGAGGAAGGGTTCCACCCCTGTTTTGCTCAAGGCTATTTTCCCAGGCTTTTCAGAGAACAAAGAAGCCCAAAATGTGTTTCTTTCTAGGGGCTACGTGTCCACCCTGGGCAGTCCTGGCTTAAGGTAAATTACTTCCTTATAAGGGCAAACTAATTGGTGATAGGTTCACTTAGGGCACTGGTGTCAGAGAAGAGATAAAAGCACCGCTCACTGCTTGAATAAATGGAGTTCTTACTATCTTGTCTCCCGCCTCAGTCATTGCTTACAGCTACACTCCCCCAAGGTCTACAGGCCTCTGCTGGTCAGATAAGCCTGTGGGCCTGAGAGATCAGGCTCAGACTCCCAGGGTCCCTAACATACCTCATCTTCCTCAAGTGTAAAATGAGGACAACAATTTATTTCTCCGTTCTCTTTTCTGTGATGACTGCTCTAAAAGTGAAAAGGAGTTTCACTTAAGACAATTTTTTTTTTTGCTTCATGGGTTGCTTATAGCCAAAATAATCATCACCAGGTAGTCAGCCTGCTGGTGATGTGCCTGTCTGTAGCCAGCAAAATTGTTTCTTAGAAAAAAAATTAGTCTGCTGCTAAGGCCATAAAGAAAATACTACCAGCTTTGTAGGACCTACCACAGCTTATGTTCCCTGACATCCTTTAAGGACCTAAATCCACATCTACACACTAATTTAAGGCATCAGAGTAGGACTATGTAAGAAATAAAAGAGGCCAAAGACTTGTACATTATGTGGTAGCATCACACTTCTATATCATGGACTATTTCACTGGTAAATAATTGGTAGATTTGGGGCCTTAAAAACATCAGCTAGTACCATAAACAAAAAAAAAGTAGATTATATATTATCACATAGGATAAGAGTTATTATTTCTGTAGGGGATTATTTCTAAGTCATATGTCTTTGGACTATTATATTTTATAAAACTGGGATTATTTCTAAGTCATATGTCTTTGGACTATTATATTTTATAAAACTGGGATTATTTCTAAGTCATATGTCTTTGGACTATTATATTTTATAAAAGTGAGGAAAGATAAAAAAGAACAGTAATAACAAAAGGATGGTTAGAAACAGTATGGTGTATAATTGAAACAATCAAATTATTTAAGCAATTACAAATCAAAAATAGGAGATTATAAACAGTATCACACAAAGCACAGACAAACAATGGAGGGAAAACCAACTCAAAGCCTGGAAAGACAACCAAGTAATCTAAGGACATTCAAGAACTAAAATGGAAGTATTCGAATAAAAAGAAAAAATAGAAAAGTTTCACAAAAATCATTATACCTAACATTTCCTCTTCAAGGGCAATTGAGCTATGGAGTTTGGACCAGAATATCATAGTCTTACATGTGCTGATAGAAATGGTATAAATATATTAAAGAAAATTAAGACATGAAAAGCACCTGATTTGTAGCAATGTGGAAGAATTAAGGAGCAAATAAACAAAGATTCTGAAGGAGGAGAAGATATGAAAAACATGGGAAAAATCTTCAGCAATATTATTATCCAGAAACAGTGACCAAGATATCATCTACTGCTATTGGTGAATATTTGGACTCTTCCATCCATACAAAACATTTACAAGATTCCTCTACATATGAATCAAGGTCATCCTCAATGAAAGTACTAGTAAGTAACAAGTAGACTGTTGCAAAAATGGATGATACATAATATGTATAACTTTTATATAACAATGGATCACGTATTTACATTTCACAGGTAACTGAAAAATATAAAGGATATAAGATTCCATAATACCTAATTTTTATTAATTTTGAAAGAGCATTTGATTTGGTAGATAAAATGTTGTTTTAGAGGCTTTTACAACAATGTGTCTCCCTCTCATCCTTTTAAAATTATTCAAGATTCCTGAGAAGATATAAAAAAAGAAATAATTGTTCAGATACTTCAATGACCTCTGTTCAATGACAATAAACACCATACTCAATATTAGAGAAGGAGGTTTAGTCTCTCAAAAGTATTCATTGCTGTGATAGATGATAACTAGTAAGAACTAGTCAAAGTCCAGGGGAAAGTAGCATTTCCTATGAATGGTAAAGTTCTCCAGATATTCCTATTTGCAGACAACTTTTTGCTGAGTGAATCAAGCTCAAGAACCTTACAGAGCCTCCTAGAAAAGATCTTAAATCACTTAAAGGAGCATGTCACATCCATCCACAAGGAAAGACCAAGTAGATGAAGAATATCTAAAGTTCAGATTATGAGATGCATTTAGATAAACAATCTATAGAGTTAATCCATCAATATGTATACCAGGCATGTACAGTATATGGACAATGAGGGGTCCCAGATAGGTGGAGGACAAAGGAAGAGATTGCCTTCAGGAAATCGCAAAGATCTTTTAATAATCTCATATTCCCATGAAAGTAAAGACTCATTTTTTTAATGCTAACATTTCATTGATAGGTATATATTGTAGACAAACAAAGAGTAATAAGAAGTAAAAGTGAATATAACAAAGGAAAATGGAGAAATGCATAGCAGATGAGAGCTCATTGTCCCATATAATTAGCCAGGAAAATTTGAGACCAAATCCTATCTTGGATACTTATTAGTCATGTTATTCCACAGAAGTCATTTAACCTCTGGATGCCTTAGTTTCTTTTATAAAATGGAGATAATAATAGCATCTACTTCACACTTTTTTTTTAAATGAGAATAAAATAATACAACTTCTTTTTGTAAAACTTAAAGAACCATATAAATGCAGCTATAATAACCAATGAAACATTTCAATTAAGAAGAGGAGTAAAAAAAAATATCATCAAGGATTTTTTCTTCTTTTTATGAAGGAAACAGAAGATAGAGTAGTCATGGCAAGAATAAAGAATGACAAGTAGACAACCTCGGTATTTCATTGAAGTAGGGAAAATGTGAATATATGGGTGGATCCCCTGTGGCAATTTAAGAAAGTCCATGAACTACTCTTTAGTACCACAGAATGAACAGGCATGGATAGGTGGTCGTATACATCACTGGAGAATGTGACCAAATCAATGAGATCCCAGAGGTATTTGAGTATTTGACAAATTTCATTTTATCTTACTTAACCCAGCATTTTAGATTGTCAAGACCTTAACATAACCAGATCATGTCACAAAACATGTCAGTAATTCCTTCTTCCTTTTGTCATCTATGAATTTACCAGCCTTAATAACTAAGCTTTCCCCAAGCAATTAATATAATTTTTAAAACCCAGAGACTTGAAGAAAATTCCTTGAAACACTTCACTAGAGACTTAGTTCCAGGCTTATGGACATCTCTTTAGTTACAGCCACTGAAGTACTTCCAATTCCACTTAACTCTACTTTCTTCTAAACCATACCTACTCCATTTTGTCCACAACAAAAGCATAAAACTTTGTTAAAATGATTTGATAAAATCTAAGGAGATTCGACTAAACTGAAACTATTTGGATTATACTTTTGTATCCCTTGAAAATTATGTAAACTTGATAAAAGTCTTTAATTTTGAATTGAATAATTCATTTCACAAGAGCTAAGATAATTTATGTTAGAAATATGTATACATCATTGAATTTTCAATATGAAAATTATGGTGATGGGTGCCCTCAGTTGGAGTGGGGGCCTGAAAAAATTCATGATCAGTTGTTCTTTTCATAGTGTGAACAATTCAGGACTACACTAGTTTGTAGGTTTGGATGCATGTTTTGTTTAATAAGTCTTGACATTTTTAACTTATAAAAGATTTTTAAAACCCTAAAATGTCAATATGCATCTAGAAAAGATGAAATTAAATTCGTCTTTAAGGTAAGATGAAAAAGTCAGAGTTAAGTTAGTTTTGTGAAATTTTTTAAAGATGAGCAAAGTGAACTTGATCAGTTATGTTTAATTAAAACAATATATTCCTCCTACTAAACCCAATTTAAGATTTAATAACTGAAGAATTAAACATTAATTTAATTAATTATTAAATTTTTAATTAAATTATTAAACTACTAATTAATTAGTTAAATATTACTACTTTCGCTATTAAAATTATCATCTGATTATACTGCCAAGCACCATATTACAATAATTTACCACGGACCTACATTTATTCAATGGTTATATCCCTGAACATATGGCTATAAATCAAATGATATCTTGAATTCATTTGGACAATGGGAGGCTTTTTATTTTGGTTTGTTTTTTGAATTAACAGTAATTTTGTAAAAAGAATATTTATTTCCTATTTCATTTTGTGAATCTGGATTTTCAGAGATTAAATTTTTCCAAGGGTATGAATCAATATACTATAATAAGTTTCTAATTATAACTCCAAATGATAAGACTTTATAGTGGCATTCTAATTGTTTCCATTTCCTCAAAAAACCTATATAAGTATTAACGAAATGTTTTCTAAAAGAAGTATTAGTTTTGTTGTTTAGTCCTTTTTTAGTTGTATCCCACTTTTCATGGCAGGAGTTTTCTTGGTAAATATACTGGAGTGGTTTACTGTTTCCTTCTCCATCTCATTTTACAGATGAAGCAACTGAAACAAATAGGGATAAGTGATTTGCCCAGCGTCACATAGCTGTGGCCTGATATGAATTCAGGAAGTCTCGCTGATTTCAGGCCCAGCACTCTATCCACTGCAACATCTGAATGCACTAGTAACTTACACACACCAATTTAGATAATCATGCTGTTAGAGGTGGAAAAAAAAGAAAGGAAGAAAAAAGGAAGGAAGGGAGAAAAGAGAAAGGAAGACCAAAAATTGGTTATTATACTTAAATCATAATGACATATTTCAAATTAATGGTAAAATGAACTTGTATTTATATATACACCTACGTATGTATATCTATCTATACATGTTCAATAAAAAAAAAGCTTTCATTAAGCGAAAGCTGACAAGGAAAGCTAATGTTAGCACAAAAATTTTTTAAAAGCTCTACTGATGAAAGTTGATGCAATTTTTCCATTCTTGAAGAGGACCGTGACATCAGGGAGGAGATGCCGTGGCATGTGAGTGAATTGGATTTAAGAGAGAGAAAGCAGGGCAAAGTCACCAGTCTCATTTTCTCCTCCAGAGCCATCTGGATCCAGTGGCCATATACGAATCAATACAATTGGAGATGGCCCAGTGTGCAAAGCCTTTTCAAACAAAAGTCTTTATCAATTGTCATTTTGACTGAGACAGTGCTCATTCAGTGAATAAGGCTTAATATGAAATGATTGAAAGAGTAGTTTCTTTAAAAAAAATATATAAAAGGCCAAGCAGAGATCCCTGGCCCACTTTATAAGAGAGCATCCAAGTTGTCTCCAAACCATTACTGATTTTTCATAGGAACTGCTTCTGAATGCATTTATTTCTTTTATTGTCTACAATTACACTTTTATATGTTTTTATCAATAAATGCAATGTTAATTGAGATCATTTTCAAGTGAAAATATCTACGATTTATATATTTCTTTCTAAAATAGAAAGTATCTTAGGTCCTGTAAGATATGAATTCAATTTAATTCTTCAGATTGTTATACAAGAACATAATCTAAATAGTTTCAGTTTAGTCAAGTGTTAGATTTTAGTAAAGCATTTGAAAAGAATCATACTTTGGGTATGAGAAAGTTAGAGAGATAATAAGGAATAGAATTAAGTGGATTTGAAACTAAAGTTATCCCTTCCACATCACAACTTTTCCTATGTTGTTTTGATATATCATGGGTCAACACAAGAAATTAGATGGGAACTTTGCAAGAGTCTTGCTGAAGCTGCAGATAACACAGAAACAGTTCAGAGGCACAGACATACATAAAATAAATGTATAGTATCATAGAATATCAACGTATTTTATCTTTTAGTACCATAAAGATATATAATTTCTTCTTCAGTAGTATGAAGGAAGGGCTAAACATTTTACAAGTATTTTCCTGATTGTGGGGCATTGTATCCCTAGCCCCCACAATGCAAAGGGATAACTGTAGTTGAATGGTTGGCTGATAAAAGTAAGTCTTTGGTGGAGTGCCTCAGTCAGCTCTTCTCAATTTTGTATTGTTTAACATTTTTATTGACTGCTTTGGAAAAAGTACAGTTGGTAACTCACAGACGACAAAAGCAGGGAGGAACTGCTGACATGTTTCATGATAGAATTACCATCTATTAAGATCTTGACAGGCTGGAACGTTGGGACAAAGCAAATCAGATGAACTTTTCAAATACTTAAATGGACCTTATCGATTTAGATACTCCCTCCAGTGAAACATAGCACAATCAAAACTGTGTGACTCTTTTCTACAATCCAACAAGCATGGATTTATTGATGGACAGAAAAATGTAGAGGACACTGGCCCTAAAGGACAGTGCCATTGCCTGATTGAATGAAGGAATTTCTGAAAAAAAAAAAGTCATTAATAGCTCAATGGAAACTTGGGAGGAGTTTTTTAGGGAATTGCTCCAGGATATTTATATGCAGGGCTTGAATTACTTAACATTTTTGTTAGTTAATTCCATAAAAACAAAGATGATACATTTACAAATTATGAAAATGATAGAAACTTAGGAGCCATGACTAACACATCAGTACCAGCAGAAAAAAATCTTAAAATTTTCAGAATGAAACTAATAAAGTATAAAATTTTATTCATAGGGCCAATGAATCTACTTTATAAATATGAAGTGGGGAAGGAGTTAATACATAATATTTCAACTGAACATGACATGGCATTTTCAGGGATTACAAGGCAAATGTGTTTCAATAGTATTATTCTGCATAGGGGGAAAAAAGGCTAAAGAAATGTGGGTTTCATTAGAGTCAGGTCTAGTGTTGTCTTAGATAAAAGGTGATCTCATTCCACTATCCCTTGGCTCTGGTAAAACCTCATTCAGAGCAAGAGTTCTTAAACCTTTTTTTTTGTTCTGATAAAGTCTATGGACATCTCAGAATAATGTTTTTAAATTCATAAAATACAACATATAGGATTACATAGGAAACAAGTTATTTGAAATAATAAAAATCATATATTCTGTATAAAATATAATCATATATACATGTATGTATGTACTCACACACATGAATGTATACATGTGTATGTATGCATATGTGCATTTGTGTGCCTGTTCCTGTGAGAAAAAGAAGAGAGAGACAGAGAGAGAGAGAGAGACAGAAAGACAGAGAAAGGGGATCAAAAAAGAAAGGATGAGAGAAGGAAGGAAGGAAGGAAGAAAGGAAGGAAGGAAGGAAGGAAGGAAGGAAGGAAGGAAGGAAGGAAGGGAGGAAGGAAGGAATTATGATGGAAGTTACTTTCTTGACAGAGAGACAAATTGTCTTTTTTTTTATATAAAGGTATTTACTTAAATTTTTACATTCATTTTCACAAAATTTTGGGTTCCAAATTTTCTTCCCATTTGTCCCCTCCCCCCACCTCAATACACCAAGCATTCTAATTTCCCCTATCACCAATCTGCCCTCTCTTCTATCCTCCCTCCCTTCTCTTGTCCCCATCTTCTTTTTTGTCCTGTAGGGCCAGATGTCTTTCTATTCCCCCTTACCTCTATTTCTTATTTCTTAGTAGCAACAACAATACACGACAGTTGTTCCTAAAACTTTGAATTCCAAATTCTCCCCATCCCTCCCTCCCCACCCATTCCCTTTGGGAAGACAGGCTATTCAATATAGGCTATATCTGTGGATTTTCGCAAATGACTTTGATAATAGTCATGTTGTGTAAGACTAACTATATTTCCCTCCATCCTATCCTGCCCCCCATTGTTTCTATTCTGTCTTTTGATACTGTCCCTTCCCAAGTGTTGACTTCAAATTGCTCCCTCCTCCCATTGCCCTCCCTTCCTTCATCCCCTTGCCCTGCTTATCCTCTTCTCCCCCCCACTTTCCAGTATTGTAAGATAGGTTTTCATAACGAAATGAGTGTGCATTTCCTTTCTTCCTTTAGTTGAATGTGATGAGAGTAAACTTCATGTTTTTTTCTCAGATCTCCTCTTTTTCCCTCCACTAAAAAGTCTCCTGCTTGCCTCCTGAATGAGAGATAATTTACCCCATTCCATTTCACCCTCTCTCCTCCCACTACATTTCCCTCTCACTGTTTTCCTTAAATTCTTTTAAGATATGATCCCATCCTATTCAATTCACTCTGCGCTCTCTGTCTCTGTGTGTGCATGTGTGTATGTGTATGTGTGTGCATGCACGCATGTACGTGTGTGTGTGTGTGTGTGTAGTCCCACCAACTACCCAGATACTGAAAAGTTTTAAGAGTTACAAATATTGTCTTTCCATGTAGAAATGTAAACAGTTCACCTTTGGTAAGTCCCTTATGACTTCTCTTTGCTGTTTACTTTTTCATGCTTCTTCTCATTCTTGTGTTTGAAAGTCAAATTTTCTTTTCAGCTCTGGTCTTTTCATCAAGAATGCTTGAAAGTCCTCTATTTTATTGAAAGACCATTTTTTCCCTTGAAGTATTATACTCAGTTTTGCTGGGTAGGTGATTCTTGGTTTTAGTCCTACTTCCTTTGACTTCTGGAATATCCTATTCGACACCCTTTGATCCCTTAATGTACAAGCTGCTAGATCTTGTGTTATCCTGATTGTATTTCCACAATACTGGAATTGTTACTTTCTAGCTGCCTGCAATATTTTCTCCTTGACCTGGGAATTCTGGAATTTGGCCACAATGTTCCTAGGAGTTTCTCTTTGTGGATTTCTTTCAGGCGGTGATCGATGGATTCCTTCAATGCTTATTTTGTCCTCTGGTTCTAGAATCTTAGGGCAGTTTTCCTTGATAATTTCATGAAAGATGATGTCTAGGCTCTTTTTTTGATCATGACTTTCAGGTAGTCGCATAATTTTTAAATTGTCTCTCCTGGATCTATTTTCCAGGTCAGTTGTTTTTCCAATGAGATATTTCACATTCTCTTCCATTTTTTCATTCTTTTGGTTTTGTTTGTGATTTCTTGGTTTCTCATAAAGTCATTAGCCTCCATCTGTTCCATTCCAATTTTGAGAGAACTATTTTCTTCAGTGAGCTTTTGAATCTCTTTTTCTATTTGGCTCATTCTGCTTTTGAAATCATTCTTCTCTTCATTGGCTTTTTGAACCTCTTTTACCACTTGAGTTAGCTTGTTTTTCAAGGTGTTATTTTCTTCGGCATTTTTGGGGGTCTCCTTTAGCAAGGTATTGACCTGTTTTTCATGCTTTTCTTGCATCTCTCTCTTTTCTCTTCCCAGTTTTTCCTCTGCCTGTCTAGCTTGATTTTCAAAATCCTTTTTGAGCTCTTCCATGGCCTGAACCCATTGGATATCTATTTCGGATGTTTGGGATATAGAGACCTTGACTTCTATGTCTTTCCCTGATGGTAAACATTGTTCTTCCTCACCAGAAGGGAAAGGAAGAATCATCTGTTCACCAAGAAAGTAACCTTCTATGGTCTTCTTTTTTTCCCTTTTCTGGGCATTTTCCCAGGCAGTTACTTGACTTATGAGATTCCTCTCCACCCCTGCCTAGATCCACTTAGCTAGTGCTTGGGGGTTGAGATTCAAATGCTGCTCCCCAGCCTCAGGGCTTTCAGTGGTGGGCAGGGCTGCTATTCAGTTTGAGAGATCGAGTTCATGTTCTCAGGTAGGGGCAGGGCTGCCTCCCAGGCTCAGTTCCCTCAGGGGTTTTAATGCTGAGACCTTCAGTAATGGAACTGAGGTCCTGTCTGCTCCAGGAGCTCCTGGCCGCCGCTTCCTCTGCCGCTGCCTCCTGAGGGGGCCCAAGTTATGGGACACCCCGCTCCCCTCTTGGCCAGCCCAGAAGTCTCTCTCACTGACCTGTAGCACCTGTGGGTGGGGGGACCTTCAGAGCAGCCGGAGGTTCCATCCCTGAAGCCTGCTCGGATCTGCTCCTCTCAGGGCCCCTTGGCCAGGGCAGGGCTGTGCTCCACTGTCTGGTGTGTGACGGACTTTAGGTGCCAGTTTTTCAGGGCTCTCTGGAGCAGAAATCTCCTCCACTCTGTTGCTGTGTGGCTTACACTGCTCCAGAATTTGTGGGGAGTTCTTTTTACAGGTAATTTATGGGTTGTGTGTTTGGAGCTAGCATATATGAGTCTTTCTACTCTGCCATCATGGCTCCTCCCAAATTAAGTCTTGATGTAAAGAAAAACTTCTAAACAATTGCAATGATCCCAACATATGGTGGACTGTCCTGGGAGTATGTTTTATTTCACTCTGAGTATTCAAGAAAAGCTTGGCTTTTGTAACTCCTCTCAGTTAATGGTGCAAAGTTCATTTCATTTAACTACAAAGAAATATCTGGGAGAAAACATCCGACAATACCTCTTCATAAAACAAATATGATACAATTCATACATAGATCAGATATATTCTGAGCTATCTCTTCTACACAAATTTAAGAGTTAAAATATTTAGAAAACTGAATTCTATATCAGGTTTAACTGTGGACTATTTGTCCAAATCAGACTAGAACTATTCCAGTTTTTCTTAAAAGTTTACTTAAATTTTATTGCCTATTGATTTATTTTTTGAAGGCAATGTATTCCCAGAAGGCTGAATGTGGTAAAGATGGCCACTGTAACAGGGTATTATGGGTAATGATTTCAAAAACAACAATATAACTGTTCAATTGATAGAGCTTCTTATTCATTTTAAGAAAGTCACATACACTGTCAGGATTTCTATATAAGCCATAAAGTTTATAGTATAAACTCACATACCCATATGTACATCTATATGCATATACATAAATTATATGTTATACAGGACAATATATAACATTTCTATATGTTATATAAATAAATATAATCTATAGTATAGAGTATGTATATTTGTTATATATACATATATGCACACATACATAACACATATTTGAAAATGTGTGTGTGTATTCTTACAAGTATATAGCTGAGAAGTCTCCCAGTTTGGAATGAAAACTATAAAGAAACATTAAAACTGAAATATTCTGTTATAAGAATATATTATTTGTAAGTTTTAAAAATAAACGTATTTCATTATTATTCCTTCTAAGAATATTGATGGATATTCAGAAATCTTCCAAAGCATTAGAAACTGAAAGCCCACAATCTCATAGATTTTGAATAAGACCGATCTCTCCTATGTATTTGTAATTTCTGTCCACAAATACGCTATTGTAGATTTTGCTATTACATTGAATCATTTTCCTCCAATTTTCACTATATAGCTAAATCTGTTACCTAGGGCACTGCATGCACTATCCTAAAAATAATTAACTTTATCTACCTTTCTTATTGAATTTAATATCTCCCTTCTGAATATCCTAACTTGATAGTACTATTCACTAGTGGATAGCATATTTTAGGCTCTTTTATTTTATAACAACTACTATAAGAGTTATTTAAAAGCAATAATCTCCCACCAGTTTCTATTTCACAAATCCCCTAGTACTATTTTAGCTCTCTCTTTGTAATAATTGGGCCACCATTTATTTTTGCCATTCTGACTTCTACAATCTCACAGTTATTCTTAACTTCTCTTTCCCTTAGAGGCAGATAGCTGAAATAGTAGACAGATGACTGGAGGTGGAGTCAGGAAGACCTGAGTTCAAATACAGTCTCAGACATTTGCTAGCTGTGTGACCCAGGGCAAATTGCTTGACCTCTCCTCTACCTCAGTTTCCTCATCTGTAAAATGAAGATGGTAATAGCAATGACTTCCCAGATCTGTCATCAGGATAAAATGAGATAATAATTATAAAGTGCTTAGAATAGTTCCTGGAATATAGTATGTACTGTATAAATGTTAACTCTAATATTAATTATTACTATTAGCTCCAATCTGAATAAGAACTCCAATTGAGGTTATTTTTGCACACTATCTCCTGTTTATTCCCTCTTTTCTATTACTATTGATTTCCTTCAGGCTTTCTTATTTATAGCTAACATTACCGCAACAAATTAACTGTTCTTCCATTCCTTTAAATGGTTTTTCCCTCTCTACAATCCATCCTGCAAATGGTTGCCAGATTAGTCTCCCAAAATAATAGTAGCTTGTCCAACACCATAAAGGTAAGTATCCAGTTAAAATCATCCCAAAACTGCTTAAAGTGTTTAAGAGTAAGGGAAAAAAATCATCCTGTAGGTAACATGGTAATGAGCTTCTGATATTGACTTTGTGAGTTCTTAGATAAGAGACATAGGGTTCATAAGCTGTGCTCTTACTTTAAGCCTTTCCCGATTGATAAATCTTGAAAAAGTTTGAACTCTAATGGGATAGCTTTAAAAAAAGAGGCACCTTCATAAAATACTTTGAGCTATAAAATATACAAATTTTTTTATTTTCAAATCAATGAAGAGTCAGCTTATCAATAAATAAATATTTATTAATAAACTACTATATGAAGGACACTGTGAAAAATACTGGGGATTCCAAAAGAAGGGAAAAATCAAACAGGTCTGGCCCTCAAAGAGCTCACATTTTAATGGGGGAGACAGAAAGCAAATAGATAACACAGACAAACAAGCTATATATAAGATGAGTAGAAGATAATGAAAAGAAGATCTCAGAGTCTTTGAGTTTGGCCTCTCCTGGTTGGAGCATTATGAAATTATAACGGTCTCTACCTAATATCATTCCAAAGTTTCCACCCTAGTGTTTTCTGACTACTCAGAAGACTTCTCATGGGAATCCTCCACTCTTACTTTGTCTGGAGCCACATCTCCTTGGCAAACTACACATGTTCAATCTACACTGGTAGGCTTTCCTTTGCTAGTACTAACTTTGGTGGTAGGTCCACTTTCTTATTTTTCTGTGAAGTTCTGGTTGATGTGTCTATTTGTTTATTTCTTTTTGGCAGATGTGGCCTGGAAGAAATAACTTAGTATAGTTTTCATTGAAATTCTTGAAAATTCATCAAGTGTACTCAAAGTTTTGCTGGAGGTTTATGGCAGGGAGAGAAAAGAAGAGAGATAGATAGATAGAGAGAGAGAAAGAGAGAGAGAGAGAGAAAGAGAGAGAGAGAGAGAGAGAGAGAGAGGTGGAATAGATGCAATGAAACAATGTTCCAAAAGAAAAAAGGAGAGTATGGGATATCAGAGACATCCCTGTAAGAATTAGCCTTTGAAAAGAGGAATAACATCTAATACTTCAAGGAAAAATGTAAAGAAGGATGGGAAGAGTGATATGGGAGTTTAGAATAGATTAAATCAATTCCTAAATTATGAAGAGTGGTTATTCTGAGGGTGAGGAGATTAAGTTTGCAACAACTCCTTTGGGGATTGAGATACAGATTCAATTAAAGATGAATAATAAAGTGATTGTCATGCAGAGGAGAGGGTCCATTTAAGGTTAGACAACATGAATTTCCAGTGGATCCAGTTAGTAAGGTAATATCACTTTCTAAAGCAGTATGGATGACCAGTGGGGGGAATGGGAGGCATATTCCATGGTTGAAATGATTTATCTTGGGGATTTACTGGCAGGAAAAGTATGAGAACAAAGATACAAATGATTTCCAAAATAGAACATAATATTTTCTTGAAATGACTATAAGATCACAACTGTCCAGAAAGCAATGAGAATCAATATGAGCAAGGACTGAGTGGACCAGAGATCAAAGTAAAGGAAAACTTGTTCAAGGACAGTGATGTAGAAAAATGAGAGGCTGGGAAATGGTGATCAGAATTTTGATCTCAGAACAATTTTAAGTGCTGGTGGCATCGACTAACTGAGGAAGAATGGTGATGGAGATTAGGAGAGTTAGGAATTTGACATTCAAGGTACTAGAAAGGCAGTAAAATCCCCAATAATGAGAGCAAGGTTTTGATTAGAGAAGACTGGTGTGATCTACAGAAATCATTTTGGAACATAGGAGAGTACCCAAGATGTTGGTCAATGACAACCACAGAGATCTGAACAGAATGCTATAATTGAATGCTATGGTCCCAAAGAAGGGAAAAAAATATTGAGTGATGGTAGCTGAGCAAGACCCAGAAATGGAAGTGGTGAAGGATCAAAATGTAACCTGCCTTTTCTTCTTGATCCTGTGCATGTAAAGACATGTAAGAAAAAAGGCTGGCTTTAATAAAGGTGGGATGATGCTTTGTTAAGTATGTGGGAGAGAGTATCCTTGGATAGCTATGCATTGGAATAGCTGAACTCTGAGGTCTCTTTCCACTGAGATTATGTGATTTTATGGATGGTGAAAGAGCACAATTTAGAGCATTTTTTTTTGGAGGCAACCTAGTTCAATTGAAATAAGGATGGCTCTGGAGTCAAAAGATTAAAGGTTTAAATCCTGCCTCTGATGCTTACTGCCTATGTGACCTGGAAGAAGTTGCTTAACCGCTATGGGCTTCAGTTTCAATATCATTAAAATGAAGAGACTGTACAAGGTGGTCTCTGTGGTCTCCTTCCCACTTTAGATCTGTGAGCCTATGATTTTCAGGTATTGCTTAGAAGAGATGGCTTCTGAGAGCTCATATAACCTTGAAATTCTGTAATTCTGTGATGTGTCTTCCAGGCAGTCAGATCCCAAATAATGTCGTGAGTAGAGGAAGAGTAGGAGGAATAATGAAAGGGATTTTGTTAACAGTAGAAAATAGGTTGCAGAGGACATAGTAGAAGTGAGATTCAGAGAATTAGGACATGAGAATGTACAGTGTAAAGTCGGATGGGGATGAGAATAAGGGACAAAGTGGAGCAAAAAAAATCTTAGTGATGGTAGTGAATGACAAGGATTAGGGACTTAAGGGTTTGTACCCTGTAGTCTTCATGTAGATGGGGTGCCAAGTAGGCAGTAGCTTTAGCACAGAGATGCAGTATATTTCACTTAGAATACTTGTATAACTATGCCTTTTCAGATTTCCCCCTCCTGCTCATTTGAAAACAATAGGAGAGGGCCAGAGGTAATAGTAAGGGGAGAAGAGTGTTTTAGGAAAATTATCTTCACTGTGGTGTGCAAAATGGATTTGGAGCACAGAATGGCAACAGGGAGACCATTTAAGAGACTATTGCAATCTATCAGGCATGGTAAGATAAGGCCCTATTCTAGAGGGGCAGGAATGGAAAGGGAAGGAAAATTCAACACAACTTGGTGGCTCATTGCATGTGGGTGACATGAGGTGTGTTCAAAAATGATTTCAAGGTTTTGAGTCTGGATAACATTCACTGTTGTTGTATGATGGTTTTGAGAAAAGATTTCATATGGGCTTGCTTTAAAGTTTGTGGGAGGTCAATAAAGTTTGAGATTGAGCCTAAAAATGTTAACAAGTTTAAACTCCTATATGATTTTGTCAATTAGAATAGGGATAGACTGGAAAAGTTATTACATTGCTATAGAAATACATTCAATTTAGTAGCGAAATAGGAGGAACAGGGAGGAAGGAGATGCAGTGAGAGGGAAGGGAAGATGAAGGGAAGGATTTGTCATTGGCATTTCCATGGTATATGAATCCTTTTAGAAACTGCCCTAATTTAAGTCAATGAAACCAGGACAATGTAGAAATAAATCAACTCAAGATTTCTAGTAATCTTCCTCTTTCTTGTGATTAAGCAACTCTAAATTAGGTAAGTCCAGAAAGTTGCACCTTGCCTCTGTGAAGGGAATATTTTTTAATTTGATAGACTGAAAAATGGAAAGCCAAATATCTCCATTTTTAAGCTGAAAATTAAAGATGGGAGGAGAACAAAGAAAGAAGCAACACTTTAGATTAATGCATACTTTATATGAATATACAGTACATATATACATATATATATACACATACACATACAAGTATACGTATACATATGCATGTAAGAAACAGGTCCTTTACTTTGGAGAAAGCAGTTTCAGATGCATGATGAGGTTGGAAGCCACATTCCAGAGTTAAGAGAGTGAAAGGAAAGGAAGTAGAGGTACTGATTGTAGAAGATGCCTCAAGGAGATTAACTGTGAAGGAAAGGAGAGATATGGAATGACATCTACTAGAAAATATTGGGTCAAGAGAGGACTGGCCATTTCTTCATTTCTCACAAGACTACATTCATTCAGACTTCTCTGTCATGTCACAGAAGCCTCTGGTTCCTAGATGATCAATTCTACCCTGGAACTCATACCTTCGAAATACCCTCAGACCCTGAGGTCACTAACTAGATGGATTACTTCCTAATATCTCCATTTAAGGAATAAGCTCATGCCTTATTTCCCACCAGACTTCCCTTCTCTGAACTTCTCCATCATGCCCAGCCAGATACCATATTATCCTACCCCCTTTCCTGCTTCAGTCTATATGTTGTCTTCTCATTATAATATAAGCTCCTTGAGGACAGCAACTGTTTGTCTTTGGTACTTGTATTTGTATGCTCGGTGCTTAGCATAGAGCCTGGAACACAGTAAGCACTTAATAAATGCTTGCTGATTGATGATTTTTTTTTGAGAATGAGGGAGACATGGTTGCATCTATATACAGTAGGGATAAGCCAGGTAACAAGGAGAGATCAAGATTCATGACAGTGTATGGATGATAGTTTACAGTCTAAGAAACAGGCACTCACTTATCTATTTAATTTGATATAGACCTGTCATTTCATTAATAAAAGGGAACTCCTCTATGAGGACACTTCCTTTACAATGAAGATCCTGAATTGTTCAAGTTACTTAATAGCTTAGAAAACTGCTCGAGCCATAAAAGCCTAAGAGTTAGACGGCTCAGCGAACACAGCACTGAGTTTGGAATTAGGAAGACTCATCTTCATGATTTCAACTCCATCCTCAATCATTTATTAATGATTAACACAGGGCAAGTCACTTAGCCCCATATATCTTAGTTCCTCACCTGCAAAATAAGCTGGAGAATCTAGTCTCTTTGCCAAGAAAACCCCAAGTATGGTCACAAAGTGTTGGACACAACAGAAATGACCCAACAACCACAATCTTGCCCACGGTAACACAAATCAATATATGTCAGAAGCAGTAACTGAACTCGGGTCTTTCTGACTCAGGCTCATTTTCTATTGCATCATATTATTTCTCCCCTACTTATTAAGAATTCTAAAATAAAATGCTTACAAGAGTAGTCACATGAATGGCTGAAGAAGAAGGTAGTTATCTCTTATTACATCTCCTTACTTCATTCCAGTACAATATACAATCCACTTTCCCACTTACTTTATTTCATTCCTCACTAGATTTTGAGATATAAATAAACTTTGTCCTTCTCAAAGTGAGCTCTGTTTAAAGATTTTCTGGGTCACCAAGGAAGAAATTAGCCCAAGTTCTTGAATTTCCCCTTCATGGAGAAATAGAAAAATCTCTATCCCCCTACAAGCCCCATGGATCCCAGGTACATTGTGTTCAGCTATCTGGTAAGCAAGCTGAAAAACAAAGCTAGCTATGTCTCATTCTCATTTCTTGTGAGCCAGAAGACTTACCTATTGAAAGTTGAAGGATTCCAGAGTCCTGGGAAAGTTCTGCTCCTTGTCCAGCCCAATGGGCAGATTTCTTTGATTTAAGTGAGACCAGCTATGTTCACATGATAAAACCTGTATCTATTTCACAGCTAATAATAAACATTTTTCTCCAACAAGTATACTATTCTTTTTGAGTAACCACCTGTGGGTATGAATAGCTATCTTTCTTCTCTTTGTTTCCTTCAAGGTTACTTTGAATAATGTTTAGCTTATGAGTGCTGCCCTAAAAACCTGCATGTCAGGAGATACTTATGTCATGCTCAGGGTAAATTGCCATCCATTTTATAATCTGTCCCTGCCAGCATTAATAAAAAGCTACTTGTTTTCCTCTTAATTAACTCCATACTGCTAGTTTGTGACCCCCAATCTCAAGAATCCTGATTAGTAATAACTTTTAAAGTCCTAAAACACTTCACTGCATTCTTCACAATCTGGTTTCCTTTCAACTGTTCCAGTCTTCTTATTTGTTTTAAATTCATTTTATTTTTAATTTACAGAGTAAAAAAGCACTTCTTTAACACAGAATAATAAAATATGACTGCTCATGAAAATACAAATTTACTATATATAACTTACTATTCCTTTCAAATATATAACAAAATTATCATCTAAATTTCTTTTTTCCTCTCTCCCCTCTCCGACCTTAGAGACACTTAACATTAGATACAAATATACATGTATGTGTATATGTGTATGTGCATATATAAGTATGTATATCTATACATACATATTTACACACACACACACACACATATATATATATATATATATATGTAAAATTGTTCTATACCCACATCTATTTATCAATTCTTTTTCTGGATGCAGGTAGTGCTTTTAATCATGTGTCCTTTATTGCTAATTTGGGTATTGAAAATAGTCAAAATGACTTATATGCTCAAAGTTGTTCTTAAAGCAATATTGCTGTTACTGCATACAATATCTTCTTGGTTCTGGTGATATCACTCTTCATTATTTCACATGAGTCTATGCATGTTTTTCTAAGATCATGAAGCTCATCATTCCTTAGAGCAGTCGTATTCCATCACAATCATGTGCCAAAAACTTGTTGAGATATTTTCAAATTGACAAGTATCCCCACAATTTTCCCGTTCTTTGCCACCACAAAGAGAGCTGCTAAGAATTTTCCTTTTTGCCTAATCATATTTGAAAATAGACCAAGTTGTGGTACTTCTGGGTCAAAGAACACAGGCAGTTTAATAACTCTTGGGGCATAATTCCAGATTGCTCTCCAAAATTGTTGGATCATAGCACAATTCTACCAATAACAAATTAGCTTCCCAGTTTTTCCACATCCCCTCCAACATTTGTCACTTCCCTTTTCAATCATTTTAGCCAATCTGATATGTGTAAAATGATATTTTAAGATTATTTTATTAGTCATATGAAAAATGCTCTAAGTCTTCCTCATATTGGTCTCTTGACTTTCCAAACTCCATTTTCATCCAGCTAAAACCCCACCTTCTGTGTGACGTTTCTTGGTCTTAATACTATTATGCTAGTGGCTTCCCTCTATTGATAATCTCTGATTTACCCCATAGATATTTTCTTTGTACAAGGTTATTCCCTTGTTTTCTCCTGCTACTTGAGAGTAGGAACTGTCTTTTTTCTTTTCCCTTTTGGATTTCTTACCTATATCCCAATTTTGCTTAGGGAGAGATAAAAAACAATATACTATGTAAGAATACAGTAAAGTATCAGTATTGCTTAAAAACAAAAACAACATTATTTTTTAGTCTAGATGAGAGACACTTGAAGCATTGTCTAAATGGTTACCTTGACCTGCTGCCTTAGTTACAGTTGTAATAGTATTTGATGACTTCTTTCTTGTTCTTGAGCAGGGAATGTTTTCTGGTTTTGATAGTAAAGTCTGCCAGCTGCACTGAAATATCTCAGAAACTTCCCTTTTCCTTTTGGCTGATTCCCTCTTTCTCTACTTCTTTCTCTCCTGTGAAAATTATTTATCCCAGCTTGCCAGAGAATGCTGCTGATTGGCAGCATCCTCTAGAATGAAAGGTTATAAAAGGGCCAGAAAGGTTATAAAAATAAAATCTCTACCCCAGGAATCTGAGACTGCTATGAGAAAGAAGTCTTCCTTTGATTGCTGATAAATCTTTTTTTTTCTCCTTTTCTGTTTGGTTACTCAAGTTACTCAATCCCTAACAGTGGATGTTGCTGGTGGGTGATACTCTCCTTCAGCCCTCTAAGAGCCCAGAATGAGATATTCATCAACAATAATCACATAGAACATCTCTATAAATTTGTCAAATAAGTCAGAGATGATAAATGAAACAATATATGACACTTTGGACAATATAGAAACATAGCCTTGTCTGTTGCTTTATTTATGAAGCCAAATGTAGACAGTGACACCTGCCCTCCTAGCTATTCCTCCTACACAATATCCTGTCTCCCAACTCTTGGCTCTCCCCCATGCCTGAAATGTTCTCCCTCTTTGTCAGTTTCCTGGCTTCCTCAGCTCCCTTCAAGTCCCAGCTAAAATCAAAGGAATCTTTCACAATCTGTCTTAGCACCACCACCTTCTTTCTCTTGAATTATCTCTAATATATCTTGTATATAACTTATGTGTATATAGCTTTTTCCACCCTGTTGTCACCTCCATTAGACTGTGAGATATTTGAGAGCAGGGATTATTTTTTTTAATCACTGTTGTTGATTTGCTTTGTATCACCAGCACTTGACACATTTCTTAGGCAAAATTAAGTACTTGATTAAATGTTTGTTGGCTATTTTAAAGGCACCAAGTTTCTAAAATAAAGCACTAAAGGCTTCCTCACTATGGGTAGAAACAAAACCAAATAAACAAAAAAATCCCTCCTAACTAGGCTCCTAGAAGTTTTCACTGAGGAATTCAAGAGCTAAAATCTGAAGAATGAGGTTGTATATACTACTATTCATTTACTTTCCTTGGTAAATAGACTCATTCTTTACGGTATTTCAGTTACAGCAAGATATTTGAAATCTAGTTTTATTTATAAGCTGAGAAGGAATAGGCTATCTAACTACAGAAAGTATTTTAAGGTCAGTGTAACATCTATTTTTAAATGGGAAGTAAAAATTCCTACTTGAATCCAGGTCATAAAACAATTAAAAATAGAAGACAACACCTTTTTCAGAAATACTGGGAATGAAAGGAAGGATGAAATAAAGACAAGAATTTGCACCTTCTTGTTCCCTATTGAACTGTCTTCCAACATTTAATGAGTAAAAGCATTACATGTCCTACTAATGGAACACTGTCTCTCTTTGGTGATAAAACAATATGGATCAACTTGCCTATTTACCCATCCCCAGGAGGAAAATAGGATACTTTTCTTATAAAGCACTAAACCAGAGAAAAACAAAATAAAAAGAAGCAAACAAACGAACAAAACTTAACATTAGAGTCCAGCCCGATTTTTATTCATTTATTCATTTGACCATTATTCTGGTAGTAGCAACCTGACACCTGATGTTAGATACAACACTCACAGTTAACACTCAAGAACGACTTGGTGATCAATTGATGTTTGATTCTTCCACTTTTAGATCCTCAGCGATAAAACCGTTCCTCTTTTCAGACAGAGCTCCCTTCTTTTTTTGTGGTTGTTTTACTTTCTTTTGATGGACTACAGTCAGTATAATTAATTTTCTTCAACTCTACCAACCTTTTTTTCCTTCTTACCCAGTTACTTTTCAGTTCTTGGATAATATTTTGATGGGTTTTAGAAAGATTATAATTTTCACAATTAAACTTTTTCATCATTGGTAAATTTAAAACACTTTAATATTAAATATAAGTACTAGTCTTCATGTTTTTTCATTCAAAACGTGTTTTTTTCTTAGAAAGAACATATATACAGAGAAGAATCTTCTGTTTTATATGCATACTATTTCATTAGTTTTTCATTCAGAATTACCAAATTAATACTTGCTCTCTCACTAGAAGTATTTTCTTTCAAAACCTTATGTTCATGGCATTGATCAGTGACTCTAGGAGGCAACAAGGAGGAAATGGAAGAAAAAAAGAAAAAAAGGGTTACTAGTTGATCGTTAAACAATTTTCTTGAGGAGGAAAATGACTGGCAAAAAGAACATTCTGTCGTCGCTGCTGTTTACTTAGAGGATCCGGAGCCTGAGTCAGACGGAGACTGGAGTGGAGACACCCAGGAGTGCCACCATGGCTGAGTGAAAAGGTGGCTTAGCGTCTATGGAGAGGATGATTTTTCACAATTTGAGGGAAATGAACTTGGTTATGAGGAAGAGGATGAAGAAAACAGCAGACAATCGGAACATGACGATTCAGAGAATGAAAAACTTAAGACTGATGACCTAGAGGAGATTTCAGAACAAGAAAAGCTACATTCCCAGGAACTGATTGCCTCCTTCTCTGAGGGAGTCAGGAACATCTCTCCTGATGAGATTAAAATCCCCCCAGAGCCACCTGGCAGATGCTCAAGTCACCTCCAGGACAAGATACTGAAATTATATGAGTGGAAGACAAAAGAAGGGATGGATATGAACTACATTATCTGGAGGAAGAAGGAATTTCGGAATCCCAACATCTATGAGAAGCTTATCCAGTACTGTTCAATTGATGAGCTTGGCACCAATTATCCCAAGGATATGTTTGAACCCCATAGATGGTCTGATGACTTTTACCACGAGGCTTTAGCCAAAGCACAGAAGATTGAAATGGACAAATTGGTAAAAAGCCCAAAAGGAGAGAACAAAAATTGAATTTGTGACAGGCACCAAAAGGGCACCACAACCAATGCCACTGCCACTACGACCACCACAGCTAATATTGTAACTACAGATGCTCAGAAGAGAAAGAATAAGTGGGATTCTGCTATCCCAGTGATGATAGCCCAGCCTACCATCCTTACCACCACAGTTGCACTGCCAGCCTTGCCACTGTGACAGCCAGTGCTAGTGGCTCCAAGACCATCGTCACCTCAACCACGGGCACCATCATGAAGAAAGCCAAGCAGTGATGCACCTGGTACAGGGTTGGACATACTTCTTATTGAAAGACAGGACTTTGCCAAGACTGTGACCCCAAGATGTGGAATGCTCTCTTGGACATGACAACCCATGTAGTCACTGGACTAAGGCATTCCAATTCCTATCAGTGAGGGATTGGTTTCTGTCTTGCCAAGCCTCACAAAACATTCTCTTTCTAGTCATAGTGAGAGATTATGTTGCCCAGTCATCTAGAAGAACCCTTGTTGCTGTTTGGCTGCTTACAGTAATGCTAATTTGGCATCCTTTGCTCTATTAAAAATGCTATATCAATATATAGATATAGATAAAAGAATTATCCTGAGATTTTTATTCCATCATCCATATAACATCAATCCCAACTTTACCAGGTCAAATGAATATGAGTTCCATCCTCTTCCCAAATATCACAGTCCTTGATATTGTGGGAGGGCAGAGAGAAAATAATGAAAACAATACAAATAGAAGTATTTGGAAGAAGAATTAATTTTAGGGAAATAAGATGAATACCTTTTCATATGTTGTGTGTGAAATGCAGATAGGAAATTGAGGAGGAATGGTACAGTTGGTAACACAGTCGTGGAGTAGAGCAGAAAGGGATGGATCTAGACTGTTGAGTATTATTGTCAAAGTGATAATTAAACTCAGTATCTGATAAAAAAAAAGGCTCTTAAATTTGAATGAAACACAGGGTCATTGCATTAGTTTTGAATGTCTATGCTCTCAAAAAGAAAATTTTGGGGCAGAAAAATGCCATTACTTCAAAACTCCTAATATGGATTTTATTTTAGAAATATGAGTCATCAAAATCATTTTCCTAAAGCCTTTCTAAATTCTAAGGAGGCAAAGAAAACTGTTCCTAAATAAATGTCAATTAATATTTAATTTGGAATATTTAATTAGAAATATTAGTTTTATATATGTCAAATTTAGAACACAGTAGAGTTATATTTTTATGTTCTTTGTGTGAACTTTGTACTCCATCCTTATTTTGTCTGTCGGTAAAGATATATTTATGCATATAGACCATAATTTTAAAAGATTATAGAGGCTTATATTTATGACCTATTATTAATTGTATATGAGATGTATTTGATTTTGGGTCCTTGGTCAGGGATTAATCCCTAAATTATATCATTTCTCTTATGGGAACATAAGATTTCATTTATGATGATACACTTATAGCAGGCTTAAAGAAATATAACACTTAAGGGTTAAAAGTAAGAAATCTTTCTGTTTTCATCTATTTATGGTTTACAGGTAGAATCATAGTAAAGGTGAAAACTATTAGAAAGAAATAAACAAACAACAAAAAAGTGAAAATATCGTATTTTGATCTGCATTTAGACTCTATAATTCTTTCTCTGGATGTGAATAACATTTTCAATCATGAGTCTTGGAATAGTCTTAGATCATTGTATTGCTGAGAAAGTTGATCATTGCACAGTGTTGCTGTTATTGTATACAATGTTCTCCTGGTCCTGCTCAAATCAATCAGCAGCTGTTCATGTGATTCTTTCTAGGTTTTTCTGAAATCCACCTGTTTATCACTCCTTATAGCACAATAGTATTGCATTACATTTATATATCACCACTTGTTCAGACATTCCCCAGTTGATGGGCATCCCCTCAAGTTACAATTCTTTGCTACCACAAAAAGAGTTGCTATGAATATTTTTGTATACGTGGGCCCTTTCCTCCTTTTTACAGATCTTTTCAGGATATAGATCTAGGAGTGGTATGGGATCAAAGGATATGCACAATTTGGTTGCCCTTTAGGCATAGTTCCAAATTATTTCCCAGAATGGGTGTTTCAGTTCACAGCTCCACAAGCAATGCATTAGTGTTCAAATTTTCCCAATTCTTCTCCAACATTTATCATTTTCCTTTTCTATCATATTAGCCAATCTGATAGTGCGAGGTAGCACCTTGGAGTTGTTTTAAATTGAATTTCTCTACTCAGTAGTGGTTTATAGCATTTTTATATGAAATAGATAACTTTAATTTCTTCATTGGAAAACTGCCTGTTCATATCTTTTGGCCATTTATCAATGAGAGAATGTTTTGTAGTCTAAAAAATTTCACTGTTTTCTATATATTTTAGAAATGAGATCTTTATCAGAAACACTGACAGTAAAAATTGTTTCCCAGCTTTTTGCTTTCCTTCTAATCTTCACTGAATTGGCTTTGTGCAAAACATCTTTTTAATTTAATGTAATCAAAATTATCCAAATCATCCAATATTCTCATCTTTTGTTTGGTCATAACTTCTACTCTGCTCTATAGATCTGTCTGTCTCTTTATATATACATACTATATCTATTTCTATGAATCTATATATATCCATCTATCTGTCTTTAAATCTTTCTATATCTATCTATATGTGTGAGTATATATATATATATATATATATATATATATATGTGTGTGTGTGTGTGTGTATGCATATATGTATATAAGTTTATATTGTGTGCTTATTTGTAGATGAATACAACAGAGTCCTAGCCACATGAACCTTTGCAGCTACTCCCATATGGAAAAGACTGAGCAGCCAGCTTCTGGGAGACTCATGATAACATGAAATAGAAGTACATTGTAGAGACTTTGGGTATGTGAAGACATTCTGTATTTAGTTCTTTTGTGATAACTATGTGGTAGAGAACAGGTTCTTTCATTGACTTCAGGTGAGAAATTAAACCTGGGGTCATGCACCTGGAAGTGATTTTAAAAACCCTAATCACCTCTGCATCTTTTCCTCTGTTAGTGGACCTCTGCTCTTGGTCTAACTCCTTAAGAGAGCCAGAGCTATAAGGAAAGAAGACCCATTACTAGAGGTGCTTCCACATATCAAAAAACAAAACAAAGCCATGACATCTATAAAATTAATATCCTAGTTATAATAAAACTTGATTAGAATTATGTATTTTCCTGCATACATTTACTGGCTATTTGTCAGGAATCATAAAATTAGTGCAAACCTAGTAAAATATAAACATTTTAAAAATCTATTTTTTAACCAAAGTACTGCTTATTTAGCCATTAGTTATCATTATTATGTACTTTATTATCTAAAGGGATTCTTTTTAAAAATGTGTCTTCCAAAAAAAAAGGGTAGCGAACATGTATAATGAATTATTTCATTTGGCTCAATCAGCCAATAAACATTTTTTTCTTTTTCAGCATCTGCAATGTGCCAGGCACTGTGCTAGGCACTGAGGATATAAAAAAATGGAAAGAACAAACTTGATCTCAAGGAACTCATAGTCTGATGGTGGAGCCACTATGCAAACAGCTAAGTGTGTACAAATAGAATATATACTGGAAAAATGGGAGGTAATCAAGAGTGGAAAAATAATACCACTAAGGAGGATTGGTAAGGTGGGATTTTAGCGAGGATGTTTTGGAGGGCAAAAATGCTACAACATAGAAATGAGGACAGAAAATATTCCAGTTACTAGAGATTGTCAGTAAATGTATCTGGAGTTGGAAATAAGAGTTTCTTGTTCAAGAAACAGCCAGGAGACCAGTTTCCCTGGATTTTAGAGTTTGTGGAAGGGAATAAAGTGTAAGAAGTCTGGAAAGTTGCTAGATTATGAAGGCCTTTAATTGCCACAATTTTACTTCTATAAATTAATACTTCTATTCATTTTTTATACATACACTCCTTTTCTCTGTTTTGAGAGTTCAGTTCTGTTGCTTTTTTTTCTTATCATGAGCATTTATAGAAAAACTGGAAATTCTTTCCACATATTTACCAAAAAAAAGAAAATCACACTAAAGTCGTATTGTGACAAGAATCCCTTATTTATGGGGTTTTAGGTTTGGCTGTGGTTTTGATTTTCCTATTTACATCCTCTTCTATATGTTTCCTTGGCTGCCTAACATGCTTAAGACAAAATGGATCTTCCAACTTTGAACTGCTGCACCAGACCTAACCTGGTCTTATGTGCCTTTCCAATCAGTCTTCAACAAAGTTATGCAGTCTTAAGAGACTATTCAGCGGTTTCACATGTTTTTTTTTATTGGCTTTCCTTGCTTCAACTACTCAAAAACTCCAGTGTCTAGTCTAAGGGGGCTACATAATATTAATATCATGATGGCTTTGATTAGGTATGTTCCTGGTCTTTGTGTTATGTCTTGTTTCATTTAATCATTTAGCAGTTAACAGAAGACTATTTTCATGAGTATCTTTCAAGATATTTCAAGCAAATATCATCAATTGCAGATCTATACGGTCCTGTGTTAAAAAGCACTAGATAAATTCTTATGTTTAACATGGAAATTTTCCCACCATGTAAGGTATCTAATGTTTTATCTGATAGGGAATATGAAATATTTATAAAGTTAATTTTTTAAAATATTCCTTTGAAGTAGTAATCCCCTAATGATGAAAATAATTGATTGGTTAAATCTATTCAGATATTGAGGAGGAAATCAAGTTTTTTCTTTTCTTTCCTTCCTTCCTTCCTTCCTTCCTTCCTTCCTTCCTTCCTTCCTTCCTTTCCTTCCTTCCTTCCTTCCTTCCTTCCTTCCTTCCTTCTTTCCTTTCAAAAATCCTGAGACTCAGAGAGGTTAAATGAATTGTACAAGGACAGACAATAAGTGCTAAAGGCATGATTTCAACCCTCATGCATTGTCTCTTACTTTGTTTGGAATCATACCACACTACACTTTGCTTTCAGTCAATCAGTTATATTTCATTTCATAAGCATCCATTATGTGCCAGACACTGTGTTAAATGCTAGGTATACAAATGCCTATAAATATAGACCTTGCCCTCCAAAAGTTTGCAATTTAATGGAAGAAGAAGAAAATACACAAATGAAAGCTGAAAGAGGGTGTGGTACTTGATACAGAAGAGGTACAGTAAAGATAGCAGAGGAGTTTCAAAGTAGGACAAACTGGTAGGAAATTAAAAGATTGATGCCCTGGAACCTTCTTTAAATGAAAAATTTTGGAAGAGCTCTTTGTGGCTATGATCCCTCCACCCTAACCCAGCTTCTCCAATCTAGGAACTAGCAATTATAAATAATTAAATGAAAAATAATTAAATATTAAATGTTAAAATGAGAGATATTGGTCCAATCTATTCACTTGTTTCTCTATGCTTTTTTTCATTCTTATCATTTATTTTATTTCTATCAGCCATTCTTAAATAGGACATTTTTTTCCTCTTCTTTGGTTTGAAAAGTCTTGCATTTTTATAAAGATGATTCTTTACTGTACAATCATTATCCTTTCTTTTTTCCATTAACATTTTACTTTCTGAAGAAAAGCTATTTAATAATCCTTTCACTTTCCTTAGTTTTGCCTGATAATAGTCTTCTCTGTTTCCTTTCATGTTTTCTTATTCTTATAGCTTTTCTATTTCCTTAAATATAGTAATAGAAATATATTTTAGTTGTTAAATATCCATTTTGGCAACAGCAGTTCTATAAACTTTACACAGAAAGAGCAGAAGAATATTCTAGATCCATGGCTCGTAGCCATAGGCAAGAAAGCAAAGAATATGAGAGAAAAAGTAAAGTAAATTATATTCCAAAAAAAATGTTTAGGAAGTAGATTTTTTTATAAAAGTACACATTGTTTTGGCAAGTATAAATGATTCGCTATTCTTTTATAATTAAGTGACTTTTCACCAAATTGAACTGCATTTGAAAGTTTTTATATTTGTAAATGTTTGCCATTTTGCATATTTGCTGTATTTGATGTTCTCATTAAGAGAAGCCATAAATGACCAGGAAAACAAATAAGCAGAAATTGGATGCACAATATCAAGCTGGTAGAGACCTTATGCTTATTTAACTGTGATATTTTCCCCCAATGTTAATCAGTCTCTTAGGATCTTGGAATGTAAAAAAAAAAAAGTAAAGCTATAGCTTTTGGAATAGGACTATTAAAGTATGCCATATTTTTCTTCTGTGTCCACTATAAAACTCATCTCAGGTTAAGGTTTATACATTTACTATTTATCTTGTTTCCTTAAGCTCCTATCTTTTGTTATGTATTTTCAGAAAGGAATAAAGGAGAAGTCCTGAGATAGAGTGAGTGAGGGGTAATTAAAGCAGAATATGGGTCTCCTGAGGTGGAGGTGGGGAATACAGCTATGTTTTCTAATATTATTAGTCTGATTGAATTACAGTTCGGAATTTTTGTTTTAGCACTAACTAGATGTTTTTCACCTTAAGATTAGGAGACAAATCTAATTTAATTCTCCTCACATCTCCTTTAAAGCTTAATGTAAAAGACAGAAACAGGTTATAATAAATTTGGGACAAGAGTAGTTCACATCACATACATTTTTTTTTTCATTTCAGCATAATTCATTCTAAATACATTACAGTAACAGGAATATTAGCAAAGATTAAAATTTTAGTGTAGAGTTGAGGTGGAAAATCTCCTATTTTGTTGGAAATCTGGAAATGCTAGCTTTCTAAATGATTGCAGCATACCCAGAATCCCTTGATATTCCTTCATGGTATTGGGCAATGACAGAGCTAATTCTGTATGTTATGTTATCTTATGGTATGCTATTCTATGTTGCATTATACATGCTTACATAATGCTTTTAATGTGTTTGAAAACAATCACTTTATATAGAACTAAAGTGCATAAAATCATATAAACCACTGAGATGCAAATGAGACCATGTTTTGATCGTCTCAATTTGCACAACCCTACTAGACTTACGTATTTCTTCATCTTCTCTACAAATTGAATACTTTGTTGTATGCATTCCTTAGAATATCTTCACTTAGTAAAACAATAGAATCAATAAATTTCCTAACATATTAATTTATCAATTGAAAGAATATCTAGTCTGTTGAAAGAATTTGATCTGTTATCAGAACTCTATCTGGATACATCATGCAACAGATACTTTCCAACTCATTCTGAGATTCACAGACATTTACCTGTTGCAATATAATCTTAGCAATTTTGTTATGCCCATAAGTTGCTGAGGGACTTTATCTTCCTCTTGTTTGATCTAATATCTCACTAACAAATATCAGTTTCACCAATCACTAATAAATGCATTTTCAAAATTTTTGATCACCTTTTTCAAAATAATAGTCTCTCTGTTCTAGTCAAACTATGTGCTTTTGCTTCAGCAATAAATTTTGGAGTTTTATTCACATAATTTGGCCAAGCAGAAATCATAAATACCTGATGAATTTTATGTTTTCAAATATAAACTCCACAAATATAAATTTAAATTAAAAAAGTATTTATTTAAGATTAACAATATGCCTAACTTTCTAGCAAACTCTGAGATGAGAAAAGCATGAGACATTATCCCTGTCATCAGGTAACCTATTTATGTTCCAGAGACAACATATATACACACATATATGTGTGTGTATGTATATGTATGTATGTATATTACTTCTAAGGTCCCTTGTAGCTCTGCATCTGTGATCTATGATCTGAACCTATGACAACTTTATCTTGTAAAAATGCAATCCCTTAATGTGTCCATCACTGAAAAAATAGGCTTAATTAAACAAATTCATTTTAAAAATCAGGCAAAAAAGCTATTGTAGTTGAATTTATTTGCATGACTCACAATTTAAGTTACTCCCTGCCATTTGTCCAACTTTTTCAATGAAATCAGTACACATAATCACATTGCATTTTTCTATCCACCCTCATCATCCTTGAAGACACTGATATTCATATGAATGATTCTTCTAGTAACCTGACCACTAAATTCTTTAGCCACTTTAATTCCCACAACTACCTTGTTCATTTAGTCACATCAACAAAACCTCATCATACACATCATTTCTCCCAAAAGTATAATGTTAAAAAATTGAATTTTAAAATTTTACTTTCTAACCACAGTTCCATATCTTTGAATCCAGCACATTCTCAAACTAAACCTTACTTTTGCTTCTTGTTGACTTTAACCAAGTGAAAGTTGCAAAAAGTTAAATAAGGCTTGATGAAAAAAATTCTTCATAATTTAAACTGTGCAAAAGTGGGATGGGCTACCTTGGGAGGGGTGTGCTCTCCCTCATTAAATGGAGTCTTTAGCAGAGGCTATATGGCCATTTGGTGGATACAATATAGTGAGAATCCCCTTTGGGGATGGATTGAATTAGATGGCCATTGAGATCCCTTCCAAATACTAATTCTACAATGCTGGGACTCCATACAAATTCTTCTAGTTCCATCACACCTGTCCCCATTTCCTACGTTTGTCTTGTCACTAAATCCAGCGTTAACTCCTTGATTTGCCTCTTTAAAAAGCTATCTAGTTATTAGGCTACAATGTACCAGAAACCTAATTTCCATTGCAACCCACCTATGAATCATCATTCCTCAGGAACTCTCATCATCTTATACCTTCAATTTTGCTTTAATGTTCAGGAAATGCAGGGTTCATAAAGAAATGTTTAAATCAAGGTGTTTCGACCAATCTCAAATTTATGGTAAATAATCTTAGCTGATCTTTTGCTGGTTGTTTTATTTTCCTAACCTTAATAACTTCTCACTCCTCACACCCCACAGTTACTAGTCAATTTTTTTCTTCCTCTTCCAGAGTAACTCTTCCCAAATTTTCCAGTAGCCTCCAGAATATTATATGATTTTGAGCTTCAGAGTCCACAACTGGTCTAAAGGAGAGAAGAAAAGCTGAATTCAAGTGATATATTTCTTGTTTTTAAAAATAATTCTATGTTTTAATTTGACATTTTCTTTGTGTGAGGGAAAAAAAAACAACCATGGTTTGCTAAATGTTTTTGGAATCTCTCTGTCATGATGTTAAAGCAAAAATTAAATCAGCAATGTATAAGCCTGTGGGTTTTATATAAGAAGAAAAGAATTATAGAACTTCACATTTAAAAGGTAAGTTTAGAGACCTACTCCAACACAAAATCAAGCAAAATATCCCTTCTACAATACACACACACACACACACACACGTGTACATACATACATATAGATATATACACATGGCATAATGGTCAAACAATCTTTGTCTGAAGATGTTCAGAGAGAAGATAAAATTACCATTTTTGGAGATGATTGTTATAAAATTTTATCATAAATCGAATAATTCTTTTTTTTATAGCTTCCTCTCATTGTTCCTAATTCTTTGCTCTGGGGCCAAGCAGAACAAGTTTATTCCTTCTTTCACATGATAAACCTTCAAAAACATGCAGAAGGGCATTATTACCTGCCTAGTTATTCGTTTCTGTTCTAGACTCAATTTCTTCTATTTTTTCCAAAGATTCTGAGACTCATAACATGATTCTGAAGCACTTCATCATCCCATTTGCCCTCCTAAGGACCCTTTCAACCTTATCAATACCCCTCATAAAAATAGTATAATGGACACTACTCAGAAAAGGAAAATGAGCCAGTCATATAATGATTGATAACAAATGGGTGGTAGGCTGTATGGCAGAATATGTGCAATTCTCAAGTCCTTTTCTGAGGACTTACGGTAGGATGTTGAAGTTATTCCCAGAGGATAAGATAGGTTTTGATATGCGTCAGTGCAGGGAATCCTGAAAGCAATGAGTTATTGAAATATTGATGTATAAGTTTATAACTTTAATGGATCAATATGGTATAATGGAAAGATCTCTGGACAATAACTTAAGAGATGTGGGCTCCATTTCTGCCACGAATAAGCTTATAACTTTCATCTATTCATTTCCCTTCTTTTATTTCTTCATCTGTAAAATATCAGGGCAGAGTTGATCAATTTTATGGCACATTTCAAATCTAACTTTCTATGGTTCTAGTCAATTTCAAGTAAAATATTATCAGAATTTGATTTAACTCCCTTCCTGGAGAGTAATAGCTGTACCAGAGAATAACACAAAGTGAAATTCTGAATTGAGATGATAACTTAATCTGGAGACTTTTCTTGGTTTTAAATATTAAAAGGCAATGTTATGACAGGCCAGAGTAGCAATTTTGTAATGAGAAGGAAAGAATTTGAGGCCCAGTTCTGACTCTATTTTTGTGATTTTCCAAGTCATCTAAATTTTTGGACCTCAATTTGCCAAGCTTTTAAATAATAATTAAAATATTCATTCTACCTAACTTACAAGTTAGTCTTTAGAAAAGTATTTTGGAACTCTCATAGAACTATATAAATGAACCAGTTTTAATAATAGGAATTTAATTCAGCAACCTACATTTAATTCCCTTTGTCCTTTAATGGCGAAAAAGACCAAAAAGAAAAAAAAATGTATATATAGTGTCCTTTCCTATAATGCACCATACCCTCTGTTTCTACTGTAAACATTATTAAGTAATAATCATGTTGCAAGTTTCTGTTACCACTTAAAATAACTTTCAGTTATTTTAAGAAGAGTTATCAACTCTTCATGATCCCATCAAGGGTTTTCTTTGCAAAAATATTATAATGATTTTCCATTTCCTTCTCCAGCTCATTTTACAGATGAAGAAACTGAGGTAAACAGGGTTACATGACTTGCCAAGGGTCACATAGTTACTAATCAGTGTCTGAGACTAGATTTGAACTCACAAAGATACCTGCCTCTAGGATTGACACTATTCACTGGCCATCTAGCTACCCTATTAAAATAGAGTAATAGCTCTTTTGGAACTGCATTGGTATATTAAAGCAATATGTATTTTGTCTATTGTTTCTTTACAAAACATACAAAACTTGGTTCATATATTATGTGGACTCACAGTCTGGGAAGTACTTAAAACTCTATCAATGTTACTATATAGAAAAATCTTTTTTTTTGCATTGAGTAGAACACAGAATATTATCTCAAACAATGTAAAATAATGTTTTGTCTCTTCTCCACACATACAAAAATAGACAATGCGTTTTAATTAACTTTGAGGTAAAGCCAAAACAGAAACACATAACTCCTGAAAAAATCATAATAAAAAATCCTCAGTCACTGTCACAAGAAGACTTTCTCTGTGATTTGAATTTCAAAGTTATATTAGCATAACTTTGAGCTTCTTTATCCCGATCCTTGTCTGCCATGGAGATGGTTTTTCAAGGGGCATAATGAGTGTCTCCAAATCCTGAGCATGCATTTAGGCATAAGAATTCTGCTCATACTTCTCTGGAGTAGATGTGGGAGGGTTTGGAGGATGTGAGGGTGTCGCATGTGTTGGAAGGAAGGGAGGCCACTAGTCAAAGTCCTAAATAATTTACAGATTTCTATAGTCTGAATTTTCTACAAGTTAAAAAATAAATATTATTTTATTCTTAGCTATTAAGTAGCTGAAAAAGAAGGTGACCTTGAAAGTCAAGGTATAATATGTATTGGGGAGGAGAAAAATAAAGGGTTTTTCACCAGTTTATGTTTGGAATGATGCTTTACTAAATTCATTGTAATTATTGGCCTGTTTGAGTTAAAATTTATGCAGTAGATATAGTAAAAGGGGTGCTGGGTCTGGAATCACTGGGTCTGGATTTGAAAGCCCTATATGAAACTTACTGACTCTTTGATGTAGGCAAATTGCTTAACCTCTCTAGGCTAACTTTTCTTATAAAAGGGATAACAATATCTATGACACCTACCTGATAGGGTTGTCAGGAAGAAAAAGCTTTATAATCAAGAAATAATCAACAAGATTTTATTAAACTACAAATATTGTGCTGCGATAAAGTTAAAACACACACACATACACACAGTGAAAGAATTCCTGTGCTGGAGGAATGTATATCTATTTGAGAAGAAAACATTAACAGATATGTCTCTAACAGGGGACTGTCCATTGAAAATTCCATACTTTTGATTATGCATAGTGTGTTAGCCTTGATGGAATTCCCCTTTGTGGACATGGGTATAGATACAGGCATTCTATGACTGTTTCCAGTCTGTTTGCCACCTAAGAAGAGCAATAGTTTTTATTTGCTTCAGGGCTAGAACTCAGGCTCCAGTGACAATGATTGATCTTTGTGCTCTTTCCTGCCTGATGAAATTCGAGTGAGGAGGCACTATTGTAAGTCTTCAGGTAGGGAGAGAGATAGTGCCAATGCCAACATCTACTCTCCCCATGTATGTCAAAATGAAATCATGAACATATAGCCCTGCCATTGTTTCTGTCTCTGTTGTTTGTATTCTTTCCTAACTTAGGACAAGGAGTTTGCCTTTTTAAACTTTATTTTCAAGTTATATTTATTGAATTGGGACAAAGAGTTTTTAAGATTAGAATAGACCACACTTCAACTCTGTGAATTCCAGGGACAGGAATAAATGTCAGAATTTCTGATCAGTCAAGCCTAATGAAGAACACAGTCCTGAGTCAACCTGCTTGAGCCACGATAGTAGTTTGAACTTGGTGGAGGTGAATGCTTTGTTGCAACTCCTTCAAGTCTGAAACACACAGAGGAACTGAAGCAGATTAAGGTTAAATGTGTGCTATGGAAGGAAAAAAAAATTAACTTCTTTTCTTGCTCTACCTTCTCTAGTCTTTTCAAAATTAGTTTTTGCAAAAATTGGTTGGTTTGAAATGGTTAATTAATATAATGATGATTATCACTAATGATTGTTCTTATAGAGAACACACCAGAATAGGGGCTTAAGTTGATAGCATATGTTATCCAACTCCCAATACTTAAGGACTACACATAGTATCTCGAGGGGGAAGATGTAGTCTTGCCCTAGGAACCTGACTTTCCTGAGAGAATGTGAGTTGAGAAAAAGACTCCCCAGTTTGAATGAGCTAGGTAGATCTATGTAAAGTAGGTACAAATTAGCAAGTTAGGGGAAAAACTAGAAGCTAGAGGGACAAAGGAAAAATAGCACTTTAACAGTTTTTTTTTTTTTTAAGAAAATCAGGGATTCCAAAAGTGACAAAGGAGAGCAAAGCGGATAATCAGTGCAATGGTTCAAAAATTTGAAAGGTGAAGTGTCATATAAGAGTGTTATTAATATTATTACTGTCCAAACATTGCATTATTCCAATTTTTTGTTCCAATGAAAGGTCATGTAAATTAAATAACCTGGCCTTTTATGAAACTAAAGGGTTTTCATATTATTCAGCTGAGTATTATTGTTATCCAGTTATATTTCTTAAAGAACAAAGGGGAAATTTCTAAAATCAAGAAGCTGGAGAAAGAGTAGTTAGCTAATACATAGAGAAGTTGATTTGCTTGAATCAGATTTTACACTATTGTCAAAGGCCAGTTATCAATTTTAAATTATCGATTTTAAAACTTGTCAGTTAAAAAAGACACATTCTATTATGCGATCTAGTGTCTCGTTTATCCCTTCTATGTTGTCTCTTCTACCATTCTTAAACCTGTCCATGTCAGTGTAAGAAATATAGTAGAAGATGGATTGTATTGAATACTGCAAATACATAAAACCTAGGACACTTCAAGAAGAAGTAAGACTATAAACATTCCTAGAGGTCACATAATTCATTTTAGAAGTTTCTAGATTTCTCTCATCCTGAATCTCTCTAGGTTAGCTTTTTTAGGGGAATGTTGAGGGGAAATTCCCTTACAGGACTAACTTGCCATTCTGTATTTCCAAATCAGTCAAGGAAACAATAAGACTCCTTAATGAGGAGGAAGATTCTTACATTATCACCTTTTATTCTGTTTTTCTGACCAGTCCTATTCTATATTCTTTTTCAGCTCTTTTTTTGTCCAGGTCTATAACTGTGAATGTTTCCTTGGCCATTTATTAATTTACTATAGAGTCACATCCACTGAGGAGACATCCATTTTCATGACTTCAATTTTCCTTTTCATCTATGCCCCTTTCTTATATTTCGAATAACCCTTTGAATATCTCCACTTGCAGGTACTGTCAAGCACTGTAATATAATATGTCAAATAAAAGTATCTTTCCCACCAAACAGGCTCTCCTCCTTCCTATTTCTATCTAAGCTATCACTATTTTCTAGCCTCCCACTTTCAAAACTTTATAGTTATCTTTGCTTCTTACTTGCTCTATGATCCCAGACAAGCCAATTAATTTCTCAGGTTCTCAAGTTTCTTGCATATAAAATGAAAGGATTGTAATGGAGAATGTCTATTGTCTCTTCTGGATTTATATAATATGATCCTATCATAATCACGAGGAAGCAATGTAGTTATTAATCGAAATGACCAAAGTGGTGTTGTTTGCTGTTCACGCCACAGGCTCCACTTGTTGCTTTTGCTAACTTGGGTTCTAACAGACCTCAGACGCTTCCAAGGTATCTGATTGTTAGCTGATCAAGTGACCAGCTTGTGCTTCTATCTAGGCATGGCCTTCCTTCCCTGAACATGTTGTCAAATACTCCCAAGCCTGTATTATATTTTTAAGCAGTAAGAATTAGTCAATAGCAATAAAAACAATCATTTTTATTTCACATTCAGCAAAGATTGTGCCTTCCTTTTAATCCTTGGGAACAAATTCTTGCAAAGGCGGAATCCCTATCTAGACTGAGATTTATCCAGTCTCTTACCTCCCCCTTCCCTCTCCCTTTCTGCTTCTGTGATGAGGTTACTTGTAAAAGCTCTGAAGTAGAAGCTAATGCTCACATGGTACGGTCCAAGGGTCATCAATGTAAAGTTGATAATAACAAAGGGAACAGGCATTGCATTTGACACTATGGTATCCTCCCAAGTCTATTCTGTTTCACCTTCAAAAGACATACATACAGGGACATATATACTTCATTATTGTCTTTCCAAAAACCTTTAAAGTAGTGAGAAAGCATATGTAATTATCCCAATTTCACAGATGAGAGAAAGTAAGTTCATAGGGGTTAAGTAACTTGTCTAACATCAAATTAGCTCCTTGGTTTTTTTTTTTTTTTTTGAAAATGTTTCTAGGATTTATCCCATCTGTCCATTCCTACTGTAATCCACTCAAATAATTTGAACAATATATTTCACATATCTTTGTTGATTTTTATATCACAAAGCATTCCAGGTCCATATTACCTAACCCTGGAACACAATAACAACTTCCTAAGTAACTGTCTGGTCTCCAATTTTTCTTTTCTCTAAGTTGTCTTGCATACCAGTGCCATACGCATCTCTCCAAAAGAGTGTTTTTTGTCACTACTTAAAACAAAGCAACTGAAAAATGCATTACTGTTAGCAACTAAAGTCTAAATTCCCTACTTAACTAACTTTGAAATCCCTCCATATTTTCACCTCTACCCCTATGTTTTAATCCAATCATTCTCTTATAGATCAGAGGCAATACTTAAACCCTATTCTTCTTAACACCAAGGTCAATCGTCTGTCGACAATTTAAGGTAGACTTTTACTGGTTTCATCATATTTATTAACAGTTGCTAACCGACCAATTATCAGTGTGTTTTGATGACAGTAGTGGTAGTAGTTAGTAGCTAGTGGTAGTAGTAGAAGTAGATGTCTAGCATTTAGAGAATGATTTAAGATTTGCAAAGGACAGATTACTTTCCTCAAGAGCAGTATTTACTTCAAAATCTGAGGGTATAAGTTGTTATACTAAAACTAAAAAAGCTCTTTCACCATTCCCACAACAGTAATGAGCTTATCTTTTATAAGTAACTATGTTGTTCAGAGACTATAGATCTGGATTTGGAGTCAGGAAGATGTGAGTTTGAATCCAGCTTTAGAAACTTATTAACTGACTGAGCAAGCCAGTTAGCTTCTGCTTGCCTCAGTTTCCTCATCTGTAAAATGAGGATAATAGTAGCATCCACATCCCATGATCATTGGGAGGATCAAATAAGCAATATTTACAAAGAATCTTTGTATACCTTACAGTGCTATATAGATGTTAGTTACTATTATTATTGCTGTTCAGGTAATATACATGATTAGCTAAAACCAAAGACATTTACTAAGATACTGTTGCATAAACAGAGATACTAAACATTTCTTCCCCTTTTCTACACAATAAGACTGGGGCTTATTCTTGCACATAATGTTAGTGGAAAGAATGTGCACAAACTTATAGCATAATAATTTGGAGGTATACATAGGGAATGCCTGGCCAAAGCCATGCCCTTTGTACTGAAGGGCCCTGGTACTCTTTCTCTTCCCATGGAGTCCTCCTGCTGCTCCCTTCTTGCACAGTTACATGTTTGCTTCCTAGCTGCCATAGGTAATTTCCCCTCAGGTCCACAATTGGCTCTCTTCTCTGCACTCAAAAATCATGGTCCTTGAAACTTTCTGGCTTGTAATTCACCTGTTTCCCTGAGTCTGTGTTTTCAAGGAAGTGTGTCTGTTCCTATTTCCTGAAACACCCTAATGGATTCCATGACTACTGATTGAATAGATATGACACGAGACGGTATGGCCCCTGGGTGAGAAAAGGTAGAGCGTCAGGAAGGGGGAAGAAGAGAGAAGAAACTTCAGCCTCACCCCCTGGACTCTGGCAGAGGTGCAGGGGTAATATTCCACAAAACTGTTGCATGTTTAGAATGCCTTGAACTCTCAAAATACATTGCCACTTGAGGTATGACCAAATTTTTACCAAGCAATGTCTAAGCTCCCTTTCTAATTCTACCAGATAGAATAGGAGAACTCCTTTAGACCTTAGAGGAAATAAAAGGGTGTTAAAATGTCTTTCCACTTAACTGATATGTAACATCACATTTCCTCTGGCATTTACTTCTTAATTTTCTGTATTTATACCAAAAGATCATGGTGAGGACCAAATCTCATCCATTCCTGTTATACATATGTGTATGCACATATGTTTGTGCATGCACATACATGTATGTGTGTATGCACATGTGTATATGTGTGTGCATACATGTGTATGTTATATAATACATATATACAATATATAAATATGTAAACACACATACCCATATAGCTCCTTAGTTTATGTATGTGTGCATATATATATATATATATATATATATCACTGTGTATGTATCTGTGTGTATCACTTGTACTTCATAAACTACCTTATAAGGGAGTTGTTGCATGCATTATGGTCGCCATCATAAAGAGGGGGAAACTAAGGCTTGAGGAGCTTAAATGACTTACCTCTGATCACATAAATAGCAAACATAGGAGAGACCCCCATTTGAACTCATGTTTTTCTAACTCTGAGCATTCCATAGAATTCAATATTTCCTATTGCCTGCCTGAAGGGTTGTATGAAAGAAGTTAGAGAATTCAGAATCAATGAGCCAAGGAAGACTGAGGTATCAGTTTTTTATTAATCTTTAATGTAATTAATTTACATTAATCTTTAATGTAAGATCAGTAACATTAGCAATAGAAGGTCTCCCAGAAAAGAGATCAAATATTATGCTTTCTTAATATTTCTCATAAAGTAAAATAGATTTATCTTATACTCATAATACGATTTTCTGCCGTAGAACTTGCCTTTAAATTTATTTGGCTAGAGTTATAAACCTTTTACTTTACATCAACTGTTTGATAATCAATAATTCCACTGTGTATAACTTCTAAAGTCAACGAATTCTATCTTGATCACATTTCAACAACTTCTATTACATTTCAAACATGTCACTAGTCCACAAATTTTCTACTTCAGTGGCTATAAAGAGGCTAAGTAAATGTATGTCCTGTCTATGAATAAAATATGCATTCTCTCCTTTCTCTTTGCAGTATTAAGGTCTATATTAAAATTAATGAAAACATTAGTTTCCATATTTTCATGATGACCTGAACACAAAAATAAAAATATACATGCATTTCTATGTTTAAGATATCTCTCACTTGGTGAGAGAATCACACTGTGGGTATGTCTTTGTTTTTCTCATATCAATCCAACAAATATTTATTGAGCATTTATGTGAAAACCTCTGTGTTATAAAGAAATACATAAGAATGACACATGGTCCCACATATTCGGCGGCATACAGCTATGAAAATAAATATAATACAAGGTAGAATATGAGACACCTGCAATACAAACAGCTGTCATTTTTGGAGTTCTGAGCAATCACATCCCATTGGTAGAAAATATGGAAATTTCATCAAGGAAGTTATGTTTAAGCTCAGCTTTAAAGGATGAATAGAATTTTGACGTGTGGAGAAGGATTATAGTTGGAAAGAACGGTATATGTGGGAGAAGTAAACAAAATCAATCTCAGCAGATGAACTCCAGAATCTGACTTCATTAAGTTTTCTGAGGTTGGCAGCTTTGTGAGTTGGCTTACCTCCCTTACCTTAATATCCCTTAATAAACCTCCATGGTATTTTTTGTGTGACACAAAGACCCCTTTACTTCCTCATAAGTAGCCCTGTGTCAAGGTGTGGTGACTCTATTTTGCTCTACAGCAGCCATTTTGATATAAATGGTCAATCTGTGAAATTGTCAAGTCAAATGTAAGGCAATTTTCAACAGCTAGTATACTTCAGTGCTTCCTTTCTGACTCTTATCAATTAGAAAAAAAAAAGACCTAGATGCTGAAGGTGAAGAATTGCAGAAATCTGGAAAGTTTCCTCTCATTTTCTGGCCCAACAGAACACAGATTTCTTTTTATTTGCTGAGGTAAATTATATACACATACACATATACATACATATATGTATATAATATATTATGTATATGTGTGCATGTGTGTATATAAATGTATGTGTATATACATGTGCACACATACACACATATACACACACACTCATACAATCAATAGTAACTGTTTCCCTCCCAGCCTGATGTAGTTATTTTTCTTGGCCTCATTAGAGGGGTCATCCCCTGACTACTTCTTAAACAGGGCTATTCCCTGAATGGGCATTACTTCACCCTAAGTGAGTACCTGAATAGACGTTGGCCTAAAGGGGCCAAGGTCTCCCATTGCATTCTGGGTCCTTTCCAATAATCCTGATGAATATTTGGTCACCGAATTCAGATGGCTCCGGAGGAGAAGTGAGGCTGGTGACCTGCACAGCCCTCCCTCTCTCAAGACAAAGTCAGGTGCAAGCATGTCACCATTTCTCTGATGGCATGGTCTTCCTTGGCAGCAAAGGGCAAACACAGCAGCAACAATATTATTTTGAATAATGTTTACCTTTTCAATGCACTCCTACATTTTGTATGTAAGGAATCTCTAATACCAGGCTCATTGTGAATGCCGTCCATTTTGATATCTATCCTGGCTGGCCAGAATAAATGGTTTCTTGGTTAATTCTTAGTTGTTTCCTTCTTGTTACCTTACAACCCCAATTTCAAGAACCAAAATTTGGTGAGTACTGACCACCTTGGGTCCCTCTTAAAGTCCACTAGACGTGATTGAAGGCACAGATTTTGAAGTCATAGGATATATTCAAAGCATAGGGTATGTATAGAGAAGTAACCTGTTATAAATTTAGAGGGCATTGTTTGATAAGGGAGCATGAAAACAGTTCATTGTAAGGTGATGAGAAGTAGATAAGGAAGTGAAAGTGTCAGAGCTGTGTACTGGGAAGATAGATCTAATAAATGTGTCCAGGATGAAATGGAGAGACAGAAGGATTAGAGGTAGGAAAATCTGTTAAGCAACTGCTCTCAGGGAGCCGAAGGGTGATGAGCCACTGATCTTGGCTTCTGATAGCATGAATGAAAACAAAAGAAAGGAAGTTTGGAATGTGATTGTTATTTCAGGGTGTGGAAACGCAGGATCTGACAACTGATTGATTATATGTAGCTGGTAAGAAAAAAAAGGATTCAAAAATAACTCTGAGATATCAAACTGGGATAACTAAAAAAAATGCTAATTTTTAAATTTTCATTTTCTTCCCGTTAGGATTTTTGACAACACATCTTTCTTCGATTTTGAGAAACCCTACTCCTCTCTTTCAAAAAAATAGTATGGAAGGTATATAACAATAGCATAACACTTTAGAGCTGCAAGGCATTTTTTTTTTTCATCTATCTCAAAAACTCCTTTTATAGAAAAGGAGAGATGAAGGCCTGGAGACATGAAATGACTTACCCAGGAGCATGTGCCAGTTAGTAGAAGAGCCAGGAGAAGATGACAGATTTTCTGACTCCAACTTCTATGGTTTAAAACAAAACAAAACAAAAATTAATATTGGTGTATATGTGTGTTGGTATCATGTCATTTTAGGTGGAACACATCTGATTTTATTCTGAGAATTTTTTAAAATTATTACATAGTTCTTTGACACATCTGAAAATATGCCAAAGAATCATAAAACTTTTTTTAGAATTTATGCACAATAGAGTACACACAACTGTAAGAGAGCAGCTAAGCCAGAATGATTAATTTCTCCCAAATGTATATATTCTATACAATTCATTATATTATTGGTCTCTGTTGCTTTTCTTAGATTAATATTAAAGTATATGTGCAATCCACACCAGGAAAATATCAAGGGGTACTCAACATGCTTTGTTATTATGCTTTCAAATTCTAAAAATAATCCTTTAAGATCAGATACCATCTATAGACAATCAGACGTTTAGTTGACTTAAATCATTTGGATTAAATTCGCACTTATGGAATACCCAAAAGTAGGCCACTAAACTAGGGTTTATGGGAATATTTTATGTGAGTGTGTATGTATGGTCATTCATACATATATTCTCCTCTGGAACCATCTGAATCCAGTGACCAAATATTCATCAAGATGACTGGAGATGGCCTAGGATACAATGGGATACCTTGGCCTCTTTAGGCCAAGATCTATTCAGGTACTCACTTAGGATGAGGTAACGTCTATTCAAGGAATAGGACTGTTTAAGAAGTAGTCAGGGGATGGCCCTTTTAATGAGGCAAAGAAAAATAACTCCATCAGACTGGGAGGGAAATAGCAACAATTACTATTGATTTTATGTATATGTATATACAATTTATATGTATTTATTTATCTATATCTATATATCTATCTATATCTCTATCTATCTATATCTATCTATCTATATCTATCTATCTATCTATCTATCTATCTATAGATAGATAGATAGATATATACTCAGGAAATAAAAAGAAATCTGCCTGTTGGACCAGAAAATGAGGAGAACCTTCCCAGATCCCTGCAATCCTTCACCTTCTGTATCTCAGGTCAAGTTGAACATATGAACAAGGAGCTTAAGACAACAAATGACAAATTGTGTGCCAAAACCCATCTAAAGTGACCTGATATGCTTCCTCTGGCTTTGTTCTATCTGTTCAGCAGACCAAGGCAAGGAAATAGCATATATCTCTTTTAGAAATGGTTTACAGGCACCCTGCCCCTAATCCAGGAAAGTCCTTTTCCCCCAGTACATACATCTCTATTAGAAAGAGAGACCTATATTCTCATATACTTGTACAACGCACCAGACTGTGAATTCCACAACTGGGGGCAGCAGTAGAAACTGGACCATTGGACATTTCACTCCACAATTTTGATACTGGAATAAGTTCTACATCAAGAATTTCCAAAAGTCAAATGGGAGCTAATTGGCTTGGGAAGGCCTATTCTAGGTGCTACTGACTACTCCAACAGCAATCAGGCACATAAACCTTCTTCCAAAAACTAAGCCACCAAGTAAATATTCATCTCAGAGTATATATGCGCTTTTCAGAGCAAGAGTGTTCTGACCCAGTGCCTCAATAGAAATTAACAAAAGGTACATGAGACCTATTAATGAACAGGAAAGATCTAATTAGCATTACAACATATTATTGGTAAAAAATGAGAAAGCACCTTACTAGATTCTTTTTATGATGCAAATGTGGCCCTAACACCCTATCTAATGAAGGATAAAACATAGAAATAGAACTACTAACCAATACGGTTAAGAAATGTTGATTCAAGAATATTTGAACTACAATCAACACTACTTGGAAAAATGTACTGCTCATCAAAGGTATGCTTAAAATTCAACAAGATTTGTGGGTTAGGAAGGGAGGCTAACCCATATCAGAGAGAAAGACTGACAACCTTGGAAATCCAAAGTGAGACCACCAAAAAGTACACCCAGGCCAAATCTTGACCCTGTCACAAAGCAATAATTCAAGAATTGATGTTCAAGAATTCAAAGAACCAAAGAAAAAACCAAGCAGTGTTAAAAACAGCCACAACAAAAATTGTAGACATGCTGAAAAATCCAGGTGAAAATAACAAATATGTAATGACTACAGAAACTTCAAGGAGGTTACAATGAATTTTACCCAAAAATTATAGAATGCTTGCTAAAAAATTAAGCAAAAACAAACAAACAAATAAATAAAACTTCTTCAGGAAGGAACTGGAAAAATAAATGGCAAAAAAGAAGTGGTCATTCTTAGCCAAGTAACAGACTGAAAATTGTAATAGATCAAATGCAAATCAATGATTCCATGAGATAGCAAGAAATAATAGAATAGACTAAAAATATGACACAAGAGAAGAAAGAATAAGCTATGTAATATGCACATATGCTCCCTCTCTATATATATTTATGTATACATACATACATGTTTACATGTATGTGTATATAGTGTCTATTTACACAATTGACATGTAAAACAGGTCAAAAGATAATTTAAGAAAGATTGCAATCATTGAAAATCATGATTAAAAAAAACAACATGGACAATACATTGCAAAAAATCATAAATTTAAAAAAAAAAACAATAAAAAATAAAAGTCCCAGGAATGTCATGGTCTAAATCCAGAACTTTTAAGTAAAAAAAAATAAAGCATCCATAAAAAAGGAGTTCACATGTTAAAAAATTATAATTAGTATCAAACAAGATCAGCCAACTTTTAAATGTAAGGAAATCTTAGAACATAGTCTTCCAAAAGGTAAAACTTAGAGTCTTAAAACCAAAAATAACCTGCAAAATTGAGTACAATCTTATAGGATAAAATGGATTGTTAATGGAATAGAAAAATATTAATATTTTTATGAAAAAAGAGTTAAGCAGAGACTTATAAACAAATTCCAAAATCAAAAAAAACTTAAAAAGTTAATTTATCTGTGCTATATTGTTAATGTGTTAAGATTTTCATAAGAAGAGAAATTATTTTTCTTTTTCAGAACTTTGATACTTTCAGATGGTACTGAGAGAGTTACTTAAGGAAAACTGAGGAACTGTGTTTGAATTGGTTCTGTCTGGGGGGTCTTAATAGAGAAAACAGAAAGGAGGGGAAAAGGAACATATTAATGAAGAAAGGAGGGGAAAAGGGTGGGAATTGCATTTCTCATAATTAGTTTATATGAGAGTGTGTCATTAAGTCAATAGTCCCAGCACTGGAAGTGACTATGAATATGCAGGTAATTTTCAGTCAGAAAGCATAACAGACTCTGTTATAGAAGGCAGAAGAAAAACATTTATTCAGACACAGGAAAGCCTAATCCCAAAACCAGAAAGTCAAATCCATCATAGTAGCAAAGAAGTCAATACACATTAGCACTGTAGAGGACAGAAGCATTCCCAATCTTTCTCCCATCCCCTCCTGGGGCCTTCCCACTAACCAACAAACACCAAGGAATCTAGCTATGCCTGCTAACCTGTCCTCTCTCTCTGCCTTAACTGTTCTCTTTTACATCCTGTCAGTTCTGCTCCATTCTAACTGTTCAACCCATTCAGCAAGCTCTTTCCATCACATGTGACTTAAGCTTCCATATGCTTTAAGCAGGTCACATGGACATATTAATGAAGAGGATCCCAAATGTAGTTATTAAAAGGGAAACAGGAAGAGAGGATAGAAAAGGAGAAAAAACAAAAGAGAAGAGCTAAGAAATATAATGTAAGTGGAAGTCTTTTACACAAATGAGTAATTCCTGAGCAAATGACAACACAAATGTAATTGCATACTAGTATGCTGCAAAAAAAATGATGAGATAATTTCAGAGAATCCTGGGTAATATGAATTGATGCAGAGTTTGACAGATTTGTCAAGGATCACAAACCTAGTAAGTGCCTGATGTTGAATTTTAACTCAGATCTTTCTGACTCTACACTCAGTTCTCTAACCTAGATGCCTACTGCAAGAAGTTAGAACACATGGTCCATTTCTGTTTTGTCTGGAAAACAGATTCTGCTTCAAAATACTGAGTACTAGCTTTTTCTCTTATTTTTCCTTTTAATAAGCTAAAGCTTCATTCAAGTCTCTGCTCAAATATCACCTCCTACATGACAATTTTCTAGATTCAAGTTGTAAAATGTGCCAAACTCATAAAATTACTTGGCTACTGATTTTGAATATTTTTTGTCATAATTATCTTGAGCATTTGAAGCAGCAGGGCATTCTGAGCAAAAGACTGGAGAAAGTAGAATGGACTAGGCAAATTAAACGACCACTACCATCCCCCCTCAGACCCCAGGGGAGAAATTCATGGACATTTACCTCATGAATTTTGATGATAGGGGGCAGAGCCAAGATGGCAGAGTAGAAAGATGCACTTACTCTAGGTCATCCCCCACAGCCCATAAAATAACTGTAAAAAATGACTCTAAACAAATTCTAGAGCACCAGAAACCACAAAATGACAGAGTGAAAGGGATTTCCAGCCAAAGGCAGCCTGAAAGGCTGATAAGAAAGATCTATCACATGGGGTGCAGAGTGGAACACAGTCCATGGAGTCCAGTCCAGTCTTGGCCCCATAGTATCTGCAGGAATAGGACAGAAGTAGACTTCGGGGGCAGAATACCCAGTAGCAGCTGCTGTTCCCTGATACCACAACCCACAAATGCCAAAAACATCTTCAAAGATCAGTGAGAAAGCTTTTTCATCTGAGAGAAGGAGTAGGGTCTTCCCTAGACACAGGCCCAGGTGGCAGTGACAGCAACAGTAGCAACAGAAGCCATGATCAAAAAAAGAACCTAGACATCTTTCATGAAATTATCAAGGAAAAATGCCCTGATATTCTAGAACAGAAGGCAAAATAAATACTGAAAGAATCCACTTATCACCTCCTGAAAGAGATCCAAACAGAGAAACTCCTAAGAATATTGTAGTCAAATTTGAGTTTCCAGGTAAAGAAGAAAATATTGCAAGCAGCTAGAATGAAATAATTGGAATATTGTGGAACTACAATCAGGATAACACAATATCTGGCAGTTTCTACATTAAGGGATTGAAGGGCTTGGAATGTGATATTCCAGAAGTCAGATGAACAAGCATAAAAACCAAGAATCACTTACCCATCAAAACTGAGTATAATACTTCAGGGGAAAAATGGTCATTCAATGAAATAGAGGACTTCCAAGCATTCTTGTTGAAAAGACCAGAGTTGAATAGAAAATATGACTTTCAAACACAAGGATCAAGAGAAGCATGAAAAGGTAAATAGAAAAGAGAAATCATTAGGGACTTACTCAAGTTGAATTCTTTGCTTTCCTACATAGAAAGATAATATTTGTAACTCTTGAAACTTTTCTCAGTATTTGGATATAGATAGATAGATAGATAGATAGATAGATAGATAGATAGATAGATAGATAGATAGATAGATAGATAGATAGATATACAAAGGACACAGGCTGAGTTGAATACTGTGGGATGATATCTAAAAACATAAAACTAAGGCATGAGAGAGGAATATATTGGGAGGATAAAGGGAGAAATAGAATGGGGCAAATTTTCTCTCACAAAAGGGGCAAGAAAAAGCTTTTTAATGGAGGGGAAATGGGGAGAACTGAGAGGGGAAAAAGTTAAGCTTATTCTCATCACATTTGGATTAAGGAGGGAATAACATGCACACTCAATTTGGTAGGAAAATCTATCTTACATCACAGGAAAGTAGGGGAGAAGGGGGTACATAGAATGGGGGGATGATAGAAGCGAGGGCAAATGGGGGGAGGGAATAATAAGTACTCACATTAGGGCACTACAAGGTCTACAGAGAGAATAGAATAAATAGGGAGCAGGAAAGGATGGAGGAAAATATAATTAGTCTTTCACATAACTACAGTGGAAGTCTTGCAAAAATACACATATATAGCCTATATTGAATTGCTTACCTTCTCAGTGGGGATGGGTAGGGAGGGAGGAAAGGAGAGAAGTTGGAACTCAAAGTTTAGGGAATGAATGTTGAGAATTGTTCTTGCATGCAACTGGAAAATAAGAAATACAGGTAAAGGGGTATAGAAATCTATCTTGCCCTACAAGAAAAGAGATAAGATGAGGATAAGGGAAGGGAGGGGAATGATATAAGGGAGGACAGATTGGGGGAATTGGTAACCAGATTCCTCAGTGTCTTGGGGTGAGGTGAGGGAAGAGATGGGAAGAGAATTTGGAACACATAACCTTGTGGAAAGGAAAGTTGAAAACTAAACACATACAAAGAAAAATAAATCTTGAAAAAAAGATTTTTTATTATCTAAATATTCCTAAAATCATCAGAAGTGCTTTCAACCCAGTCCCCATAGTCAAATTTATGGGGAGAAATCATCATGGAAAAAGGAATCAATTTGCTCATTACTGCAAGAAATAACTACTGACCAATTCCACTAACAGGAACGGGAAGAGAAGGGAAGATCACTGGGAATAGTGACTAAACCTCCCGTCACCCCCAGACAATATTGTCATGTTCTCGTCTCAGCACCCGCAGCCATTATCCAGGGAAGAAATTCATGTGGAGAAGGAGCGAGCCATCCCCAACTGTCACCCAAAAGTCATTCACTGGGCAGCAATCAGTTACTAAAAATAGAAAAGCACAAGTTGAAAGAGGCTGAAAGAGCTATGTACCAGGGAAGTCAAACACTACCAGCACCTTTACTACTTACTATCTTACCTCAGAACCTGATGGCGATAGCCTAGGAACCTGAACCCAAGAACTTTGGGAGCCGCAATACTTCCAGCCTGAAGTGTGAAAATATCATAAAGGGGAAAAAATATTTGTCTTGAGACTCTTACATTTTTATTTGTATGTCTAACAATTAACACAATGTTTCACAAATAGTAAGTTCATAATTATTTCTTTTTTCCTTTTCATTTGTATTTATCCATGCTATGTCCATTCAGCAAATTATAAGTGGATTGATGGTAGGGACTATTTCCATTTTTTGGTTTTGGATCCCTGTTGTTTTTTCCAGTGACTGAAGGCACTTAACAAATTCTTATTTAATGTAGTTAAAGACTTGTATGCTTCAATGTACAATTATTTTTCATGTATATTTATTTCCTTGAAAAATTTGTGGTGGTATGTCCATGGTCCTTTTTATCAACATTTTGTATTTAAGAGTTAAATATACTAATGTTTGCATTTTACAAGAACTGGAAAATACATAACCCACACCCTTGGTTGTTTTGCTTAAGTCCATGGAGCTATTTCTGTTGGATAGATTTGTAACAAATGGCTTTCAAGTCACAAAAATGGGTAGATTCTGGGGGCAATCTTCCAGGAGCACACTTTAATTGAATATGAATTCCAACGTTAAAGCAGCAAATTTGGGGGCCTATACTTCCCTTTATTTGGGCAATTATCATTTGAGGGCCCTCATATTTTACAAAATATTTCTATCCAGAAGGAAGAATGAAGATGCTCTTTCTAATTTGAGCTATATTTTTGTTAGTATATGTGTGTTATAGACCCCTTCAAATTCTTTTGCATCCCAAGAACCCCATCACAGAATGTTGTTTTTAGGTAGATAAAATTAAAGATATATAGGATTAGAAAGGAAATAAATTACAACAAAATAACTTTTCAAAATATTTTTAAAATAAATGCATGGATCCTCAGGTTAAGAATCACTATTCTAATGCATGCATGAATACACTAGAAATTAATGGCCAGGTACAAGAAATTTATTGTTGAGAAATATTAGTTTCTAATGATAACAAAATTAACTATGAATTAGAAACACTTAGTAAAATGTGTTCAGTTTAAAGTTCATGAAAATTTCTTTGGACAGCAGCCACTCAAAACTCCCCAGTTGCTCTACACATAAGAACTTCATGTTCAATAGTAATTAATAGTAATAGCTGATATTAATGAAGTATGTCCTATGTGCCAGATATTGTGCTAAGACCTTTACAATCATCTCATTTGGTTGTAACAACAAACAGATGTTGTTGTTATCCCCATTTTATAGTTAGGGAAACTGAGGCAAAAAGGTTAAGTTACCCAAGTCACACAGATGATATCTGAGGTCAGGTTTGAACTCAAGTCTTCATGACTCTAGAGCAGGCACACTATCCACTGTACCACATAGCTATAGTATTTCATAATTTCTCATTAGAGGAATGCCTTAAATTTCTTTATCTTCCATGTTAATTTTACCAGATAAAATAATTATTATTGTTAATATTCATTTGCTTCAGTTATGTCCGACTTTTCATGATCTCATTTGGCGTTTTCTTATTAAAGATACCAGACTGGTTTGTCATTTCCTTCTCCAGCTTATTTTACATATAATTTACTGAAGCAAACATGGTTAAGTGACTTGCCCAGGGTCACATAGCTAACAAGTGCTTGAGGCTGAATCTGAACTCAGTTCTTCCTGATTTTAGGCCTGGTATTTTATCCACTTGCCCCCTACTTGCTCCTAATTTGTTGTTGCTTTGTTCAGTTATTTTTAGTAATATCCCATTCTTCCTGACCTCATTTGAGGTTATCTCTGCAAAGATACTGGAGTAGTTTGCCATTTTTTTCTTCAGCTCTTTTTTTTTTTTTTATGGGGAAAGTAAGATAAACAGAATTAAATGACTTGCCTAGGATCACACAGCTAATAAGTATAGGAAGCCAGATTTGAGCTCAGGAAGCTGAATCTTCCAGACTCCAGGCCAAGAACTCTATCCACTATGACCTAACTGCCTCTAAAATAATCATGGGTGTTAGTCTAATCTTTAAACTCAAAACTGCATTCCCAGTTGTTCAGTTAGGATCAGAATCTTAGAAAGAGTCTCTGAGTGAGAACCATCCGTCATGTGAGTGATTCACATTTGAGAGTCTGTCTAGTAGGCAATCTCGAGAGTATCAACATTGCTAGTGTTATTTTTTTCTTTTTCCTACTAGAAGAAAACTAACATAATTAACAGGAGCCAAATCAGTGTCTCAGCCAATGAATGAATACCCTCTTCTCAGAAGATTCAGAAGAGATCACGGTAGATTCCAAAATACCAATCCAAAAACAATTGTAGGAACATAGGAAAAAAAGAACAGGGAAATTTAAGTAACTTTGACTTTTAAATATCAGGATTTTTTTCATGGTGAAGAACAAGAATATTATGCGTTCTGATCAACAAATACTGTTTCAACTGGTAATCGTTGCATTAAGTATTTAAGATCTGTATGAAATACAGTCAGATATTTAATGCTATGGTAGGAAATGACAGTGTGTATGCTTGTTTTAATGTGGTATCTTTTTTTAAGCAATTAGGGTTAAGTGACCTGTCAGGGCCAGACAGCTAGATTTAAACTCAGATCCTACTAACTATGAGCTGTTACAGTGCCTCAATATGATATCTACTTTTAATGAATATTTTGAGATTTGTTTCTAAACCAATGCATAGCCAGTATGGTGACTTGTACATAAAAAGTCTATTGGATGAATATATTGATGAATGAATGGTACATGCAGAGGAGTATCAGAGATAGCCGTGATGTTTCATACTGATGCTTTTATTTTAAGGAACAAAAGTCTTTTCAATGATTATAAATATGTAGCAAGATTGTGATTCAAAAAAATTATATTCTGGAAATATTAGCCTTTTGTAGTCTTAATATTAATTAAATAGTATCCTTTTCCTTTTAACTGCGTGCCCTCCTCATTTTTTTCCTGCCATCCTAAATCCTTTTTCCAATAAATATCTCCAGAAAGTAGCACTCAGAAACTGATATATTCAGTGTTCAACATGCCATGCTAAGAATTGCTACTAAAATGCAAATAACATGCATTTGAATCTAGAAAATATAGAACCAAAGCTCTAGAACAAAGCATGCAAACAATTCATATCCAAGATTGATCAGAATTCGCAAGTCAGAAAAACAGTCATTTTTGATGGAGTTTTGAACAAAATATTCAAATAAAGGGAAAAACAGAGATAAAAAGATGACTGAGACAGTTGTAGTAGGCCCTAGCAATGACAGAAAGGAACAACCACTCCTAAAGACAAGGAACAAGAGACATACTGTCAAGCATCCTTTTACCTAGGGAACAAACACTGGGACATGATTGGTTTTAGTATTTTCATCTGAAGGTGAGTTTCCCCTCATAATCCTGCATTAGACACATGAGCTTTTAAATATAATTTATAGCCAATTAACAAAAAGACTGCAAGGTAAGTGATTTGCCAAACTATTTCAAATTTAAAATTATGCTCATCACAGATAATGCAGTCAGCTGCACTCATGTGAATTAATGGAATAATGCTGACTCACATTGCATACTAAACCAACCATTTCCAACAGCTTGATGTTTCTAAATGTAGCAGTAATATGTGAAATACTATTCTATTACCCTGCAATGATTTTTGTGATGAGCTGAAAATTATTCCACAATGTGGAAAATAATTTCTTAAATGTAATCTACATTCCCTGATACCACAGAAAGGTCACACTCAGAGCAGTTGTTTGAGGCAGAAGTGATTTCTTTTTCTTGTTTTTAAGGGAAACATTCCTACCATGACTTCATATGGCTAGGAGGTATGAGTGTCCTTTGTTAAGAGATTTAATAAACCATTAACCTTTAAGAAGCATGTTTGTGATGTAAAGGATAAAAAAGAAAGAAAAATGATGGAAAAGCAAATATAAAAGAAAATTAGAAGAAAAATATCAAATCATTTAACAAGAAGGCACTTATTAGAAGAACAAATTGCTTACTGGCACCTGTTTGGGGTTCAATTTCACCTTAGGATTGAGCTACATTTCCCATTATCTTGTCCTATCTCTTTCCTTCTGAGATTCCTGCACATAGCAGGAATTTAATAAATGCTTATTTACTTGACTTACTCAACCTCCTCTCACCTAGAGAAGAAACAGATTGATGCTTCCTCTTATGAAACTCTGATTCTTCAAATTGGCTAAAGGGTCCCTTCCCCAGTAGCCATGCATGTCATTTCTGAGGTGTGGTCCAATGAGAGTGTGATTGTCTTAGATATTAAGAGATAGAAGAAATGAGGGCTGGCTGTTTCTCTCAATAAGAGAAAATTAAACATCATTATAATTCTCATTTGAACAGAGCATAAAAGTAGAGCACCATTTAAATAAATATGTACATATATATACACATATGTACATACATTTTTGCGTGTGTATGCACACACACACATACATATATATAAGTGTAGATATAGGTTTCCTTTTTCTTTTTAAATGTTGTATTTCTAAATCCTTCCACTGTTCCAAATGAAAAGATCCCAGTTCCATGAGGGACGTTAGATAATCAAGTCAAAGTCTTCATTGTTATGCTCAAGCAGTAACAATCTGAAGTAACAGAGGGGTGCATCTCCAACTGATTAAAGAAACTGACCCTTGCAATTTGATAAACATAAAACATAAATCAGTTCTGTTCTTTTATTGCCAAATATGATTATTCATTAATTGGACGTAGCAGGTGGGATGCTATGGAAGCGGCTTTAGTTTGTGACCTAGAAATATAGTCATTGGAGACAAGCCAGAAATCTCTTTTGCTTATATGTGTGTGTTGAATTTTAACCTGACACACTGAACAAAAATAAATCTTAACTATTAACTGGAAACCTAAAAAGAGTAAGCAAGCTAAAGCTATCAGCTTTTGTTTATCCTGCCTTCAAATTTATGAGCCCAGGATACCTAGGAAAACAGTACATGAAAATAATCACCACCTGAATTTCTTACTGGGCTAGACAGCTGCCTGAAGATTAAAATTGGATTTGTGAAGAAACTATAGCAAAGAAATGCTTCCTCAATCAAAGACCTTTACTTTGATTGAAGTTATGGATTATGATAGGTGAAATGTGCTATGTAGGCCAGTTTCTTGGTGGTGAAATGGTCATATAGTTATAATGAACAAACTACTCTTCCAACTCATATCTAAATCAGAAGATGTTCTCTCTCTCTCTCTCTCTCTCTCTCTCTCTCTCTCTCTCTCTCTCTCGGTAGCTGTGTATGTATATATGCATATATATATATATGCATATATACATACACACATATGTACACACATATATGTGTGATTTGTGCATTATAAATAACTTTTATTTATTGAACATAGCCTATAGAAACATCTGGGAAAACTAACTACTCGAAAGAAACAAGGTAAGAGATATCTTTTGCAATGTAAGTAATAACTACATTTTCTGACTGGGAGCCTCTGGAATAACACCAGGCACATAGTAATAGTCCACTGAAATTGTGGATTGATTGACTCTGGTGTTGTTGCACATCCCTTATCTCCCACAAGCTGACTTTATAAATGCACTGGGTTCAGGAAAGGTAGTCTGACCATATTCCAATAGTCTCCTTTTGGGAACAAGAGAATGATGCTATCTATTATTAAAAAACAAATTTATTTGTTTGCTTTGCCAGCTGAAAACAGAGTGTATTTAGTTCAGGCTAGAAAACATACTAATAACAAGCTTGAGCATTGAGAAGATATGCTGCTATACTTGACAGGATCATCTAAAATGGGCAGCATTGCCTATATTTTAAAATGACATTCAAGGTGTTTTTCATTGACTCATTCTTTTACCTTTATCTTTCCTTTCACAAAAAGAAAAAGAGAACTGCTATTTTTCTTCTTTGATCTCTTTATATACTGCTTCACTTTCTCACTTTTTATTTAGTTTTTTTCTTATAATTTAAGTCATTCTTCTTTCATTTGTGGTACTTCCTTTACACATGACAAATAGTGCTGCTTTGTAAGTAATTCACAAGCAAAGTAATCCTCTGCTATTATACTATGTCAAATACCATCCTTAATAAACTATGCCCAAATGGAGAGATGTTTACGTTTGTGAATGACATTGTTCTGAAGGTATTTAGTCATAGAACATTTCAGATTCTTCTAAATAAGATTTTTGATTGTTCAGAATAATTTGGCATGAAATCAAACTGCGAAAAATTAGGGGATGAAGAATGCCTTTTATTTAGGCTATGATATGCAGTTAGATAGGTAACCAATAAAACTTATGCCTCAGTTTATTTCTATATATCCTGGAGGGCAGAAAGTCAAAATGGCAATGAATTAACCCCAGAATTTAACAAGGTGGAGAAAACAGGCTTGATTGACTTTGGGAAACTGGGCAGTTCTATTAATGACCTTGAACTTCTACCAGAAATAAAGGTCCATCTTCTTGACACGAACATTCTTATGGGGAATGACATATGGCTATAAGTTAAAAAAAACACTAAGTTCTTTAAAGACTGAAATTGAACATCACTCAAAAGCAATAGAAAGATGCTAAGCAGGACTTCTTAAACTTTCTTTTTTCCACTTGTGGCCCTTTCAGTGCTTCTTAAACTGTATGGTTACAACCTACAATTTAAGAAGCACTGGACTATAATATATTATAAACAAGACATAATGAAGGATGTCATCAAATATGTATATGATCAAAAAGAGGTGAAGCACTCACAGAATGTGTGGAATGCCAAAAGACAATTTATGTGCTGCAGCAGAATCCTCACAATGTCAAGAGTGTAAGAAAAGCGATCTCCATTATTTTAATGACACTTCTTTGGCAAATTTAAAAGTTCACACAGAAGGGGTAGAAGGCATGAATGTCTGTAATCGGCATCAAAGGAATTTCCACATTATAAAGATGAGGCCTATTTGAGCATCAATATCTATAATACATTGGTTTAATACTCTAGAGAGAATTTACAAGAGGGCATGAATTATATAGAGTAAGAGGGTCTAGATGAATTGATCATTGCAATCTACATCTTTGGAGATTACCTGCAGTAATGAGTTTATAGGTACAGAAAATTATGGAAGTGCTGGAATGTGATGGCAAGTCAAGTGGGATCATTTGCTGTTTTGTTGTTCAATCAAATGCCTCTGATTGGATCTTGCCTTAACCAACCAAGAGTCTTTACTAGGAGTAAAGTACACAAACAAGAATTTCTTTAACTAGAAATAGTATATGCATTTGCATTGCTAATGTAATTAAAGATATTCCCAACCCATTAATGGGACTGCCCATTGATTAGGGAAGGTTTGTAGGAAGACCCACAGATTTTGTTAATGAGGCATTTGTTCTCAAGGGTTGGGATGCCCTCTGGCTCTAAAAAATGGTATAAATACTCTGAGAGTGAGGTTTTACTTTGGGGCTCATTTTTTAGAAGAAGCTTTGCATGCCGGAGGAGACTCTTGGGAAGCTGCTAAAGAACCTACCAGATTTGAAAACCGAGATGTTGGTGCTTGCCTCTCTGGCAACTATAGTCAGACAGATGGACATGTCTGTTGATTTGTAATATAATTATGCTTATATCAAACAGTTTGGAAGCGCTGTCAGTTGATTTCCTGAATTAAGTGAATGATATATGTGTTTGATTGAAGAAGATTGTTAACTTCTCAAAAGTTGCCCTTCCTTTTAGGAAAGCAGATCAAAGAACCTGTGATAGGAGACTCCCCTGTGTTTGTCAGGGTGCTTATTGTTACATGGAGTTTCCTAATGCACTCACAGAAGATAATGAACATAAAGTCTTAAATTTAAGAACTAGACAGGTCAGAACATTTGGATATTTGCAACTATTCCGTTCTTAGTTTTGCAAACTTGGACAAGTCACACCTCCTTTGACTCCAGTTTCCTGTCTTTTATTGATTTAACACATAGTTCATAAGATGCATCATGGCACAATGAATAAGCCACTAGAATTGTAGTCGAAAAAACCAGAGTTCAAATCTGCCTCAGATACTGCCTGTGAAACCATAAGCAAGTATTTTAACCTCTCTGTTGTTCATTTCTTTACTCATAAAATGACAGAATTGTCCTTGATGGTCTCAAAATCTATGATTTTATATTCAAGGCTTCTTATGTATTGAGGCAGTTGGACTTGAAGTTAGAAAAACTTGAGCTTAAATCCTATCACAATCACTTACTGGGCTTCTTTTCACTGTCAGGAGCAAACAAAATGCTCAGGTTAGAATTCAAAGCCCTTTACAACCTGCTTCTTTCTCTACCTTTCTAGTCTTCTCACACCTTTCTCTATGGGCATTATCTCACTCTAAGTGAGTACCTGAAAAGGCCTTAACCTAAAAAGGCTGAGGTCTTCCATTGTATCCTTGGTCATCTCGAGTCATCCTGATGAATATCAAGAATATGGATTCAAATGGCTCAGGCAGAGAAAATGAGGCTGGTAACCTTGCATAGCCCTCCCTCACTCAAAGTCAAGTGCAAGTTATGTCATCATTTCTCTGATGTCATGGTCTTCTTTGAAAACAAAGGATGAACACAGCCACAATCCATGATCTAAGTGACACTGGCTTCCTTGCTGTTCCCTAAACAAGATGTAGTACAGGCATTTTTACTGGCTGTCCCTCATACTCCTTCTCTTCATCTCTAGCTAAAACCCTACCTTGTACAGGCAGCCTTTCCTATTGCCCCTTAATTTTAGTGTCTTCCCTTTATTGATTATTACCAAATTATCCAGTATATAGCTTGTTTATACATAATTGTTTGCATATTGTGTCCTCCATTACAGTAGCTTCTTGAGAGCTAGGAGTATTTTTTGGTTTTCAATAAATGTTCACTGATGGACACTATTAGTTGTGTGACATTGGACAAGTACTTAATTTCTGTCAATCTCAGTTTATCTTTAAAATAGGAATAATAATAGCACCTATATCTAAGGGTTGTTCTGCGGAGAAAATGAAATATATATATATATATATATATATATATATATATATATATATATATATATATATATGGAAAAACAGATTAGTGAAATAGAAATGATTAAAAACTCTCTGACCTTGTTTCCTCATTTATAAAATAGATATAGTGCCCATAATTAGATTCCAGGGCTAGGGAAGCTACTGATTCCACTAGATTTTCATAAATTCTTTTTAAAATGTAATTGCATTTTTAAAAGAAAACTATTAAGTGTTTAAATTTCTCACACTTACACTGACTTCATCAATATGAAAAAAAATGCCCAAATACCACTGCAATCCCTTTTGGTGAAGAAAAGATAAGAGCACATTATGGAATTCCTCCAAGAAAAATAATATTAATTTGGTTGTAAGTAACCTTTTAAATAGATAGCCTCCTGCATTATAGCAGACCTCAAGAAAAGCAGGAACTCCTATAAGTGAAGATGTGCTTATTTTGTAGAGAAAATTGACCATCAAGATGGAAGTAGATAATTTTCCTTTGGAACCCTCCTACATCACTTTGCTTCTCTCCCTTCTCCTCCCCATATTTTTTTTAAAATATAATATGGTTGCATGATATTGAGCATGAGTTAGGAATTTGGCAGAAGTTTAAAGAGAGGTTATCTGTGATAAAGGATAGGAATCAAGAATTAAACTCAATAAACCTTCATTAAGCACCTATTATGAGCAAGGCACTATCATTGATACTCGGGATAAAAAAATGAAAGAAAAAGCTTCTACTCTCAAGGAACAAATGTAGCAACATGCAGGTCTAAAATTATGGGAAAATTTATAAAACAGGAAAAAACTGAATTTGATTTCTACTTTTATTCTCACCCCTACATTTGGTTTCCCCTTAGAAAAACCACAGTATACTTTTCCTTTCTGTGCTTTGGTTACTAAACTCATTTAAATATGAAGTTCACTTTCCAAGTGGTGAATATCTGGCACATTACGTATTTAAATTCCAACTCTTACTGCATGTAATCAGTAAAAAAAGAATCTGTTGAGTTTCTGGCCTGACATTTCAATATAGGGATGGTAGCTGATGCCTAAAATTTCCAAATCTTTTGTGGTTTTATGCTTACACTCAATTCCAAGTCTTTTCTAATATCTTGCAGACTTATTTTCCTGTTGTGTAAATGCCACACTGTACACAGCAGGATACAACTGACACAGGAAACCTGACATGTAACACAATATACTGGAGTCTGAATGGTGCTAATTCCCCTAATACTCTGAATTATAATCTCAAAGCAAATGTAACAACACTTCCAAACATATTTACAGTTAACCAGTCATAATAGGGTAAGGAAACAGATTGCTTTCAAATTTACAATATTAATTTTGTCCTTTGTACCGTATTTCCAAAAAGCAGCCTACCCTAGAACCAACTAATCATGTTTGCATTAGACAAAAGCACAAAAAGGTTAAAAAGTGTTCTTCTTTTCAACAGGCCAACACTTTGATATTCTTGAGATTTCTAGTGGCTTGATCAATTTCCATTTACTTCGATTTGATTTCTTTTCTCATCTGTTCCACTGTTGCCCCATCCCTCTTGCCTCTCCCCACTTTGTAAGTGACCCATTCTAGCAGAAATCATTCTGTGATTAATTCAAACTCAATGTGTCTAAATACAGACTAATGTATATAAAATCGTATGGAATTTTTACTGTCTTTACTTTCCACATCTGTATAATTAAATCATACTTATCCTATATTAGAATAACATTATCAAAAAATACAGAGATGGATCTTTAAAATAGCCAAAAAACTTCTTATTTGGCTTTTGAAGTCCAATTCAAAGCACTTACGACATCTTGAAGATGAATTAGAAAGATATCCACTTGATTTAGAAAAATGTCTAAAGTTAATTGCAGCCTCAATGATGAACAACTTCTCAAGTTTAAAGTCACCAGGAAAAACGTGGAGAAGCATGGAGGGAACGAGATATTTCAGTGGACTGAAAAATCTTCCATATTCTCTACTCAATAAGAAAGCATTTCTATTCCAGTGGTAATGATAATAGGTAGTATTAGTTTAGTGACTTAAGGTTTCTGAAGGATTTTATTATCTCATAGAACAATATTACCTTATTTGATCCTTATAAAAACCATGGGAATTAGGTGTTATATTTTACCTATTTACAGATAAGGAAACTGAGGCTGAGGGAGGTTAAATGACTTCTCTGGGGTTGTACAGCTCATAGGCGTCTGAGGCAGGACCTAGGATTCAGGCTTTCCTGACAAAAAATTCATTGTTTTTTCAACTGTGTTACCTGTTTCATTTATCAAATGAAATTTTTTTTTAGAAAATTTCTAACTCCGTAGTCATTGTTTGTTTTTCATTGTCAAAGAGGATCATGGCACCAGCAAGATGATGCCATCTCATGAAACTGGATTTAAGTGAGGGAAGGCTATCCAAAGTCAACAGCCTCATTTTTTTCTTTTCTTGGGAGCCACCTGGGTCTAGTGGAGGGATAGTTGGTTGGTGGTTGTCCTTCGTTCTCAGAGAGAACCAAAATGACATCACCATGACAAACTGAAGTTTCAATGTGTCTGTGACTGATCAAACCAATACAAGTTTGCAATGCTCTATCACTGATTGGGCACAGATACTCTGGGAACATTTGGGGTAGTTACTTCAAATTTGTGCATCCTATGTTTCCTTTATGCTGTTTCAATTTTGTTTTGCTCATAGAGCACAGCACCTTTTCTGCTGTGGGCATACCATGCTGATTCATCCTGTGTCAGTGTCTCCCATGCCCCACAATCAAATCCAAAGTTCTTGAGACAGACCTTGAGAGTGTCCTTGTATCACTTCTTCTGACCACCATGTGATTGCCTGCCCCATGCGAGTTCTCCATAAAATAGTCTTTTTTGGCAAGTGTACACTATGCATTCGAAGAACATAACCAACCCATTGGAGTTACACTATCTGAAGCATAGTTTGAATGCTTGGCAGTTTAGTTTAAGCAATGATCTCAGTGTCTGGTACCTTATCCTGCCAAGTTATCCTCAGAATCTTTCTAAGACAGTTCAAATGGAAGCAATTCAGTTTTCTGGCATGGTGCTGGTAGACTGTTCATGTTTCCCAGGCGTACAACAAGGATGTGGGCACAATGGCTCTGTAGATCTTCAGTTTGGTAGTCAGTCTAATACTTCCTCTCTCCATTACTTTTTTCAGAGCCTCTCAAACACTGAGCTAGCTGACAATGCATGTATCAACCTCACCATCAATGTGTACATGCCTGGAAAGTACACTACCAAGGTTAAGTGAACTTATCTACACCATTCAAAACTTCTCCATTTGTTGTAACCAATGGTTCCATGTATGGATGGGATGGTGGTGGCTGATGGAGCACCTGTGTTTTTTTGGTGTTATTAGACCAAAATTAGCACAGATAGTAGAGATTTGATCAATATTTTGTTGCATCTCAGCTTCAGGGGCTACGGAGTGCACAATCATCTGCAAACAGGAAATCATGCATTACCACTCCCTCCACTTTGGTCTTGGCTTGTAGCCTTTTCCAACTGAAGAATTTATCATCAGGAAGGTAGCTGATCTTGATGTGTCATTCATCCTCATTGAAAACATTTGACAACATGACTGAAAACATCATGTTAAAAAGCATGGGAGCAAGTACACAGACCTGTTTCACTCCATTGGTGACTGGGAAGACATGAGAGCATTGTCCACTATCCAGAAACTTGGGCAAGCATACTATCATGAAACTGATGTATGTTGCTGATGAACTTCTCTGGGCAACCAGATTTTGACATAATTTTCCAAAAGCCCTCATGAGTAACAGTGTCAAAGGCCTTGGTCAGGTCTACAAACGTTGTGTACAGAGCTCCGTTCTGTTCCTGTCATTACTCCTGGAGTTGTCAGGCAGCAAACACCATATCGACTGTTCCTTTATGAAGCCACACTGGCTGTCAGGCATATGATCCAGATGAAGAATCAGCCTATTAAGGAGGAGTCTACCAAGAATCTTTCCAGCAATGACTAAAAGAGAGAATCTCTGTGATTGTCACAGGACAATCTATTCCCTTTACCTTTATAGAAAAGGACAATGGAGGCATCCTTGAACTCCTGTGGGATAACCTCCTCTTGAGTGGCAAGATACAGATAAGAATGACTGAAGATGGCTCTTGATAGAGTAGGAGACCTTTCCCAGCTCTCAGACTGAGGTAACACCCATTCAGGGATTAAGGTTAGGTAAGAAATGGGACAAAGAATGGCCTCTTTTACTTAGTCAAAAAGAAAAAATATAATAAACAATCAGGGAGGGGAAGATCCTCAGAGTTTCTGGGCAAAATAAAAACAATTGCTATTTAAATTAATTTTGAACCAATAAGGGCCCAAACAATGAACACTAAGTGGAGTCTGGTCTGGGATCCATTATTGGCCAATCAGTGAGAGCCAGAGTGAGTTAGGTTTAAGGCATTGTCCTTAAGACATCTAGCCTGTAAAATTTATCTTGGGGATGTTTCAGTGATCAAAATTTACATTCTTTTGAACATAGCACTTAGATGTAGGGGATGATACTCTATGTAGACAGAGGTAGAGGAAGGCAGAGAAAAAAAAAAGAAAAGAAGGAAAGAAGGGAGGAGTTTCATTGCCCAACTGGAATTGGTGAGTTAGCTCCCCAGTGGAGCAGCCCACACTACCCACAGGTTGCTGTTTGTCCTTCATTCTTGAAGAGGACCATGGCATCAGGAAAGTGGTACCATGATAAGCATGCGAATTCAACTTAAGATAAGAGGGCTGTGCAAAACTATCATCCTCACTTTCTCCTCCTGAGCCATCTAGATCCAATGATAAGAAACCACCATGACTAGAAATCCCCAGATGCAGTGGAAGACCTTTTTTTTTTCCCTCTAGGTTTCAATATTCACTTTTATAGTATTTTGAGTTCCAAATTTTTTTTCCTTCTCTCCCTCTCCTCCCTCCTCCCAAAGACTACAAACAAACTGATATAGATTATATACATAGAATCATAATAGACATATTTCTGCATTATTTAGACCGTGATCTTTTTAAGCTAAGGTCTTTCCCAGGTCTCAGTTTGACTGAGGCAATGCCCACTGAATATTAAGCTAGGTAGGAAATGAGACCAAAAACAATCTGGGAGGGGAATATCCCTAGGGTTTCTGGTCAAAAGAGAAGCAATTACTAGTTATAGTCACTCTGAGCCATCTACACCCAACTAAATTCTTTCCCAGGTCTTAGTATGTCTGAGGCAAGGCCCATTCAATGATTGTGTTAGGTAAGAAATGAGGTAAAGATGGTCTCTTTGAATATCAGTCCCAAAGGGGAAGACCCCCCAGGGTTTCTGGTCAAAACAGAAACATTTGTTATTTACATTCGCTCTGAACTCCAATATATAATAGAAAAGAGTATGAGATTTTGAGAGAGAGGATCTGAATTTGAATTCCAGCTCAGTCACTCACTCAGTATGTCTGTGATCATGGATAAGCTCCAAACTACTTTAGCTTTTTCATATGTAAAATTACTCCAGTGATCTATGATCCTTTAAACATTATCAAAACTTTCAATTCAGTGTGGTCATAGGCTATTTTTATCTTTTCTGTACAAATCAGACTGTGATACTGAAACCATATTTCTCTACTATTTGAATCAATGAAAAAATATAAAAGAAAACAATATCTTGGAAAATAAGGTTTTTTGCCTCAGATTAGGCCAATATTTAACATAGCATCAATATCCAGGACTTAAACCAGAGCAAAATTTGTGGAGTAGGAAAATATGAATTTGGCATTCAATCACCTTCCCACCTATCATCAAGTTATCACCTCCTTCTAAGATGGCTTAATACTTTTCCGTTATGTTTTATCTTTTATGAGCCATTCTCTTTGATTTCTTTCCTTTGATATGTCAGGGGATTGATGGCCCTTTATGTTTTGTTTCAGTGTTTGTTTGCTTTTTTGTTTGTTTTGTTTCTTATGCAGTCAATATTTCCATTCAACAGTATATAACAAGCAGATAAAATGCTAAATGTGGAGTCTAGAAGACCTAAATCAAAACTGATAATAGTTACGGGAAACCATATTAGTCACTTACTCTCCCTCTCAGGTCCCCAGCCACTTGCCTACAATTTAATTGTGTGTTCTTCCTTCGTTGCCAAAGAAGACCATGCCATCAGAGAAATGATGACATGACTTGCACTTGACTTTGTTTTGAGTGAGGAAGGGCTGTGCAGGTCACCAGCCTCACTTCTCCTCCAGAGCCATCTGAATCCAGTGACCAGATATTCATCAGAATGACTGGAGATGATCCAGGATGAGGCAGTTGGGGTTAAGTGACTTGCCCAAGGTCACACAGCGTCAAGTGTCTGAGGTGAGATTTGAACTCAGGTCCTCCTGACTCCTGCACTGGCGCTGTATCCACTGCACCACCTAACTGCCCCACAATTTAACTACTTAGATGTTGGAAGAAGCTATCTCTTTTTGAGGGAGGACATATCTCACACTGATAAAAGTATAGATCCTTAGGGATTCATTCACATATAACCACTCAGACTCTAAAACTCTTTCTTTGGGATTGTTCATTTTTCCAGAAATTTATACCTTATTTGTTTTTGCTTGGTTTAGTGCTAGGACCATTTGGCAAATAACCAGACATTTATATGTAAAATATTCTTCATTCATTTCATACATTTTTTGTTCTACTATACCAAAGCAGAAAATGTCCAAGGATAAGAATCTGGTCCAGTTTTTAGAGGACAACATAATTCTTGGCAAGGTATCATTATATTCATTTCTGAAATATTTTTTTCATTTCATTAGGCAACCAAATACCTCTCCCTTCTGCTAGTCTTGATTTTCTTGTTTTAGAAAATATAAATATGATGTAGTTTATGACAAAGTTCTGAGAATCCAAGATTACTTGCTAAGAAATAAAAAGGGGGTGCCATCAAGTAATTCTCAGAGACTAGACAGTAATGATGCATTTCAAAATCATTCTGCCTTTGTGCAACTTTATCTGTGGGTTAAAGAATCAACAGACATAGTACTATGAGTCATTTCCTCAAATATAGTCATTCATATTCACACACTGGCATCTAAAATGGTAAAACACATATCCTTACCCTGATTCCATTGGAATAATACCATTTTCTTTCTCAACTTCTTGCAGATTATTTAAATTGCAAAGTCGCTGAAGGAATGACTTTCCCCAAATGACAGTTTAGTATAAATTTCTGGAAAGATGCTTCAAAATATTCATTGTATTCATGATTTTTTTTGTCTAATTGCGATGAAAACTATTTTTTTACACAATCACTTTGGACAAGACAAAAAAATTGATAAGTATTTTAGAATTCTAAGCACCTGACTATCTTATATAGCCATCATTCTGAGGACCTTTTGCCTTTTATGTTAAATTTAGGAGCAGCATTTGTAAATAGACTAGTTTATTACATTTTTAGTGGAATCTTATTGCCATAAATTTTATTTGACACATTTCTAATTAGGTATTAATACCTGTACTGCCAGAGGCCTTGCCCTTATGATAGCTAAACATCTACTTAAGGAAGTTATCTTGAACTGTCTGTCTGGAGTCAAGCCAATCCATCCCCAAGGGAAAGAAAGGGAAGGATATATGAGGCACGATTAACAATCTGAGAATAGATGAGGCCTCATAGCATTCAGCCAGGCAAATTGTAGGTGTTGAAGATCTACTAGTCCTAGTGTGTGTCACATTTTCTTTACTAATGAGTTTATTACTAGAGGAAGTTATTCTTGATATATTGCATCAGAAAAGTAGAAGTTCACAGGAGAAAGAGAGGGAAGGAGAAAGGGGAGGGGAAAACAGAAGGAAAAGGGGACAGGGAAAGGGAAAGGATGAGGAAAATGGAGAAACCATCCGTTTTGATAAGCAAACCACAGAGGTCTGGTCTCATGATGCAATCTAAAACAGGGGTTCTTAGCATGGTGTATGTGAATTTGTGTATATCTACGTGTGTGCATATATATATCTATAGTTATCTACATGTAGTAGCTGTGGATAATTAATGGCATCGTGAATAGAGTGCTGGATCTGGAGTCAGGAACAACCATCTTCCTGAGTTCAAATCCAGCCTCAGACATTTACTAGCTGTGTGACCCTGGCAAGTCACTTAACCCTGTTTGCCTCAGTTTCATCATCTGTAAAAATGAGCTGGAGAAGGAAATGGAAAACCACTCTCATGGCTTTGCCAAGGAAACCCCAAATGGGGTCATGAAGAGTCAGACATGACTGAAACAACTGAACAACAGTAAATACCTTTATCTATGCCTGTATCTATACCTTTTTAAAAATATACAAACCTATATAGTTATAGATACAGGTATATATGTATGTATGTATGTATATACATATGTATTTCCTAATAATATTTAAATATGGTTGGTTTCCTTTGTAATTCTACATGAATTATTTTATGCATTTCAAAACATTATTCTGAGAAGAGATCCAGAGGTCTTACCAGACTGTTAAAGGTTACAAAAACAGGTTAAGAACCTCTGGCCTAGAACATAACTCCTGGGGACAGATTCATATATTAAAATATATGTAGAGGATTTTCCTTAAGCAGATGAAATTTTGAAAAAGAGGGACGGTCAAGAATGAAAGAAAGTTCAAGTTTTCAGGGATAGAGAATTGAGAATTTGAAACTGGTTATAGAAAGAACATTACAAGTCAGCAGGTATCCATCAAGGAAAATTCATACCAGGCTGATCTTAGTTTCTTTTGTGATTGGTTACTAGATTGAAAGATCAATAGAATGCTATTAACACAGTGTACATGGATTTCAGCAAAGTATCTAGCACAGCTCTCTTATGATATCTATGTATATATTAATATAAAATACATACAACATATCTTTTTGTAGGCAAGTATTATCTATGATAGGATATAATCTTCAATATTCTCCCTGGAGGCAAGGACTATTCGATTTAGTCTTTGTATCCATAGTGTTATAAACAATGTCTGGAAGGTAATTGACATATATGGGTTGATTGATTGTCTTATGTACAAGATGGGAAGGTCTGAGTTAAATTGGACTACATTTAAGTGGGTTTAGAGCTAACCAAATGACTATAGCTAGAGAGAATATATCAAAGGGTAACTGATCATGGAGAGTAGTCTTTAATGAAGAGTTCTAGGACATACATTTATTGAATTTGTAGATGTCACAAAACTGAGGGAGGGGATGAGGTAACATGCAGGATTCAAAAAGACTTTAGAAAGCTAGAGTTATGAACTGAACCAAAGAAAATTAAATGTGATACAAATAAACACATTTGTCATGTTAAGTTCAAATTGTATAATTTTTTTTGAGACTAGACAACACTTTATTGACAAAAATCTGGGAGCTCTACTGAGCAGCAAGCTCAATATGAGTTAACAGTGTGGGGTGGCGGTCAAACCTACTAATGTAATGATAATCTTCACTAAGGTAGGGATAGACCCAGGACTAGGGAGGTGATAGTTCTACTCTATTTTTCCTATTAGGCTGTATCAATATTATTGAACTTTACTCTAAAAATCCCATTTTAGGAAGAAATTTGAAAAAAATATATTCAAAGGAAGATAACTTGGATGATGTACTACAGCAGGTACTAATTAAAAATATGGCTCTTAAGGATAAATGGTAGTTGACCTGGAGAAAACGAAATCTGAGGCAAATTACATTGTTACTTTTTTTTTATATCAAATACTTGAAGTTTTGTCATATTAAAATACACTTAACAGAACTTACTTAGCCTTAGAAGACATAATTAGAATCAATGAATTTAAGTTGTGAAGAGGCGGATTTTAGTTCAATGTAAGGGAAAACTTTCCTACAAACAGAATTGACCTAAAATAATTTGGATTATTTAAATAGGTAATCAGTTCCCCTTCACTACTGAGGTTATCTCAGGCTGTTGCACTTCCTATTTTTTTAGGGTAACTGAGACTTAAAGATTTCCCAGAGGAACAAAATCAAACCAGACTATGTTAGGAAATAAGTAAAATTATTTCTTTTAAAAGAGCCAACATTTAATCTGGGCTGGAAAGTTGCTAAATTAGGGAATCAGTTATTTATGAAAAGACTGCATACTTCACTATATTATAGGAAAGTGCCCAGAAATGCTCTTATTGGTAATGGTGGGAATCAGAACTTGTATTGTTAAGGTCAGGGGAGCAGGCTATATCAAGAAATCAGAGGCCCCACATTAGAACTCTTTCTAAGGTTCTGTCTCATTCACAGGGCCAAAAGGACAATGTTATCACTGTACTTCTAGTTCATCATCAGGATCTGAAGAAGCTGTATACCTTGCAGCGCTGAAGTAGAACTCCTATTTTGGGAGGTTGTTTAAGGGAAGCATATATGTGAAGACCGGGGCTGGGATACTTGGAGCTGAAGCTCAGGAAAGTAAATTCTGAATATGCAGTAATATGGCCAAACTGAATTTGCTTTCAGAAAGGAAGCTATTATAACACTTTTGTATCCCACTTCCTTATAGTACTTAATCACTCAACTAATCCAAAGAAGTATCATGTCCTATTTACAGGAAGCAAGGAAGAAAAAGATAAAGAATAGGTTATCTCCTCCTGGCTAAGGAAGGTAGAAGGAAAAAAAAATGGAGAGAAAAAATGAAAAAAACACCCAACAAAATAGAAACTGTCATTAACAAGTCAAAACCTGATGGAAGAAAATTCAGAGTACAGTGGTCACATGGCCTCACAGACTATATTTCCATTCAAAGAAAGTTTCACAAGGTTTTTCAATGAATTGCAGAAATTTTCCTCTGTTTTTTTTTTTCTGATAAAGGAAAAAGATAGTGCCATTCCTATCCTTTTAGTCTATTTTCAGTCTCTCCTTTGGGATTTTCTTTGTGTCCCTTTTGCCAACCTCATTGTGAAAAATCTCAATCCTCAAATCAGACACAGAGCTCTCTTTCATTAAATCTCAGTTGCCACAGCAAATATGTCTTTGGAGAATTAAAGGCAGTTTTCTCTCCACCTGACATGGCCCCCTCAAATATATTCTTAAATAGCAACAAAAGCAAAAATCACATTATATTACTGGCTTGAGAAGGCACCACTTCTAGTTTCAGGAGAATAACTTCATCTTTGGTAACTGTAGTTAATTTGGTGGAGGTCGTTGTCCTTCGTTCTTCAAGAGGATCCAAGTGACATCACCATGATAAATTCAAGTTAATTTTGACTTGAAAGAAAGAAACTTTAGTGGAGTCTACTAAAGGTACCATATTAGATTTTCCCTTTCAACGTCAGGATTCTGGCTTAAAAAGTAAGAATATTAGCATTATCACATGAATCATAGTCATAAACTTATTTCTGGCAGGATCATCAGGCAACATGATGTAAAGGATGACTGCCCATGGTCTAACATAATTTTCAAAGAGTTTTCTCTAAAATAATAAAGGTTTTCCCTCATAATAAAGCTTTAGAAAATTATCATTTATGGAACCCATTCTTATGTTTCCCTTGCACTAGGGATAAATAATCTCCATAATGGTATGATTATACATAATGTTTTAAGATTTGATTTCTACCCCTGGCTCAGACACTAACTAGCTGTCACTAGCTTACCTTAAGATCTCAAAACCTAAATTTTTCATTGCAAAATAAATATACTATTCCTAGCCTTACCTACTTCATCAGGTTCTGGTAAGAAAAGCACTTTGAAGCTCAATAAATCTATGCGCCTTGAGGTCAGGAATTGTCTTTGTTTTTATTTGTATTTGTATCCCCAGCACTTAGCACAGTGCCTGGAACATAGTAGGCACTTAGCATTTATTGATTTACTGGTTGACTTCGGACATAGTAAAAGGCCCACTCAATGCCATACCTTTGCTACTTGGACTATCATTTCCACAACCTCCTCACAAATAGCCATGGCTTTGTCCCTGGTCCCCTCAGCTCTAATAGGTGAGTTTTTACTTTATCCTGTCGGGATTCAGGCCTCCACATCACTTCACTTGAATACCAACTTCCCTAAACCATTTTCAGGTCTCTTTTTGTGTATTGTCTTCTCCCATTAGAGTGCAAGCACATTAGAATATAGGCACTGAGTTCCCCACCCCTCCCCCACCATAATACAATACCTATAGGCTCTTAAAAAGAGTTTCATCTATCTTTCTGAAAATGCTTCACTGTATGAAATTAAAGACTCTTTTACTTGTTCTGGATATTTTGCCAAGTTCATAGGGCTAAATTCTTCTGATATTCCAAGATTTGGTAAGTTCATATCCAAGTCTTCATACCCTTTATTTTTAGATGTTGAGCAGCAAAGCACAGCTACACTTTCATTAGTACTAAATAAAATATGAATACTTGATCTTTACCATGCACTTTACAGTGTAGATACAAATGATTTTTCCAGCCTTATTTCATACCAATCCCACCCACTTTCTCTATCAAAATTGGATTAATTCTTGTTTTCTGTTCTTATCTAGTTCATTTTCGACTCTGTAATTCCTCATGCTAGAATCTTAAATTTTCACCTGTTGAAAAAGTTCCTCCATTCCTTTGAGACTCAACTCTGATGATTTTTCATACAGTCTTCCATCCTTCCTCAGATTAATCATAGCATTTTCCCTATGCCTATGCTTTGCAATTATATGTGAGAAAATAGAAAGAGTACTGATTGGTATCAGAGTATCTGGGATCAGAGACTTCCTTTGATGCTTACTACCTGTTTGACTTTGGACAAGTCACAGACTCTTCTGTAGAGGATAGCAGTTATCTGATAGCCTTTAAAGTTCAAGATTTAAAATGTTATGATCACTTGTACTATGGTTTCTATATACATATATTATTGTGTAGAAGACATTCCTCAGAAATAAGAATATCACACATCTTTCCCAAATGCCTAACAATTTCTTTATTAGAATTTACTTTTTTATTAATTCAGTCAGCACACTTTATTACTCTTTCCCTATGCCAAAAAAAATGTGTTAACTATATGAATAAAAATAAGACAGCAGCTGCTATCAAAGGTCTTACACATACTTATGAATTACTTAAATAGGAATTTTAAAATCATCTCTCATATAATCTTAGACATTTTGTTTGCCTTTTATAGGTTTTATTCAAGCCTGATAGATCTATTCAGATATATAGAATCCAGAATTTCCCAAGAATTGTCTTTGTCCATTCATCATGGTTTTGCACAAAGTAGAATACTTTTTGTGTCTTTATTTCCTATATCACAGGAGATGCCAGATATAGTTTGTAGCTTCCCCCCCTCCCTCCAGGAGGCTTTTCCATCAAAATAAAGGCTATTACACAGGAATTCTTAAGTATTTTTGTGCCATGGGTTTTCTTGGCAGTCTGGTGAAACTTATGGACCTCTCATATTTTTAAATATAAAAAACAAAATCCATAGGATTACTACATACATGATATAAATATATTTTATATATATATATATATATGTAGTTTTCAAAAAAAATATATTTCTTAAATACTCCAGACTCACAAGTTAAGAATCTGTTTTAATTGCTTTATTCTTAGTCATGATTACCCAGAAGCCTCTTAGGTAACTTTTTCCTCCTTTGTCACCTGCCTTTAATCACTGACTGAGGCATTCTCAAAAAACAATATAGGCTACTCTACACATAGCCCTGCACATACATTATAGATGTCTTAAGCTTTCAAGAGATTTCAGCTGGATAGAATGACACCATCCTGCTGTTCACTGAAATGCAGTGCAAAGCCAACTACTGAGGGGAGAAGAGGAAGGCATTAAAGACTAATCTGGCTATAAAAGAAAACAATATGAGTAAGAACTCCTGCTTCCTTCCTCAATGACCATTTTTCCTTATTAAATGGCTTTCTCCCTTGTTTTAATCATATGGATCCTTGAAGCTGGAGCACAATTTCATTGGACCCTAAGAGATTTCTGTACTAATCTCTCCATGAGGTTATTGACAAACATGGAGTTGAGTTCAAATACAGCCTCAACCACTGTATTGATAACATATTTTGGTTATTATTACTGTGATTTTGCTTCTTAATGGGAAGATCTTTCCCATCCATTAATAAGCCCATGTGATCTGTTCAAATCACATGGAAGCCTAAGTCACAGGTGGTGGGGAGATCTTACTGAAGGGGTGCAGCAGAAAGAGTGGAACAGGAATAGGTGGAGCTAGAGCAGAGCTGAGAGAATTGGTCAGAGCAGTTGGAACTGAGGAAGACAGAAGGGCAGACAGTGCACTCATGAGTGTTTGTTTGTGGGAAGGCCTGATAATGTGTATAGACTTCTTCGTTACTATAATGAATTTCTTTGTTGCTATGATGGATTCAGTTTTCTGATGTTGGGATTTGACTTTCTGGCGTCTGAATAAATGATTTGGTTCTGTCTTCCATGTCAAGGGTCTGTTGTATTTTTTGATTCAGAACTGTGCTGGCATACTCATGGGTGCCATAAGCTCTGTGAATTTCATGTTGGTGCTACAACCACTTACTATCGGTTTCATCCTGGGCAAATGACTTCACCCTGTTTGCCTCAGTTTCCTCATTTGTAAAATGAACTGGAGAAGGAAAGGCAAACAATTTCAGTATCTTTGCAAAGATGGGGATACAAAGAGTCAGATATGATTGAAATGACTGAACAACGTCACCATGTCCTAGTAATGAAACAGCTCTTTATAAACCTCTGATAATGATGCTTCTGACTTTTCAACACTTCAGCAAGGTGTGATTTTGCTATTACAATATTGCAAATATAGGTGGAAAACAGATATATCTATGTATTTGTGTATAAGTAAATACAACTACATATGTATATATATATACATATATATATATAATCATGTATTGAAATATATTACTCAGGGAATAATCAGTCATTAAATCACTTAGATTTCTTATAAGAAAGGAAATTATTATAGTTACATTACTTCCATCCTATTCCATTTCATGTTTTAATGCATAAGAACACTGTTTTCCTACATTTGCTTTTTTAAATTATATGGATAACTTTTTTTGACTCTATAATATTATGTGCTTAAAAATGGAATCATCCTCTGATTCAGTTCCATACTGTACCTGGCTATGGGGACTGTAATCTAGAAAAAAGAATCTATAACCTAAAATAGACAATAAAAAATGAAATTATTTTCACTTTGAAAGCATTATTTACCTATAATATATCTACTGCTATACTCATTATAAGAGAAACATATGTCAATAGTAGAATCTTATCATATAAATGTGACAAAACTGTGCTTGTATTTATGAACTAAAGTATTTAGGGAAATGACTGTATTTTACCATAGCTATTGAGAACACAGTTTGCCTCCGTAAACTCAAAACAATAAGTCAAATTTGTGACATACAAGAAAGTGGAAAGTTGGAATACTTAACTTTAGAAATGATAATCAATTCCTGCCTCTGAATCTTTTCTTTAGCAAAGATAACACAAATACTTTCAATTATTTAATGTTTATTTCCTTATTTTTAGTTTTCAATATTCATTTCCACAAAATTTTGAGTTCCAAATTTCCTTCCCATATATCCCCTCCTCTCACCCCAAAACATCATGCATTCTGATTACTTCATCCCCCAATCTTCCCTCCTTTCTATCACTCCCCTCCCTTCCCTTATTCTCATCTTATCTCTTTTCTTGTAGGGCAAGATAAATTTCTATACCCCATTACCTGTATTTCCTATTTCTCAGTTGCATGCAAGAACAATTCTCAACATTCAATCTTAGACTTTGAGTTCCAACTTTTCTCCCTTCCTCACTCCCCACCCATCCCCACTGAGATGGCAAACAATTCAATATAGGCTTGTATGTGTAGTTTTGCAAAAGACTTCCATATTAATCATGTTGTGTAAGACTAAATATATTTCCCTCCATCCTATCATGCCCCCCATTAATTCTATTCTCTCTATGGCCTTGTATCTCCCCACAGTGTTTCCTTCTAATTACTTCCTCCTCTCATTTGCTATCCCTTCTATTACCACCCCTATCCCACTTATTCCCTTCTCTCCTACTTTCTTGTAGTGCAAGACAGATTTTCATACCAAATTGAGTGTGCTTCTTATTCCCTCCTTAAACTGAATGTGATGAGAGTGAGTAAGCTTCACTTTTTCCCTCTCACCTCCCCGCTTTTCCCTTCCATTAAAAAAACCTTTTCTTCCCTTTTTTAAGAGAGACAGCTTGCCCCATTCCATTCCTCCCTTTCTCCTCCCAATATATTCCTCTCTCAATCCTTAATTTAATTTTTTTTAGATATCATCCCTTCCTATTCAACTCACCCTGTGCCCCTGTCTATATGTACGTCTGTATGTCTGTATGTATGTATAATCCCTCTATTCAAATACTGAGAAAAGTTTGAAGAGTTACAAATATGATCTTTCCATGAAGGAAGATAAACAGTTCAACTTTAGTAAGTCCTTTAGGATTTCTCTTTTCTGTTTACATTTTCATGTTACTTTTTACTCTTGTGCTTGAAAGTCAAATTTTCTATTCAGCTCAGGTCTTTCCTTCAAGAATGCTTGAAAGTCCTCTATTTCATTGAATGACCATTTTTCCCCCCCTGAGGTATTATACTCACTTTTTCTGCATAGGTGATTCTTGATTTTAATCCTAATTCCTTTGAGTTCTGGAACAACATATTCTAAGCCCTTTGATCCCTTAATGTAGAAGCTGCTAGATCTTGTGTTATCCTGATTGTATTTCCACAATACTTGAATTGCTTCTTACTGGCTGTTTGCTATATTTTCTCCTTGACCTGAGAACTCTGGAATTTGACTACAATATTCCTAGGAGTTTTTCTTTTTGGATCTCTTTTAGGAGGTGATCAATGAATTCTTTCAATATTTATTTTACCTTCTGGTTCTAGAATATCAGGGCAATTTTCCTTGATAATTTCATGAAAGATGATGTCTAGGTTCTCTTTTTGATCATGGCTTTCAGGTAGTCCCATAATTTTTAAATTGCCTCTACTGGTTCTATTTTCCAGGTCAGTTGTGACTCCAATGAGATATTTCATGTTGTCTCCTAGTTTTTCATTCTTTTGGTTTTATTTTGTTATTTCTTGGTTTCTCATAAAGCTACTAGCTTCCATCTGCTCCACTCTAATTTTTAAAAAAACTATTTTCATCAGCAAGCTTTTGAACCTTCTTTTCCATTTGGCTAATTCTGCTTTTTTAAATCATTCTTCTCCTATTGGATTTTTGGACCTCTTTTGCTATTTGGGTTAGTCTGTTTTTAAAGATGTTAATTTCTAAGGGCTGAGATTCTGATCAGTTGCTCAATTCCCCCACAGTCTTCAGGAGGAGGGCTCCAAAAATGACTGGTGTCACTACTGCTGCAGTGGCTCCTGCCAGAGGTGCCATACCACATTGCCTTCTCACCAAGGCGGAAGAGCTTTCTCAATGAGCATTGAAGGTATTTTGACATTTGTAGGTTGAACAATCTAATAACTGCAGTTGCTATTGGGGATTCTGCCCCCTGAGGCCTGCTCCAATCTTGGCCCAATTGCACGGAGCACTCAAGGTTGGGCTGTGTTCAGACCTTTTCTGTCAGCCTTCCAGTCTGGAAATCTTGGCTGGAAATCTCTTTTAGTCTTTTGTGTTGTGGCTTCTGCTGTTCTAGAATTTGTTTAGAGTCATTTTTAATAGGTGTTTTATGGGCTATGAGAGAGAGCGTTTTACAGGTCCGTCCTTGTACTCTGCCACATTGGCTCTGCTCCTACAAATGCTTTCAATTAAAATACATTTTCATTCTGTTCCTTCCATATTGTATTGACTACATGTAATTATTTAGGCCCCATTCCTCAAAAATAAAGCAATTATGAATTGGAAAATATAATTTGGTAGCAATCAGGAATCAAAAAAGTAATAGATATGTGTATAGAGTGAAACCTCTTCATGAAGTAATTGGAGCGCCTAATCTCAATATACATTTTGTGTTTAATATATAAGAATTGTTTTATTTTCAATGACAGGTATTAATTTAAATATCTGGGGCAAATTTAGCTGTTTTTAACCAAATTAATTTATGTTTAGAATATTAAATAGAAAAATAATAGCGAATGAAATTTAGATAGATTTTGTATATTTTATTTTTTAAATTAAATCTATATTAGAAGTTTTATTTATTTAATTAAAACATTTTTACAAATTTTGAGTTCCAAACTCTTCCCTTCCCTCACCAAGCCATTGAGAAGGCAAGCAATATATTACTTATACATGTGAAATCATATAAAACATTTTCATATTTGCCACATTACAAAAAAAAATCAATAACAAAAAATACATACTTCAACTTATACTGAGAATCCATCAGTTCTCTCTCAACCTGGATAGCAGTTTTCATCTTGAGGCCTTCAGATCTGTCTTGAATCACTGTACTAATTAGAGCAGCTAACTATTTCACAGTTGATCATCTTTACACTCTTGTTTACAATGTTTACAGTAACCTCCTGTTTGTATTCACTTTACTCTTCATCCAAGTCTTCCTAACTTTTTCTGAAATCATCTGCTTCATCATTGCTTATAGAAAAGCAATATTACCTCATAATAATATATTACAAACTGTTCAGCCACTCATTAATCAATGGGCAGACCCTCATGTGCAATTCTTTGCCACCATAAAAGAGCTGCCATTTTTGTTTTGCATCAATAGACCTTTTTCCCTTTTACTTGACCACTTTGGGCTACAGATCTAGTAATGGTATTGCTGGGTCAATTTTACATTTTCTTCCATATTTTTTTCAAATCAAGAAACAACTAAACAAAGTCGAAAGAAAGAAGATATCTTTCACTTTCCCAATTTTATTTTAAGGAATTATTTTTTTCAGTGAACTTTTGTTCCTCTTTTTGCTATTTGGCCAATTTTTCTTTTTAAGGTTTTTTTTGTCTTTTATGAATTTTTTTGCTCTTTCACCATATAATATTAAGGGAATTTGAATATTGTCTCTTCTCAGTAATTAGTCTACGTGACCTACTTTGAGACTGGGACCACTTGACTGCTGTGATGGAGCCTGAGTCACATGGAGTCTGAGTCACATGGCATATTGGGAGGAGCTTGTGGAATGGGTGGAGCAAGAAGGATGGAGCAGGAAGTGAAAGAGAGGTAGAGTTGGGATAGAGTATGGCAGAAGAGCTAGCATGAGTGACAGAGGGAAGAATTTTGCCTAGGGGAGTTTGGTTGTAGAGAGGCCTAAGGAAGGGAAGGCTTGGGGATATCAGGGCTCCCTGGATTGGTGATGTGTGTAAATTTCTTTGTTATCATGGTGGAATTGACTTTGTGGTATCTGCATATATATTTTTGTTTTGCCTTAGAGGAAGAGTTATTTATATTTTGTGAATTTATCTTGGAAATACATATGTGTATTCACAGTAGCTACTATTAGGTATACACCATTTGACCAATTCTATTATTTCTTTTTATGTTTTCTTCAACATTGTTGTGCCTCTTTTCATAAGTTGTTAATTCTCTCTTCATATTTTATTGACTCACTTTTATTTCTTTTCCAATTTTTCTTCTATCTTTATTATCTCTTTCTGTGATTCTTCCAGGGATTCTTGTTGGACTTGTATCCAATGTACAATATTTTTTCTAGTGAGACTTTTCTTGTAGATATTTTCATTCTGTCATCTTCTGAGCTTCAATCTGGATCTTCACTGTCGTCATACTAACTCGTTTTGTTTAGATTATTTATTCTTGTTTGCTCATTTTTCCAGACTTTTTCTTTATTTTGAAATTTATGTTAATTAAGACTGCTTTTACATGGGATTGAGGAAGTAGTGTCCCAAGCTTCAGGCTTTTTCATGCAGCTGTTTTCAGAGCCAAGTCTTTAAGTTTTCAGTGCTTCCAAGGTGGTACTATCCTAGAAATATGGTCAGTGCTGTACTGATCTACTCTCTGATCTTTACCCAGGAAGGGCTGTTGATCTCCTACAGCAGCATGTACTATTGTTCCTCTCTACCATGGAACTATTTCTCTTGTGACTGACTGCAATCTCTCCTTTTTGACTCAGATTTGCTACACAGAACTGTACATGGGCAATGGAGTTCCCAAAATTGCTCTGTCCTGTGCCCAATGTAAACTCAGAGTCACCTGTAATTTATGATCAGTTGTCCACTTCCCTTATCACTTCTGAGCTGAGAGCTCCTGAAGCTGTTGCTCCTGCTGCTGTTACAGCTACTTTCATGACCCTCTGCTGAGGTTGCTGCCTTGTGTGTTCCAGGTCAGTCCACACCCCGGTGTCACAGACCTCTCCTGCCAGTCTCCTAAATTGTCTTGGGCTGGAGAAAATTCTTACCCTCATTTTTTATTTTTTTGGTTATGCTGATACAGATTTGATTTGTTATGTTATTTTCAAATTGTGTGGAAGCGTATTTGGAGAGAGTTTCACTGGATTGATGTTTCTAATCTGCCACTGCTTAAGTTTTTATTTAAATTTTTAAAATAAATGTTCTTTATTTTAATTCTCATTTTCTTCCTCTTTATAGCCTGTTCCCTACCTTTTGATAAGGCAAGCAATATATCAATTATACATGTGAAGTCACACAATACATATAGAGAGCGTTAAAGATTACAGAGCAATTAAATATATTATTCTCATTTGGATTTCAAAGCCACCACATATAATAGCTATTGTCCCCAATTTACAGATAAGGAAACTGAGGCTGAAACAGTAAGTGACTTGATTATACATCTTAGGTGCATCATTTGTAGGATTAGAATTCAATTCATCTGACTCCAAGTCCACCTCTCCAGATGTTACACTATATTATCTCACATGTTTGGAAAGCTAGAAAACAAAAGTTCTTATTTGGAAGGTTAAATTCTATTTTGTGGCATTGCATGAGGTCAAAGGGTAGAGTATTCTACATGCTAGTTTATTATCACTACATCCTACTTGTGATGTGCTAGCAGCTACATGGAGAAGTAAATAGAACAGCAGCCTTTAGTTCAGGAAAACCTGACTCACAGCAAATCATTTAGCCTGTCTGAGTCTCTTTTTCCTCATCTATAAAATGGAAATAACAACAATATTTGTTTTGCCAGTTTTTTTGTATCAAATAAATAGTACATGTGAGACACTTTGCAAAAGAAATATATGAATACTAGTTCTTTTTGTTTTACTAATATCATTTTTGCCTTCAAAATCTCATCTACTCAAAACATGAGAGAATCAAACTGTTTCCTTGCGTTCTAATAAATTAAACATTACATGGAGTGTTGACTCAGACAGATTTTACCAAATAGGAGGGTTAATAGGGCATTTGTCCAGTCCCAAGCCTTAAGGAAAGTTTAGGAACAGTGCCAAGAGTCAGCATCTCCTGACCCTGCCTGTGGCAAATGAATATTTTCTTATAGTCAAAACTCATTCTATTCCCTGTTCTATATTAAACAGATACTAATTCATTTCCTATCTCCCCTTGTTCTCTGACCCAATCCATTAATTCAAGTTGACCAAAATCTAAAAGACAAAGCAAACCATGAGGTTAAAAAAAAAAAAAAAACAACACATTTTTTCTGGAATGGTCAGACAAGACTGGACATCACAGTCAGTCCTGGCTTTTGTTGTGTTGGGATTTTTTTTTGTTTTCTCCATTAAAAAATTTACATACTTTGATGGAATTTAGGGATAGGAGCATATTGTAGACTACATGGGGAGTTAAAGAGTTTTTATTCTATTCTTTATGAAATTTTAATCCCAGTTACAATGGTTACTGTACTCTTAATTATTTACTCAAATTTTAAGAGGAAAAATAATCATTTCTACTGATAAGGTCTGTCTAGAGCAGTCACTTACTAAATAAATGAATAAATTAAAATATAACAGTGTGCAAACATTTTATTTGAGACTTTAGATAATTATTTAAAAGGTTCAGTTGTTATCTAGGAGTGATCATTTTAGAAATATTTCCAAGTTTATTTAAAGAATGTTTCTTGTTTTTCTTTTTTTAAATGTATTTGTTTTTAAGATGTTGAAGTTATTCATCAACAATCAATTTATTTCACAGTGTGGATGCTTGACCTCAGTTCATTATGTAGCTTTTCTGCACAAGAACTTATCATAACTCACCATTGTCTACAGGATAAAATTTCAGCTTCAATGTCTGTCAAAATCAGCATCCACCTTGGTTAGTCAATGACTTCTCATTACAAATTTATCACTCCAGAAGAGCTGTTCTCACTATTCTCTCCTCTACTCCTTGCCCCTCAGTTTATCATATTCATTCTCAACTCCAAGTCAATACATTTGACTGTACAATTCCAACCTCAGCTCTTCACTTTACAAATGATGAATCTGATTTTCTCACTCTTTCCCATAGTTTAATAATTTGAGTATTTCCAATTTCATATGGATTCTCCTTCAATCATGTCAAAACCTCTTTAAGTTATATATAGTCTTTAAGGGTTAGTATGATCAATTCATTTATCACCCTACAGTTAAGCTTGTATTATATAATCCTCTTCAAAGTTAGCTTGGCTTGTGCCCAGGCAATAAACACACTATTCATTACGGGATCTATATTTAAAGACTTTCTAGGTTGGGGTGGTGGGAGTGGGGGCGGGGAAGAAATCAATTTTGTGTCAATGGTCAAATAGTCTCTACTTTAGTCTCTGCTGGCATAGCCTTCTTGTAATGAGCATCACCTCCAAATCACAATGAGACATTGGAATAGGATGCATTTTATTTATGAGAAATACATCTCTTTTCAGAAAGCTAAATGTAAGCAACTTTAAAAGATCATGTAGTAGGGCAGTTAGATAAAGAAACAAAGTCCAGAGTATACTTTCTCACTAACTCTTTTCTTTAGTTTGATCAATTCATCTGAGGTTTAATGGCGTCAAAAGTCCTCCAACATGTGCACCTTTAATTTTAGGACAAAATAATCACCACAGTACCACTGGGCTCCTTATTTCAGCAATTGACTACTCCCTGTCAGCCACAACTAACCATTCCTCATGATTCAATTTTTCTAATTTAATAAACAGAAAGCTTTCATCTTTTTTTTTTAAATTTTGCTGGTCTTGGAATGTTTGTTCCTCTTCTACAGAAATACAAACATAAGAAAATTAAATAGGTTCAGGCTGTTGATATCAGAAATGTCTCAATATGTAATTTCTCTCTACCAGAGGAAAATAATTTATTCACTTTATTCTTTTGTGCTCTTCTCATAATCCTCTCTTCAGCTAACTATTAGGTGAAAGTTGTATGAAATATTTAGCTCTACAATAGGTTATTGTTATTTTCCATGGTCTAATGGTTTAAAATAGGCAGAATGTGTTTTAATTAAAAACAATTCTTTTATCCCTTGTAAAGAAAACATCATTTAAATATATTTCAGGCCATTGTTAATAATGTAGATATGAAAATAATGTAGGTATGTTAATATCTACATTATAGATATAGATATATAAATATAGATATTAACATATCTACAATAATGCAGACATGTTAATAATGTAGATGTGAAAATATTTCATTACAGTAAAGTAATGCCTATATTACAATATAATTTCTATTTTACGATTGGTAAATGGAAGATAAATTCTTTCTACAAGTACAGAGAATAAACTGAAACAGGCTAACCCCTCACTCTCAACCAAAAAAAAGAGAGAAGTCCAAGTTTTTAAAAGAAGTTTATTGAAAGGAAAAAAATATATAGTTAACAAATATAGTTAACAAACATCTCACTTTCCCACCAAAATCAATGAAATTAATATATATATATATAAAATTTTCATAAAATATTTTATTTTAATTTGATAAATTATGAGTTATTTTAAAAATTATATTTTCCTTTTAACTTATACTCACACTGAAAATCTTTATTAAAAAGTTTTTCATTGTTTCTTTGACTTCCAAATAAAAAATTTCTCCATCAAATAATGACTTCGAATGGTCATTTAGTCAATGTTAAGGTTTGCTTATATAAATATCTCCATAGTTATTCATTGTTAGGTAATGTTGTACATGTATGTGGTGTGAAGATAAAGTAATTCACTTGCACATATGAACTAAGCGCAATCAGACTCCATACTTCATAATCATTTCACATGTATGTGACAGGCTCTGAATCATAAAGTCTAGAAATAGAGCTTAGAGATGAATCATTTTAAGACAAAATCAACAAGGATTTTTTTTTTAAATATGTCAGGCATCATGCCGAAGTATTGGTATGCAAAGAAAAGAAAAATACAGTCTGCCTTAAAGCACCTTACACTGAAATGGATTGGGGAGCCCACAAATACAAATCACAATAAATGAGATAAATAAAAAATAATTGAAAGTTCACCTTAGAGAGGATGTCAACAGTGTCAGTGGGGATAGAAAGGCCTTCTAATGCAGTAATGCTTGAGTTGAGCTTAAAGGACTTTTCCAAATAATCAATAGCAAAGCAAAGTTTCTAACAAGGCTTTCTGCCTCTGCATTGAATGTTTTTTGTTGTTGCTGTTGTTTTGGATACCAGCAACATCAGCAAAACTTCAATTTATTTAGAATTTTATCTCACTTGAGAAGCCAAAGAATTCTATGGGCTAAGTATCACAACTATTATCCCTATTTTATTGAAGAGGAAACTAAGGCTCAGAAATTCTAAGTGATTTGCCCATAGTCACATAACTATTCATTTTGTTAAAAATAATTGATAAGGATATGAGAATTATAGTGTATCCCCATTATGTAAATAGCCAAAGTTGTTGAATAATTTTGCCTAAAATGAAATTTAAAATATTAACAAAAAATTGTCCAAATTACTAACAAGAGAAATGCAAATTAAAGTAACTCTGAGTTTTACCTTGTATATAGCAAACTAGCAAAGATTTAAAATTAATAATAGAGATGTCAGGAAGACAGAAACACTGATACACTATTTGTAAAGCTGTGAAATAGTCCAACAATTCTGTAAAGCCATTTGGAATTATGTTTTAAAAATTACTAAAATTGTCATACACTTGGACCAGAGATCCCACTGCTAAGAATAAACCATCAAAAAGGCCTTAGACAAAAATAAAGTTCCTATGAACAAAAATATTCATAGCACTTTTATGGTAGCAAAGAACTGGAAACAAAATAAATGCCAAACATTGTCTTACATGAATGTAATGTAACTTTACCTTATTATAACCATAAAAAATAATATTTATGAATTTTAAAAATGAGAAAGTTATATGAACTCATAGAATATAAAATTAGCAAAATCAATGAAATAATATACACAATGATTATAGCAATGTAAAATGAAAGAATAACTAAACTAAAATAAATTGTTACGTAATTATAATGACTAAGCTTGAATGTAGGGAAGAGTTGATTAAATTAATGAGATTAATCGCCCTTTTTGTCTGAATGAAATAGAAGAATACGGTTATAGATTTTTGAAATACTACACAATATGCTGATATATACTGGTTGGTTTTTCTAAATCTCTTTTTTTTTAAGCTTTGGCATATGGATGTTTTTCTGGGTACAACAAGGCAGAAGTAAAATACAATAAAATATGAATATGAAGTCAAAATTGTGGCCAAAGTATTGCCTGTACCCAGACTTTGGACAGCTTTAATTCTGGAATTATTTATTTTTTAAATTTTTCCTTCATTTAATAAATGAACTTGAAGGAAAACAGTAATTTCCTATTATTAAAACCTCTGTAGTTTTCAATAACACTAAATAAGGTGTTTTGATTAAGTAGCTTATGTCTAATGACAGCTTGAAGAGAGAATGTAATCAAAATTTGTAATGATTCTTTTTGAATTGTCACTTCTATGGGGAAAAATAGTTGGGGGATAAACAGCCTTAAAATCTCTAGAGAAAAAAAATCCTGTGCTCCAAATTTCAAAGCTGTAAGTAGAACCCAAATATTCATAATGTATCACTAAGCAAATGTTTCCCTAGTTAGTTTGTAACATATGATCACTTTATTGATATTAGCAGAAGAAAGCTCTCCCAGAGCTTCTTCTCCTGAAAGCAAAGAATTGATGTTGCTACCAGATTTTTTGTAAGAATTTCTGAAAAAGAGACAAGTTCTTTCCAAATACAGTTTTGACCTGGGCTAGGCATTTTGCTATGAGTTAGAGTAAACAGAGAATAATAAAATTGGTTAACTAAAGAATATTGTGTGTGGAGAAGATGGGAATTACCAAAGCGCTTTGTAAATTAAGTGCTGCATTTTTATTTTAACACTTAAAAAAGCAATAATTTAATCTATTTAGTAATCTATTTTATCTAATCTGGTAAGGGGGATAGTCTCTCTTACTCATGTTAACTGAACTCAAGTAAGCAGAGAATTTAATTAGTTTTTATCAATTTAATAACAACATAAATCACCTGTTTTCTTAATATCCGGTGGTAAGCCTTTCCAAATATTTCTACTTCATCATCGAGATAAAGTTGATGTTCAGATAAAGACAAAGTCCATTAACTGACCTATGTCTGAGAATTTTCTGGTTTCATAGGGTCAACGAGAACACAGAATCTCTTGGTAAAATTTCTTCAAGAAATCAAGGTTACCAACACACTATTGTGAAGCCTCAAAGAAGGAATTTAGCTAATTTCAATAAAAACAGGAATTAGTCAATGATGAAAAAACATATATATATATATATATATATATACATACATATACTCGTAATGGGCATAATTCTACCAGAATATTGACATTCTTTATTAGCTACATATATGTAGTTTATCTTTCAACATCTTTTGTTCTTAGGACAGCATATAAAAAGGCAGTATTGACATCCTATGGAGACAATATGAGAATTTTTTTAACTATTTGCTAAGTTTCTAATGTTATTTACATAGCATTCTTCTGCCAGTAACTTGACGTGAAATGTGACAAGTAAGGGTTGCAGGAAAGGAGTTTTCCTAAGTGGGAACAAGAACCATGCTTTGATTGGATAATGTATTTATAAAATTCTCTAAGGAGAGGTTTCTAAACGTGGTCCTTTGGTAATCTAGTGAAGTGATTCACCCTTTCTTAAAACAATGTTTTAAAATGCATAAAAATAGGAAGCAAATTATATATATAATATATATATATATGTATGTATATATGTTTGTATGTATGTATATTTAAACACTCATGGACACCAGATCAAGATCTGCTAATAATGCTAATGAAAAGCAACCTGGAATACTATCCACAGAGAGCATACCTGAGTCATGATAACTACAGCCTAGCCTTCAAGAGATCACAGTGTCCAGCTGTGAATGTTCTAGAGCAGAGGTGTTAAACATTCCTATTTGCAAGTACTACTCAAAGCCAAATGAAATATATTGTAAAATATTTTAAAAAATAGATAAAGTGGAATTAAACATAGATACTGTCAATATTTGGTTTTCTTTTTTTCTTAATTAATTAATTAAACTTTTTTACATTTATTTTTGCAAAATTTTGGGTTCCAAATTTTCTCCCCATTTGTCCCCTCCCCCCATCCCATCCCAATACACCGAGCATTCTAATTGCCCCTATCACCAATCCGCCCTCTCTTCTATCATTCCTCCCTTCCCGTGTCCCCATCTTCTCTTTTGTCCTGTAGGGCCAGATAACTTTCTATTCCCCATTACCTGTATTTCTTATTTCATAGCAGCAAGAACAATACTCAACAGTTGTTCCTAAAACTTTGAGTTCCAACTTCTCCCCATCCCTCCATCCCCAGCCATTCCCTTTGGGAAGGCAGGCAATTCAATATAGGCCATATCTGCATAGTTTTGCAAATGACTTCGATAATAGTCATGTTGTGTAAGACTAACTATATTTCCCTCCATCCTATCCTGCCCCGCATTGGTTCTATTCTCTCTTTTGATCCTGTCCCTCCCCAAGAGTGTTGATTTCATATTGCTCCCTCCTCCCATTTCCCTCCCTTCCATCATCCCCCCCATCCTGCTTATCCCCTTCTTCCTCACTTTCCTGTATTGTAAGATAGGTTTTCATCCCAAAAAGAGTGTGCATTTTATTCCTTCCTTTAGTCGAATGGGATGAGAGTAAACTTCGTGTTTTTCTCTCAGCTTCCCGCTTTTTCCCTGCACTAAAAAGTCTCCTGCCTACCTCTTCTATGAGAGCTAATTTACCCCATTCCACTTCTCCCTCTCTCCTCCCAATACATTTCTCTCTCCCCACTTCATTTTTTTAAAGATATGATCCCATCCTATTCAATTCACTCTGTGCTCTATCTCTATCTCTGTGTGAGTGTGTGTGCATGTGTGCGTGTGTTTGTGTTTGTGTGTGTGTGTGTGTATGTGTAATCCCACCAACTACCAAGATACTGAAAACTTTCAAGAGTTACAAATATTGTCTTTCCATGTAGGAATGTAAACATTTCAACTTCAGTAAATCCCTTATGACTTCTCTTTGCTGTTTACCTTTTCATGCTTCTCTTCATTCTTGTGTTTGAAAGTCAAGTTTCCTTTTCAACTCTGGTCTTTTCATCAAGAATGCTTGAAAATCCTCTATTTCATTGAAAGACCATATTTTCCCCTGAAGTATTATACTTAGTTTTGCTGGGTAGGTGATTCTTGGTTTTAGTCCTACTTCCTTTGACTTCTGGAATATCCTATTCCATGCCCTTTGATCCCTTAATGTAGAAGTTGGTAGATGTTGTGTTATCCTGATTGTATTTCCACAATACTTGAATTGTTTCTTTCTAGCTGCTTGCAATATTTTCTCTTTGACCTGGGAATTCTAAAATTTGGCCACAATGTTCCTAGGAGTTTTTATTTTTGGATCTCTTTCAGGTGGTGATCAGTGGATTCCTTCAATACTTGTTTTGCTCTCTGGTTCTAGAATATCAGGGCTGTTTTCCTTGATAATTTCATGAAAGATGATGTCCAGGCTCTTTTTTTGATCATGGCTTTCAGGTAGTGTCATAATTTTTAAATTGTCTCTCCTGGATCTATTTTCCAGGTCAGTTGTTTTTCCAAGGAGATATTTCACTTTATCTTCCATTTTTTCACTCTTTTGGTTTTATTTGGTGATTTCTTGGTTTCTCATAAAGTCATTAGCGTCCATCTCTTCCATTCTAATTTTGAGAGAACTATTTTCTTCAGTGAGCTTTTGAACCTCCTTTTCCATTTGGCTAATTCTGCTTTTGAAAGCATTCTTCTCCTCCTCATTGGCTTTTTCAACCTCTTTTGCCAATTGAGTTAGTCTATTTTTCAAGGTGTTATTTTCGTCAAGCATTTTTTTGGGTCTCCTTTAGCAAGGTGTTGACCCACTTTTCATGCTTTTTTTGAACCTCTCTCATTTCTCTTCCCAGTTTTTCCTCCACCTCTCTCACTTGATTTTCAAAATCCTTTTTGAACTCTTCCATGGCCTGAGCCCATTGAATATTTATTTTGGATGCTTGGGATACAGAGAGCCTTGACTACTATGTCTTTCCCTGATGGTAAGCATTGTTCTTCCTCATCCAAAAGGAAAGGAAATATCTGTTCACCCAGAAATTAACCTTCTATGGTCTTATTTTTTTCCCTTTTCTGGGCATTTTCCCAGCCAGTTATTTGAATTCTGAGATTCCTTTCCACACTCACCTCACCTCCAGACCCACCCAGCTAGTGCTTGGGGTCTGAGATTCAAATGCTGTTTCCTAGCCTCAGGGCTTTCAGCAGGGGCAGGGCTGCTATTCAGTGTGAGATTAAGTTCAGCTGCTTGGGTGGGGGCAGGGCCACCTCACAGGGCTGAGTTCCCTCAGGCGGTTTATGTGGAGATCTTCAATAATGGACCTGAACCCCTGCTTGTTTTGGGAGCCCTGTCTGCTGCTACCTCTGCTGATGCCTCTCGAGGGGGCCTGAGTTATGGGGGCACCCCGTTCCCCTCTTGGTGAGCCAAACTGGCTCTCTCACTAACCTCTGGCGTCTGTGGGTGGATGGACCTGCACGGCTCCTGGAGATTCTGTCCCTGAAGCCTGTTTGGATCTGGTCCTCTTGGTGCCACGAGGCCAAGGCAGGGCTGTGCTCTGCTCTGGGTCACGTGTGTGACAGACCTTTGGTGTTGGTTTTTCAGGGCTCTCTGGAAGAGAAATCACCTCCATGCCATTGTTTTGCCGACTTCTGCTCCTTCAGAATTCATTGGGAGCTTCTGTTTACAGGTATTTTATGGGCTATGGGTTAGGAACTAGCATATGTGTATGTTTTTACTCCGCCATCCTGGCTCCTCCCTAATATTTGGTTTTCTAAGTCTGCCTATTCCTGCTGGGTTCCTTATAAACAATTTGAGACTATTGCTTCTGAGAATTCCCTGATAGCTAATATCCATGGCAGCTGGTAAAAACAGAGAGATTGAGAAGGATCCTGTCAGTTTGGTTTCAGGAACCCTGTTTTTTATATAAATGAAAATGATACTAAAGATAAAATGAATTTTCATTGAGAGTAATGCCCAATTTCAGTAGCAGAGAACAGATAAGAAAACATATTTCTCTTTTCCACAGTGAGGAAGAGGACTATGGTACATATGTTATCAGAATCAGTTTGTCAGGTGACTATGGTTAGTTAATTTTGCTTGGTGGGTGTAGAGGTGGAGCAGGGAATATAAGAAAATATTTTTCTATAAAAACAAAAATCATTAATAAAACAGTTATAAGGTGTGAATTATCATACTTTTACATAATATTTTTTTTCTGTAAGGGTAAGGATATATTCATTTTATAGGTGGTTTACTTCCTGACCTTTATTCATATTCATTTGAAAGAAAAAAGTAGGATAGATAACAATAATTCAGGACTATTTGAATTTTCTACATGGTAAATATACTTTATTAAAATAAAGATTTAAGAACAAGCTGTAGTTTGTTCTCCCTGCCCCTCACCTGTCCCATTGGGTAAGAGTTCATAGTTGGTAATCATAGGAACCCATAAACTAATCTTAAGAATGTGAGTGACCATGTCCAAAATTTTGAGAGAGATGGACAACAGATACATATTGGCTAAAGCATATTTGCAATGATGGTCTACATAAGATAAAAAGAATAAGGATTATTATAGAGGAAAAGCATTTTAGAAAAACAGGGAGTAGGTATGGTAAATCCTGACTTCTTCATAGTACTACAAAAGGAAAATTAAAAAAAAATGTAAAGAAGATAGCTCTTTAGGTAGATAATTTATTGAGGATATACAAAAGAAGACAGGCAGAATTTGCACAGAATGAGAGGCATGGATTCAGATATGTACAGATGGGCTAACTTGATCAAAGAGGTCACATAATTACTGAGATATTGAAATATATTTTTCATTGTAAAATTTTACATAGATATTAGTTATTTTGATTGGTCAATTTTGTAGTAACCTTCCTCATATCTTTTTGAGAGCTAAAATAATACTCATGAACATTCTTTGACCTGATGTCCTTAGAAGATAAATATGCAACAGAGTACCATTGATTTATAAAGATATGGAAGAAATCTATGGACAAAGAATATTGCATAATCTATACTCAAAGTATTTTTTTTGAAATCTCTATATTCTTAGATATATAACAGAGAAGTAAAGGGTTATTAATTGCAGAAAATGACAGATGTTAGAGAAGTAGTCTATTTGTTCATTCAGCCATTAGTTTTCCCATCTATAAAATGAGGAAATGGGACTCAATGACTCATAAAGTCGCTTCTACTTTATACTGTGTAATTTGAAGTCATTTTTTCTTATTTTACACATATTTCTAAGAGCTTTAATCATATTTTCCCAGTATATGGCAAATTAGAAAAGGAGTGGGAACTAGAGGGGATAGCCACACAGACATCAACAAAAAGTTCAGTGTGAAGCCTGAAAGAGAGGAAGGTGATGAAAACAAGAATTACAAACAAGAAAATTTTAAGCATATTTAAATGTGAATGTTTAGTTCAAGAAAGAATTAACCTAGGTATGGAAGCCTAATAACCTCAGAACAACTCACTGAGAAAAACACAGTAAAGTAGTGCTCCTAATATAACCTTGAATCATATATAAAATGTTATATTATATTTGGAATATTCTTTCTTGACCTAAAGTCTTATTTGCATGTTAAATTGTTCTGTGGAAGTAGCTATGAGTTCTCAAAGCTCCCCAAAAAGAATGCTAACTCTCACAGATTATTCATACTGAACTGGAAAAGTTTGAAATTGTGTTCTATAATAAGTTCTGTTATCTGAGGACCAGGCTAACTCATCAGATTTTTGGCCATAGAAATTTATGAAACCATCCACTAGTAGATGGTACTGGGGCTATTATTTGTCTTAGTGCAAAGAAAAATTAGATTGGTGAAATCATGGATTCTTGGAGTAGTGATAAATATATTCTGGTTAAAAAGGCAGGAAATTGTGACATTTTAGGAATATTTTCCCTCAAATGGTTAAAAATATATGTGGTTAAATAATGTGCTGCTCAAAGGTTAAGGTTCAGTGATTTTCAACCTTCTCATACATGTGTGGAATCATCATATTAGATGAATAGTGTGTTACTCTCTTTGCATTTTCAGGAACTATTATTCCCTCAAATGTATTTCTTGAACTCTAATATTTCTTCTGAATAATGGTTTTTAAAAAAGGACAAGAAAAGAAAATACTTATTTTTTCTAATAAAAAGACTTCTTTTTAATTCACAAACTTGGATTCCCTGGTTAAGATATGGGAATCATTTTACATTAAGGTGAATATTATAGCTCAAGGTTTTTAGGTGACAGCACTATATATTCATGGAAAATGAGAGAATCTGAATTAAAATTTAGTATTTTGAATTTGAACAAAAATAAAGGTAAAAAGGAAGAGTAAGTTTCAAGGACAGAAGCTCCCAGGCTACAAAATATTCTAAATAGAATATAAATGCCAGTGATTTATGAAATATCTTTTCATGTTTGCTGTAAGTGCCATTTATTCTAATTCCAAAATGAGTTAAATCTAAAAACAATGCAAGCTACTATGTGCTTACCAATAGTTGGAATTATTTTGTCATTTTGTCCACAGCCAAAATAATAAAGAGGGATGAAAAGCTTCACTTGCTAAGTGCCCAGATGAAATGTTAATAGTTGACTTTCCCAAATTTTCATCTATCATCAATATTTTATATATCAACCCCTTGTGCTGGCTCTGAGTCACTTGGAAAAGTGGGTTTAAAAAGAGCTTTAAATTTCATTTTGCCATAGTTAACATAAATTAAAAATATTGCTTTCATGGAATGTTTATTACACTAGAGTCGAAGACTAAAATCCAGAGGATCATAGGCAACAGGACTGACAGTTCAGCTTCATGGAGGACCTTGAAAGAAAGAAAAAAAAAAACATACCTTTTGTGACACTTTGACTTTAAAGCAGATTGAGCAAGGGATTGGAAAATTCGGAGCCAGGGATGATATTTCTGTCTCTGACATGAATATACTTTTTGAACCAGATTATGTCATTTTACCTACCATTATATAAGCTCTCTCATTTGTAATTTTTAAAATGTCCTGGGGTTACAATACACTACGAGACAGGGCAGAGCCCAATCTGGTTTCAATTCCAGAGATATCAGCTATAGATTGAAAAATGTGCAGCAGCCCTTGACTGTGGCTCTCTCTGAATCTGAATTTGTGGTCAACTAAAGACAATTCTCTTTTTCTGATCCATTGCCAGTAACAAGCCCATTAACAGCAGTAAACATCCTTTCTTTCACCTTTCTGAATTAATTTATATTTCATGTACAATTTATACATGTACAAGTATAACACTAAGCATTCTGGGGATTGAGGGTGAAGAGGAGAAAACAAAATTCATTGCAAAGCCATAACCATGAACATATATATATATTTATATATACATATATGTATACATACATGTATATATGTGTATATATACATATGTGTACAATATGTATGTTGTGTGTGTGTGTATATATATATATATATATAGAGAGAGAGAGAGAGAGAGAGAGAGAGAGAGAGAGAGAGAGATTGAGAGAGAGAGAGAGAAAGTACAGCAGCCTAGCAGACATTGTGGTTAGTGATCTGGCTTTGAAGCCAGGAAGATTTGGACAAAAGTCTCACCTGACACATACTGCTTTCGTGTTAGTTAATTCATTTTACATCTCTGTGACCGAGGCAACTATCTAAGACAATAAGTTGAAGATAAAATCCTGACTTGCATTGGTAGAGAGAGTTTCCTCACAAGAATTCCATTTACCAATAAAATCACAGGTCCATTTCTGTCTTGGAGACATATATCGACTCTGAAGAAAATCCTTTCAAATTAACTTCAGTGTCTTTATTATCCTCTTAGTGTGGTTTTGGCAGAATCACAACTAGCAATTTTGTTTTTTTCAACCAGGTTGAAAAGAAGAAAAATTCAATTGATTGAATTGAAATAGAAACTACTATCATGAACTTTTCCCATTCCTCACTCCAGTGTACTATATTCTCCACCCTTCCTCTCTCATCAATTGATATAGAGGAAAAATAAATGCAATTTGTCTTCAAAGAGCTTAAATTTTAGTGTTAAGGTGACAATAACAAGTTCTAATTTGGATTTCTTGAGATAAAGTTGCATGTAGGAAATCCAGTTAGATAATAATAGCTAGTTTTTAAGATGTCTAACAGACATTTGAAGTAGGGCTAGATTTCAGGAGAGAAATTAGGTCTAGGTGTCTAAGTATGGAAATAATCAGCAAAAAGATGATAATTTAAGGAGAACAAATCATGTCAGGAAAGAAGATAGAGAGCTATGGTTTTAAACCTGGAATCCACAAACTTGAATGGGAAATTGTAAATCATTCACTCCACATAGGGAGTTTTGATATAATGGAAGGAGAGTTATAATTTGTTATTTTATCTTTTTTTTTTGTTAATTAGGTGTTATTTACTCTATGGGTATTTCAAGGATGACAGATGTGTACGCGGGTATTCTAGTACCCTTCTCCCCAAACCTGCATATCATACCACCACCACTGCCGCCATTCTTGTTCTTGTGTATTCCTTCTATCTACCTCTTCTCATAGATAGTGAGTAATATCACAACACAGGCATGGAGTGGTTAAGGGCCAGTGCTCTTCTTATAAATATGAATATGGGAGAAGCATTCATGAGCCAGGACAAACAATTCAAGCCTAAGTGTCCTCATCCCTGTTGTGTAAGGAGGTATGTAATGGTAATTTAAGTGGGAAGATATTTCCCATTCATTAATAGGCCTATGTAGGAGGAGGTTGCTGAATGGATGGAACAGGAAGAGGGTGAGCTTGAGCAGAGCTGAGAGGAAGTCAGTCATGTGATCAGTCAGAGGTATGAAGGATGCAGGCAAGCAGGCAAGTGGCTAGCGTGAGTGAAAGAACTTGTTTGTGATTTTGGTTAAGAGGGTCTGTGACTTGTTTAATGGAGCTCGTTTGTGGGAAACCTAGCAGGGAGAAGGCTAGGGATGGTCTTGGCCTCTGCATTGTTACTGTGTATAGATTTTTGTTGCTATGATGGATTTGGCTTTCTGGTATCTAAATAAATTTTGGGGTTCTGTCTACCACGTGGACAGTCTGCTGAATTTTGTGATTTAGAATTGAGCTCAGATATTCATGGCCACCATAGGCACTGTGAATATCATGTTGGCACTACAAGATAATAGAATTGGTCACAGAAGAAAGTAAATGCTATGAGCTATGCTTATCCCTCCGACCCCACTTCCCATGCCTCAGTTTTACCAAATTGCTCAGCTACACAGGGAAAGAGCTGATGAGGTAAGAGACTATAAGTACTCTGAATATTTATAGAAGATCTATATTTCTATTTTGCTATAGTTCCACAACGATTGCTTTTTTTCCTTATGTTTCTGCTGATATTCTTTCGTTTTCCTTTACCCCACTGTCTGGTCCAAGACTCTTATCTAAACAGTACACATCCCTACAGCAAGACTTAGTAGTGCACCAACCTATATTAGGTTTATGCCCTTTCTCTTGTACCTAACTCATCAAGGGGATTTAAATATGAGGAACCACCCAATATGACAAAGTCTATGGACTCCGCCTAGCCTCTGATTGGAAGGGAGGCACCAGGTTGTTGAAGTCTTGTCAGTTGGTGGAAACTAATTCCTTCAACTCCCCCAGTCAAGATGGAGTGATCAGCAATTTATATTCAAAGAAGACATGAGACACGAGTCAAGGAATGACCCCTTTATTTAGGAAAAAAAGGCATAAGAGACCTATTCACTGAATGGGCAGTGCCTTGCTCAAAGTGAGAACCTGGAAAGACCTTAGCCTAAAAGGACCAGGGTCTCCCACTGCATCCTGGACCATCTGCAGTCTTCCTGATGAATATCTGGTCACTGGATTCAGATGGCTCTGGAGGAGAAAGTGAGGCTGGTGACCTTGCCCAACCTTGGCTCACTCAAATCAAAGTTAACTGCAAATCATGTCATCATTTTCCTGATGTCATGGTCCTCTTTGAAAATGAAGGACAAACACAAAAACAACATTCACAGAAGAAACTTAAACTATGGGCAGAGTGACTTAGTCTCAGTTGCCCTGCTTTCCTTACTCTGAATTATATATATGGTTTTATTTTTTAGGAAATTCTAGTTCTAGTTTAGGAAATTCTAGTTTTCTTACCTTCTCATTGGCAAACTGTTTTTCTTTTAGGCACCCTGGATCTCACAGTGGATATCAAATTATACTTAATCATAAATTGAGCTTATATAACATATGATTTTCCTAAAATGAAGCATTGCAACAGGTGGAATTGAATATGATAAGATCACAGATGTAGAACAGATCTAGAAGGCGTTTCAGAGGTTATCTAATCTGTTCTCATTTTCTATCAAAAAACTGAAGCCCAGAGTCAATATTCTTTCTTTGTTTGTCCACTCCCTCCAGGACTAGGGAAATTATAATCAGATTGTACTCTTTCCTGGTAAGAATGCATTTGAAGCTTTATGTTTAGTTCTGAGTGCTACATTTATTAAAGAGAAGATTTGAATGAACATAGTAATTCTCTTCAGTACTGAAGAGCTGTCTCACAGGTAGGCAATTATATCTCTCCTTCCTAGTCTTAGAAGGTAAAAGCAATGTTTGCAAGTTGCAAAAACAAGCATCAAACAAATAAACCACTTTGGCACTGGATGTAGGAAAACATTCCACAAAATTAGAGATGCTTAAAAGTAAAATGGGATGCCTTTAAGATAATAGATTCCCTCTTCCTTCAATATCTTCAGCAAACGTCTGAATAACAGTTTATCAAATAAATCAACTGGTTTTGAGGTGTTTTTTTAGTAGAGTATTAACTAAAGGACTCCTGAGCATCCCATTTCAACTTTGAGATTCTGTTACAGAGGCATCTGTTCCAGAAGCATCCTATCAATTTCTGATGAACTACAAAGCAAAACAGGGTATGGAGGAAGGGGACAGAGATTAGATATTTTACCAACTACTTTCTTCATATGTCTTTTCTGATTTTAAATTCTTACCCACCCATTTCTTCCCCTTTAATTAAAAAAGATAAAAGTTTTCTACAATAAAAGAGAGGCTAATGAATCAAAACAAACAATATACAAATAAAGAAGAAAAAAAGTTCCACCTTCAGGGAGCAAAAAGTAAAAGTGACTGGTTAAAAAAAAATTAAAGAGAGGCAGAGCCAGGTTGGTAGATTAACAGCAAGGACTTTCTAGAGCACTCCTGCCAAAATACCTGTAAAATTGCTTCTTAACAAATTCTGGAGGGGCAAAACCCACAGAATGATGGAGTGAAGCAAATCTTCAGCCCAAGACAGCCTGGAAGATCACCAGGAAGTGTCTATCATGCCAGGCTGGGAGCAGAGCCTCCTCCAATTCGGACCTTGAGTGAACAGAGAGGAACTGAGCAGAGCTTAGGGAAACTGAATCCCTAGCACTTGTGGCAGTACCCAGGCTTCATGACTCCAAAACACTGAGGATAAATTGGAAGGTCAGCAGAAAAAGCCAGGGGAACTAGTACAGGAGAGTGGAGTGGTCCAGGGAAGCTGATGGGGGAGGGGGTGGAAGAACCCTGGGCAGCCACAGTACAGCAGAAACAGAGACAGCAACTGCTTCTGGAGCTCTAGGCCCACAGATTTGTAAGGAGATCAATAAGCTGACAGTACACCCCTCCACCCCCACTGGAAGGAGGGAACTACCTTGACAAAGAGCTCAAAACTCAAGTAAATGGCTAGGGAAATGAGAAAAAATTGGAAAAAGAACCACACTGTAGAATCTTACTTTGTTGACAAGGAAAACCAAAATATGCAAAGAGAAGACAACAAAGTCAAAGCTCCTCCATCCAAAATCTCCAAGAGAAATATGAATTGGTCTCAGACTATGGAAGAACCCAAAAAGAATTTTGAAAATCAAGTAAGAGAAGCAGAGAAAAATCGTGAAAAGAAATGAGAGTGATGCAAGAAAATCATGAAAAACGAGTCAACTGCTTGCTAAACGAGACCCAAAAATACTGAAGAAAACAACACTTTAAAAAATAGACTAACTCAAATGGCAAAAGAAATCCAAAACGCTAGTGAGGAGAAGAATTCCCTACAAAGCAGAAATAACTCGATATAAAAGGAGATCCAAAAGCTCTATGAAGAAAATAATTTCTTAAAGATTAGAATGGAGCAGATGGAAGCTAATGATATTATGAAAAATCAAGAAATTATAAAACAAAATGGAAGAAATGAAACAATATCAGACAATGTGAAATATCTCATTGGAGAAGCAACTGACCTAGAAAATGGATCAAGAGACAACTTAAAAATTATGGGACTACCTGAAAGCCATGATCAAAAAAAAAAAAGAACCTGGTCATCATCTTTCATGAAATTATCAAGGAAAACTGCCCTGATATTCTAGAACCAGAGAGTATAATAAATATTGAAAGAATTCACCTATCACCTCCTGAAAGAGATCCAAAAAGAAAAACTCCTAGGAATATTATATCCAAATTCCAGTTTCCAGGTCAAGGAGAAAATATAGCAAGCAGATAGAAACAATTCAAGTATTGTGAAAATACAATCAGAATAACACAAGATCTAGTAGCTTCTACATTAAGGGATTGAAGGGCTTGGAATATGATATTTTAGAAGTCAAAGGAGCTAGGATTTTGCTATCCAGCAAAACTGAGTATAATACTTCAGGGGAAAAAATGATCATTCAATAAAATAGAGGACTTTCAAGCATTCTTGATGAAAAGAGCAGAGCTGAATAGAAAATTTGACTTTCAAACACAAGAATCAAGAGAAGCATGAAAAGGTAAAAAGGAAAGTTAAATCATAGAGGACTTACTAAATCTGAACTGTTTACATTCCTACATGGAATGATCATATCTGTAACTCTTAAGATTTTTCTCAGTATTTGAGTAGTTAGAGGGACTATATACCTATAGACAGAGGGCACAGGGTCAGTTGAATAAGAAGGGATGATATCTAAAAAATATAATTAAGGGGTGAAAGAGGAACATATTGGGAGGAGAAAGGGAAATGTGGAATGGGACAAATTATCTCTCATAAATGAGGGAAGAAAAAGCTGTTTTGATAGAGGGCAAAGGAGAGAGAGGTAAGAGTGAAAATGTGAAACTTACTCTCATCACATTTGGCTTAAGGAGGGATTAACATGCACACTCAATTTGGTATGAAAATCTATCTTACACTATAGAAGAGTAAAGGAGATGGGGATGTCAGGTATGGGGGGATGATAAAAGAGAGGGAAAATGGGAGGAAGGGTAATTAGAGGGAAACACTTACAGAGGGACAAGGTCTAAAGAGAGAATGGAATAAATGGGAGGTAGTATAGGATGGAGGGAAATATAGTTAGTCTCACAACATGACTTTTATGGAAGTCTTTTGCATAGCTACACATGTATAACCTGTATTGAATTGCTTGTCTTCTCAGTGGGGATGGGTGGGGAAGGAAGAAGGGAAAGAATTTGGAACTCAAACTTTTAAAAATGAATGTTAAAAATTGTTTTTACATGCAACTGGAAAATAAGAAATACAGGTTATGGCATATAGAAATCTATCTTGCCCTATGAGAAAATAGAGGAAATGGCAGTAAGAGAAGGAAAGGGTATAATAGAAGGGAGGTCAGATTGGAAGAAATGGTGGTCATAATGTAGAGTGTCTTGGAGTGGGGGAAGGAATTGGAACTGGAATTGGAGAGGAAATTTGGAACTAAAAATCTTGTGGAAATGAATGCTGAAAACTAAAAATACAATTTTTAAAATAAAAAAATTGAAGAGAAAAGGTTAACATTATATTTCAAGTAAGAATAAGAACATTGGGGTAACCTCAGCTTCTCTTATGTACCCTGATTTCAAGGAAAAACTGCTTCTTTTTTTGTTTTTTGTTAAATTATGAAGCAAAGAAATATTACATTACTTTAATCAATATGCGATCTCCTTCTTGATGGAACATTCTCCAGGTATCTAGATAGCAATACATTCATGCCTTCTAATTTCATGTTATTCTTGTCCAAGATATCCATGAGTTTTCCAGTCAGGTGGGATATCTAACAGGCTAGCGGCTTAGCAGGTCATGGTATCAGTGGGATACCAAGTGAGCAACATTCAGTATACTTGTCTCTATCTCTCACTTTTACTGCATTCCTAGTCCACATCTACTTGCAATCATTTGATGACTCATCATAATTATCTTTCTTTATGCTGTTTCTTACATGTAACTCATCATTGATCATGTGCTTCAGTCTATTTAGATCCCCCCTATAGTTCTTTTTTTGCATCTGATCCACGTATGATTTGGATTGCTCCAAGAAAATGGTGTTCATACAGCCATATTCAATAAATGGAAGAGTACTAGGTACATATAGTTTGAAGATATCCTTGAAAATTTGAGAAGATAAAAAGCATGCGATTTTGCAGACAATTTTCTTGAGCAAATAACATCTTCACAGTCATACAACTAAAAGAAATGGAGAATACCAGTTTGCACTGATTTAGAAATCATTTTAGTTTTCCCTTCAGATGTAGCATCCAGGGTAGGAACCAAGATATCAGTGCAGAAGGACAGTTTCCTTCAAACTATCCCAATCTTCCCTTCCAAACAACTTTAAAACAATGGATTAATTCAAATTCTTGAGCAGCATAGCCAACAAATTTCAGGGTCAGAGATTTTTCCAGTACAAGAAAACTCAGGATGTTGGAAAGAGAAGCCTTAGAGGCTGGTCCACAGAGCAGCTCAGTACAAACATAGCCAGCTTTGGACCTTTGAGGCTGAGGTAGAGACAACAGGAGCAACAGTAGCATCAAAAGTTCCAGAAGGCCTTACCACCCAGAGATAGTAAGGGAATTAGAAAATTGATCAGAAAGAGATTACAAGGAATGCCTGTGTAAACAATTGCTACAGGGCAATAATTACATTACCCATCATCTAGCTCTTGATCTGTTCTGAAGTCGAAAGAGAGCAGGGGTCCTAGTTCTTTCATACAGTTTCAGAGTGGAAAGAGGAGCCCTAGAACTTGTTGTAGCAAGGGAGCAGGGGCCCTTTCTGGTTCAGGACCAGAATGCATACCAGTAGAGCAGTGGCCATACCTCTCACCATTCATACCACTTTGAAAAACTGAAAATGTACAGAATCTCTGAACTAGCTGTGAAAAAAAGCTGTGGAAAACAAAACAAACAAAAAGCAAAATTGAAGCTAAGGACAAACTCCCCATAAGTGAACAAAGCTCAAATACAAAATAATGTTCAAAGTCAAGAAATAGGCTGGACAAATGAGAAAACAATAAACAAAAAAATTAACATGATCATAAAAAGGTACACTATAGTGATAGGCAAACTCAAGACACAAACTCAGTAAGTGACAATGAGGACAAAATATCTACAAGTAAAGCCTCGAAGAACATTCAGATCAGACAACAAAACAACATTAAGAAAATTAAAATATGAGCAGCAGAGGAAAACTTGGCAAATAAATAAGAGTAATGCAAGAAAATTATGAAAAGAAAAAAAATACGGTTTGGCAAAAAAGGCAGAAATATACCAAAGAAAAGAATTTCTAAAAAATAAGAATTGAACAACTAGAAGCTAATGATTTCACGAGATGCTAAGAAACAATTAAACAAAATTAAAATAATTAAAGAGAAGATAATAGGAAACATCTCATTGAAAAAATAATTGACCTGGAAAACAGAGGAGAGATAATTTAAAAAATTTTGGACTACCTGAAAATCAGGATAAAAAGGAGCAATTCATATTTCAAGAAATTATAAAGAGAAATTACTTTGATGATTTTGAATCAGTTGACAAAATAGAAATTGAAGGAATATACTGGTCACCTTTTAAAAGTGATCCCAAAATGAAAACTCCCAGGAATAATATAACCACATTTCAAAGCTCCCAAGTCAAGTAGAAAATACTGAAAGCATCCAGAAAGAAATCATTCAAATAATATAGAGCCATAGTTAGCATCAAACAAGATTTAGCAACTTCTACATAAGAGTGGAGGGCTTAGAACGGGGTGGGGGAACCTGCCACCTTGAGGCCATAGATTTCCCACTCCTGACTTGGAATATGATATTCTGGAAGGCAAAGAAAATACGAACAAAACCAAGAAGAATTTACCCAGCAAAATTGAGTATAATTTTTTCGGGGGTGGGGAATAAATAATTCATGAATGAATTTCAAGCATTCCTGGTGAAAAGACCAGAGCTATATAGGAATTTTTTTTATTCAAACACAAGACTCAAGAGAAGAGTAAAAGGATAAGCATTGTCATGGTACTTCATGGACTACCGGATGAAGACATGGCATTGAGTTTTTCAGGAATGTCAAGCACTGTTGACTTTAGAGTCATGCTACTATAGTGCAATGAACATTAATCACTAATTCTTAACACTGACAGTTCACTTTTGGGCTCTGGAGTTGTGTAAACAAGTATATTTTAAATGCCTACTATCAGCCAAATATTGTTTGCAAAGAGCGAATGGGGATATTAGAACAGGGTATCCCAAAAGCCTTAGAGTAGTTTTAAGCTTTAATAGTAATAAACACAGTAATGATGATGATCATGATGATGACGATGAAGATAATTGAAATTTACAAAACATTTACTATGTATTACTACTCTGTACTACTTATTGTTGCATTTGATCCTCACAAAAACCTTAAGAAGTAGATTAAATCTGCATGACGAATTTGATGACATCATGTCCATCTAGAAGTATATACAAACTACAAAGAGAATAAATAACTAAGTATAATATAGTTTAAGAGACAGTACCCTAGTAATTGAGGGAGTATGAGAATCCGGAAAGGTTTCACACAGGAGGTGATGATGCCTGTGCCATATCTTGAAGAAAGAGAGGGATCCTATGAGTCAGAATTAAGGAGGAAGAGCATTCCCGACAGCCAGGGCAATGACACTGATACTAAAAATGAGGAGACAGAAACAGAAATTGGGCTGGGATGGAAATGTAAGGTTAGTCAAAATTGTCAAAAAAAAAATACAAAGAAACAGGAAGATCAAGTTAAACCAGGAACCAACCCATATAGGTTTCTATTTTCTCTGACCTGAGTTCACTATGGTATATTTGAAGTTATTCCTTTAATAAGCTATTACTTGAACATTAAGAGAGTTAGGAGCCAGAGTTTATTCTGACTTGCTATTACCTTCAAAACATCCAAATATGATCTTCTTCACAAAATAATAAAATAACAAATTCGTAGAAAATCTGATATGACACATAGACAAAATCCCTAGTTCACCATGTCCTCCAGAAAAGTGTCCTTATCTTCCTGATGTATAACTTGCTGATGAAGTGATAAACTCTGTCTACTGCCAAGCCTTTATAATTTTTACTGATTAAAATTTCCTAATGGTATATTTTTCTAAATATAGCATCCCTGTGCCTTAAATTATATTGTCATATAATCAGTAGTAGTATTTTGCCCCTCACCTATGATTATAAACTACCTATCATTTAAAGGCAATTTCCTAATCTATTGTCTCTTGCATACTCCAGTTCACATTGGTCATATCCACTGGAAATATCAATATTAGAAAAACTCCCTTATCTAGATATTTAGGCTGATCAAAGCACAAAGAATCTCAGAATGTTCTGGGCTTGGAAGGGATATATATATATATATATATATATATATATATATATATATATTGCAGAAATGAAGTAATTCAAATGATTTACAAATCATCAATATCATAAACCTTTTAAATGGGAGCAAATAAAAAGTATTTCATTCAGTAGAGCAAAATATCACTTTAAAAATTCTCCTGCTTCAGAGTATCTCATATGTATGTGTGTATATATATGTATATATATGTAAATATGTATGTATGTGTGTATGTGCATATGTAAGTATATATTAAGATAATATAAAATTATTTGGTAGACACAATAAGCAATAATTTTGTTCCAGATCATGTGATTGTCAGAATTAATAGAGCCATAAAGCAAAGGTTTACATGTTAGTCACGGATTTTTTTTCAATTGACATGGATTAAAAGTTCATAGTACAAATAGATGAGGTTTCCCTAAAGAGGGTGACATCCATCAGATTCTTCTTTTTGTAAATGATATTGTATGAATGGAATGAAGGCCTGCCATACTATAGAGCAAAGAAAAATACTTGGAAGGGAGTCATCCTTAGTTTTTGTTGCCAGTAGTTTTCTTGAGAGGAAAGAAAATTAGAAGATAACGGCTACTTTTTTCCCAAAAACAATATGATTTTAGTGAATTACATAAATATATCTGTAATTGTTCAGACTGTCATTTAAGTATAAGAACATGAATATTATCTGTATCCTAAAATGATTCTTCACCAAGATATGCAACCTTTTGGTGAATTAAATAAGAAACAGGTAGCAGCTAATGAGAAAACTGATTTATCAAAAACACAACAAAACAAAAAACACTTCCGAATTGAAAGGGAGTTCATAAATCATTTATATTCCAATCCATAATGGGTAAAAAAAAATCTACCTCACAAAATATCTATCAAACAAGCATCCAGTCTTTGCTTTAAGGCATTCAATGAAAAGGAAATTATCACTTCCCGAGACAGCTCATTCCATTTCTGAGCAATTTTTAAGAAGTCAGTCCTTGTATCAAGCCTACATTTGCTTTTTTTCAACTTCAAACCATTGCTCCTAATCCTGCATCCTCTGGATCTTCTCAATTTATCAACATCCTTCCCAAAAAAAATGGCAACCCAAATAGAAGAAAATATTCCAGGTGAGGTCTGACGATGGCAGAATAAAATGGGACTGGAATCTCCTTATTCTGTTTCACAGACAAAATTATGAAATGATTAGGATTAAAACACATTTGAAATAATTGGAAATCAAATGAAAAAATAGTTTATCCATTAATTGGTTATGCTAAGATAAATAATAAATTATGGTCAGACAGCACTCTATGTTGTCTATTTAGCTATGAGAGAAAATTTCTTGGTCATTTTGATTAGATTTTAGTACACCTATTTCATTGTTGTAATTTTGGATTTTTTTTCTAAGGGTTACTTTTGATTTGTAAGGCTTTCAAAAACACTTGTCCTTTTCTTTGCATAACAAGTTTTACTTGTATTTTTTATTTGAATACTGATTTTTTTTTAATGCTCTAAACTTGAAATTAAAAAAAAAAAGCAACCAATTCCTACACAGTGTCACAGAAACTGTATAAACTTCACTTCTGCCCTAACTCACCCAAGCACCCAGCTTTATTTAACAGGAGCAATGCTGTCTCCCTAAATCATCCGAACATTTTGTTACAAAATAAAATATCTATTAACACAGTAACAACCTCAAATTAAAACCTAAAATTTGCAGCCCTAAGCATGCTTCCTCTAATGCCTACAGATCATTATTTGCATGGCAAGGGGTAAGGAGCCTGAGAGCATCAAGGCTTATGCTTTTGGTAGCCTTCTGAAACCATACATTACAATAAGATGATAAAATATTTACTGAAGTTACTGTGGAAGAGTTTTCTTCTAAACTAGTCAACAGAGGATGTGAAAGATGATCTGTAACACATGTTGAATGATTTTATAGGAACATGATAATTAAGCTGATAATGGATTATCTGCTTCACTTAAGGGAAAAAAATGCTATAGGATTATTTATATCCTGGTCATGCCCCTGTTGGTCTATCTGGAAACAGGTGATGTTGTAGAGGATAAGCACAGATGGAAAGTGATTATGCTTTAAAGCTATAACCCTGGAACAATGACTTTTTTTTTGCATTATCAGTATATGTTAAAGAGTAATCAGATTGTGGATAATGGTTTTACCAAAAATCAATTAAGTTGATATCCTTCCATAGTTTCTTCATTACATTCACAGCACATCTAAGATAAACTTATTATGTGGAGATATGTGGCTAAGAGACTGATGTTATTATTCACTTGCCTTCTGTTTATATCAAATTCCAAGTCAAAGTAAAATTAAAAACAAATATTATGTTTCTTGCAAAAGCTGGAGTGTCAAGACTAATTACAGCTTTTTGTATTCTATGGGCACCTTTCTTCCTCTCTTGCCTAAGAGCTCTGGGAAAATCACACTGAGGGTAATGGCTTTAGAGGTTTTGCTTTTGGATGAGGAATGAGTACAATGTTTCATTCTTTTCAGCATGCCCATGTGCACATGTGCCCATTCATCTCTCCCCCTCTTGCAGAAGCCATCCATATCAATCAATCAGCAAGCACATATTAAGTATTTATGTGGCAGGTACTGGGGATAAAAATACAATGAAAGAAACAATCCTTATTCTCCTACCACCTGCCTATTGCCCTGGTTGTTCCAGCAAATCCCAAATCACAGCTGGAATAGACTGAGATCATCAACTGTACATCATTCATTTAAGACCGAGCCACTACTTTTATAGGTTTGCCAAGAGAAGTAAATTTTCCACCTATGTTAATTGCGCTTACATTAACTAGGGTAAATGGTTTTGTGTTTTGAGTGAAGTATTTAACAATAGAAATAATGGTGACTGACTCAGTTATGCACAAATCCAATGATACAATCAGTAGTTATCTAGAAAAAGAAATACCATAAGCTTCAAAGCAATTATTTAAGTATAATTTTTATGAATATAATTATTTGTAGCTTTGCAAAAGTTTCATGGATTAGTTTAAGGTTAATCTAGAATAATGTTTTAGACAAGAAAAAAGGGGAGGCATAGAAAAAATACATTGTCATTTTGTTTAAAGGAAGAGATCTTTTGGCAAAATACTGATAGGTTGGTGAAACTGAATTAATTTTCCATCTATGTATAATGATTTTTTTTCTAAATGTATTTTTTCCATTCTTAAAGTTACAGCTGATTTAAGCAGGCTTCTGAGTAATTATTAAGTGGAAGTCTTTAATTCATGGAATGGCACCTGTCTGAAGGAAGGTTACTTTCTTGCTTACTTCAGTAGGAACATATTGATGACAATAGAGAAAGATCAAGAGCGAGAAAATGGTCTGTTTATATGAGTCCAAATACATTGCTGAAAAGTGAAAATGTAAATTTCCTGGTAGTTTTGCATACAAAATTTTAAACAGCAAGGATTTTTCAGCAAACGTCCTAACAAATCTAATAAACTATTGAAATGCAAATGAAAAGCATAAGGTATTAAAGCCTCTGAATGGACACGAGTAATCTATAGTCAGTGGGGAAAGTTACAGACCAAAAAAATGGGTTTCTATAACAGTTCTGCTAGTTAATATAGTATGGTTTTTCTTTACAAAATATCAGGGATTGGACTAGGTAAAGGTACTTAAGTTGGGAGGGGATCTTTGAATAAATTTCAGAGGATCTGTGAACTTGTATGGGGAAAAATGAATATGCTTTGTTTCCTTCTTAATTATATGTATTGTGGAAAGAAAGAAAAAAGGAAGAAAGGAAGAAAGAAAGAGAAAGAAAGAAAGAAAGAAAGAAAGAAAGAAAGAAAGAAAGAAAGAAAGAGAAACAGAGAAAGAAAGGAAGTAAAAAAAGAGAGAGAAAGGAAGGAAGGAAGGAAGGAAGAAAGAAAGTCAATGAAAGAATGAATAAAAAAAAGAAAGAGAAAAACAGGAAGGCAGGAATCTAGGCAGTGAATCCCAAGTTAACTGGAGAGCTTGCGGTCATCACAATTTACCTTCTTTTGGAGAGAAGTGAGGACCTGGAAAGACCTTAGCCTAAAAGCACCAGGGCCTCCCACTGCATCCTGGGCTATCTTCAGTCCTCCTGATGAGTATCAGACCACTGGATCCAGATGGCTCTGGAGGAGAAAGTAAGGCTGGTGACTATGCACAGTCCTCCCTCACTCAAATCAAAGTGAACTGCAATTCATGTCATCATCCTTTTCCTTATGTCATGGTCCTCTTCGAAAACGAAGGACAAACACATCCTCTGTATTGTATTTTATGAATTTAAACATGCCTCTGAAAAAGTGCCCGTTGGTTTTACCCAGTTGTCAAAAGGTCCGTGATATTAAATATATATTAAAACCCCTGGCCTACAGAATGCCCCGAGTTTAAACAATCTATGCATCTAGAAATAATAGTTGATTATCTCCCCATCATCTAAAAAAAGGAGCAATAAAGAAACAGGAAAGGAAAAATGAGGAAAGTACTTCATAGCCAACCATCAGGATTACTGTTGAATCATGTCAACTGGGCATAGATAAAGTTAAAATAGTCTGTCCATTTTTCCTCTTTTTTTCCCTTTTCATATATCCCTGGGTTGCAAATATTTCTCTGTGCATCCAAACATCTCTAAAGCTTTTTCTGTGCATTTAATCATCGGCCAAAGCCTTTTATTCCTATCAGGCATTGGCTGCTCTTTGATACAGAAAGCTGATCTTTCTGAGTACATAATGTGTGAGAGTCAAGGTGATTGGATGACACACTCCAGAAATGAAAACTAACCTGTAAGTATAATTGACTTCAGTTAATTAAATTGGGCCATATGAAGTCAATTATATTCCTTCAAGTAAATAAAGGGATGCCTGTACTGTCTATTATCAGGATAGGAAGAAAAAGTTTTAGATATTTTTTTAGAAGAATATGAGCCTTGAGAGGAAAAAAAAAAAACCAGCTTTCTTCCATTGATTCAGTCCAAAGAAAAGGCTTTTCTTTTATTCTAGCAGTGAAATTAGAAACAAGAAAAGGAACAGGACAAATATAATCACTTGATAAAAGAGATTGTTTTCTGGAATAAGAAGCTTCAAGAAAAATGGGTAAAACCTTGATACCAACAGAGGTAATGATATATGAATCTCATCATACACAGAGGAATAATAAATTACAGTGTCTTGTGAGAAAGTTATATGGTTGTAATATCCATTTAGTAGGAGAACATGTTTGAAAATATATATTCTGGAAAGAATTAAAGTACACAGAAGTGGGGGAGAGAGAGAGACAGAGAGAGAGAGAGAGAGAGAGAGAGAGAGAGAGAGAGAGAGAGAGAGAGAGAGAGAGAGAGAGAGAAGGATGAACAAGGAGAAAAGTAGGACGGAGGGGAATATAGTAATCAAAACTATGAAAAAATACAGCAAACTTATCTGATAAAGACCTCATTTCTCAAATTAGGTCTGTTTTCCAAAGAGATTAAAAAAAAGGAAAAGGACCTATATGTGCATAAATACTTATAGAATTTCCTCCCTATTTATAAGGATACAAAGATAAAAATCAATTCCCCTATATTCTATCAGGAAGACAGAAAACACAAAGAAGTTTATATGAAATAAATTCAAAGTAATTTTTTGTGGAGGGAGAGGGAAATGTGTATTAGATGTTTCCTCTGTTATAGGACAAACTGGAGTATAGAATAAACTAAAGACTGGATGGTGAGGGAAGGTACTATTGAAACAGAGAAGAAAAATCAAATCAAAAAATATCTATTGGATCTTCTATGCACAAAGTGCAGTACAAGGTGACAAAGTCAAACTTACTTACTCCATAATCTTTCATGAATGCTCTTGATAATTGTTAATAAACACCATCAGAATAAGCATCTAGTTACTGTTAAAGTAATAGATTTAAGAGGAATTTTCCATTATGTTGTTAAGGATGAGTTTGACTCAGACCAGTAGCCTCTTAGTTCAGATTAAGTATTGGGTTAAAATTCCTCACTTACAGGAATTTCAACAGTTAATAAAAGGAGGTTCACTTAGTCATAGCACAGAAAAAAATATTCAGTAGCATTTTGTATTAGTAGACAAGATTTTCATTGCTTCCTTATGGAAATTCATGTGGTCATCAGTTATTATATTTTTGTATTTTACATCATTATATTTATTATATTTTAGACAAATAATGAAAAAAAAAACTACCTTAACCCTTGGAGGTGGGAAGAGGAAAGAAGGAAAGAACTCTGCTAGTGATTCTATCATGTATGTCCGAATAAAGTTTTGAAAGCATATTCTTTAAAAATTATGAGATTCAACTTATTCAGTTATATTTTGTTTGCAAAAATAAATAAAAAAAGAGTGAATTAAGTTAAAAAATATTTATAGCAGTTCTTTTAGTGGCAAAGAATTAGGAATTGAGGTGATACCTATCAACTGGGGAGTGACTGAACAAATTGTTGTAAATAATTGGGATGGAAATGACAAGTATGATGCTCTCAGAAAAGCCTGGAAAGACTTACATGAACAGATGCAAAGTGAAAAGAGCAGAACCGGGAGAACACTGCACACAGTGAGAACAATATTGTACATTGAACAACTGTGAATGATTTAGTTGTTCTGAAGAATAGAATGATCCAAGACAATTCCACAGGACTTATGATAAAAAATATTATCCGTCTCCAACAAAAGAACTGATGGAGCCTTTATGCAGATTGAAGCATACATTTCGGGGTGGGGTGTTATTTTTTTAGTACATAACTAACATGGAAATGTATTTTTCATATACATGTGTAAATTGCTTGCCTTCTCAATGTGGGGTTATGGGGAGGGAGAGGAATATTTTGAAACTCAAAATTTTTAAAAAGGCAATTTTATGTTAAGAATTATTTTTCCATGAATTGGGGGAAAATAAAATATGTGTTTTTCAAAAGGCATGGAAAAATGCTTACTGATTCAAGATGACACTAAGCAATTCATAAGCAAGGAATTTTAAAAAGTAGTGATACCTAAAGAATTATATACACTATTGTCTCAGTGGATAGAGGACTGTGACTGGAACCAGGAAGACTGAGCTCAAATTAGGCTTCAGACACTAAACTGTGTGACTACAGGCAAGCCTGTTAACCTCTGTTTGCCTTAATCCACTTGAGAAGGAAATAGCAAAGCATTCTAGTATCTTCACCAAGAAAATCCCATCGCTGGTGTAGTACATGGGAACATGAAAAATCAGACACAACCAAATAGCAAAATGTGTACATGTATACATACGTGTATGTGTATAATTGACATTAAATATATTTGTTTTAATAATAGTTTTCTTTTTTTCAGATCACTTCTAATTGGCTTCAATTAATGTTTGTATATGGGTTATCTCACCTCTCATCTCTAGCCCTATCTTCTCTCTTGAGTTCTAAACAAATTCCATTTCTAATGAGCACTATATATCACAAAGTAGAAATCCAACTGGCACATCAAACCAAACACAATCCAATAAACACAAACCCATTACCTTTCCATTTCAATCTTTTTTTTCTGATGAAATTGCTATACACTTAGGCACTGAGACTGGAAACTTCGGTCATTTTTTATTCTCTCCTCTCACTCATAGAATTTCATCAGTCATCGAACCCATTCTACCTCACCAATTTTTGATATGATTTATTGCCCTTTGCATTCTTGCTACTATGATAGTTCAGCCCCTTGTTTAAGGGCTGTTGAAATGTCTTCAAAACTACTCTTGCAACCTTCATCTGCCATTGTCCTTTGACCAACACCACACATTAATACTATAGCACTGCTAATGTCACTTCTATTTAAAATGACTGCCGAAATTCTTTTATTCCTCTCTCCTACTAATTTCATATCTTCTCACACTTTAGCCTTGCTTAATTATTTCATTTGTCCAGAATTTCTTTCCCTGAACTGGAGCTATAAGTTGCTACCTATTCTTTAAGTTTGAGTTCAAATGCTATTTCTTCAGCAAAGCTTTCCCCCCTTTCTCCCTCTTCAGAACTTTTTTACTGACTCATCATAAAACTTTCCTCCATGATTTGGGGCATTCTCACCCTGGAATATCTAATTGCTACCTTCACAACCTGGAAAGTCCCTTCGCAAGGCTGTGCCACTTCTCTCAATGGGATCTCCATATTATGGAGGAGCCCAAGCCATCCTTCATGACTTCCAGATTTGATAACCATTCTTCTGCCTTCACATACTCCCCTTCCTTTTGTGTGTTGCCTTCTGCCATTGATTTATAGGCAGGAATTGTCTTTCTTTTTACTGTGTGTATTTGTATTAGCCGCACTTAGCACAGTGTCACACATTAGGTACTTGATAAATACTTTTTGATTGACTGAAACACCTAGCACACATGAAATAAGTGTTAATTGGATGGAATTGAGTTGAGTTGAATTAACACTCCTCTCACTCTTACAAAAAAAGTATTCCCAAAGTAGGATCATAAATAATGAATATTCATTACTAAAATATTTTATGCATTGTGCAGTGGAAGGACCACTGATTCAAGAGAAAGGAGACATGAGTTTGAGGGCTGACTCTGTAATATCTTACCTGTGTGCCCCTTGTCAAGATGCTTCATTCTCAAAGCTTCATTTTCTTTACATGGATGTCAGAGACACCTTGTCAGTTGGTTATGAGAAAAACATTTTATAGACTTAAAGTCCTACATGATGATGATATTGCATTAAAATTTGCAGGTCACTTTACATGGAGTCATGCTAATGCACATTTATTTATATATTGCCTTAAAATTTGCAAAGTATTTTACATTCATGATCTCTTTTTACCCTACAACTACCCCCTTTAATTAGAAAACACACACACACTATCTCCTTTATATTCAGGTGAGAATGAGTCTGGAAAGGATTAGACTTACCTAAGATCATTCCTCTACTTAATTTTAGAAGCAGAAACTAAACTCAGGTGTTCCTGACTTCAGAAATGAGAGCTTAATATGATTATTTTCTTTCCTTTAAAAACAACTTACTTTTAAATGCCTCCTGATAGTCTGCTAGGGAATGATATGAACCTATCACTTCCTGGAGAGCATCCACTTGATAAAGCTTTAAACTGACAGGCACTGGTAAATGAGGTTTGTCATCTCATCAACCGTTCATGCTTGTCAATTTAAAATTATTTGCTCTCTATTTGATCCCTTTCAGTCTTGATTCTGAAATACATCCATGTGCAACACTCATTGTAATTGCTAATCATGCCATCGAAGCAAGTCCTACAATAAAACTTCTGAATAGTAGGACTCTGATATTTCATTTTATTTCGGCATCATAAGATTTCATATTTGTGAAGAATGCTTTCAATTTGCTAAAACTTCCTATGCCCATTTATTTAACATACTCAGCAGACTGAAGTTGCATGTGACAGAAATAAATCTGTACTTCCTTCCTAGGGTATCTGTCCATGTTTACATTTTTTTTTAAAACATAAACTATTGTCACTTACACAAGATACAGGCAAATGTGTCGAAGCTTAGTCTTTTTTTAAAACAAGTATGAAATAATCACTACTGCTTAACATTGATGATTTAGCTTTATATTGCAGTCTGGACAGCAAACAGGTCATCATAAAGCTAAAGACATATCCAACCATTATGTCTTTGAGGATGGGGGCAAACTGTCTGAACAAATAACTTCTCCCTACCATTTCCTCACCATCAAGGGAAGCATGAATATAATATACTCATCCTTCTTCCTCTGTATCTTCATTGCCAACAGATAAATCTACTTCTGTCAGTATCACAATCTTGTTTTCATATACGCACATCTTCAATACCCTCCTTCCCCACTTGTATTCTGTTTTCAATGTTTTGACCTCAGGAAATTTCTCCCTCTCTTCAATAGGTGATAAAGCCTTCAAATGATCATAACTATGATTGATAAACGTAACAGTCATATAGATATTGAGCTTAAATTAAGGAAAAGGAAGACCATGTCTTTAAAAATTTGACAATTTACAATGAGTGTTGTCAAGGTGATATTAACAATATCTAAAAATCTCCTTCATAATTTTTATATTTTCTGAACTACCAGCCAACTGTTTCTTATTTATTCTTAATATTTTCCTGTTTTGTTCTAATTCTATTGTAATAACCACATTGCTTCCTATATTTATTTATTTTTTTTCAAAAAATTTAGACTGGATTTTCTTACTTCACCTAGACTGTAAGTGCAGTGGCCACTTAAACACCCTGTCCCACTACTGATCTGACTCACCATATTTATAACCTGGGCAAGTTTGTTTTCCCCTTAGACAGCCTGGTGAACTTCTGGTCTCCAGGGCTCACCATATTGATCTTAGATTAGAGTGGATCTTTGATCAGCCCAAGCCTTACCTTAGTTCTGAAACCTGAGCTAGAAAGATTCATTAGCTTCTATTCTACCTCTTCTAGGAGCAAGTTTACAACCCCAGTATATTTTTCACATGTCCAGAGTAATTTATCTAATTTGATAGTTTCACCTGTGTATGTATAAGCTTCCTGTAATAGCGAATGGCAACCCCATCCAATTCTTTTATCCTCTGTAGTGGTTACCCATATATTTCCAAAAATCTTCCAAAACAAATAGAGCTCACAAGCTAGAAGTTTTCCTCTGCTTCTTTTAATATCGTGGGATAACAAAGAAGCCCTTAAGTTGTGTCTTATTCTTGATATGTTAATAAATCTCATTGATAAATTTTCATGATACTTTGTATATAGTAGCACTGGCATTACTTAAGGCTACTTCCTCAAATCCTATAGGCATCCTCAAAGGGCTGACTTACTGTGTCTACAGTATTCTAGGGGAAATCCTGAGGAATCTAACTTCGAGTTTTGCTGCTCATAAACCCACCAATGGTTTATTTCCCTTTGATAATAGGTGATACAATTACAAAGGACATTAACAAAGGTGGTATAGTTTTAAAAAGTTGAGGCAAATAGATCCTTTCAAACTTGGGCTACATTTTCCTCTTAAACATAAAAGTTCCCACCACTGGAAGTCTCCACTTTTGAGGGAGTCCTCATCAAGTATTGGTATCTTTCTAGTATGTATAGTCAGAATTTTCTCTGCTATAAATGTTCTCACTCCCTGAACTTACCTCCTTCATCAAGTGGTTATCTTCTTTTATCTATCTGTTCCAGTCTATGTTTGTCTTTATATCTGTTTCTGTTCAAAATTGGGTGTATTTATTTCCTATTGGCCGAGGTTCTTCAATGATATTATTAATGGACATGTAAGAAAGAGAGAAAATCTCTTCTACAATGGTACCCTTTCAGTGGCTGGGCTTTAATTTAAATCTTCAGTTCTGAAACTAAATCTATTGACAACTATATAAAAGAATGCTTCAAATTACAAATAATAAGAGAAATGAAAATTAAATATCTCAGAGGCCTTACCTTGCTTATACCTATCAAATTCGCGAAGATGACAAATGATGGATATAGTCAATGTTTGAGTGATTGGGAAAAAATAGCCACTGTTTATTGAACAATGAAGTGGCCTAGTCATTCTGGAATGCAATTTAGAATTGTGTAAAGTAATTGACTTGGAATTCTTTTGACTATTACAAAAAATGGCTTTCTGAGTATGTGGGAATGGATATGCTTGGCAATAGATATTAAAAGATATTTTTTAAAAACATTAAAGACCAAATGATAAGATTAATATGAAAATTCTAGTTATAATGTACAAATTGAAGCAAATCTGAATTAAAATTTCAATCTGACAGCTCTCTAGTGGTTTGCAATGCTTCTCGAAAGAACTAGTGATGAATGTCAGTCAGAAAACAAAAGACTTGTGTAGAAATCACCAATTATCTTAAGTGAATATTTTAAGGAAAAGAATATTAAGTATTTTAGAACTTAAATTTTTAGAACATTGTAAGATTCATATCATCTCAAAATAAATAAAAAAAAACATTACCCAATTATCATTTGAAAGTAAAAACAATCCCACAAAGCCCTCAAAAGTATTAGAATCAACTTTATGGCTAAAACCATTTAAAAAGAAAAATAAAATGAAGACTTTCAAAATTGTGTCATTTGGACAATACCATTTAACATGTCGCTGGTGGAAGGAGGTCATCAGCACTGACACTGGATGTCAATTGGAAATTCAACTTACAGATCCTACAAACAGAGTCTAATCCCACTGGGGCATTTGAGCCACTGCGTTACACATGGATGTTAAAATCTTCCTTACATTTTCATTTACATCTGCATATGGTTTATAATGATTTCTGAAGCTCCTTTAATTAAAACTACTGAAAACAAACCGGATCCCCAAATTTATACTGCCTAGAACATCTTTGTATGAAGTCTTGCCACAAAGAGTAATAAATTATAATTCCCTGAAAGACAGAGAAATGAGGCATATACAGTGCTTCTCTTACTTGTCAAATTTGATATAATTTGTTTCATTATTTATTTATTGCTGTCCATCTCTGTTATTTCTTTGCTGTGTGGGGTTCCTAGTAAAGTAACTCACTCTTATCAATGTAAATTACTAGTTGTCCTTTGGCTTACAAATTGTTTGCTAAAGGGAGAAATAAAGAAATTTGACTCCATGGTATATGCTTCTAGGGCTTATTTGAAATAAGACTTTAACTCTGATCTTGTTGACTCTAAGACTGGCTCAAACACAGGATACTACATTCCAGCATGAAAATTTAAGAAGTTATATGGGGATGTTATCGTCAAACATAAAGTATAAGCAATCACAAGTTATGAATATAAAATCACAGTACAAAAGGAAAACAGAACAAAATTCTCTGGATGATAGAAGTGAACTTCTCTATATTCGTATCAGTCCTTTAAAATGACTTGGGAGACTTTCTTTGGAGGAAGAGGTCACTTAAAGCAATATGACTTGCCCTTTGAAATTCATCTCAAAAGAAATCAATATTGATTTTCCCAGTGACCATTGGAAGAACAAAACTAAATCTTTTCCAGAAAGGTCCAAAAATGATTTGACACCATAGAGCCATTGCACTATTCAAACTCAATCCAATCTTGAAATGCAGGGGGTGGGAGGAAATGAGAGGGACAGAGGGACATGTCTTCAAACCCTGAGAATTAGTGAAGAATTTACAACACATCTGGAATAAATAGTTCACTATTAGTTCAGACATTCAGTGCAATGACCAGGATTCTTAGGGGAATAACAAAAGCATATAAAATGTAATGAACTGAATAAATGAAAAAAATATTGCATTCACTCACTGTTCACTGAGCAAACATCAAGTACCTGTCCATATGTAAATAGCAATTTATTGAAATCACAAGAAACTCAGGTAAAGGTACATTTTTAAACAACTATGAATTGGACAGAATCAACTGCAATTTAAATAAATCACTTAAAAATCAACTTATTCTTAAAATGTGTACAGTTGGGGTGAGATTTTAAAGAAAGCAAATATTTTACTCTTTCAGTAACAGACAAAATAAATAAATACATATCACCTTTTTCTTTCTATATCTATATTACGTGATCACAAATCTTAAAAATTCAAGGCTTGAGCCTAGAAGATGTGCTCAGATACCAAACTGCTATCCAGAAGGATAAGATGCCATTATCCTAGGCTTCCTGCAAAGTCTTAAATTCTTTTTGCTCTATTAGCCTTTTAATAACTGGCCAATCAATCAATCAAGAACTTATTAGTAGCCTTCTAGTATGTGACAGGCACTGTGCTAATAGCTTGTGATATAAAGACAAAAAAGAAATGTTCTCTGCCTTCAACAACTTCACATCCTATGGAGGTAGACAACATGCATACACAGGGATTAAAAGAGTAAATACAAAATAACTGGGGGGAGCTAACATCTGGAGGAATCAAGAAAAGCTTCAGGTAAAAGGTGACTTTTTTTCTTAAAGGAAACTATTACTCATAAGAGGCTGAATTTGTATGGGGCTAAAAATTATTATTAATACTTTATTGCTTGTAAAATAATATTGGTCCTACCTCACTTACCCCAATACATCCTGTTGTACCATTGGCTTAGAGACAATTTTTCTATAAGGCATTTTGGCTAGTCCAAAGCATCATAATTCTAGGCATATAGAGCAGAAGTTGCTGCACAGACAGGTCATAATTTTGGCTCAAGTTTACAACCATCCTCTGAGATAAATATTGCATATATTGTGAAGCCCATTTTACATATAAGAAAACTAAGGTAAATTAAGGGACTTGAAGATTGAGGTGGAACTAGGAGGAGTTTTGTTGTTGCTGTTGTTCTCTTCTAAAACATTATCTTTTCCTAGGATTCAATTCAATTCAACAAGCATTTAGTAAACATCTGCAATGTGCACATCACTGTTCTATGTAGTAGGGATACAAAAACAAGAAGTTCATACAGTACATCCCCAAATACGATCAATTCTCTCCAATTTGTTTCCGAAATTGTTATCATTATGTGTTCTTAAATGTTCATTTTTTTTCTTAAGTAGTAATTCCTCAAAGCTCTTTTGTGTCAATGACTCTTTTAATGTTACTGAAAGCAATATCATAAAAAATGAGATCCACCTATCATTTGTGTTTAAAGTGGCAATGGGTTGGAAATAATAAGTATACATCTCGAGAAAAATCAGTGGAAAATTTTTTTTTTTAAAGTTGTAAATAGTGGGGTCAGAGCCAAGATGATGGAGTTATAGCATGAACTTCCCCCTGCCCCAAGACCAGCTAAATACTTGTAAAACACATCTCCAAACAAATTCTGGAGCAGCAGAACCCACAGAATGAAGGACAAGCCCAAGACAGTCTGAGAGGTCACTGGGAAGTATCTATTGCACTGAGCTGAAAGCAGAGAGCAGTCTAATGTGGGCCACACTGGCACAGAGGAGGTCTTAGCACCTTTTGGTTGGACTGAATCTCTCATATGTGTGGCAGTTTCCGGACTTCATGACCCCAAAATGCTGAGGAAACATTGGAAGGTCAGTGAAAAAAATCCATGGTGTGATCTGGCCCTGGTCCTTAGCTCCAGAACAGGGGAGGGGTTGGAGGGAACCGGTGCAACTACAGTAGCAGCAAGGACAGCTGTTACCACTGTTTCTGGAGCTCTAGGCCCAAGGGGATCGAACAGCTGACAGTACACCTCTCCACCCCCACTGAAAGCAGAGATCTACCTTGACAAAGAGCTCAAAGTCAAGTAAATGGCAGGGGAAATACGCAAAAGCCAGAAAAAGAATAAGACTATAGAACCTTACTTTGGTGACTAGGAAGACGAAAATATGCAAGCAGAAGACAACAAAGTCAAAACTTCTCCCTCCAAAGCTTCTAAGAAAAATGTGAATTGGTCTCAGACCATGAAAGAACTCAAAAATGATTTTGAAAATCAACTAAGAGAAGTAAAGCAAAAATTGGGAAGAGAAATGAGAGTGATGTAAAGTTGCAAGTATTTATTTAAGTTTTTAAAGAAATGTGTGTTGGAGGACAAAGCATGAGCTATAATTATAGGACCAGTGTACTTCATACTACTATTGGGAAAGTGTGGAGGAGAACGACTCTTTCTCATTTATTGATTCTCTTTAAAAAAAACAAAAAACAAAAACCAAAACTTGCTTTTGTAGCTGGTTATGAAACACCACAAATAACATTTCTTCAGAAATGTTAGAAAAAATCTTTTCTGATATGCAAATTCCTTGAAATTCCACAGTACTCTCTTGCAGAAAATCTCAACTTTTTCTTAAATTTAAATGTTCTTGTTTAATTTTATTAGGTGTAAGTAGAGGAATTGTAGGAAACAGTGTTTGAAATACATTCAAACAGTGTTTGAAATACATGAAATGTATATAGAACATATTTCAAACATATCCGAGTTATAGAAATCTTTTTGGCAGACAATGAAAATCTCATTCTAAAGGTATTTTGTGTATTAGAAACTTAACATCAGATACTTTAAGATTCCAAGGTGGGGAGGGAAATAACCTAGAATCAAGAAGAAAAAAGTTCAAGTAATAATCCTAGCACTTACTGACCATTTGATCATAAAGATGAAGATGAGGATGAAGACTGCATTTAGCTATTACTTTAAGGTTTGCAAAGTACTTTACAAATATCATATATTTCTCACAAAAATGTTGGGAAGTAGGTACTATTATTATCCCATTTTACATATTAGGAGCCTGAGGCAGATAGAAGTTAAATGATGTGCCTACACTCACATAGCTCCAAATTTCCTGAGGTTGGCTTTGAACTCAGGTCTTCCTGACTCTGTGCTCACTGCTTTATCCAAAAATCATGCTAGCTACAATCTCTGTGACCTTATGTAGGTCACTTAATGTTAGTCATCAAGGAAACTCTCTAGGACCATAAGTTGCAAAGAAGGTGCCTGTCTACTTTGATAGAAGCACTTTTCTGTCCTAGAGTTCCCTACAACAATGAAATCATGATTTATACAAATACATACATGTGTGTATCCACAGAGCACTTTTTTTGGCATCATCATTCTGACATCATTTAGATTATCTTCTTCAGAAAGATTTTTATTGTAGGATATTAGGTTATGAAATTTTGGCTGAAGAAATTTTCATCAATATTTTGAATTTCCTTGGCATTTCTTTTTTGATAGGATTAAGAAAATTATGTTGAACTGATATGTGTCAATATGACATAATTGGATGAGTTGGATGGTTCTTTTCTAAAAATTAAAATGGTACTATTTAGGCTCTCTTATATCCTTGCTCAAAATGAAATTCTAAGTTATCAGTTTCTGCTTCAGAACTTCAAGAATCAATTTCTTTGTTGAAGACACTCTCTCCACTAATGCTGATCAATTCCTCTTCATAGCTTAGTACAACTAGTTTTCTATTATTGTGAAGTATAAGTCCCAATAATGTATCACATTTTTAAACTCATACTGCATGTTTCCACTGGGCTGGAACCAACTCCCTTATTCTATACAATAACTAGGAAAAATATGAATGCAAATAAATACCATCACTTCAATGAATTTATTGTATACAACTTCATTTGTTGTTATGGCCCAAAAAAATCATTGTCCTGGTTTCCATCATTTAGTAATGATGTTCACAAATGAACTAGGTTTATCATTGTGGATAATCACATAGTTTGTTGCTAAAATTGTACTCAAAGGCTTTCAAGATGCTTTAACTACTTTTTCCTCTTTCATTAAGATAGGCATTTGTGTATAAATTAAAGCAACTCTGAGGTACCCCCTCCCACCTATCAGACTGCCTAATAGTTCAAGAAAATGACAAATTTTGAAGATGTGGGAAAGTTGGAATACTAATGAATTGCTGGTGGAGTTGTAAACTGATCCAACCATTCTGGAGAACAATGTGAAGCAATATCAAAAAGGGCAACCAAACTGTGCATACTCTTTGACAAAGCAGTACCATTACCAGGTTTGTATCCCCAAGTGATCATAAAAAGGGGAAAAGGACCCATATGTGCAAAAATATTTATAGAGGGTCTTGTTGTAGTGGCAAAGAATTAGAAACTGAGGGGATGTCCATCAACCGGAGTATGGATAAATAAGTAGTGGTTCATGAATGCAATGGAATACTAAATGATGAGCAGGTGGATTTCAGAAAACCTGGAAAGATTTACATGAATTGATGCTGAATGAATTGAGCAGAACCAGGAGAACATTGTACATGGCAATAGCAACATTATGTGAAAATTGTGATAGACTTAGCTCTTCTTAGCAATATAATGGCCCAAGACAATTCTAAAAGACTCATGATAGAAAATGCTAAACACATTCAGAGAAAGAACTATAGTCTGAATGCAGCTTGATTTCTACTTTAAAAAATTTAAAATTTCTATTTTATTTTGTTTATTCTTTATTGTTTATATTTTCCCTTTTGTTCTTCTTTCAAAATATGACTGTGGAAATATGCTTAATATTATTGTACATGTGTATCCTAAATCATGTTGCTTGCTGTCTTGGGGAGAGAGGAGGGAGAAAACTTTGTAACTCACAATTTTACAAAAATGAATGTTGAAAACTATCTTTACATATAATTGGAGGGAAGTCAAAATGATATTAAGGAAAAAAAAGAAAGAAATTTGTGTCACATCCAGGGGCAAAGGCAACATTGCTGAATAGGGGAACCACTATAGTCAAGTTCTTCCAAAATTACCTTTTGCCTTTAAACAACGTTAAAATAAAATAAAATTCTGAAGTAGTGGAGGCAAAGGCAGGATAAGGCATTCTTCCAAGCTGAGACCTCCAGCACAGGATAGAGGCTGGCATGGAGCCCATGTGGATGCTATACCAGTGGTGGAACTTGGTAGTAGCAACAACAGCAGAAGATTCAAGATTCAAAAAGAGATAGAAAGGAGATTAAGCCCCTGGTCAAGAAGAGATTTCAGAGGATCAATGTGCTAGCATTGGACATGGAACCTTTACCTCCAACCACTCTCAGATCACAGTTCAAGGTAAGAGAAGAAGGGGTTAGGGGCCTGGAGGAGCAATATCACTTACAATCCCAGGGGATCAGGGGTCCTTTCAAGGTAAAAATCAGATTGTAGATGAGGAAAGCATAAACAGATTGCAGATAAGGAGTTCCTAATCAGGAGAGAGTAACAACACATTTCTCCAGATTACATCACCTTGGAAGCAAAATAATCTTCCAAACCTCCAGAACAAAATTTAAAAAGAGCAATGTAAAAAAAAAAAAGCCTGAAACTTGGGACAAGTCTTCTGTACCAAAATTCACAATGAGAACAGAGCTTAAATTTAACTTAAAGTTCAGTCAAGAAATTGACTGGAAAATGAGAAACAACAAAAGTACCTGACCATAAAAATCGACTGTGCTGATAAGGAAGATAAAGGTACAAGTTCAAAAGAAGATGATGTCAAAATGCTTACAAGCAAAATCTCAAAGGAAAAGAAGTTAAGTTGGAAACAAAATAAACAACAATTTCTTAAAAAGATAAAAATGATTTTTAAAATCAAACAAGAACAGTAGTGGAAAAATTGCGTTTGAAATTAGAATGATAGAAGAAAATTATGACAAGATAACAGCTTGAGGCTGTTGAAGGATAAAAAAATACTAAAGAAAATAGCTTTAAAAAATAGGATTGACTTAATGGTAAAGGAAGCACAGAAATTTAGTAAAGGAAAACACTTCTGCAAAAAGCTGAATAGGTCAAATGGAAAAGGAGATACACAAATTTATAGAAGAAAATAACTTTTTGTAAAGCAGAATTGGCCAAATGGAAGTATATACATAATCTTACTGAAGAAAATAATTCCTTAAAAGTTATAATTAAGCAAGAGAAAGCTAACAACTCAATAAGACATCAAGAAACAATTAAACAAAGTCAAAGGCATGAAAAAAAGCAGGAGAAAATTTGAAAAATATAATTTGAAAGAAAAACAACTGACATAGAAAATAAATTGCAGAGAGATAGTTTAAAAATTTTTGGACTACCTGAAAACCATGATTAAGGAAAGAGACTCAGCATTGTATTTCAAGAAATCATTAACAAACAAACAAACAAAAATAACAGCCCCATTATCTTAGATCCACAGGGTAAAATAAAAATTGAAAGAATCCACCATTCTTCTCCTAGAACAGATTCAAAAAATGAAAACTCCTGGGAATATTACAGCTAACTTCCAGAACTCCTATGTTGAAGAAAATACTTCCGGCAGCCAGAAAGAAAGAATTCAAATGTTTTGGAGCCGCAGTAAGGATCATGCAAGGTTTAGTGTTTCCCAAGGTTTAGTGTTTCCCAAGGTTAAGGAGCAGAGGGCTTAGAATATGACATTCTGGAAGCAAAGGTGTTAAAATCTATCTAGAACAATTGAGTATATTCCTTCTGGGAGGAAATGGATATTTAATAGATTAATCTCAAGCATTCCTGAAAAAAATAACAGAGCTGAATAGAACATTTGACATTCAAACCCAGGACCCAAGAAGTATAAAAAGGTAAACAGCAAAGAATAATCATAAGGGACCCAATAAAATTAAACCGTTGACATTCCTATATGGGAAAATGAATGGGTATGACTCAATTATGTGAAATAATATCCAAAAAATGTAGAAGTAAGAAAGAGAGATATAATGGGAGACAGGAAAAGGGAGAGGTAGAATGATGAAAATGTACTCACATAAAAGAGGTGTACAATGAAGAACTCTTACAATGGAGGGGGAAATAGAGGTGTGGCAGGCAATGCTTCACTTTAATTGAAATTGGTTCAAAGAAAGAAGAATAAGCATATACACATAGCTATGTATAGAAATGCAACTTAATAGAGAAACTGGCAGGCAAGGGTATAAGAGAAATGGGGATAGGATCAAAAAGGAAAGGGAAGATTAAAGGAGTCAGTAATTAGGAAAACAGAATGGTCACACCATTTGACTTCTGGTTCTATCAGATTCCTCAGCTGTGAATTGTTAATAACATTTACCTTACAGAGTTGTTGTTAGGATCACATGAGATAATATTTGTAAAGTATTTAGCATAGTATCTGGCACATAGGAAGGAACATAATAATTTCCTTCCTTTTTCTCTTCTTCTGTCCCTCTTTTGCTCACTCCCTCCTTCCTTCTTTCCAGACTTAGAATTAGCAAGAAGAAAAACCACTTCTTCCCATGAACCTGGGATGGAGGAAGAGATGGTGAAATCTGAATGAAGTGGGATGAGGACAGAAGGACAACTAATTTCTTTTCAGTGGAGTATGAGGCAAAGTTCTCAGCTGAAAGAGTGGCAAATGGGGTGTCATGGGAGATTTGAGGTAATATGAAAATCAATTCCTTAAATTCTGGCTACTTTTTTTTTTAATAAAAGGGTTTGAAGTTTATATACATGTATAGCCTTCATAATATTATCTAACCCAATGCGATTTTTACAATAATATCTAAAATATCTATTAAAATGTCATTGTAAAAATATAAAACATAATCTGGCATATAATTTGCTAATTGGCTTTGGGAGATTGAATTTCCATGCTTGCTGTTGTCAGGACCATTCTTTAACAACTGAGCAAATTAAATGCTAAACACAATAAAGTCTTGGCATTTTCAAGTGCATTCCATGCTTCTACTAAGAAAACACTTTAGAATCTCCAACACAACCAGGTAAAGAGAAAAACAAGATATCTGTATATATTTTAAGCAATTCTGAAAACTATTTAATTAATGTTATTTGTAGCTACATACTAGTAAGTTTCATGGCATTCACTGGGACCAATTATTCAATTCAGTCATTAATATGGAAAGAATGATAGTCACTGCCTTCCAAATCTGCGGTGATTAATTTTATTATACTAGTGGTAGATGACATCCAGAAAGATCATCTGGAATCATTATTTCACAGAAATAATCTTTATTATAAAAAGTTTGTGAAGTCATCATTACGTAAATAATTCCCCCTGCAAGATTAAATATTTTAAGGTAATACTATGACTTAAAATTATTGTTCAATGAAATGTTATACACTTTTATGTGGACATTTTTCCCCTTTGTAGAATTGAGTAGAATAGTTGAAAACTAAGAAATTTTTGGACAAAAACAATTGTAAAATGATATAACAATATGAAGTCCATCTGATAGTCTATAATCATCGATTTCTACATTCTTTAAGGAATAAAAAAGGCAAACCAAGATAAAGTTGTAACTAATTTATCTCTCTAAAATGTAAGATATATTTATACATATGGATATATGTATGTGAATATAGTTTTACATATTCATAAATGTAATATTGATAGAATTTTTAGAGGTAATATATTCTCTACATTATGGATATATTTCATTCTTAATGTTATAGTCTTTAATGATTCTCTATCCAAAAACATAGAGGAAAAGGAAGGGATTTATTTTTATCTTTTTAGGACTAGAACCTAACATAATACTGAAAAATATAGTAGATAAGACCTTGATGAATGTCTGCAGAATTTAACTGAATTGAAAATTAAGAGACATCAAGTGGTTTTTATATAAATGGAAACTAATAGCAATAATCCAATGATATTAAATCAAGATTTTCTTTAAGTAAGCCGATCTAAAATTATTCAAATTGGCCTCAATGTGCCTTTACACACACACACACACACACACACACACACACACACACAGTTGTCTGTATTTGCATGTGTATGTGTGTTATATACAAACACATATGATTTTGGTTGCATTTCATGACATAGTCTTAAACCCCTATAACTCTTTGTATGTAAGGGAGGATTAAATATTAAGGAATGTTTCAGAAGCCAGAGAAATGATAGACTCATGCATAATTTTCAAGGGGTGTACCAATCACTTCTTTTCCTTACCATTCTCTAAAGATAGTAGTAGATAATTGGTCAAATTCCCTAAGTTGTAAAGTGAAAGTGTGCTTCTCATGAAAAAAAGGATGGGAAAGGAGTAGGGGCAGGGAAGAGAGGAAAAGAGAAAAGAAAGGATAGAACAGAAGTGTGGCAGAATGAGAATAATTAATTTTAGAGGGAAGACAATTGTAAGCTACACTATTGGAAAGCTCCTGTAAAGAGAAAATATAGCTCAGTTTTTATCCAGAGCTGATTTTCTCGTCTCATCTCCTTCTGATGTAGAATGATTTACAGTGAAGATGAAAGATAATGAAAGGAAACCATGATGCAGGAAATTGCTTCCTCTCATGCTTCAAGTGAACCTCAAAAGAAAGAGCACAATAGAAAGCAAGATTTAGCCCATGTTTCTTTCCCACTCTGTAGAGTGCCTGAGTGCCCAAGTGAATAACAGGCTATGGAAACTCATTCACTGTGTAGCTATTTGAAGGGATACCCCTAGAGGCTAGGTCCTTGGCAAAATTTGGCAGGGATGGTGACAAGAGTGAAATGCATGACATTTTATGTATAGACAAAATAATTGTATATAAATAAGGTTTTGATATGGTCAAAGTCAATCCTGGGATCCATCAGTTTCAAACACTCTACTGGTGTGACTGTGGCAATGTGTGTGTGTGTGTTAATATCAAAGACAGGATTATTAAAATTGTTTTTTGAACCCTCAGGGTCCCTAGGGCTATGTTTATTTTGCACCCAAACAATCAACCAAATGAATGAACTGTGAGTCAAAACAATTAATTGTCAACATACGATTAGAAGGAAAAAGGTCATTTGACAGAAATTTTAACTTGTCATCTGGGTCATATATGCCTGCCTGAGAAAGAGATTTCTTTCCCAGTTATTTTGAAGCACAAGTAAGGAATGTAATATAAAGACATTAGGGTCACATTAATCAGAGTCTTGATTAGCTATGCTACAGTGAAAGCAAGTCTTTGAAAAATTCATATGTTATGAAGGAGGAAAAAAAATCACGTTAGCTGTCATGAAGAGACATGAGACAACTTTTGCATAATCCTCCAAAACAAGCATGATTCTGATGCTGGAGAAGACATAGTCTTTATTTGCTTGAAGGAAGCATAGCAGACATTGTGCTAAAACTCAGTTTTCAGTATTTTAATTCCTCTTCATATAGTACAACATCTGTCAATATTAATACATCCAAGATTTGTCCCAGGAGCAAGCATTTTCTAAGATGAGAATCAACAGGAAACAATTTCAAGGCAAAAAAAAAGAGCAATAAAAATAATAACATAAATATTAAAGTCATTTTCCTTAATGAAATGCCCATCACTGGGAACTCAGTGGCTAGGCTAGTTTTATATAGCTTTTTGTCTATCTGTGCAAGAAGACATTCCTTAGCTCCTCCAAGGAATTTATTACATAAAAGAAATTCATCTTCAAATATTGCTGCAAGTCAAAGGAGTAGGGGGAAGGCAGAGGGAGATATGGGTCACAAAGAAACAGAAAAAAGGAAACTAGAATTCCTGTTCTAGGAAGTTTCATGTATGACAACCTTAGAGGATAGTCCTTGTAGCCCTATAGCTCACTGGTAGGAAATTCATTTTTTCCTAACTATTTCCTACCCCTGACCACTAATCATTACCCTACAATATGACTTCCAATCCCACTATGTTACTGAAACTATTATTTTCCAAAATTAAAAATAGCATTTCAATGGCCAAATCTGATGACTTCTATGGTGTCCTCATATACTTTAACCTTACAGCAGAATTTGACAGTTACCCACCTGTTTTCTTCTTGATTTTTTTTCTCTTTGCCTTCTATGAAACTGCTAACTTGCTTCACATACACCCAACTCCCTGACCTAGCTTGCTCACTTTTAGCGTTTTCTCTTCCTCTTTACATTGCCTATATTGAGGCCTTAGGGATATTTTCTTGTCTTTTTTTGGCACTTCATTCATTCCCTTTAGAGAAAACATAAGTACAATAGGAAGGGAAAAGGGCTTTTTAGTTGGAGGATCTGGATTCATATACTGGTGTGGCAGCAAGCTCCCTGACACATCCAAGATGACTTGCTAGCACAGGTTATTAAATCTGCTTTTTTAATAGGAAAGCAACTTTTGAGAGGAGTCAACAATCTGCTTTAATTATGTTCACCAACAGAGGAAATACAAGCAAAATAATGAAGACCAACAGAGATGGCTTCTCACTGTCTGAGCAATCAGATGAGCAGATGGACGCAACTGTCTGACCATTACATACATACATAGGTACCAGAGAGAGAAGCAGCAACATCAGGATTTTCAAAGCTGGGGAGCCCCTTATGGCTACTCAGAGTCTCATCTGGCACATGAACTTTCTTCCAATGAAGAAGCCTCAAAGCAAAACCTCACCTCAGAGTATATGTATGCTTTTCAGAACTGGAAGGCAGAAGCCTAGTGACCCAGTGCCTCTAGAAATTAACAAAAAGTGGTGGCCTTCCTACAAAACAAGCCTCTCCAATCAAGCTTCCCTTAATGGGCTCCACCTGAAGCCTACTAAAGGGCAGGAAGATCTTTAACTATCACTAACATTATAACTTCCATGCTTATGGTGACCTTGGGCAAGGTAGACTTTCTGGGCCTCTCATCTGTACAATAAAGGGATAGGATGAAATTCTTTTTAAGGTCACTAATAACTCTAAACCTATGATCACGATTTCTTATAAAGTATTCTTTCCATTCAACCTAGCTTATAGTATAGATCAGGAAAAAAAGAAAGATTAGAAAGAGAAAATAATTAGAACTTAGAAAATGAAATCAAGGATTTGCTGCATTGTATAAAGCCTAGACATTTTTTTTCCTACAGCAGAAATTAGAGAGAATAGCACCAGATGGCTAATTTGAAAGCAGGTTTGACCTGAAGCTGGTCCCCAAAAGGGGTCAAGGTCTCAAGGGACTGAAAGAGAAAACTACACCTAAATCTAGATGTGGGACTTTCAAAAAAAGTAGAGTAGACTAAGAATAAATGTTGATGACCTCCAATGATGAGGGCTTAGGATAAGGCTCTGCATTGATTGAGATATTAAATGGAAAACCTTGAAAAAAGGCTGATTTTTTGCTTTATATGGATAACTAAATAATGAGAATAGATTTCTGATTTATCTCAACAATCAATAATGGATACCCTAAAAAATTCCTCACATAATTGCAAGTTGAATTTTGCTACCAAAATTGAGCAGAAGTGCTGGATATCAGTGATCCAAATGTCGGAATGGGTGTTAGTCAACAAGTGTTTATTAATCCTTTAACATATGTTAGGCAAAGAGCTAAGCTCCAGAGGTACAAAGAAAGGCAAAAATAAACAGTAATCAGCAATCACAAAATAGCATCATTACTGAAGAGAAAGTGAGGAAAGACCAGCGATGAAGACAGTCCTAGGACTTCGGAAGGAAAATGATACAGAGACAGAATTAGAGCTGGGCAATCATGGATTCTCCAAGTTGCAGCAAAACTTAAGAGTGCTAAAATCACTCTGCCTTTTCTGTATATTACAAACAACTGAATTAAGCACCTAGTCAACAAGAATAATTAGATAAACTAGGAATCTACCCGATGGTATGCTTCCTCCTCCAACTGCTGAGATCCTCCATTCTCCAAGAATGTGTATTTGGAGATTTGTACTAATGATACTGGTTAAAGTCAGATCTAGGGAAGAATAGCTTTGCAATTCTTCTATCAGGTTATAGAAACATTTTCCTAGGGCAATGGTCTTTAGATAAATGATTTCCCCTTAATTCCCTCTTTAGTGGTAATGTGGCATAGGAAATCACTTTATCCTGTGCCTTGGTTTTATTATATGAAAAGTAGGAATACTATTACTTGTACCTATATCTCATGGTTATAAGGATCAAGTGAGATATGTTTATGTAAAGCACTTTGTAAACTTATAGCAGTGTATGAATGCATATAGTTATTATAATCATCAATATTATTATTGTGGTCTCATAAAATTACTCAATAGTCAGAACAGAGACTCTAGATGAGGGGAAATTGTGCATGTTGGGCTAGGTTAGAAATAATTTAATCAAAATTAGAAAGATCAAAATGGAAGTGATTAGGGACAATTTTTCTAGATAAATGTTATCCTTTCACTTAGATATCCTCCGCTGTCACTATTTAGGCAGTTACCATATAAGATCCTTAAATATCTCCCTATATGATATGATATGAGCCATGCTTTATGATTCTTTGTCTTCTTTCTTGTAGTTTCTATTGCAGTGACTTGTACTTAATAAGCATTCTATAATAATTGATTGATTGGCTCTTGGAATTAATTTGAACTACTAACATAGTGTCATTAGAAGGTGAGAAAGTGGGGAAAGACCAGTGATGAAGGCTGATGAAGACATTTTTGAATCTCAATTTTTCCCCTAGAACTGATCACTTCTTTCTGTTACTCCTTTCAATGTAATCATAAAATCTAAAAGATTACAATGAGCCTGAATAAACTTTCAATAAATATCTGAATTTGAGGGAGATAATTCAAAATTAATGGAAACATTCAAATTTTACTTATCAATAAAAATCAATATGACTTCTCTAGCAAATAGTATCATCTCTCCTAAACTCTCATGGCTCATATGGAACATGAAAGATAATTAATTTCCCCCCCTACATAGTAGAATTGTGGAGTTTGATAACATCATATCAAATAAAATGGAAAATAACCTTTCTTCATTATCTTTCTTTCCCTCTTCATCATAAGGCAACAAAGCTGAATTTGGTATCCAGTACAGTGCCAAAAATGTAAGTTATTTAATGAAGTAGCCTTTATCTTTTATTTCTCCCTAATGGACTCTGATGAAAAGCATTCAAATAATGATTTCAATATTCACTTTGAAAGTTTCTAGCTAAGGGAAATGTTTGAAGTTATAAAACCAGTAATACTTTTAGTATAATTAACTTGAGCTTCTGTGTCAGCTAGGCAAATGAATTATTTTTAAAATTTCTCTCTGGTATACAAATCCTATGTCATCTTTATGAGAATTTTCCAGTCCCTTTTTCTAGGCATTTGATCCTCCTTCTTTGTGTAATTTCCTACACTAGAGAGAAACCTGTGTGGTAGAGGAAGTTTCTCTGGAAAGGGAATCAAACACCTTTGATAGGTGTATAAGGTATTGTACTAGGTGGTAGGGGTATAAAGATATAAAGATAGTTATAGCTCTCAAATTTTCAGACTTATCTACCACAAATAATCTGACACAAGACAAAGGACAAAGAAAGAGTTAGAGTGTGATAACTTTCTTTGATCACCTTACTTTCATTGTTTAATGTAGTGTGTTTAACAGATGCTATGCAATTAGTTTAAAAAAAAACTTTTTTATTCATTCATTCAGCTAGCTCCTGTTTGATTTACAACAGGATTTTACAATTTGATTTTATAAATTAGTTGTTTTAGACCTGTGTGAACTACTATGGTTTTACTTATCAAAAGAAAAAAAGTCCTCTACCTATCCCTCTCCCTTACACTTGAAGGACTGAAACAAGGAAAAATAATTTCAACTAGAATATTTTATTAGAAATATAGTTCCTTGACAACCCACAATAATATAATTTTGTGTTCTTATTTAAAAAAGAGAAGATATGCTGCAAAAGGGAATAATAGAGATGGAGGAACAAATATTTAAGCATAACTAAAAGATGAGACAATTAGAAAATTACTTGAAAAATACTACAACTGAAGCAGTAAATCTTGAAGATCAGTCTCAACAAGACAAAATCTCTTCTGTCATTTGTAGCTAAACTCCTTATAAAGGCCCTCTACAATGGGTATCCTCTCACTCTAATCCTAACCCCTTAAAATTCAGCTTCTGACTTTATCATTCCACCAAAATTGTTCTCTCCGATGTTACTAATGATCTCAATGGCCAGATCCAGTGACCCTTTATCCTAATTCTTTGTAGTCTTTGTCACGATGGATCACTCTCTTCTCCTTGATACTCCACTCTTTCTAGGTTTTCAGGACACCATTTTCTCTTGGTTCTCCTCTTACCCATCTGATCACACTTTTCCTCTCTCCTTTGCTGGATGCTCTTCCAGATAGCACCCTCTAACTTTAGGGTGGCCCTTAGGGTTTTACTCTGGACCCTCTTCTGTTCTCCCTCTATACCACTTACTTCAGTGGTATATCAGTTTCCATGGATTTAACTACTCTATCTAGTCTGAAGATTCTCAAATGTGCCCACTTTGCCCAAATCTTTGCTGACCTCCAATGTAACTTCTCCAATTGCCTTTCCATCATGTCACGCTGGATGTTCGACAGATTTCTTAAACTCAATATTTCCAAAACAGAATTTGTTATCTTTTCTCCTAAACCTTCTTCCCTCCTACCTTCTCTATTACTGAAAAACACAATACTATCCTCTAAGACTCTCAAGCTGGTAACCTAGGAATCATCCTGGATTCTTCCCTATCCCTCACTCCCTATAGCCAATCTGTTGCCAAGACCTATAAGTTTCATTTTTGCCACAGCTCCCCTATACACAATCTTTACATACAACATCATTTTGCAACATCTGTTAGTACTGGACATTTTATCTGATTGTTCCTCCATGCTTAGAATGCTCTCTCTCCTGCAATTTGACTATTGACCTCCCTGGTTTCTTTTAAGTCTCAATTAAAATCTCATCTACACAAAGCCTTTTCCAATCTCTCTTGATTCTAGTGTCCTCCCTGTTATTTATTTCCTATTTACCCTATGTATAGTGCTCCCTCTTGTCTCTCTCTGTCTCTCTGTCTCTGTCTCTCTCTGTCTCTGTCTCTCTGTCTCTGTCTCTCTCTCTCTCTTTCTCTCTCTGTGTGTGTCTTTATATATATATATATATATGTATATATGTATATATATATATATGTATATATATATATATATACATATATATATATATATATACACATAGGTATTTGTGTATCTATCTATTTAAATCAGTCTATCTCTTCTTCATTACATTGTAAATCCCTTTCAGGAAGGAACTGTATTTTGCCTCTTTTTATATCCTCAGACCTTAACACAGTACCTGGCACATAATAGGTGCTTCATTAATGTTTATTGATTGATTTACCGACAGAAGAAAATGAAGCTTATTGCTGTCTTCTCATGGTAGTCTTTACCTCTAGATGTAGAATTTTACTAGATTAGACATCTAAATGCTGCTGATCTATGCTGCTTATTTTACAAAAAATCCTAAAAGCAGCTTGATCTTCCAAATAAGAGGATACCCCTCTCTCAATCAACTGGGTTTGAGTAGCTGATGTGGTAGATAACAGAAATGAGAACTAGAACATTCACAGTCTGACTTTGAACAATTTATTTATCTGAACATAATTTCCACAGCTATAAAATGACAGTGTTGAATGAGGTTTTCAAGAATGATCTAACAAAGCTAAAATAATGTGCCTGAAATCAATAGAACTCATATATTCCTATAAAAATTGAAGTGAACACTCCCAAGAAGATAGATGAAATGAGAGTAGTAAATGTTGTTCTGGCTTTGATTCTGACCAGTAAGGAGGGACTCATTACCATATTAGAAATGAATAGAATCTTATTTTGAAATGACCATTATCAGATTGCACCAAATAAGTAATCTCTGAGGTCCCTTTCTGCTTTGAGGTTTTGTTGTTCTTTTTATGAGTATAATAAATAAAAGTAGAAAAGGAAGTAAAAAGTCCAGGACTTCATTTGAAGGATGTGTAGAATAAAAGGGTATTGTTTCACTATGGCCTTCTCTTCTTCAAATCCTTCCAATTATCAGCTTTACCCAGATTCTTCTGACCTTCTTTTCCTCTCTACACGTCCATGACCCTACGGTTGTCCACTTCAATGATGCCTTCTGCACCATTCTCACACCTCAGTCCTTTAACCCCATAACTTGCTACTTAAAGTAAAACTCATACCATCTTCCTACTCAGATTCCTTCTGGCATTACCCACAAGACTACTAGAAGAATTTGCAACATCAATTTCTATGTTGTAATAAATGATGCTACCCTGAAATAAACTCCCCCACATCCCTGCTTAAATCCCGCCAACCTTCTCAGTATTTTTACCCGTCTTCTCCTTCAGTACAGTCAAAAGGGAAATAGTGATTTTTTTCTTGAATAAAGCTAACACCCTTCCCTCAAATTTTGACACTATTCCTCTGTCTTTTATGATCTTTCTCCATCAATCATTTCATCTCTTATGTAGTTCTTTCCTTTAAAAAAAGAATATCTTTATTTATATTATTTTTCTCTCTAGATACATCCTTTGTGTCTTCCACATATAGATCCAGCCCTTAGATCAAAGAATAAGAAATAAAAAGAAATAAAGCACTTCCCTAAACTAACATGCTGAATGTTTCTCATGCTTTTAGTATCTCCTTCTCTACTGATTGCTCCTCAGCCTCCTCCTCTCCTATCATAAAACAAAATAATTACTCCTTAATTCTACTGCTTCCTAAACTATTGTGATTTCTTCCTGCCTTATCTGTTACTCTCTTAACTTTTCAGTCTCATATATCTCCACTTGTTTCTCCACGTCTCAAATTAAATAGTCCTATCCAAGGTAACTAACGGGTTTAATGCCATTAAATAATCCCAACCTCCCATTCTACTACTCTCTGCAACATTTGACATTTTGGATGAAGTCTTTCTTTATAATGCCCTCTCCTTTGACTTCTGTGATATGGCATTGTGATCATGGTTAACTTAATACCTAATTATATCATTTCTTATTTTAAAAACACTTTTTGTTGATGCCTTTTATATAACTTAAATTTAAAATAGATGTACAGTGGTACACGAGTCAGATTGTAGTGGATTGAGAACTATTAAATATTCATTGTGGACAGCTAGGTGGTGCAGTGGATAGAGCACCAGTGCAGGAGTCAGGAGGACCTGAGTTCAAATCTCACCTCAGACACTTGACACTCACTAGCTGTGTGACTTTGGGCAAGTCACTTAACCCCAACTGCCTCATCCTGAGTCATCTCCAGTCATCCTGATGAATATCTAGTCACTGGATTCAGATGCCTCTGGAGGAGAAGTGAGGCTGGTGACCTGCACAGACTTCACTCAGAAACAAAGTCAAGTGCAAGTCACGTCATTATTTCTCTGATGACATGGTCTTCTTCAGCAATGAAGGATGAACACACACACACACACAAATGTTCATTGTAAACATTTATACTTTGAAAATCAGCAAATGCCACAAACTAGGGCTTTGTTGGCTGTTTCATTGATTTTCTTTATTTAAGAAAGTGATGAAGAAAAAATGTAAAAAATGCAAATTAAATTTAAAAATATCATGTGTATATTTTTTTCTCAGAGAGACAGTTTTTAAATACCAATACATTTCTGAATATATTTCACTCCAAATCTTTCTTAGCAAGTTTTCTCTTTTAATAAAGATAGATTTTTAAAAATTCCACAAAACCAAAATATCCATTAACTGTTACATACCAAAACCTGTAGCCCCCTACCCCTTCAGCGAAGAGATGTGTGTGAGTGTATGTCTGTGTGCAATTGCATAATAGTTCGTTTTCATTTTATTGTTATTTCCATTTATTTTTTGTCATTGTTCATATTGTTTCCCTGATTCTATTCATTTCTTTAGACATCATTTAATATGTCTTCCTGTGTAATATCAAATTCTCATATTTGTCATTTCTTATACTATCCCCTTGTATTCACATATCCCAAATAAATCTAATATTTTCCCAAATGATGGGCATACCTGTTTTTTTCAGTTATTTGCTAAGAGAAAAAAGTGATGCTATGAATATTTTGGAATTTGCATTTTTCTTATTATTTATTTTGAGCACAATTGCATAAGATTGTCATAGATCTGTTGTTCATTTATATTCTATTATGATTTTTATATTGAGAAATGTAATTTTTTGACTAATTTCCTATTAATCTTGTAAATTAGTCCCTTATCATATATGGTTAATCCATTTAAGCTTTCCCCAATTAAATGTTTCACTTATTTTCCTAGAGCATTGATTTTTTATATAAAATATTAAAATTCATGTAACCTTTTAAAGTATCTATTTATGCTTTGTAGTAACCTCTATCTATTATTTGGTCAATTATACTTTGGCTGTGAAAAGTAATTGAAAAAATTATCTTCTAGTTTAAAAATAGAAGAAAAGAAAATAGTTATCTTTAATATTCAAAGTCAATGTTCATTTTTATTAATTTTTAATTTTTTTTGGAAAATAAGAAAGAGAAAAATGGAAAATAAAGAAGGGAGGAAGGAGAAAAAGAAAAGAAGACAGAGATGGAGGGAGAGAGAGAGAAAGAGAGAGAGAAACAGAAAGGTAAATACTTTATCTTCCTTGCCAATTATGTTAAATTATAAGACTGGGTAGGTTTTTTTTAGTATTTTTCTTCTCAATTTAAACAAAACAAAATCCATTTATTTAATGCATCTCTAAAAACTTGTCAAGGCTAAATATACTCAAAGATTTGAGCAAGTAAATCTTTAAAACATGAGACTTTGAAAAGTCTTAGTAATCCATTTTTAGGGAGAAAAATCCATCCTCATAGTTAAAAGAAAGAGCATTTCTTGTTGTATTGCTAGCACAATATTCAAAACATTTTAAGCAAAAAAAAATGCTAATAGCCATTCAACAGCCATTCAATCTATAGATTTGAACATATGATTATATATATATAGATTTTATATGCTTAGCATTGTATCAAGCACTATGAGGACAAAAAGGAAACATATGGTATGGTTTTTGCTCTTAAAGGACGCAAAATGTATTTCAATAATTTACAGTGCCTGATCCAGCCTCCTCCATGGCCATTGAAATAAATTGTTCTCACATATGCCCTTTCACATGCTTGTGATAGACACCCCCAATTCACCAATTGGTTACTCTCAACCTGGTTTATTCTGTCTGCAGAAATAGTTCACTGTAATGTGGCTGCTGTGCATACTACACCTTCTTCCAGTCACAGGTTACAAATTGAGAACTCTGTGAAACCAGTCATCGATTAGCAGCTTTGGAAAGAGGCTTAGCAGGCCCTCATGACTGGGGTGCTAGTTCTTTTTGAACAACCGTACATCCATATACCCCTCTTAGCCAAGGAGTAAATAAGGAGATGCCTGTGCTTAGGTAGCTCCAAAACTTCTGTTTTGGAGTTCATGACTCTGCCTTCCAATCCAAAGGGCAAAGGGTAGCAATGAGGTATGGGTATGAGGGCTGATTGATATGATAGCATAATGAAGTTTTCCCAGTGAAAATCTTCTTGGAACATGGTGAAGTCAGATAATTTCCACCATTTTTCAGTCAGGCTGGAAATGATTACAAATAACTTCAAAATGTATTCATTTACACATGCATGAACACAGATATGCATATACATACACAGAATACACATGTAGGTATATAGTACATATGTGAACATAAATGCATATATATTTGTCTTATATATTATGTATAATTGTATAGATGTATATATATCATTTATGTATATGATCATTTGTGTCATCATACACGCACATATACAAAAGCATAGATGCTTTGCTTCAAATCCTTTAATGGAATAGTGATAATATAGTCATATGACAGCTCTGTGAACAATGACAAGTCATTAAAACTCTGAAAGCCTCAGGCAACTCATCAATACTTAGCCCCTGCTAAGGAAGAATAATGGCTAGAATTTATATAGAGCATAAGACTTTAAAAATATGATTTCAATTAATCCTCACAAGCACCCTGTAAGATTGGTGCTTAGATTATTTCCATTTTACAGATGAGGAAACTTGATAGAAGTTAAGCCATTTTCCCAAAGTCACAGATATAGTGAGTCAGAATTTGAACCCAGGTCTCCCTGACTCCAAGAATAGCACAGCAGGCAATGCATAGGTAAGTTATATAGCAAGTTGTTTTGGTGGAGGGAGGTGGAGGGAGTTCCCATACTGACAAAACCACATATCCTTTTAAATGATGATGTATCAATGCATTAATAATTATGATCTTCTTAGCTCATGGAATACAATACATTAAAGTTAGTTTTCCTAAAATAAATCATTAGCTATATGTACAAAGGCAATACATTTAACTTCTGTGTTCCTCAATTTTCCTATCTGTAAAAGGAATTACACTTGATTCTATGATTCTTTAAAATATAACATTCTATGTTTTAAAATGAAATAATATTAGTAAAAAAGTGAGGAAAATCAGAATCACAGGATCATAGATTGGTCTCTCTCTCTCTCTTTTTTTTTAGTTTAGATACATCTCTCTATGGATATTTCTGCCACTTAATAGATAGAGAGTTGCTAAGGGAACTGAGAAGTTTGTAAATGATTTATCCATGGTCACTAGGTGGGCAGATTCCAGAAAGGGGCAAGAAGCCTTACTGTATACAGAAAAAGAATTCTTAAATGTTTTTAAAAGTGTGGTTTTGATATATCTAATGGGTATAATATAGTCTGAAGTACATATATTATAGTATAATTCATATGTTATATTATAATTCCTACAACCCAAGAATTCAGAAACTTCAATTTCAATTAAGTACATAAGGGATAGCCAAATGCTTCTTTGAATGAGAGAATTATGGTATGATGTATGACCTGAATAGGCAGTGAACCAGTCACAAAAGGAGAAATTGTTGGCAGATGGACAGCCAAGTGCTCAAATAGTACTTTTTAAAAATGCTACAACTATCAAAGGAAAGCCTCCAGCACATTGAATGGAACTTCTACACAGGCTGACTGGAAATATACAAAGAAAAGTCCAGTGCCCAGCTTGAGAAAGCTTGACACATTATCATTAGCAGGATGGAGGGAGTGTCCCCTTGCATGTGGCTATATCTCTCCACATATACAAAATATTCACAAATGGCTCTAATATTCCAATTTTCCATGCATATTTGATTTTTAGAGCTGTTGAATTGCAATTGAGGGTTTATGATACTGAATGAAAATCAGACACAAAGACAGATGCATGTGGGCCCTCAAAAAGTCAGACTCTATTCAGAAAGATCTTAGAATAGATTCTGGTTACTGTGCCACCCACAGACAATCAGGGCAAGTGGAGTATGAATTAGATCAACTCCACAGACATCTCCTTTCAGCTTCTTCCTAGATCTTGGAGTAAGGAATAAAAGGAGACTGTTGCTTCACTACTTTTAACCTTGGAAAGCACCAGCCAGTCAACAAGCGGCAGGCAGGCAAAGAGAACAAGGAACAAGCAAGAGCTCGAGAAAGACATATTGACTAGCTACAGGGTAAGCACAGGTGAAGCCAGGGTCTCAGACAATTATGACAGACAAGTTATTTTGCACTGCTAACAGCACTGGACCTAGAGAATTGGGAAATTCTGTTCTGAGCATAGACTTTGTCATTTATTAAGTCTCTGACTTTAATCAAGTCACAATAACTTTATTCATCCTAAATTTTTTTATCAATAAAAGTGAAGATAATTGCATTATCTACATCACAAGAATATTGAGAGGAAATGACTTCGCAAATCTGCAAAAGCTTACTAAATGTTATCTATGCTTTAGGATTTAGAAAGAGACATTCTGCTTCTCAATCACAACTTCCTCATTAAATAATTGAGAACAGATCTGAAGATGGCAAATGACTTACCAAAAGACCCACAGGAAGTATCTGATTTGAGATCTGATCACAGTCACTGATACCAAAGCCAAAATATCAAAATACTTTTTCTATCACAACATGCTGCTGAAACCAAAAGTAATAATAAACCAGTAAAATGAAACACATTTTCATTAATAAATTATATATTACCCATGACATGATTAACTCAGTATACATGAGAGTCACCGTGGCTTCAGAAACGTCCCAAGAAGAGCTGCCATGGTGTTTGTGCCTAACAACTCCAAGCAAAATGCCAGAAGCAGAACAGAGGTCTGTATACAATATTTGTATCTGACCAAGGCCTTTGATACTGTTAGTCGTGAGGGTTTATGGAAAATTATGTCAAAATTTGGTTGCTTGGAGAAGTTAATCAGCATTGTATATCATTTTCATGATGGCGTGCTAGCCTGGGGTCTGGATAATGGACAATGCTCTTGTGCTTTCCTAGTCACCAGTGGAGCGAAACAAGATTGTGTGCTTGCTCCAAGTTTTTTTTAGCACGATGTTTTCAGCCCTATCGTCAAACGCTTTCAGCCCCATTGTCAAATGCTTTCAATGAGGAGGAGCATGACATCAAGGTCAGCTACTGCACTGACGGTTAATTCTTCAACTAGTAAAGGTTACAAGCCAGGACCAAAGTGGAGGGAGTTTTGGTGCATGATTTTCTGTTTGCATATTACTGTGCACACAGCGTAGCCTCTGAAGCTAAGATGAAACAAAATATGGATTGATTCTCTGCTGCTTGTGCTAATTTTGGCTTAACAATTAACACCAAGAAAACACAGGTGCTCCATCAGCTATCACCACACCATCCATACTTGGAAACACAATTTAGAGCAAATGGAGGAGTTCTGAATGCTGTGCATAAGTTCACTTACCTTGATAATGTACTTTCCAGGGATGTACACATTTATAATGAAGTTGACCAGAGCTAGCTCAGTGTTTGGGATGCTCCAAAGGAAAGTATGGGTGAGAAGACATATTAGACTGACTACCAAACTAAGGCCTATAGAACCATTCTGTTGACCTCATTGTTGTATGCCTGTGAAACCTGGACAATCTACCAGCACCATGCAAAGGCTTCCATTTGAATTGTCTTAGGAAGATTTTGAAAATCACCTGGAAATATATGATACTGAGGTCCTTGCTCAAACTAAACTGCCAGGCACTCAAACTCTGCTTCAGAAAGTACAACTCCTATGGACTGGCCATTTTGTCTGGATGCAAAGCATATGTTTGCCAAAAAGACTATGTTATGGAGAATTCATACAGGGCAAATGTTCACATGGCTGTTAGAAGAAGCAATACAAGGACACTCTCAAGGTCTCTCTTAAGAACTTTGGAATTGATTGGGTAACTTGGAAGACACTGGCACAGGATCGCTTAGCAAGGTGTGCCCACATCAAGGATGGCGCTGTACTCTATAAGGGAAGTAAAATTGAAATAGCTCAAAAGAAATGTGGGATGTGCAAATTTACAGAATCCAACCCAAATGTTCTCATGGACTATTTTTGCCTGGCTTGTGGTAGAGTGTTCTAAGCTCATAGTGTTCTTATTAGCCACCATCAGACACACTGAAACATAGTGATGCCATTTTGGTTCTCTTCAAGAGGGAAGGACAGATTTACAGTGCCGTAAGATAATTCCATCATAAAAATTAAATTAGCTATTTATCTCAATGTTGCAAAATTATGATTTTTTAAAATTTGATTTTACATTTTGATTTGATTTGATTTGATAAAATTCTGTAATTATTGCATATAACTTTAATTATGTAATTGCATAATAGTCATTGATCTGTTTTATAGGGGTAGAATTTCCTTGTGTAAACGAAATCACATCATACTAAAATGAACAACAGTATTAATAGCCATAATCCAACACATAACACATAGTTATTAATTGTCCTCCACAGAATGCGCAAGTGGCTAAAAATCTTCAGTGAATCTGCATTAAAAAAATTTGTCTAGCATTTAACGACCCTTCTTATGGCTAAAATCTACTGTCATGACTTTGTCTCAGGCTAATTAGGATTTTTTATTTCATTCTGCAGTTAATAAGGAGCTAATGAAGTTGAATAAATACGAAGTGATATAGTCAGAGCTATACTTTAGGAAAAATCCGTTTGACAGACAAATGGAGGATAGATTGGAGTAAAGAGAGACTTGAAGCAGGGAAAGCACCTTTAGTATTAAATAGTATTCAGTATAGTCTAGAAACATCTGTTTTATTATAGAAGAAAAAGGAGAAGGAGAAGGAGAAAAAGAAAGAAAGGAGAAGGAAGGAGGAAGGATGTATTTTTTATAGCAATTGAAGATTTATAAAGTTTGCTTATATTATCTAATTTTACACTCAAAAATATCTTGTGAGGTAGGTGTATTATCCCTATTTTGCAGGTGAGGAAATTGAGGTTGAGAAAGGGTAAGCAACCTACAAAGATCATACAGTATGAAATGCTGGAAGTAAAATTTGAAGTCCAATGTCCATGACTTCAAGTTGCCCAACTATCTCCACTATGCTACCCAGTTACCCATTTAGGCAAGAAGTTAATCTTGGTTGGGGGCTAAATTTGGTTTTCATATTGTTTTGAAGATCATGTGCATTTCACTAGATAGGATAATATAAAGCTAAATTGTTTTAATGTTGATTCTGCAGGTAGTTTTGTTTCTAATCAAAAAAGAACTAAATTTGATTTACTTATGAATAATGTGATTTTGTATTGATTTTTTTAACAGTTCAATTGACTATGGTATCATATCATAGGATCGAGGATTTAGAGTTGGAAGGGACTTTCCGTAGATACCATTGAATCAAGTCTCCTCTTTTTATAGATGAGTGAACTAAGGCCAAGGAGGTCAAGTCACTTTCCCAGGGTCACATAAATAATTTCCAAGAGAAGAATATACTACTCAGAAGAATATGAAAGTTAAAGGCAAGTCTTCTTTATAGTTACATAGTAATGATATGAAGGACTCTTTCAATTATAGGAAAATAAAATTCATCCACAAATATGAAATCCTTTAGGGAAACAGGTGAATTTTGAATAATTTATAAAATGTTCAAGATGTACAGGACCTCGAAATTCATTTGGGTCACTTTTTCCTCAGAGTAAGAAACCTCTTTATTGATATCTCTGAAAGGTAGAGCACTGATTTTAAGTAACTTTTTGAATCTTCATTTGACACACACACACACTGATAAATATATATATATATATATTATACATATACACATATATATATTACAAAAACAATATATACATATGTGTATGTATTTGTTTATATGTGTTTTTACATAGATAGGGATATGGATATAAATCCTTAGAAGATTTAGAAGTGCATGGTGTTAGTCATGGAAGACACATACTCAAGTCCTACATATCATGCTAGCTATGTTACCCTAGGCAAGTCACTTAATTGCTAAATGTTTTGGGCATCTGACTAAGATTAGAATTTGAAGAATTGGTATTGACTAGCATGGTAAAGAGCTTCCTCCCAAGGAATTCCTTATGCTGAGGGAATCATAGGTCCAGTATAAATATACACTCTAAGCACTCCAAATATTTTAGTGCATTTCTTAATCTATTGAAGCTCATAATTGCCCTAAGATTTCTGGGATAACACACACACACACACACACACACACACACACACGGCTTAAAAAGGTGATTTGCTTGATTGCCACTCATTGAGTTTTAATATCTAATTGTAGAGTATTTTATTCTTTACATATAAAACAAAACATGTTTTGAAACTCTGAATTATTTTCTTATTCTCTAGCTACAAGAGTTATTTAATCAATTTTGGAACCACTCAAATTAACTCAGCAACTTTGCTAACAACTGTCAACAGTGAAACATAATGGACATAGATTAGAAATCAAACCTGGACCTAAGTAAACATTTCCTCTTGATGTAACCTTTCTTTGATATTAGTTTGACTTTGGAGTAGCAGTTCTTCATTGCATAGCCAATTAGAGTTCCATATTAGAAATTTAATATGCAATATTTTTCAATGTAAATAGCTGAATATTTGATCCCCATCATTTCTTGACACTGAGGTTTTAAAACTCCATCATCTAATGATAAGTTCAGCATTGACAACTTTCCAAATAGAATAGGAGAACCAACTTACAAGGAACATTGTAAGATTTTTAAAAGGCCTTTTTCTTTCCTAGAGATTTTGTCAACAGTTTCATATTTATTTATAGCTATTGGTATCTGGCAGCATAGATTGCAACTATGCACATAAAATAAAACAATTATTCTTAAATGATTTATAAATAAATCATCATGGTACAGTAGAGAGAAAATTGTTTCAAGATTCAGAGGACCTGAGTTCCAATACTTCTGACCCTAATTACATTTTGACTTTGGTGAAGTACCTTAACCTCTTTAAGTCTATAAAAGGAGATGTTTGGACTAGGTATCCTCTGAATCCCCTTTCAGATCTACATTTATTTGATTCTAATCTAAAAGGAACAGCTATGAATATTAAAACTGAAGCAATTATGCTAATAAAATTCCAATCCTGATTATAATAATAATAACCATATGACCTTAAAAGCAACAACATTCAAATACTCTAAACCTCAGTTTCTTTTTTTCTTTGAAATGAGATGGTTGAATTGGATTAATGTTTAATATTCCTTTCACTTCAAAAACATCATGCTTGGCTGTGAGTTGTTACAACCAAAGAATTTGCCACCAGATGAGTGAAAATGAGTCTGACCATCACTAAATAGATATGGTCTGTAATTTGGACCACATTGAATGTCCTTTCATGATTTTTAAAAAAGATATTAAAGGTTCTCGGGGTCAGGAACTATTTCCTTATTGTCTTCATATCTCTGGTACCTAGTACATTACCTCTTGGTATAAGAGGCACTTAATAAATGCATGTTTAGGAAATGAATGATCATATCTGAGCTCTGGGAAGGTAGAGATGAAAAATTGATGATTTTCATTTCATAGATGAGAAAACTTACTGGTTAAATGATTTTCCCATGATCACATATCTATAGTAAGAGCTGGTATTTGTACAATTCATGGTTTTCAAAGCACTTTACAAATATTGCTTCACCTGTTTTTCCCAACAACTTTGAAAGGCAGTTCCTGTTAATATCCCCGTTTTTCAGATGGGGAAAAATAAACAGAGGTTATGTGACTTGCCCAATCACAAGATGCCAGTTTTGAATCAGGGCTTCTTGATTCCAGGTCCAACATTCCATCTTCTGTACCATCCCATGAGACAGGATACATGAAACTTCCACACACTGAAGGATCATTTGAGATTAGCCTAATCTAATGAATATGTTATGTTTATTCAACCAAACAGTTGATAAGTGCAAGGGATTGATAATCAGCCATTTCATTATTTGGTAAAGACAGCAATAAGGCATCAGATACAAAGAGGGAATGCCACTGACTGGGATAAAGGTGAATAGGGAAAGTCTAAACAAAGAGGACAAACTGCAAGCTTTGATGTAGGGCATCTTTCTGTAACCGAACTGGGAAACAGAATATGTATGGAGACGTGATTTTATTTTGTTTTTTTTTCCATGCAACTGGAAACTAGGCAATTCTGTTTCTCATAATTCATGATGATTTCATTCTTTTTTTGAACATTGCTGAACATGAGTAAAATAGTATTGTTCTCAAGAGGTTCAATTGAAGCCTCACTCTACATGAAGGAATTCACAGCCAGTAACAAACAAGAAAAAAATATATTTGACCTACCTCCCTGTGGGCATTTGCACTGAATAATTTTTTTCCATTTTCTATAATTATTTTCTATTTAATCTATTTAATCTTCATACAGACATACATTCATTAAATTAGAGAATTTTCTTAAAAGATGCCACTAACTTTTCTCACATGTTGGTTAGTGTATTTCCTATCTAACTTGTAATCATCTATACCTAAAATGTTTTGTAGTTATAAAAACATTAATATAATTATCTCTAAAACGTGAACAGGTATTTCTGGAGCAGAGAAAAGCAGATATTATTTTCAGAATTTACATGGGCTTGCTCTCAACTATGCCTTAATTATTTTAGTAAGAATTTCATTTTATATTTTGATCTAGAACTTGAATATTGGGTTCTTGACATTAAAACACACATATGCTAACTCACTAGTCCACCTACACCCATATGAGAAGCATCAAAATTTGGATCTTAACTAAATGAATATTTTAAGACCTCAAAAGGGTGGGAGGAAGAGAACTCTAACATTTAGGATTCTTCTTGAACAGAGGTATCAAAGAAGGAGTCCATGGGAGACATTGTACAGCTAGAACCATTTAAAATACCACTGAGAAATATCTAACAAAATAAATAAAAGTGCAATAGAATGCAATAATATTAATATATGACTTTCCAAGTCACTATGTGACCTGCAAGGATCCTTATGGATAGTTTAGTGGCCCTGTTTCTATTTGAGTCGATATCATTGCTCCTGAGTGGTATTGACACTCTGGAGAGAATGTTGTTATTAATTCCTCATCAAAGAACCTTCACAATTTATCATCTATAAAGTAACAGATTAGATTTAGTCTTGATGTGAAAGTCACATTAATTCTCCTTAAAGAAGAAATCTCATCATTTACCTTTCTTCTAACTATGCTGCTGACCTATCTTCTGAGAGGCTAGGTGGCACAAAACCTGCCCTCTGACCCTTCCCAGCTTTACTGAATACAGGCAAGGTAGCAAAGCATAGCATTTAGGATGTTGAACTAAGAACCAGGAGATCTGGGTTTGTTATTTAACTATGTGACCATGGGCGAATCATTTAAACCTCATTTACTCCTCTGTAAAATGGTTATAATACTTATACTAAACTACTTCATGGGATTATTATGAGGAAAATGTTTATAAAGCTTGAAGAGATAGATACATAAATATGTGACATAATTTCAGTAAAGTCAGTTCCAAGCTTGCAAAATCAAGGTCATATTGCTTTGCAGCTCTTTATATCTGGAGGTCAAATATAGGACCACACAATACCAAAGTAGAATTGCTTTTTTAATCACATATTTAGCAAGAGGAGTCATAGGCAATCTTGTTCTGCATCATGATCCAATTTATCAACACTATTCACTTACTAATATCATGGGCTACTTGTGGTTACTTTTTAAAAAATACATATACATACACATATGTATGTATATGTACATATGCATATGTATGGGTATATACACATATGTAAATGTATAATATGCATCTTTTTTTTAAGTCTATGACACGTTTGTGGTTTTAGCAAAATTTCAGGGAAGATGACAATTCCCTACTACTTCTTCTATAGTATTTGATGGACTGACTTCTTCCAAAGATTTTACTAAAAATTATTTTGAGGCTGCTACTATATTTTAGGGTAGTCTATATTATGTACATTATGGTAGGTTGCAAAGTAGTAAAGTTGTAAAATGTTATTTATACCAACAGGAAAAAAAATAACCTCCTCTCCTCCCCAGGTAACACCAATGGCACAAAGATCAGTCACCTATCACTTTATCTGCGTATACTTCTACAAACATCCTATTTTTGTACACCACCACTGCAATGAAAACAGCAACAGAAAATTATCTTTCTATGCTATTTTTTCATAAAACAAAACAAGAATTATTTTTCCCTAAAATTCAAAACAGAATTGAACTTTCAGTTTTAAGAATTAACTTTGCCGGATTGTTTATAATATATTGAGAATCCTACCTTGAATTTGGAAGTCCTGCTTCTATAGTGGCCTTAGATTGGTTTAACATTGGTGATATTAGTAGTAGCAGACTACCAAAAGGAAAATGATGCAAAAGGGAAAGTAATCTTGGTATTTTCCAAACTGTAAAGAGAAAATCAATCAGCTAGCATTTTTAATAGGTTAAGTTTATAGAGAGCCTTATACTTTAAAATCTCATTTGATCACCACAAGAACTCTGTGGATTAGGTTTATTATTATCCTTCTTTTACAAATGGCAATTATAGACAAGTTAAATAATTGTTCCAGGATTACATAGTGAGTAGATGTCTGATGCTGGTTTGAAATTCATATTTTGCTGACTCTCATTCTAATACTCAAGCCACTATGTCAAACTGTCTTCCATAATAGTTGCTAGGGATAAAAAGGCAAAAATGACAACCATTTACCTCAAGGAGTTTATATTTGATTTTGGGAGACAACATATACTCATATACAAAAATAAGTAACCATAATATATGTGCACAATAAATACAAGGCAATTTTGGTGGAAAGGTTCTAACAACTGGGGAGTCAAAGAAAGGAGAACTACGTACAAAGCCAATAAAACTCCTGACAGTAAGTAGAGCTGCAATCAATAACTGTTAACTTACTGGAGTTTCATGGATTTCTTGACTGCTTTCCTTGTTTACTTTAAGTACTATAATTTTATTTCCTTCCTCTGTCACGCTGTACTTTCTTTCCCTGAAGCACACTGTAGAAAGAGGATTTCTGATAGGAGTAGGTTCAAATCTTGCCTATGGCACTTACTAGCCTTGTGACTAATTATCCAAGTCTCAATTTCCTTATTTGTAAAATTAGAGAGAAGGGTAAAGTAGATAATCTCTAAAGTCCATTCCAATTCTTAACAAATAATTCTGTAGGAAGACCTGAACTCAATTTATCATCTGTGCTAGCTGCCTAACCATGGGTCAGCTTCTCTGAGTCTCAGTTACTTAATATGCAAAATGAGAGAATTATAACAGCTTTCTGATGGAGTTGTTTTGAAGAATGAATGCAATGTATAGAAGTGTTTTTCATACCTTAATGCATGATGAAGTTATTACTTTTTAATAATAGCTTCTTTTGACCATCATAGTATATAGTTTTATTGTACTGAATATCTCTCTCTCTCCCTATATATATATATATATATATATATATGGATATAGATATAGATATAGATATGTTCATTGATATTGCGTGGCCTGAGGGCACGCACAATGCAAAGTGGGCAGGTTTTGTATTAAGAACCAAGGCTGCAGTGAAGTTATAAGATGCAACCCTGGGGAGCATTGCCAGAGAAACCTAGGATTCATTATATATTTGACTTTTAATTTTGTGTTCAGAAACATTTTACTGTTGCCAAATTTTTCATGAGCCCATATTCTCAACCCACAGTTTAAAAAGCATGAAACTACTGTATATATTACATATGCAAATATTTGTGTATATATATGCATATATATATTCATATGCTATCTCCTTATGCATATCCAAATGATTCATTCACACCATTTTCTTTGAAGTACAAAAACTCAGGAAAGCATTCAGGATACTTTTTTCCTGTCTACCTCCTACTTCAAAGGCATTTTGTATTAAGACCACTTCCAGAGATTTGATGGCCTGTAAGAACAAGACCCTTTCCATCTCTCATCCCGTCAATGCCTTCCCTAGGGCAGGAAACACTCCCCTGCTTCCTGATCAAGCACTCATATTTTTGCCCCAGATGCTTTGAAGGAAAGTGTACTAAACCCTCACAGGATAAATCATCACTTACAATCAAGTATAATCCCAAGGGAGATTACTAATCCCATGCTTCCCTCAAAATGCCTTTCTCTAAGGATTGATACTTTGCCTAGATTTACTCCTTAGTGGCTAGCATACTCTCTTCCTTTTATATTCACCATATTCCAAGGATTCTGAATCTTAGATACTTTTATCTAGGATCTATTCATCAATTTCACCTCACCACCCTTGTTTATCTACTTTTCCTCAATCTATATGTACCTGCTCCGTAAGAAATGAAGTTATTTTTATCAAAAACCTCCTCTGTTCTCACTTTTTTCATCTTCTAGTCCTCACTGAGATGTGGCTCCCTCCTGGTGACATCATTCCCTTCATCAACCTTTCTAGTAATGGCTACTCTTTTCATCCATTGGAGAACCAACAAAACTTGTTTTTATTCTAGTCATTTGCCCCATTGTCCTGTCAGTGATTATGTCTTGGTAAATCTCAACTCTGAATTTTTCCTCAAATCTGCTTCTCAAATCTCCTGCTGATGGATGGAGGAAATTATGAAAACATGTTTGTCTGCCCTATGGATTTGGCAATGCAAATATTTTGTTCCTCCTTAATCAGTTTGACATACTCCCCTCATCCAAGATTTTTCCAATCTTCCTTGCTTCTCCTCATGTCTCCTTTAGCACTTGGTCTCCAATACTCTTCAAGCTAAAATTTTGCCTCATACTTGGCAAAAACTTGAAGCTATTTGTCAAGGGTTCCTGCTTCATCTCTGTTCCTCATCTCACGCCATTAAGACATCTTTCCCAACTATCTTTTGGAGATTACTGAGTAATGAGGTGCCATAGTCATACTTGCACATTAGAAAAATCACTTTGACAGCTGCGTGGAGAATTATTTGGAGTGGGGAGAGAGGTGAGGAAGGCTATTTAAGTGGGCCAGATGAGAAGTGATAAGGACTTTTTGCTTTTCTATTCTTTCCTTTAATCATTCTTTCATTCTTTCACGGAAGATTTCTTAAGTTCTAGTCACTGACATTATGGAATTTTCCCCCTAAGTACTTTTGCTTTCTTCTTTACCTTTAGTAGAGAAGACTACTTATAACTTTGCATATATAATTAATAGAAAAAAACCCAGTAAATCTTGCTGTAAATTCTCCTTGCCTTTTCTAATTGCTAGAAGCAATATTCTTAGTCCTCTGACATTCCTATTTGTAGGTTTAATGAGTAATTCTCATGGTTTACTTCAGTGGCAAACATCATTTGTCATGCCTATTCATTGCACTATGGATTCAATTGTTGGATGCTCCTTAGTGAGGCTTATTTCTTTCTTTCTTTCTTGTTGAAATATGATACATACATACATATATATGTATGTATGTGTGCACACACACTCATATATGCACATATAATAATTTAAGAGAAATGATAAGCTATACTAATAAGATTCTCATTCCTTTATTACTTTAATTTCATATTCCTATATTCTGTACTATTATTTGCAAATCTAATTTTTGTGGCTTTAAGATTAGATCAAGTCTACAGGATTCATATATATCCAAACATGCACTGTCCTAAGCTATCTTTTTTCTTCTTTCTTTGTTTCATTTTGTGTTCTGCAAGGGAAGATCATGAGGCAGAAATATAGCATTCATATGCTTTGCTGGATAATCTCTAAGATTCTTTCTAATTCTAACATTATACAATTCTAGGACTTTGGATAGCAAGATATTATGTATAATCATATGTTTTTGTGGATCCAAATAACTGCTATCATTTGCATAATGGCATGAGCGGCAGAAACCAAAATTTTGTGCATGGATCCCACGTTTCATACTCTGTGAATTATAGCTGCTTGAATGGTTCAACAGGACTGCTTCTTTGCCTAATACATATATCTATCATCTATTTGCATCCATCTAGAACTGAGCTAGTTAGGAATCATTAGATCCAATTCAAAACTATCAGAGTTAACCGTAAAGACATGAATAGATGGAGATAATGAGGAGGAAGTTTACATCTAAATAAAAGCACAAATCTAAATATAGCAAGAAAATCTAGGGTAAATGTGATTCAGATTGGTGATACTTTCTCCATATATCCATCTATTCACTCATTCTTTGGAATCAGACGATCATATTTTAATGGATGCAAAAAAAAAAACAAAACCACACACTATAGAGATAAAAAATGTGCTTCAGTTACACTTCCATAAAATTTTATTTTCATAAATTTATCTGATGCATTATTGAAAAAAAATGTAAACTGATTAACTCCTTGTCAGATTCCCACTTATTCAAAATAAGGTGACATGTGAATGAAGCATATAGTGTGCTTATCTTAAATATTAGCACCACTCCCTCAGAACCAAGTTATGAAAGTCAAATTCTATAACAAAAGAAAGCAAAATAGCTCCTACAGCTTTTTAAATGTTTTACAGATCCAACATTTTAAAAAAAAAATTTAGTCTCACAGGAGCCAAGATGGTGGAGTGGAAAGATTAAAATACTCTAGCACTTCCCCCACAGCCCACAAAATACCTGTAAAAAACTGACTCAATGAATTCTAGAGCAGCAGAAGCCACAGAAGAACAAAGTGAGAAAGGTTTCCAGTCAAGGGTAACCTGGAAGGCTGACAGGAAAGGTCTATCTCATGAAATGCTGAGCCAAGCAGAGCCCAGCCTGAGTCACGTGGCACTGGGAGAAACAGGAACTGAACAGACCTCAGGGGCAAAATTCACAACAGGGAAGATCCCAGATCCCTCACCCCACCAGCAATAAAGAAACATGCAAAGGTCAGTGTGGGAGGATTTTCCCAGTTGTGTGAGAGGTGAACTGGGTTCCCCCAGGACTAGCCTCAGGCAGTAGCAGCAGCAGGAGGCAGTCAAGGAAGTAGCCTGGGTCCATTGTGCAGGCAGCTTAGCTTAAAGCCTCTGGTGGAATTGAGCAGCTGATCTGAACCTCAACCCCTTGCACTGGGGAGAGGAAAATCATTAGGACCCTCCTCTTGACAAAAGATTCAGAAGTCAAGTAACTGGCTGGGAAAATGCCCAAAAAAGGGGAAAAAAAAATAAGACCATAAAAGGTGTCTTTTCTTGGTGAACAGGTGTCTCCTTCCATCCTTTCAGATGAATAACAATGCTTACTGTCAGAGGAAGTCAAGGCCTCTGCCTGCAGTACTCCCAAAATGAATATGAAATGGGCTCAGACCATAGAAGCACTTCAAAAGTGCGTCAGCAGCCTGTTAAAGGAGAACTCTCCCTCCAAAAACTGAGGAAAATGATACCTTTAAAAAAGGCTAACTCAATTGGAAAAGGAGGTCCAAAAAGGAGGAGGCATTAAAAAACAGAATTAGCCAAATGGAAGACAAGGTTCAAAAGTTCACTGATGGAAATAGTTCTTTAAAAGAGAGAATCGAGTTCAAGGAAGCTAATGACTATGAGATAAATGAAACAGTTAGAAAACAAAACCAGGGGAGGAGCTAAGATAGCAGAGTAGAAAGATATACATATGCTTAGCTCTTACCCCACAGCCCATAAAATACCTGTAAAGAAGAACTCTCAACAAATTCTAGAGCAACAGAAGCCACAGAACAACAGAATGGAGGAGATTTCTGTTCCAGGGAGACCTGAAAAACCAACAGGAAAGGTCTGTCATGCACCTGACCTGGAGTAGAGCCTAGACCTGCCTTGGTCACATGGCACTGAGGGGAATAGATCCAAGCAGGCTTCAGTGACAGAATCTCCAGCGGCAGTGCAGATCCCTCAATCCACAGGCGCCAAAGGTCAGTAAGAGGGTTTTTTTGGCTGGCAAGAGGGGAACTGGATATCCCCATAACTCAGACCCAGGCCCCCTCAGAGGGCAGCAGCAGAGGCAGCAGTGGAAAGGAGCTCCCAAAGCAGGCAGCAGCCATCATCCATTGTTGAAGATCTCCTTGTAAAACCTCTAAGGGAAATGAGCCCCCTGTGGTGGTCCTGCCCTTACCTGAGCAACTGAACTTAATTTCACACTGAATAGCAGCCCCACCCCCATCCCCAGCTCTGAAAACCCCTAAGGCTTGGCAGCTCATTTGAATCTTAGCCCCCAAGCACTGGCTGGGCAGAACTGGAGGCCAAGAGATTGTGGAGAAGAAACTCAGAAGTAAAGTAGCTGGCTGGGAAAATGCCCAAAAAGGGGGGAAAAATAAGACCATAGAAGGTTACTTTCTTGGGGAACAGGTATCTCCTGCATCCTTTTAGATGAAGAATAACAAGGCATACTGTCAGAGAAAGTCAAGGCCCCTGCCTCCAAAGGGAACTTAAAATGGCTCAAGCAATAGAAGACCTTAAAAAACAAGTTAGCACCTTACTAAAGGAGAACCAAAAAAAAAAAAATTGCTGAGGAAAATATCACCTTTAAAAACAGGTAACTCAATTGGAAAAAGAGGTCCAAAAAGCCAATGAGAAGAAGGAGGTTTTAAAAAGCAGAATTATCCAAACAAAGGAGAAAGTTCCAAAACTCACTGAACAAAATAATTCATTGAATGAGAGAATTGAGTACAGGGAAATGAGTTAAACTAAGAAGCTAGTAAACAAAACCAAAAATTGGAAAAAATAGAAGATAATGTGATATAATTCATTGGAAAAACACCTGATCTGGAAAATAGATCCAGGAGGAATAATTTAAACATTATTGGACTACCTGAAAGCCATGATCAAAAAAGAGCCTAGACATTATCTTCCATGAAACTATCAAGGAAAACTGCCCTGATATTCTAGAACCAGAGGGCAAAATAAATATTGAAAGAATCCACAGATCACCTCCCAAAAGAGACCCAAACGGAGAAACTCCCAGAAATATTGTGGCCAAATTTCAGTTCCCTGATCAAGGAGAAAATACTGCAAGCAGCTAGAAAGAAACAATTTGAATACCGTGAAAGTAAATCAGGATAACACAGAATCTGGCAGCTTCAACATCAAGGGATCGAAGGGCTTGGAGGGGGATATTTCAGAAGTCAAAGGAACTGGGATTGAAGCCAAGAATCACTTACCCAGCAAATCTGAGTATAATACTTCAAGGAAAAAAATGGTCATTCAGTGATATAGTAAAATTTCAAGATTTCATGTTGAGGAAAAGACGAGATCTGTATTTAAATATTTGACTTCCCAAGACAAGAATCAAGAAAAGCATGAAAAGGTAAACAGAAAGGAAAAAACATAAAAGACTCTCTACAGTTGAACTCTTTACATTACAACATGGAAAGAAAATATTTTTAACTCTTGAATCTTTTCTCAGTATTTGGGTAGTTGGAGAGATTGTACATACACACACACATACACACACACATATAGATAGATAGATAGAGAGAGAGAGAGAGAGAGAGAGAGAGAGAGAGAGAGAGAGAGAGTGTACAGGGTGTGTTATATCAGAAAAGATGATATCCACACACACACACAAAAATAAAATAAAATAAAAATTAAGGGGTGAAGGGGGAAAATTCCAGGAATAGAAGGGGAGTAATGGAATGGGGCAGGCTATAACTCATAAAAGAGATAATCAAAATTTTATTTTATGGAGGAGATAAGGGAGAAGGGGAGGAGGGGAGAAAATAAAGCTACTTTCCCCACGTGTGGCTGAAGGAGGGAATAACATGCTCACTAAATTTGATACAAAAATTTATATACACCACAGGAAAGTAGGACAGGAGGTGACAAGTGGAGCAAGTGGAATGTTAGAAGGGAGGGTAAATGAGAGAAGGGAGTCACTAGAAATAAACACGAGAAGGAAGAAGGTCAATTATAGGGTGGAAAATAAGGGGTAGACAAAAATAAAAAATAAGGATGGATCAGAGGGCAATATAATTAGTATCACACAATATGATTACTATGGAAGTCTTTTGCAAAACAACACATATTTAGTCTGTATTGAATTGCTTGCCTTCTCAGTAGGGCAATGGAGGGAGAGGGGGAGGGAGAGAAGTTGGAATTCAAAGTATTAGAAACAAATGCTGAGAATTTTTATTGCATATAATCAGGAAATAAGAACTATAGGGATTGGGGTATGAAAACTTATTTTGCCCTGCAAGAAAAGAGAGAAGATGGGGATAGGAGAGGGGTCATGTGTGATAGAGGGGAGGATACATTGAGGGAAGGAGCAATCAGAATGCAAGGTATTAGGAAGTGGGGGGAGGGGAGTGATGGGGAGAAAAATTGTACATGTCACAAAATGAGGTAAAAGCAATTAGTATTAAAACAATAGACTGAATTAATTACTGAGAATAAATCTATGACAGCCTTAGTTTGGTTCTGTCTAAATTTCTTAGGGGAAGGTAATCTCAGATAAAATTTAGCATTAATGTAAAAGTCAAGGTTTTAATGATAAATTTGATTTTAGGATTGCCATTTAATCAGGAACTAGAACATGTATAGAAAGGCATGTAAGTCACTTAAGGCTTGCCTCAAAAGATGCTCCTTAGCCAAAGTGAAACTATAATCATAGTTGAAATCTGGTTATTGGAACTTGCATTTTTAGATGCTATGGGACTATTAGGTGACTGTTCTTCTGAGTCTAACTCCAGGTATGGGTAGCAAGAAAGACGATCTGAGCCTCCAATACATGATGCCCGTAAGCTGATGAGATGCTGATATGAACTGCATAGGTGATCTCAAGGGAAGGTTGGGAGAGCAGCTGTTCATCGTGGGCTGAGGTGGGATTCTCCTGACTCAATTTCCCCACTGACACATGGCAGACTTAAAGCTTGACTGAATGCAAGTGGATAATCTAATCCTGCCTGGAATTGACATGAAGTTGGGAAGATATTGTATCCCTTCCATGTCTTTACTATTGGTGGCAATTTCCTATATTCAAAAGGTTTGTAAGCTTAATACCAGATCTATTCAATTATAGATTATGGGTAAGGGAGCATCCAAAGTTGTCTAAAATTATGCTATTAGGCATAGGACTTTAGACCAACAATAATAAGTTAGGGTCCTTTTATTCTTAGGAGTAGTGTGGAGACAGTTAGGTCAAGAGCTTGTGAAATTAGCAACATAAATATTATTTGTGTCTCAGTTGGTTAATGTTTTTTTAAAAAAAATTCCTTTGTGGTCCATATTATAAATGCTTTAAAAAGAAGTATCACCTGACCAAAAGTTGGAATGGTTTTATCTGTTATAAACTGTATTAAAAATAAATAATAAAAAAAGAAAACAAAACCAAAGTTTGAAAAAATAGAAGATAGCATGAAACATCTCAGAGGAAAAACAACAGACCTGGAAAATAGATCCAGGAGAGGCAATTTAAAAATTAAGGGATGACATGAAAACCATGATCAAAAAGAGTCTAGACATTATCTTCCATGAAATTATCAAGGAAAACTGCCCTAATATTCTAGAACCAGAGGGAAAAATATATATTGAAAGAATCCACCAATCACCTCCTGAAAGAGACTTGAAAAGAGTAACTTCTAGGAATATTTTGGCAAAATTTCAGAGTTGCCAGGTCAAGGAGAAAATACTGCAAGCAGCTAGAAAGAAATAATTTGAGTATTGTGGAAATACAACCAGAATAACAGAGGATCTGGCAGCTTCAACATTAAGGGATCAAAGGACTTGGAATAGGATATTCCAGAAGTCAAAGGAACTGGGATTAACACCAAGAATCACCTACCTAGAAAAACTGAGTATAATACTTCAAGGGAATAAATAACCATTCAAGATGTAGAGAACTTTCAAGCATTCTTGATGAAAAGACCAGAACTGAATAGAAATTTGACTTTCAAACACAAGAATCAGGAGATGCATGCAAAGATAAACAGGAAAAAAAATCATAAAAGACTTTCTAAAGTTAAACTGTTTACATTCCTACATGGTAAGATAATATTTGTAACTCTTTAGAATCTTTTCAGTATTTGGGTAGATGGAGAGGTTATACACTCACACACACACACACACACACACACACACACACAGAGTACAGGTTGAGTTGAACCAGAAGAGATGATATCCTTAAAAAATAATAAAATAAAAATTAAGGGGTAAGGGAGGAAAATACTGGGAGGAGAAAGGGAGAAAAGAAATGGGGCAGGTTATAACTTATAAAAGAGATAAGAAAAATCCAGTTCAATGGAGGAGAAAAGGGAGAAGATGAAAGGGGAAAAGTGAAGCTTACTCTCTTCACATATGACTTAAAGAGGGCATAACATGCTCACTAAATTTGATATGAAAATCTGTCTTACACTACAGGAAAGTAAAGAAGGAGGGGACAAGTGGGGTAAGAGGGATGATAGAAGGCAGGGCAAATGGGAGAAGGTAGTAACTACAAATAAACACTTTTGGGAAGGGAGAAAGTCAAATAAAATAAGGGGGGCAGGGTAGGATAGGAAGGAATATAGTTAGTATTATACAACATGATTGTTAACAGAAGTCTTTTGCAAAATGACACATATATAGCCAGTATTGAATTGCTTGCTTTCTCAGTGGGGATGGGTAGGGAGGGAGGGAGAGAAGTTGGGAATCAAAGTATTAGAAATGAATGCTGAGAATTATTATTACATATAACTGGGAAATAAAAAACATAGGTAATGGGATATAGAAATTTATCTTGCCTCACTGAAAAAGAGAGAAGATGGGGATAAGGGAAGTGTGGGGTGTGATAGAAGGGAGGGTATATTGAGGGAAGGGGTAATCAGAATGTAAGATATTATGGGAAAGGGGGAGAGGAGAGATAGGGAGAAAAATTGGAACTCAAAATTTTGTGGAAATGAATGTTGAAATCTAAAAATAAATAAAATTTAGTCTCAGAGGTTTTCTGAATTCTACTAATATTTTTACTCTAAATAGTTAATTTAAAAAACATGTAGTTCAATTGTAATGCACCTTATATCTGTTGCTTAGGAGGTAAATGTCTTCTTCTTCTATACTTTATTGCTATTTTGGGGATAGTTAAAAAAAAATAGGTGAAATATTTTAAAGCTTTAGAATGTCTCTTTTTAAGTAGCGCATAAAGTTGTCCTGTGTTGTCTCATCATGCTAAGGAAGGGACCCTGGGATATTGAAAACTATACCAGTAGAGAACATGATGAAAAAGACAATTTAAGTGGAACACAGAATGCTATGAGATCAATTTTACTCAATTTCTCATCTGATTAATTAGAGAATTTCATTAGATAATTTCTAGATTTCGTCTTAATTCTGATACTAAGAATCTGGATAACTTTTGTTTCATCTAACCTTGGATTCACTTAAGTCATTATAACTCTGCTTTGGTTTCACTAACCATGAGTTCAAGCACCTATGACACTTTGGGAGTTCTTTAGCCTAGCTTTTATGCCTATGACATCAAAATATATTTCATTAAAAACACTGATATTAAAAGTGAAAATAAAATCAAAGGCACAATAGACTACATTTCCCTCAATGCTTAATTAACACTTCTGTGTTTCTTACATCTATGATGTTAGTGAAAATTCTCAGTATGTCTTCTGCAGCACCAACCCATCTTGCTAAAAGGAACTACCTTGAATCGAATGTCATTGTAAAGTTATTAAACAAAACTGTTTAGTTTAATCATCTTAAAATCAATTCCTGGCACCAAAATCGCAGGGAAATTGATCTATGGAGAGGAAGCTAGAAGTTACTGTCAATAGCCATAAAAGAAACATCTACTTCTTTCCCACATGCTTTAATTAGTGTAAGAAAGTAAGAAAAATACTTGAACTTCTGGACTAGATTTATGCTTGTTTGTTATTCTATGGTTACAGGTGTGCACATAGTTCTGTGCACACTTTGTTGATCTACTTATTTGAAAAGAAGATTAAGAAAAGCAGCGTTCTTTATGGTAAAACAGCGAGGCTCTGAGGAACCAGGGTACCTCTGTCGGTTTCCTGGGATCCTGTTCCCCTATGGTATGTTTTTCCATGTGTAATGTCTTGTGTATCAGGATATATTATAAGGTGCTTTGAATCTGGGTCACATAATATTCCAAAGGACTCAAAAGGGATGCCTTTGTTTCCCTATCAAGGACAGGGAGTAGGACAGTGAGGAAAACCCTGTTGTGCAGCCAAAACACCTCGACTGGAACAAAGATGCAAGAAACAAACAAAATGTCTCTAGGGCTTCAAGTTTTTCATCTCTAAAGTGAGAATATTGGTCTACATGACTTCAAGGTCCCTTCCAACCTTGATTCTATCTCCTGGTCCCTCTCACTTTTAAGTTTATGATTCCCCTGAGCATTTCCCTATTATCTCTGAAATTTCTATCGCACTAGGAGTAGAACTGGTTTCACTGGGACTTGGTGGTCCATTTACTTACAATTACTGGAAATGAGATGTAAAACATTGCAAATAATTTGTCTGTACTGCATAAGAATTTAGCCTTTTGTCCTTCAATTATTCATGAATATGTTTTAAAGGCTTTTATGTTACTTTCTTATATAACTAATTTTTCTTCTAAAAATGAGTTATTTTGCTCTCATATAGTTGCTTATATATTTAATCTAAGCATTCTAAAGTGAATTTAGGGAAAAAATCCATGAAAGAAACATCTTGATGTCAAATTCTCCTTACAGGTTTCCTGTTTTCTATCCCCTCTCAAAATCTGTATTAAATCTATAGTAAAATCTATAGGAAATCTATAGTAAAATCTTAATCAATTTACCTTTCTCTGAATGAAGATCATAAATTGAAGATGTGTATAGTGCTTTTTCACACAGTATAATTAGTATTGCCCTATTTATGACACATGAGGCTATAATAATACTGATTATACATTCTTAGTAATAAATGGCATCTACTTAGATGTTATTTCCTTGATATTGTAACAAGTTCATTTTCAATTTTGTCTACGAAGATTTTAATTTCATCCTGAAATATTCTGAAAATTCATTTGTTTCTGTGTGAATATTTAAAAACAATAACAAAAGACACAGTGGAAAAGCAGTTGCTGTATGACTGTGTGACAATCACTCTGTCAAGCTAAAAAAAAACCAGGATATACAAACCCTGCAATTTTTTTGCATCTATGATATGTGCTCCAATGACAAACTTATCAAAATATGATATTAATTACTTTATTTTATGCATTGCTTCCTGTCAAGAAGTGAGCACTAATATAATGAAATTCAAAGCACTAAATGAATACCATTCCCTCTCTCACCTCAGTTATCATGTCTGTAAAAGGAAGAAATTGGACTCAAAAATTCCTCAGGTATCTTCTAGTTCTAAATTCATTATGCTGTATACTTCGCAACCGGATCTTTGGAACTTAAGAATTAGTAGAAGTAGGACTAGTGTCTTATCAAAAATTTTAATCTATTTTAGTGTCTCCCACAATAGGGGCTTAACAGATACATACTAATTTGAATTATACACAGTATAATTCAATGATGTTTTTAAATTTTATTTTGAAGTCCAATCTCCCTACCATTATACCATTATATATTATTATATATTGTTTTTAATTATATATTTATTTAATTATATATTGTAATTATTAAAATTATAATTAAATTATAATTTAATTATATATTGTTTTTAATAGAGCCTATTCCTTCAGGAAGTAAAATAAAAATTATTCTTGTCTTAAGATATTTCTATTTTAAGATATCTATGTGTTGTGTATGGGCATATATTTTATGAGTCCATAATTTCATCAGTGTAGCATTCTCTGTCCTAACATATCACAATCCTTCTTTGATTTAGCTGATCACTTTTAAAAGAGTTGCTGTTGCTGAAAAATTCATCACCTGGACCAGTCAGAGACTTCTATAAATTAACTTGGCTGATCTCAAGATGAAAGGTGTATAGTATAATTAGTTGTACTACATAAGAAATCAGGTAATGATTAATGAATCATTAGCTGCAATAATTAAAGCATTACCAATAATGATGACAGCTAGATGTCATGCAAAGTAACTTAAATAAACATTCTGTCCCTATTTTCTTAAAAGCGTTACATTGAGATATATTGAAAAACATGAAACATCACATAGTCACACTACAATGAAAGAGGTTTTCATAGTAAGTGGCTGTGCCAAAAATAAATAAGAATTTATAGAATTTGCTATTTTTGTACAGAATATATAGATGTATGTATAGAATTTTTGTATGGAATGTAAAGGACAATTATGAACACAGAAGAGAATAAAAGGGTTCAGAGATATGGGAGAATTAGAGAAATATTAACAAAGAACAATAAAATTTGGGAGAACATTGGATGGGTGTGTGCGTGAGGGGGAAGCAATAGAGGAAGTGAAATGCTATAGTCAGATTAAAGAGACAGTAAATGGATAACCTTAGATTCTCTCAGTACTTTACTGTGGGTGATTTTGGAAGGACACTTTCTTGTAAAAATGGACCACTAAAATTCTAGTTTGGTTCACTGGTTTGTAAAATAGACAAGAGTTTTGAAACTTTTGAATTTCTCCTTAAAGGAAAGAAACTCCTGTGATATGAAAGGCTTGAGATAAGTAATAAAGGAAAGATTGTATTTTGGATCATGATGAAACACTTCAAAACAATACGCGATCAGAGATGAATTACAGTCTTTTTTTATTTATGTAGCACAAAATTGAAAGACCATTTAGTCTAAGCCTAAAGTAAGTAATAAAAACAACTTATAGGGTAATTGAAACCAGAGAAGTTAAATGATTAATCCAAAGTCACATAGATAATAAATTTATAGAAGTGAGACTCCAACTCATGTCCTCTGGCTGGAAATTAAATTGTACTAAGTAGAATTGCAGATGAACAAGTTAGAAGTAGGCTTATGAGGCAGCATGGAGAAGCAAATAGATTGTTTGGCATGAGTTTGGGAAGACCTCACTCAGACTGGCTACGTGTTCATGAATAAATCACTTAAGCCTCAGTCTCCTCTTTTGTAAAATAATGGTAACAATGAATTTCTGTAGAACAGCTCTCAAAGGTCTCAACAAATAAATTTTTTAAAAGTTGGTTATATAAATATCTGCCATTATTGTTTCATTAAGCACATTGATAATGACCCCCTCCTCATGTTTAGCATCATCATCAAAAAATCCCTCCCTTTTAAATGTTTTTAATGGTGTAAAAAGCATATTTTATGTAAATATTTTATATCATTCAATGTGACACAGTAATATGTGAGAACCAATTTTACGGTGTAATGGAGTCACAATAGGTTTTTGTAAGTGCTTTGCAAAATGCCTAGAACATAGTAGACACCTAATAAATATTTATTGACTTACAGACCAATTAAATTGCAAATAAAGAGGATGATTTGAAGAGCAACTGAACAGGAGGTATCTGTCAACAGTCAGAATTAAAGATGGTCAGATATTAGGTTTAGTTTGTGGACATATCAGATAAAAGAGAGTAGATAGAGAAAAGTAGCAAGGTGAGAAACAATGAGATTTTGGAAGTGAAAGGGAGTAAGGAATCAAAGGTAAAAGTCACAAATCTGGAGAATAGTAAAATCACACAGAGTACGCAAAAAAAATGGAAATATTTTAAGGAAAATTTTGAGGAGGTTTATGCTCACCTATATAATGAGTTTTTTATAAAACATACGATTGGGAAAAGCATCATTGCATAGTGGATAGAGATCTGGCCCCCCAGTTAAAAAGTCTTGTCTGTTCAATTTCCTCCTCAGACATCTGCTGACTTATATGAGCTTTGGATATTTCATTTGTCAATGTTCCATACCTTTCTTAGACTATAGATTACAGAGGAGGTGCTTTTCTGGCATCCCCAGCACTTGATGCAGTACTATAGATAAATGTTTAATAAATGTTGATCAATTGACAATTCCCCACACTAATGACATCTCATGACTCTCCTCTCCCCTCCTTTTCAAAACAACAATGTATGATGGGAGATATCTTCAACACAACATATGAATGAAAGATTTGTTTTAAGGGGGAGGGATAATAGTCTTAATCCTCCTTTATAGGAGCCCCCTAGTTCCAGAGGAAATAGTGACACTTCTTATAAAGTTATTAAAAAAAAAAAAGGAATTCTTATCTTATCTACTTCCGTTTTACAGCTTTTAAATTTCTTTCCCTGTTTTGCAAGTTGAACTCTATTTTATACCTGCATCACAGTGAAGGGCCAGGATCAAAACCTTTAAAGGATAAATTTTAGTTATACTGTGTGACTTTCAAAACATGTTCATGCATTATTCTATTAAGCTGGAACTTTGTTGATCAACCAGTATCACACTTTTATTTAGTTAATGAATCTTCATGAATGTAACAAATTAGTTTTAAGGTCACTAAGTCTGCTGAAGAAAAGAAATTAAATGAAATGTAGTTTAAAGAAAAAGGAAATCAGATGTAAAGTGAAGGTAGCTTTTTCTAAGTACTCCAGAGTGGCAGAGGAAAGTTGAAGAGATTCTAGCTTTTTATTTATAAACATAAACCAGTAGTCATAACAAACTCTTTTCTCCCCACTCTTCCTGACACCTGGAAATAAAACCAAAAATGATTGTACTACTCCTTAAACTGGTGAAAAGTCCTTTATTTTGTCACAGTCTGTCTCCAAACCAAGAAGAATCACAAACAACCATAAGCAGAAAAAAAATCAGTCAAGAAACTTCTATTTTTATTTGTTCTATATTCAGATATGAAAGCTCAAGAGATTGTCAACCTGTCCTGTATTCTAGACAGCTACCAGAGAAAGAAACAAGCAAAAGACTTAAAAACAGAATAAATGTGTCTTTTGCCTTAGGTATGCTGAAAATTGTTCATCATTCCTTGTTTCAATGTTTTTATTACAATGCCTTGCATTGAATAATTAAACTCAGTAATTGACCATTCTAATATCAGTGTAACTGGAATATATAGGATACATAAAAAATTCTTCTCACTGAAAATGTCCCTAATAAGAGAAATATGTAATATATCAGATTTTGGACTGGAAGGTCATGGAACAAATGTGCAGTCTTTGAGAACGGGGTCTTCCCTTTTCTCTTTGCAACCCCAACTATTAATACAGTGGCCAGAACATAGTAAGAACTTAAAAAAACACTTGCTGACTGTTAATAAATGCGTGTTTATTCATTGACCTAGCCAAATTTCTTGGATATACAGATGAGGGAACTAAAATCCGGAGAGATTAAATGTTTTATCCAAAATTTCACAAATAGTAAAATACCTAAACAGAGATTTGAATCTATATTCTTTGACTTTATATATTAGTAGGTATGTTTCCTGAAATGTGACTTACTCAATTACTTTGCTTACTTGTGTCTTGTCTGTTTTCAGGCTTTCTTAGATTCAACTTTTTCAGCATCCCTTTTAATGGCCACATTGTGTTTGTATAATTTGTTATATGTAAATTCATATACACAAACACATGGGAAATGTAAGTGTATATGTCTAAATATACACATGTGTTTATATGTGTGCATGTGTATGGATATATGTGTGTGCATGTGTGTGTATAATTGTATTTAAAAGGTAATATTAAAGAAGTGGACAAAGGGGCAATGTGAATTTTTGTCTATTATTATCACTTGACTTTTGATATATCAATATGGTGTCAAAAATATAAAGGCAGTTTTTTTGGCAGTTCTTTGTTTCTAATTTTTAATTTAAAAAAAAGCAATTCTAGAACAGAGAACATCTTTATACAACTGACAGAAAAATATAGCTCTAAATCTCTTTTTATTTGTGCATTTTTATTTTTTTAATCTATTATGCTATGTGTTATATACAAATACTTTTTGCCATGGGACCAAGTTTATAGATTGGTAATTGTGATGCAATTCCTAGGGAAATAGATTGTTTTAATCATTATATAAATCTGTCTATATTTTACTTAGAGTATAAAAGATAGAGCAATAATTTCTCTGGTCCTCAGTTTCTTTATTTGTATATTGAAAAAGGTAAGAATTATCACATCTAGTCTGATGCCATAAATTGATTGACTGAATGGCATAAACTAGTTTTCTTTCATACATAATTCATCTGACAAATGATGACATAAGTGGAGAACTAAAGTGGGACCTGCATCCTTAAAAATGTATTGTATATCATATATCTCCGAACATCTTGTCCTTCCCTAGTAGAATGTTCGTTGAGAACAGTGGTTATTTGACTTCTGTCTTTGAATGCTCAGAATCTAGTGCAGTGCTGTACTTAGACAAATAAATACTTGAAAGATTACAGTGAATTTACCTCTGGAAGTCCTTGCAGTAACATTTAAACCTAATCTATTGACTTAAGTCAAGAACTTTCCTTCTGTGTTGTTGTCTCCCCATTAGAATGTGAGCACCTTGAGAGCGAGAACTATCTTACTTTTCCATCTGCATCATCAGCACTGAGCACAGGTTTTACATCATAAATGCTTAATAAATGCTTTTTCATTCATTCATTTAAAGACTAGTACTGATAACAAAATCTGTATGGCTATGTTTCTCTTCGTTTAATTTGATAATACCTGGAGAGGTAACTTTCATGGCTCAGCATTCAGCATGGTTCCATCTCTCTAAGGAAAAAATCCATTTTACATTTCCAGAGAGACAAAAGACTGGTCCCTTCAAAGTAGTTGGAGTTGATCATCTGGTTTACCAAATTTAGCCTCAGAATAACTGAGATTTAAAGCTCAAAGCAGTAAACGAAAACATGCCCCTTCCCACGTTTATTATGTGTGCTCTGGTCATTGAACCTAGGTAGTTTTGACAGGTCTTTACATAAGCAGGTAGAGAAAATAAATAAGCCCATTAATGAGTTTCTAACCACATCTCTTCAAGGGATGTAGGGATATGGGCATTTTATTTTAGGAAGACCTTACCAGAGCCCTCTACCTTTTAGCTTGACTTATTTTTTTTAATATACGTAATTCTCTTTAGTCAATCATTTGGACATGTCAGAATTTAGCTGTAAACTTAGCTGGCAATACAATTGCCTTGGCTTATATCAAAACATTTTTGTATCATGCATGCTATTATGAAGATAATTTACCTCATTCAAGGCTAATGGACCAAACATTTTATGAAACTCTTTTAGGCGAAAATGATGAAAGCATATAAAACATTAAAGATTTAAAATATAGTAAGAAAAGAATAAGAATCTAGAATGAAAAAGAATAAGAAAACAAAAATATTTTCTCAATTTGAATACATTATAAAGGTATTTCACTTCATGATCAACGCTTTGACAACCATTTTTTTTGGTAAATATCCAATGTTAGGTTGCAACCTCTGAATCTTTCAAGGAAAATCATGAACATGGTTCTGACTCAACAGTTAAACCTCTTTCTTTGAAATGTCAAACCTTAGGGATTATTTCACAACTGTCTTGTTTACCTCTTGTCTTTGTATCCCCATCATCTTACATAGTACCTGGCATATGGTAAGTGCTTAATAAATCCTTGCTGTTTTACTGATTGATATTGAAAATCAACATGAAATGAGGATCCCAGGTGACCACAAGAGGAAAAGAAATACACTTGGTTAGCAAGAAAAACAATTCATCAGTCAATGTACTTTTATAAAGTGCCTATTACGTACTTGGCAGTGTGCTAGGTACAAGAATCTCTGAGCAGTTTTTACTTTCTTATGCTTCTAGTTTATGCAACAGAAGGAAGAACAAAATCTGTTTTAAAGCAATCACAGTCTTACTGTTAAATACAGTGGCAAAAATGTATGTGAAAAGGTACATCCCTTCAAGGTGCTTAGAGATCCTAAATAGAGACAACATGAGTACATAGAAGAAAATGCAAAACAAATATATGTACTAGGAATCAGGTGTTTGTTTTACTTTCTTTGTTTGTTTACTTCTGATATTTTTCAAATATATTTCATCTGAGCAAAGCTCACAGAAGGCCAAAAAGGATTGTGGAGCAAACAGAAACAGCTCTCTTTCTCATCTATTTCCCAAGAGCTATTGGAAATTAGTATGGCAATAAAAGCCAAAAGTAAGTATATTATAAATATTAACAGAATATTGACAATACTTTTCATTAAAGCAATCAAGGAAGAAAATATCTCACCTTAGATAATCATATGCATAGCTATGTTTATATATGCACATATGTATATGCCTATATAATTACATATATTTATGTGTGTATACACATAGTGTATATATGTATATGTGTGTATATACACATGCACATGCAGAGATTGTAAAGAGACTGTGCTTTTATGCTCTTGTAAAGATTATATATACACATACATATATATGTATGCATGCATACCTTTACGTATATATATGAAGGTATACATATACCTTTATATAAATACACAGGTATATGTATACTTTTATATACACATACAGGTATATGTATGTATGTGTACATGCATAGATTGTGTGTATAGAGAGATTGGAAATATTATTTTGTATATATGTATGTATATATTTGTGTGCACATATAATATATATATAGTGCATATATATACATATATATATATGTATAGTGTGTGTGAATATATCTTTATGTATATTCATATATGCATTTATACTTTTATCTTTGGAAAGAGAGTTCAAAAAGCATAGTCCATTTCTGTTCTAAATATATCTGCCCACTGCTACAGTTTCTAGAAAGGTGATCATTATTCCTATTTAGTGAAAAGGTATTCTAGTTCTTCATTACATTTTACTGCTTGTAATGCATCAGTATTCCAAAGATCCTTGAAGTCCTGAAAGTTCCATAGCTCAGGGGATATTTAATTGCATTGATCTCCAGTGCAGGTTTTTTTTTTCAAATAATTATTAGAAACCACCTCCACTAATTTGGAGTCTTGTCATGGTACAGAGGTGACCAGAGATTATTGAAGGTTATACTAGCTGAACACAAGTATAGATCATATAAACTTGGAAAACTATCAATGGCTATTGGTCTTATTTCTCCTCTTTTGTTTAGCACTTGTTCTATTTATCATTGCTTTCTCTGCTATTTTCAGACTCTCCATCTACTAGTTTTTTTCCTGGATGTCTCATGACAAGTTCAACTCTCCCCCTAACTTTTAAATAATCTTCATCTGACTCTGACTTCTCTTCAAGCTATTATACTATATCTCTCCTCCCTTTCATTGCTACAGTCTTGGAAAGGGGAACCTGTACTCACAACCTCCACCCCTTACCACTCACTCATCCCTCGAACCCTGGTTTCAAATATCACTGTCCCACTGAAACTGAAAGTTCACCTAAATCTAATGGGCTTTTCTCAGACATTATCATTGGTAAACTTTTCAATGTAATTGACACCATTGAAGTCCTCCTCCTGAATGATTTCTCTTGCCTTGACTTCAGTGATATGGTTCTCAACTCATTTCATTTTTTTCTGACTACTTCCCTCTGCCTCCATTATGTATTATCTTCTTCACATCCCTAAGATTTGGTGTCTCCAAGACTTTGTTTAAGATCCTTTTCTCTTGTTTGTCTATACTCATATCCTTGGTCATATCTTCTGCTCAATTAGTATCTCTTATTCAGATGGCTCAGAAATGTGTATATCTAGGCATGACTTCTGACCTTGTACTTTTTACCATCAACTACTAACTGAATGTCTCCATCTAATATCTTTTTGGTATCTCAAAATGAATATGTCCAAAACGGAACTCATAATCAAAACATCCCCATCCTACAAACGTCCATTGGGATCACTACTCTCTTTCAAATGCATCTATTGTCCAACCCTCACCTACCTTTCTAGGTTTATTTCACCTTACTTTCTCTTAATGCTAACGAATTCCAAGTTCTTCAGAGAGTAATTAATTAAACATTCCTATGCTGGATATTCCATCTTCCTGCTCCATGTATATGTATAATCCATGCATGATACCTGTAATGGAGACCATTTTATCTTTGCATTTCAGAATCCTTGTCACCAATGATAATATATATTTTTCCTTAGAGCTCTTTGCAGACAGGGACAGTTTCTTTTTTGCCTTTGCATCTCTAATGGCTAATTCAGTGCCTTGCTTAATAAATCTACTGATGGAAAACAATTACAGACATAACTGATATAAGAGAATAAAGTAGGCATAAAAATGAGGTTAAAAGATATAAGAAGCTGGAAATGGAAATGAAAATTCTTCATCATAAAATATGTCATTTTATCCTCAATTAATCTATCAAACCTGTGGTAAATACTTAGCATATATTTGATTCTATGCTAGGTTTTTGAGATACCAGACAAACTGATAACGAAAAATAAAAAAAAAAAACCAAGAAAAAAAAACATAATGAAAAACTAAAACTAAAAAAAAAAAAAAGGAAAAATAAGAAACAGTTTCTATTTGCCCTTAAGGGGCTTACATTTTGTCATGGGGAACTACATGAAGGTTTTATAAATGAATGCAAAAAATAACTACAAGATAACTTTTGAGTAGTGTGAGAGACACTAGCAGTCATTGGGAAACAGGAAAGGTCACACATAAGTGGGAACATTTGAGCAGAGCTTTGAAGAAAGCTGAGGAGTTAGACAAGGAGAGATGGAGAGGAAGAGCATATCAAACATGAGAACAGACAGTACAGTGGCACATTTATATATACACATATATTTTTATACCTTTATCTTTGGAAAGAGAGCTCAAAAAACATAGTCCATTTCTATTGTAAGTTGATCTGGGCCCACAACTACAGTTTCTACATGAGTAATCATTAGCCATATTTAGAGGAAAGGTATTCTAGTTCTTCATTCCATTTTACTGCTTATAATGAATCAATATTCACAGATCCTTGAATGAGGATTAAAACATCATTTTTGTGAAACAAAAAAGGACAGCTGACCAAAGTCTGTGTGAAAGGGATTAATGTATAAGAAACCTGGGAAGGTAAGTTGGGTCCAGGTTGTGAAAGGTTTTGACTGCTAACAGAAGTATTTGTATTTTATCTCAGAAGCAAGAAGAAGCCACTGTAATTTATTTAGCAAGAGAAAGAAACTGATGAGAATGCCATTGCACTAGTTCATGTGAGATAACTAAGGGGCTGTTCTAACTCAAGAAATGTAACAGCTCTGGTTTGATGCAAGATAATGAAGAATCCAGAATGTCTCTCAAATTTAGAATCCGGGTGACTGGAAAGATGGCGATGCTTTTACAGAAATAGGGATGTTTAGAGCGGAAGTGATTTGCGGTGAAGATAATGAGTTATGTTTTAAATATGTTGAATTTTGAGATAATACCTAGTATAACTGAGATTAAATTGACCTTTAGTGGACATCCTAGGGAGTGTGTGACTTACGCTCCCTTTGGAACTTTTAGGTACATACAGTCTCCTCCAAACTTGCATATGTCCATCTTATACTCCTTCGCTTAAGATTGAGAAAAAAATAAACAAAAGATGCAACCTCAATACAGGTTTATCTAGACTGCCCATGTGCCATTTTCTAATTACAGCATGGCAGCCTAGGTGAGGGGTAGCAACTCTTATCCTACTTCCCTCTAGGGAAACAACTTAAAACATTCCTCCCAAGATTTGCAACTGAAAAGGGTTACTTTAAAAAAAAATTACATCCACTGACTCATCAACTTCTTGCTAAGTAGAAAATGAGAAGCACAAGACCTTCTGCTTCACACAAGACCTCATATGGTAAACCAGAAAGACAACTCTGAGCCCATTCTGTAGAATGTAGCCCTTTCTGTCCTTGTGAGCCTAGAATTACAGACTTAAATCTGGATTTTGCAGGTGTAGACATTAAGGTTCAGAGAGGTCAGGCTAAGTTATTCGTCCAAGATCACATAAAGTATCAGAGGGGAATTTGAATTTCGGTCCTTTGATTCTAAATTCACTGCTCTCTTCACTAAACTACATTTCTTCCCAATAGAAGGCAGAGAATTTGGCTCTATATGAAACATATCTTTAAATATCTTAACATCAGTAATTACTTATTATTGATTTGTTTTCACTTTAATTTCAGAGTTGAAGAAACTAACACAAAGAAAAGATGAGATGGCCAACGTTCAGAGAAATATCTCATTTAAAATCAGAATATTCATGATGTCTAGTCATATGTTATCTCCAGACACAATGCATCTATTTTAACCTTGTTTTTAATTTAATTTATTATACTTGCACCATTTAGTATAATTGCCCAGGTTTTTCACCCAGACTCCCCTGAATTCTCTGCACTTTGACAGATTCCTCAGAATTAACACGGATCAATAAACTTGACTTTGCTAAGGGTCCAGCATTTAACCTCAGCTGTCCCTTCTATTCTTCTGAATAGGTCATACTGCAAGCTTGAAGTGGATCTTAACCATCCAGGACTAATCTTCCCTCTTCTGTGTATAGCCATAGCTATAGACAAAATACTTCCTGATAATACCTAGCCAGACTCTTACAACACAGGAATGCTCTTTGTAAATTAGTCATTCATAACATTTAGAAGTATTACTACTAAGGTTACACTGACTTTCACATTCTTAGAGGACTGTATTGAATTCTGTACTGACTTAGAATAGTTCACTTGCCTTCCCACACTACCTTCCTCATTATTACATAGCTAGTCCAATATTTCTTAAATCTTTTCTAGAAAATCTTCCCTCGAGCTTGTTATCAGTAACCACATTAAATTATTCAACACTAAGCATTCAACACATATTTATCAATTGTCTGCTATATGCAAACTGTGCTAAGCACCAAAAAAGATACAAAAATAAATAATGCATAGTTCCTGCTTCCATAGAGCTTACCAGGAAGCAGGAAAGGGGAAAAACAAACAGACAAGCACCTGTACACAAGTAACTCTGATACAAAACAGATAAAGTGCAAAGTGCTAGGGAAATTTAGAAGATGGATAAATCATCCTTGGCCAGAAGAAAAAGGAAATATTTTGTAATCTAAATTGTATTTAATATGAGCTTTTAAAATTGAGATAGATTTTGAGAGATGAGAGAGAGGAAGAGAGTCAGAAAGAGAGGGAGGTATGCAAAGAGGGAGGGACAGAGGAAGGGAGGGAGGAAATGAGAGAGAGAGAGAGAGAGAGAGAGAGAGAGAGAGAGAGAGAGAGAGAGAGAGAGAGAGAGAGAGAGAACAGAGTATCTAGGTGACCATGAAAATTTTTATTGCCCCCTAAAAGCCTCAGTCTTCCTATTTATAAAATGTAGCTAAAAATAACTACCCTCAGGGATTTTCTAAGACAGCAATTCAGTAAGTCTTAATGAGGTATAATAATATGACTTTTTTATTATTATTCCAGAAATAGGTGAATATTTGAATAAGGGATGCAGAAAATCATCTGTTATAGTCTAGGGAAAGCTGATTTTGATTGTAATATAGAGCAGAAGTATCAAACTCAAATAGAAATGAGAGTCCATGAACTATACCTAATGATTCCTATAGGCCTTGTTTTGACTTAGAAAATTACAAAATAACATTATCTATGTTCTATTATACATTTATTAATTTTGTTAAATATTTGCAATATTATTTTACTCTTGTTCTGACCCACACTGGGGAGTTTTATGGACCATGTACTTGAAACCTCTGGTATAGAGTATATGACAAGGAGAGATATAAAAGAAGGATGGAAAAACAAGACGAATTCAGATTTCGTAGGACCTTAAAAGCCAGGTTGTGAGAGGCAGGCTCAATTGAGAAAGTAATGGGAAATCATTATATGTTTTAGAAAAATGATAATTTTGATAACATTTTCTGTACACTCAAAAATTGAACCTCTTATCAATAGGTATGAAAAGAATCAGATCTAGTAGAGATTGCTTGTTGGTATATTGGCGCGATAGTGCTTATAAAGCAATTAGAGAGTGAGCTAGGCCAATGACGATAGGATTGGCATGAAGGGAAACAATAGATGTACAATGCTGTGAGCATAGTGGTGCTATGTGAACAAATAATCATCAAAAAAACCCTTTAATTTACATGAACTAATGCCAAGTGAAGTGAACAGAAGCAGAAGAACATTATACACAACAGCAGCAAAATTGTGTGATGACCGCGATGGAGTTAGCTCTTCTCAGCAATGCAATGATTGAAAACAATTCCAAAGTGTCTTGGTGGAAAATGCTATCTACATCCAGAGAAAGAGCTGTGGAGTCTGAACACAGATGAAGAAATTCTATTTCACTTTTTTTGTTGGTTTTATTCTTTCTCTTGTTTTTTTCCCTTTTGTTATGATTCTTCTTTCACAATATTACTAATACACAAATACGTTTAACATTATTATACATGTATAACCTATATCATGTTGCGTGATTTGTTGGGGAGGGGAAAGGGGATTGAAGGAAAGATAAAGAGAGGGAGGGGAAAAAGTTTGGAACCAAATTTTTTATGAAAATGAATGTTGAAAACTATCTTTACATGTTATTGGAACAAATAAAATACAGTTAAAGAGAAAAATATTATTCAAATTGAATTAATGTGAACTCTCCATCATCCTTGAGTTTCCCTTTCATTGACCTTTTCTCAGGGTTTTCACTTTCAATTGAGGGTACCATCATCCTTTGGGTCACCCAGGTATACCATTTCAGAGTCAGTCTTTATTCTTCCCCTCTCCTCAATTAATTACCCAATTTGTTGCCTGGTCTTACTGATTTTGCCTTAAGATTTTTCTTTCACCCCCTTCTCTCCATTTATATTTCAAACACTCAAGTTTAATCCTTTAAATCACCTTTTGCCTAGATTATTGCAACAACCCTGTAACTGGACTTCTAACTACCTATCTCTTCCTTCTCCAATCCAATCTACCAAAATAAACTTCTTTAAATATATTTGATCATGTCATTGCCTTGCTTAAGAACATTTAATTAACTCATTATTTCAAGGATAATATACAAACGCCTCTGCTTTGATTTTATATTCCAACACAATACTACTCCTGTCAATCTTTCCAAGTTAAACAGTCGTGTGTGTGTGTGTGTGTGTGCATGTGTGTAAATTTGTATCTTCAGTTATTTCCCCCAGAGAAATTTTTAAAAATATTTTAAGGACATGAAGGAAAATCTTATGATGTGTCCATTGTGCATTGATATTTTTCTTCTCTCCAGGGGGTCTGTTAGCTTATCAATGATGGATTCCCTCCCTCAGTACAAATCACAGCCTCTCTGTATTCACTCATCTTCATTAACTCTTGTCCACACTACTCTATAGATTCTTCACAACAGATTCACCCAACATGCTCAAGGCCTTTTAAAAGGTCATTGCACATTTCCCAGATTCCATGAAAGCACAACTTAGGCTAAAGTAGCTGTTATTCCCTCAGGCATAATGACATTACACTGCTTCTTGGACATAAATCATCATTGAAAATAAGCTGCAGCATAATTGTGGTTTCTTCTTTCTATTGGGAAGACAACTTTAGATAAACAGTTTCATTTGTCATTATATGAGTCAAATGCTGTGTGATAGATTATAGCGGCTGAAGTCCATAAGAGTCCTGAACCAAAATATAAGCCAACGCATAAGATATGATACCTGGGAGAAGAAAATCAGATACTTGTTTTGCTTGACTCCATGGCTATAACAAAAGACATGACTTAAATGGCAGTCATGACATCATCCATATCCTCAGTTTCTTGAGTTTAGAATATCAACGAGGCCATATAAATCATTCATAATGGAGCTAGAAAGCAATCTGAGACAAGTAAATGAAAAGCATAAGCAATATCTCCTCCATCAACTGAAAATTGTTATATTAAAGGAAATAAATCAAGGATTTAGCCAGGCAGTAGGAAGAATATGAAATGTTAGGGTATCAGTCAGATAAAGGTCTAACATAGAACCTATGGATTAAATAAGTCTTGAAGCAATAAGATATTTATCAACATAATAATTGCTATATTTCTACAAATATATACACACATAATATGCATGTGTGTGTTTGTGTGTAGAGACAGACAGACATAGGGTGTTCCTATTTTTACACACACTGGAAGTACAATGGTTAGTCAGGCATGATCCTTCTGAATGTCAAATCTAGACTGATCTGTTTCTGAACTGCATCAGTTTGTTTCTTCATAGGCAACCTGATAAAACCCTACCCTTACAGGTTTACCATTTTGGTGCTGGATCTAGTGTGGATATTCAATCCAGCCTCAACCTCCCAAGTATCAGGGATTATAGGCCAACATGCCTTGTAATAATAACTGTTTTTCAAAAGATCCAAAGTTATCATGAATTAATAACTCTAGAGAATAAGAATTCTCATCATGAGAGAGATAAGATAACCATATTAATAGTTTTCTTATATAACCATATGTTAATCAAATCTGTGTGGTAATGTCAAATACAAATAAGAAGTTAGCAGAATTATAATATGAAAAATTAATAACGAACTGACATCTTTGGTATATAACACTTGTGCCCTTCGCATATAAAGATAATCTTCTAAGTGATTGTAAATAACCAAAAAAATTGCTGATCATATTTAAGATAAACAGAAGAGGTAAAATTCCATCTGCATAGAACCACTTAATAATATATGTATTTTTCACATTCTATGTCATTTGATTATGAGCTCTTTAAATCAGAGGACAGCATTTTTTTAAAATCTTTCTTTGTATTCCAAGCATTTAGTATAATACATGGCAGCTGGTAGGCACCTAATGAATGACAGTTGACTAACTCTTTGATGGTGTTCACCTACATGGCAGCAAAAAAAAAAAAAAAGAATCATGAACAGTTCAATATTTTTAAGTAGTCTCTTATAAAAAAGTAGGAAATAGCTGATTTAGGACCACATTTCCTAAGCAAAGTGTGCATATATTAAGAAACCTAGAAGAAGAAACCTGGAGTGTTTAACCATAAATATTGAGTTCAAATGGTGTATTTTTGTAAGTTCAGTTTATAAAGGCCTTATTGGGATAGAGTTTGCAGCTTTATATATTTTCCATATCAATTGACTTCTGCATAGAGTAGATGTTGGAACATATAAGAGACTTGAAGGCTCCTATAATTGAAAATGAGTTCAGTCTTACACTTGGACAGTTTAAGAAGCTTATAAAGAATTCCAGCATCAGAGATGCTATTCTCAAATTCAGGAGAGATTAGTACTGGATTAAGATTTGGAAGTCACACAGAGAAAAGACAATTGTACTGATGGTAGAAGAAAAGTACACTAAGGGAAAGAATGTATAAAGAAGAAAAGTAGACTTTGAGAATAACCTAGTCACTGAACATGAAAGAGATGTGAAATCCTGAAAAGGAGATGGTGATTGCTGTGAGAAAAACAGGAGAGAAATTTATCATGCAATCAAAGGAAGGAAAGAGCGATCAGTGGTGTCAAAGTCTTCACATAAGTCAAGAGGATGGGCATATAAAAATAGTCATTGGACTTGACATTTAGGATATCCTACTGTGGCAGCCTTTTTCACAAGGTTTAGACTACCTACCTAAGTTACTAAAGATCGCAGAAGTTGTATTTGTTCCAGTGTCAAGAAGAGAAGAAGCTAATGTGAGATCAGAATCAGAGAGTGTTTTTCGTTGACAAGACATGGAACAGATGGAAATAGGGGGAAAAGAGAAGTGGAGGAACTTCCTTCTCATTCCAACTCCCCTGCATACAAACACACATAGAGTTGCAGAATGACAGAGGAAGTTGGGGTGGGGCTATCAGCCATTTCTCAACACAAATCCCTACCTCTTTCAGTGTCTTTAGTGAAGTAAAACCTAATGCAGCAACTGGAAAATTTTAAGATTGTGTTTATTATCATTGCTCTTTTTGGTGGAATCTCAAATGTCTGGATCACTGGACAAAACAAAACAATATTAACATCATGAGCAACCACAGAGGAACTGGTAGTCTTTACTCTTTCTGTCTTTTCTCAAATGGATATGATTAACAGGGTACATATTTCTAAGCTTCTTTTTAAATTTCTTTTTAACGACTTCATCTGATTAGTTGGTTCTTAGTTCCTTGGCTTTTTTTGTGTATCATCAGGATGTAGGTTGCCTCTGGAAACCATATAGAAGAGAATAGCCTTTCCTTGTACAGAGCTTGGATCACAACAATCTATTCATTATTAGAGAGTTTTCTCATTGGGGGAAGAGGAGGAGTGATTACAATCTATTTGTATGTTTCATATATATGTATGTGTTTCAAAGGCAGACTACTAAATTGAAATTGGATCTTCTAATTTGTCTCTTTAATTAGCCAGCTAAACAAAGCAATGCTTAAGTGATTATAATATAGATTAGAAGTTGGAAAGAATCTAAGAATTTATCTGCTGAGTTCATTTTGCAGAAAAGAAAATTGACACCTAGATAAACTAAATTGATACAGGTAGTAAGTAGCAGTGGCATGATTCAAAGACAAATTACTTCACTCCTTTTCCAGTGCCCTTTTCATAGCATGATGTTGCTTTTAACAGTGGTAATCTTGGAGAGAGAATTTTCAATAGAATGTAAGAGTGGGAAGCCATATTGCAAAGGGCTGAGGAGAAATCGATATTGAAAAAAATACTAAGTTCATGTTAATCATTGTAGGAGCTTAACAATGAAGAACTAAAAAGGATTTATATAAGATAGTAACTTGAGGATATAACGGGCATTTTAATGATGAGAAATGCTGATAATATTTGCTATTGGTAATAAAGGAGTCAAGTAGATAGTGAGAGCTTGAAGTGAGAGAGACAAAAGGAATAATTGATGGGACAAATATAGGAACTAGTAAATGAAGGGATTTAAGTAAGGTAAGACCCAGAGGCAAAATGATCTTTATGCAAGAGAAATTCCATATCTTCCTCAGAGAGTGAAATAAAGAGCAGTGAGAATAGCCAGTGAATAGGAAAAGATTGAAGATGAGAGGAAAGTAATAATTGATAGGATAGAAACTGAATAAAATATGAAGTTAATTGAAGTAAAAGGCCCCTGCTCTCAAGTTACTTACAGTTTAAAAGACCTAGAAAAAAGAGAAAAAAAAAACCTTTAGTCACATCTATTTTTTATAAATCTTGTTAAGCAGATTCCACAAGATGGAAGCTGCTATTGCACATAATTGTGAACATGTCGCTTTTTTTTTTAATCTCCTTGAGGGTAAAACCAGGTTCAGTTGTACATAAGGAAAGAGATGGGGCTTGTGATGTCTTTGGTAGAAGAACTCCGAGAAGAGGGAACTCCTTCTACCTGTGTAGGTCCACATTCTCTCTGCACCTTAGGGTCTTACAGAATTACCACTAAGAGATTAAGTAAAGTTCTCTGGTTCACACAACAGAAGTGAGACTTAAAAATAGCTCTTCCTGGATCCAAGGCTGGCCCTCTATCCACTAGACCATGTTGCTTCTCAACTGTATATGAAAGCCCAAGAGGAAAAAAAGTGCCAAATGTAACAAAATGACAAATAACTAGAAGAACTTTCAGAAATTCCTGAGTCAGATAGCAAACAACTTGCAATATAAACTTTAGAATCATTCTTCTTTTATATTTTTGCATTTCTTTTAACTTGTGAACTTTTCTTTCTAGATTATAATTTTGTTAAACTAGGACTCCCTGGCTGAATCGAAATGGTTATGTCGAAGAAATACAGTGTGCTGATTAGTCCTTACTCTTTACTGTACTACTTTATGGGAACAGTATCTGCTAGGAATCAAAGGAGTAAGAATTCAAGGTGTGGTAACAGGGAGGAATGACTTAATATGAAATGAAGTTCGAAGGCAGGTATAGAAAGAGACTGATGTGTTAACAACACAAATTCTGATCTCTTTATCCCCCTAGGACAGAGGAAACTTTTTACTCCCTTAATTTCAGGTTAATTTGCTCTCATTTGGGTTTGTTTTGTCATATTCCTCTGGGCAAATGCAAACTCACTATTTCATGCATTCTAAGGAAAAAAGTGTGTGTGTGTGTGTTTAATATTCTTGAAGAACAACGATAAGTTAGGCATTTCTGTCTGGAATTTATCCTGGGAATATAGGAATTGTTTCCCTGAGTAATCTTTTTCCATTGAGTTTGGCTGATACAGCTAGTCACTTGGCCTGAGTAGTTACTTTACAGGTGCATATTAACATATGTTGTCTGCTGTTAGTGATTTTCACCCTGACAGAAAAACAGATTGAATTTATGGGAGCATCTGCCACTAAGCAGGTAGTGATAGGCCTTGATGTTTTTTGGTAAAGTTATTTTCCATGACAAGAATACTCTTGGGTGTGCTCTGGAATATAAACAGACAAGTCCTGCTTTCAAATGGTGAAAGGCAAGTTGAAACTACTGTTATTGTCAATGTCAACTTCAAAAATAGAAAGTGAGCATGAACAGAAGGACATCACCCTCTAAGGTTCTCTTTAATAAGTAGCCTCCCTGGTTGCCTCCATGTTAGGATGACAACGGGTGTAATCAAAGAAGCGGGTTGTTTTTCATTGAAGACTATATTCTATGATTGCAAAGAATAACTGAAACAATTAAATATGAAATTTCAAGAGAAACAGTTACAAAGGAAGTGGAAGAAATGATTTAAAAAAATATATCATGAGAACTTCTACCCCCAAAGTTCACATACAAAATAAGACCAAATGTCCTAATATAGCAAAAGATATCGAATACCAATCACAACATGTGATCATTGACTGGGAAAATAAATGAAAGTTAACCAGTTATCATTGGTCATGGAATAAATGTAAATAAAATGAATTAAATGCTGTTAAGGAAATTCTGAAATGGAGACAAAAAAAGATTGAGGACACTTTAGGAAAAAGAAGACCATAAAGGTTTAACAAACTTTAAGGGCTGGAAGGATAAAGGTTCAGGAGACAAATTAATTTCACACTGAGCTAAATAAACAAGCCCATTTGAAATAAAATTCCCCAGCTGAAATGGGAAGACCTGAAAGAACCATATGGTTTACTCTTGTATTTTGATGAATCTTATTTTCTTAATGGCTTAAAGGTAAATTTAAAGTTAAATTAGACTTAGAATGCAATTGGAAGTTAAATGATGTGTAAATTAATAGTTCAATTTTTAAAGTAATGCTATTAGTTTGGATTTGGAGGTAAACTGGTGCAAACCACAGATGTGGCTTATAAGGATGTTCTCAACTTTCTAGAACTTCACTGAAATAATTTGCCTCCAACATCACAAGGAAATTGATGGAAGAGGGAAAACTACTGTCACTCAACACACAACAACTACCTCAGTATGTTATATGTATATATATATATATATGTATATATTTCACACAATTTTAAAAAGTATACCCAGTTTGAGGACACACACATACACACACATACTCTATTTAAAAGCCCAGATATTTTGAAAAAGGGAGAAAGAGGAAGAGGAGAAAAGAATTAATGATAATGACCAAGGTTCACTTTCCATTTGGATCAAATTAATGAACTCCATTGTTTATAGATGGCACCACCAAACTGACTTGACTAGTCTTTTTTCCCCCTCTGGGGATTTCTGCTCAATACATTAGTAGCTGGGATTATAAGAAGTATGATATTATAAATAATATTCAAAATCTGTGGATGGGACTGGGGGAGGTTGCTGGTAAATGCAATTTTATTTATTTTGTTTATTTGAGATTGTCCACACTCTGAGACATCCTCCATTCAGGTGCCGTGATTAGATTACGACATGCTCAATGAACTACAACAGAGTCTCCCTATTGCTTCCAAATTCCAATATGAAACAATCTGTCATTTAAAGGTCTTTGTAAATTGGTCTCTTCATAATTTCTAATCTTCTTACTCTTTATTCCCCTCTTTTTACAAAACAAAACAGATGTATTAGCCTATTGGAGTTCCTTGAACTCTACCTCCCACCTCCCTGAACTGTCTCCCCATGCCTAACAAGCAACGCTCTTCTCCACAACTGAGATTTTTTTTTTTAATTTCCTCCGAGACTCATTTTAAAGTCTATTTTCCTCAGTTCTTTCTTGGGTCTCCCAGTAGTTTCCCATATAAGATTACTTCCAAGTATATATATATATAACTAAGTACATATATATGTATATATGTATATATGATATATATGTATATATGTATATATATATACATATATATGTATATATGTATATATATATATGATATATGTACTTAGTTATTTACCAATACTATCCCTCATTAAAGTGTAATCAAAAAGAGGATCAATGCTTTTTCCCCTTTCCTTGTATCCCAATCACCTAGCAAAAATGATTGGCTCGTATTAAGGACTAAAATGCTTGATTAAAAAAATGTTCCTTGAATTGAAATGCACAAACAGAAATATAGTATAATCTTTTGCGTGAGAACCAGTAAAATTCAGAGAAGTTCTTCACCAGGTGGTTGCAAAGTGAGGAGATTTTCAGCCAACTAGTACTGGTTACCTTAGGGATCTATGGAAGACTGGTGATCATTAAAGCAAGACATTCCTGTATGAACTAAGATCATAGGTCTTTGAAGTATGTGACCATAAATTGTTGTGTAGGTGGATAATAACAATGTTTTTAATTAAAAGTTTGATTCAAAGGATTTGTGTTGACACAATCTATTCCCACAAAGTGTAAAAGAGAAACATTTTCCAAGACATGTGCTGGATTCGAAAAGTTATTTAAAAAGTCAGTAATTTAGAATTTGAGCAAAATGTTATAAATGGTGCTTAATTTTCAAGGCAAATTAGCCAGAAAAGTCAAAGTGTACCTGAAATACAGTGTTAATTATTGTATTTCAACAACTCTTAGGCACCAATAATTTGTTAACTCTATTTTGGTACTGCAGAAGGAATCTCTCTAGAGGTGTTACTCCTCAGATATCTTAACTGGAGATTACAAAATGGGTACAAAATAGGGTGAGAAGAAGAGGCAAAGTAAGTGTTGCCTCAGGAAGTAGAGCCCTTCACAGATTATTTTTAGCTGTGGATGGTTCATACAATCCTAAACAGGAGACAGGACAGTTAGAAAACTTCTTGCCTACCCAAGCAGGTTGATCACAAACATGGGATCAAAAAGCAATTGTATGCCTTTTGATTTCCCTGCAATGTTGTTTGCTTTGATTTTCTTTTACTTTTGTTTTTTTTTCTTCACATTCTCTAATTTTTGAAAATCAGAAAACAAAACATCATATGCTTGACCTTGGATATTTTTGAGATAATGCTGACAAATTGCAAATACAAGGTCAATATATTCCATTATCTATCAATCACTAAAGAAAAATCACATAAAAGTAACATTTTGTAATTTGAGTTGCCCAGGCTTAGAAGATAGCCTTATCTTCCCTTAACAAAGAACTAATCAAATAAAAGGCTCATCTCAAAGGAAGAAAACATTTTTCCCCTAAAAGCCTCTCACTTTTTCATACCTATCCCAACAGTTTTGACATCCTAAAGAAATTCTTGGAACCCTGATAATTATATAAAGAAAGCAAACCTTTATAGGATCAGAGGTTTAGAGGCAGGAGAAACTTTAGAGACCATAAAATCCTAAATTCTTGTGTTACAACTGAAAAGAGAAGTCTACAGAGTTGCTGTGCCCTATTCAGGACATGAATCACCTCTCTCCTCTTCTCATGTCAATCCTAGGGCTTGGCCCAACCAACTCAGTGAAAGAGGTATAATGAACCATAGATGTTTTCATATAAAAAATGCAGCAATGCTCTTAAATCAAGGCAAACCCCGCAAGAGTGGACATTCCCAAAGGAATTAGTATTTCTAGCACTGCATCTGCATCCAGTGTGACCATTTGCTTGTTCAAGCAGTCACAGTTATTACTGACAAGTTGTCTTTATATGTCTCCAATTTTCTGAAAGTGGTCTTTAATTAGGAATTTATAATTTTCCATTAAAAGAAGTATAGCAAGCATGATCAAGGAAACCCTTGATTTATTTGATGGGCCCCTAGGTCTACTTGAAAAGATTGTGCAGGTGGATTTTTGTGTTACTTTTGCATCAAAGGAGAAATTAGGATTGACTGGACTACAAACTCATCTCTGACTCTAAATGACTCTTAGTCATCTTGAATGACTTCTTCTGTTAGACAGCTAATACTCAAGGAAGCAAGAAGAAATGTTTTCAACAATATAATAACTTGAAAAATTAATTAAAATAAATGGAAAAGTGTGGTATATAGTTCAGGGTTTCTAGAACTTTGTTCACTTGCAACCCCTTCATGGTTTATTCAGTGGTGGGTCAGGACCCATATAGTATGGCAACCCACAGTTTAAGAAGCACTGACCCATAAGGAATTATCCTTGGATCCAGGAAGTTTTAAGTTCAAGGCTTCCCTTTGCTACATCCTTGCTATTTGTGTGACCCTGAGAAGGTTGCTCAACCTCTTAGAGCCCTAGAAAATGCTAAGATTTTTAATTTGCAAAGAAGGGGCTGCATTATATAGTAAGAATTTTTTCCTTTGGCAGCTCCCTATGACAGTGAAATAACAGTTCTAGTCATCTCTTTAACTTAATCATGAAAGAAAGCAACCTGAACAAATGCCACTTTTGCTATGTAAAGTAATCCCCTCTCAAATCTTTATATTCACTAAAGATTTAACAACAAAATTATGGTTACTGTATGGCCTGTTTTACATCAATAAACTGTGGGCATTAGTGATGTAAGGTGTTTTACCCTTCATGTAATTCCATTTCTCAAAATTATTTCCTTTCTGCAGAGAATTACATGCCATTTTAATTCATCATGCCTTGCTGCATACAAAATCTAATTTCTTAATGTAAAAATCAACTGCCAATATCAGAGCTATACGTTATGTGGTAGTGATAGCATAATAGATGTTTAAAACCAAACAAAGTAATGCTTCACATCTTATTACAAGCACTTTGGCTTATACATTTTTTAATTACTGATCAATCCTTCTGAAAATATCCCTTCAATATATGCTAATGCAACACTGACATACTTACAAATTCACTAATTCAAGACGCTGAAGTCATTGCAATACAAGCCTGAATCAAATTTTAGTCAATGCAATGCTACACGAGTGACCAGACTGACCATGGAATTAGAGTCAATACTATACTTAAGGAGTCCCCCACTCGCCTTATGGCATTTAGGGAAAAAATAATCTAGAGTTGTTCATCTTGGTTACACTGCTGATAAACACCAAACACCAGCTATGTTCACAGCAGGCAAAGTACTCAACTAATCCATTAAGTCTGTTTTAATTTACACTGTTTCCTCTTTTTCCTTTTCTTACCCAGCTTTTCTTTTTGCTTACTTAAATCTAAGGTTCTGTCTTGATAAGGGATCTTATATAACAGAAATGTCTTATTATACAAATTCGGTTTGAGCAAGACATGACTCATATTTCACAGCAAAGAGGCACATTTAACCAACATTTTTTTAGGATTAAAAGCACTGGATGAAGAAGTGCCTTACTTAAATAAGTAATTGATCTTAAGACTAAATAGATTATGGAACAGAGGAAAGCTGCACTGAAATTAGAGTCATAATACCTGAGTTCTAGTCCCAAAGCTGCTACTAATTACATGTGTGATCTTTGCTAAATCAATTAGATCTCAGTTTCCACATCTCTAAAATGATGTTTTATATGTGACATACAGTCTAATACTAAGGAGAAGGGATATGATGGTCCCCCTCCTTTCTGAAATTATTCACTTTATCATGATTTGCTCCTTATACTTCTCTGCTCTTCTCACATTGTCTTGCAAATGAAGTGTGTAGCATTTTGTTGATTTGAGCTTATTTAGTATTTAGCTTTAGACATCACAGAAAGGCTTGATCAAAGTTTTTGAACTCTTACAAAGAACCTTTGGATATTAACCTATAGTGAAGATGTCTAATGGGGATATTTAACATAAAAAAAAAATCTCAGCTTCAGACAAGATTCTGCCATTTACTACATATATGAATTAGAATATTATTTAACTTCCCTGGGCTGACTATTAATTTGTAAAATGAGAAGGATGGATTATTTTTAAGATCCCTTCTACATGTAACATTCTCTGGTTTTGTCATTTCCTTTTGTATAAAAAAGAGAATAAGCTGAAAACAGCTATCTTGATTAGTGACTGAGTATGAATTAAGCCACTTAGCCCTCTGTATCTATTCAGACCATGACTTAGCTTTACCTTCCAACTAGTTATCCACTGAGGCAGCCCATCTTGCCATAACTCTGCCTTACACTAATGAAGTAAATTTCCTCACAACCCTCTTTCCCACTTTTTGGTTTGGGTATAGTATTCAAATCTATAGCACTGTATTTCAGAAGAATATCAATTTATCAACTCAACCCCCATATAGCACACCAACCCTATATGCCTATCAACTTGCCATGCCTTTTAATTCTATTTTCAAATTTTTTTTTACAATATAAAGAGTACAAGAGAATAATTCTGTAAGTTCCAAGAGGTAGTGAATTGCAAGAAGAACACAACTTTTAAAATAAGAAAACGGAATGTCAGTTCCACCACTTACTAGCTATGTGACCTTGATCAAGCACACAAATCTTTTTCTACTTGCATTTTCTTTCCTATAAAAATTAGAATAACAAATTTTGTATAATTTATCAGATGTTTTGAAAATCAGTACTTGAAGATTTAAAAAATCTATGTGTAATATTACTGGTATATCACTTCTACAGCCATAGACATCTCCTTGACTGAATGGATGGTTTCTACTAAGCTGTTGTAATCTCTCAAAATTCGTTATCATGATAGAGAACCTTCAAATAATCAGATTCTATGAGCCTAGCTAAGTTGATCTTCAAGAATCAATCTCAGTGGAAACTCAAGGCCCTTCTATCTTGTTAACACCTAGGGAAACTTGTGCTGCTTTAGCATAGTTTACAAGGATCCAAGTTCCTACTTCAATGACATTAAGAGAAATCTGGAACAACAGGGATTTAGAAGATCATCATCTATTCTAATCCCATCTTTTTTGGTCATTGTTGTTTAAGGAAATTGAGTTCTAAAGACTCTAAATGACTTGTACAGTAATTGTCAAGGCTTGAATTTAAACTCAGGTCTTCTGTCTTCATAATTAACTATGCTATCTAGTTCTAAATAGAACCTGAGTAGATGTGAAAATGAAATGAGATAACATATGGAAAATGAAAGCTGTAAAATAGGATCAACTCAAACTTTAGAAATATCAGGTGAAAAATATGTATGCAATACTATGCTCTGCACTGAGGGAGACACAAAGAACTCTGATCTCAAGTAATTAATGGAAGGAGAATGGCTGTTACATTGTATAAATAATTATAATACAAAATAGAGTATGAGTAGCATAATAGCATACTCAGACTGACTTTAGAACCAAGACTTCTAGCTTACTGCTTCATATTAAGGGATTTCACCTGTCAGTGTCGTGTCTATAAAATGAAGCGGCTCGGCTAGATGATTTTTCAAGTCTTTTTCTAGCTCCAAACCCTATATTCCTAGCAACAAAGTCCTACAGGCTCCAGGGGGGACTAAGTAATCCTTCTAAATTTAAAAGATTATGATGAAAATAGTAATGTTTACTGTTTGTCTTGTTGCCACTTCTAATTAAACTCAAAGGAATACTATTATGGTACAAATACTATCAACCAAGGTCTTTTAGTTTAATAATATTTACCTAACTAATGGCTATCAACACAAGGCCAAATGCCACAAAAATAGATATGTTAACTGAAAAAGATAGCTGGAGTCTCAACTCTTTTTTTTAATTCAATGTTTGTTTTCAGCTCATTAAGACATATACAGTTGCTGTTGTATGATAAACGTAGCAGAGAAAATGAAGCAGGGAACGTTTGAAAATTGCAATACTTGGGTTATTGAATGCTTGTAAAGTGGAAGATGGAAGATAAAACAAATGACCGCATTAGTGAGCTCAATCAAAGACATGAAAAATACAAACAAAGGTTCACAAACATTCTTGGTGTATTTTCCATATTATTTCCCAAATATGGATTATATAGTGGAAAGAACAAGTCATAGGGGAGTAGGAAAGTTGTGATTCTAGTTCCACATCTTCAAGTATCTGTCTAGCCATTAGAAAGTCACCTAAATTATCTTGGACTCATTTTCTTCATTTCTAGAAAGCATTTTCTTGGTCATCTGTTATACCCTTGAGCCTAAAGAATTTGTGACTCCATTTGCCAAAGTGAAAAGCCGAAAAATGGACAATGCAATTCTTCATTTTATCACCTAATTAAAGGCAAGTTATTATTTTTAATATAGAATTTAGTGGAGGGGTTTCAATATAAAAGTGAATAACGTTTGAAAATTTTCAATTCTTTCTAGGCAATAATATCTTTTAGAATTCTCTTCTTCAAGATATTAGAAGGAGAATTCTAAAAGGTCAACTAGTCTAGCTTAACTACATGCTATAAAAAGGAGCATAGCTAAATATCGGATATCAGAGCAGGCTTCTTCAATAGTTCATTCCCAGTCTAACAACTTAAGTTCTTCTTTATATGTGACCACATCTTCCTCACTCTACTTTTTCTCCTCTCACTAATCATCTTCTATTCAGTGTATACCAGTTATGACAGTTTCCCTTCTGACAGAAACTAAACTCTGAGGACCTCTGACTTATCTGAATTATTTGCTTCCACCCCGTGTGAAACCAAGGTTGAACATTTCTGGCCCTTCCAACAGTAACATCAACTCCATTTACAAAGAGTCAGTCCCACAAGATAGCAACAAAACTTATAAATCATCCAATTCAAGTTCTTTTGTACTTGTCATGTGTGACAGGGAAACAGAATGCCTCTAGATTACTTGACACTATTACTGTTCTTTCACAACAGTCCCTGTGGCTCCACACTATTCCACACAAGGTATTGTCTATCTCAACACTTCCCCTTCAGTATTCTTGACTAAATCTCCATCAATAACTCTTGGTTGCCTTTGCATAGATCCATGTTGTCTATCTGAGCCCCTTTTAAGTGCCCCAAAGGTAAGACTTTCACTTGGCCCAGATCTGTCCAGGATTCTTTTTCGGTAATTGAAAAAGTACTGATATTTTCTTTTCATCTACTTTTCTGCCTTCCTTTAGGACAGCTGAATTAGGTTGTGCAAATTGCCTTGAACTGCTTTTTAAAGGATGGAGGGGAATGGAAAGGAGTTGGTGACTGTAGCCGGAACCATAATCAATTACTCTGAAAGGGAACAGGTAACCTTACCTACCCCTATAGGGAAGATTCATATCTCTACTAACCTTTTTTAATCTAGGACCTTGGACCATTATTGAGGTACTGTTCACCTCTGTTGCTGTTTTATTCTTTTTTTTTTATCATAGTTCTTTCAGACTCTCTTCATAGATCTTATCAATAGAAGATTTTATCGTAGTTTAATAGTTCTCCAAAATGGAGTATATCCATATAAAAGAAATGGAGCTATGGGCATGCAATGCAATTCATGTACACTTTATAACTAAGAGAAAAGAGAAAATAATGCTTCTCTGGAAACAAAAGCAGAGGGAAGGGATAACGCAATAAAAGATAAGTCCAACTATTTACTATAGCAAAGCTACATAATAATTTACCTCTAGGACAACTGCCTTTTTTTCTCCTGGTTATCACTTAATGGAAAACAGAAAACATAAGCTCCCAACAAATTAAATACATGGGGCAACTTGAAATACTACAAAGTCTCTGATTAAATCAGTGTTTTGTACTCAAAAGAAGACTCGTCCCTTTGTTTAAAAGGGAAAAAAGCATGAGAGAAGAGACAAAAAAATGATAAAAATTGGAATAAAAACAAATGGAAGTATTTCCCTTTTTTAAACATAGGCTTAAATTAATTTCTGCTGAATTAATCACATGTGAATATGCTCATCTGATTAATTACATTTAGAGTTGGACTTTCAGGATATAAAAAAAAATAGAGTCCTACTTTCATAATCACCTTTGTAACTTGAGATTTTAGCATAACCTTTTTAATGTGGGAAAATTTGGTTCCACCTTTCAGTAAAATACTTAAGGTGAAACCTAATGGAACTTGAGAGAGAATTTGATCCATTATCAAATGCCAGGATAGAAAGGCAATTGGTTTATGTTACCAAGGCCACTGGAAAATCATTAACTAGGAGCTGTCCTGCTATTTTAGGAAAAGACAGTGTGACTTGGGTGAACACATGATATTAACAAAAACTCACATTTCATAAAACTTTAATATTTTTAAGGATTTTTCCTCATAACAATCCTGTAGGGTAGGTAGTTCCCATATTACCATTCTTTACTTCTGAGACAAAAGAGACTGATACCAGTTAAATAACTTCCTTAAGTTTGCACAATTTTTATATAAGAATTCCAATCCCAACCTGTCTCTCAACCATTACAATTTTGTTGCAGGTTCTTTTATTCTATGACACTTGTAGAATAGTAGAGCTGAAAGGTTATTATGAGACTAATTCTATAATTTTACAATGAAGAAATTTCAACTCAAAATGATTAAGTGGTTTATCCAATATCATATAGCTTATCAATGGTAAAGTCAGGATAAAATCCCACATCTTTTGACTCCCTAGTCTAGTCAACTATATCACTATGCTTCAATACTTTTTAAAAGATCAACTCCTCTCACATCTTCCTCTGAATTTTCTATGGAAAACTCTAAAGACATTTTTTCATGGCCTTCCTTACCCAACACAGTCGACATCTTTTTCGAATCATTCAAATTTGTCCTTCAAACCCCAATTCCAAAACTTCTAATGAGAACTGACTGCTTTCTTCCTCATAGACAGGCTATGTAGGTCTTACATACAAACCAAAATATGGGGTAGAGTAGCAAGCATACTGGATTTAAAGTTAGCACATTTGGGGTCTAGTCTCACCTTGCCACTTGCTATCTGTACATCCTTGGACGAATCACAAATTCAGTCAAGTTAAGGATATATGTTTAGTTTTTCCTTTGTTTCTTTAAAAACAATCTTGAAATTGCTTTTATATATATATTTATAAAATAGTATTCATGTAGATATGCATGCATATACATGCATGCACACACACACACACACTTAAATAGAAATTGGTAAGTAGGGCATTCCTGCTTTATACGTATTCTTGATGGGAATGTCTCTGACCTTTCTCTAGCATATTTGTGAATTCAAGAACTAGAGATATTCAGTTTGGAGAAATAAGACAGGAAGAATATGATAATTGTTTTTCAAGTATTTGAAAGAGTAACATAGAGATCAGCTTGGGATTTTTTTAACTATGAATGCATAGAAATTGTAAAGATTTAGATTTTGGCTGGACCTAAAAGGGCTAGTAAAAAACAGAACTTCCTAACAATTAGACTAATCCAGAATGCAATGGGCAGCATCAAATTCACTAGTGAACTTCAAGTGAAATACTGTAGTGGGGTATCTGGTTCATATGCAGCTTGAACTGCATAACTTCTAAGGAGAGATACGTAAAGAAAGAGGCCAGGAACCCCTGGCTCATGGTCCTTGTTACAGCCAATGAGGCTGTGGTGTAGAGAAATAAAATCCAGTTCAATTGGGACTTTGGCACAATAAATGAAGAGGCATTGACCCTGTGGAAGGGTGCTGATGAATTGAGGTTAAGGAAATGGCTGCTGTTGGATGGGAGGAATCATGCTCTAAATTAACTAGTCATTTTCCTGCGATGTCAGAAAGCTTTTCTCTAGTATAATACATTGAGTTAGGACAGAGCCTAGGATTTACCTTCATCTCCTGTTAGTGAGAATAAGGTCCTTGATAACAGAGATTTTGTATCTTTGCTTGTGTTTTTTTTTTTTTTTTTTTGCCCCCAGCACTAAGTAGTTACAACACAGTGTTAACCCTCTTTGCTTCATTGCTGGACTATTAGAATAGCAGGTTGGTGGATTTTCTCCCCACCACAAGTCTCTCCCCACTCCATTCTATACTATATACTTCACTGTGACACTGATCTGCCTCAATTATAGGTTTGAATATATCATATTCTCACTCCAACCATCCCAATGCATTCCATAAACTCCAGTACTTCTCATTTGTTTCCAGGCTGCAATACAAAATACTTTGACCTTTAAAACTCTTTTGAATTCTGTTCTTTTCCAGTATTTTCCCCATCTTATCTGTTTTTATGTATTCTATGATCTAGTTAACATGGCCTCCTTGCTGTTCCTCACACATAAAATTCAGTCTCCTGATCCCATGCATTGTCAGTGGCTGTCTCCCATGCTTGGAAGTCTTTCCTATATCCCCTCTGCATTCTAGCTTTCCTGGCTTTCTTCAAGTCTCAGTTAAACTCTCATTTTTTACAAGAAACCTTTCTCTATTTCCCCGTGCCTTTTCTCTGAGATTATGTGCAATTTAAACTGTAAATATTTTGTTTGTACATAGCCATTTATATGTTGTCTCCCTTATTACAATGTGAATTTGAGAATAAGGACTGTTTTGTTGTTTTTGCCTTTTTTTTTGTATCCCCAGCACTTAGTTTAGTGCTTGTCACATAAATGGTACTTAATAAATCATTATTGATGTAACTAGATTCATTAATTTTGTGTGTGCAAAAGCATTTCAATTTTATATAATTAACATGATGTATTTTATCTTTTGTAATTGTTTCTATTCATTGGTTAAGAATTCATTACTCAGATCTTTGAAAGGTATATAATCTCCTCTTCTAATTTGTTGTGTGTTTTTGTTTTGTTTTGTTTTTGAAATCTGAAAGGTCTACCAGGGATGTTTGACCTATCCAATTTCTGGTCTGGGCTGGTTTGTCATACCCTTCACAAGGCAGTGCTCCTGTGCACACTTCCAGGGTCCTACCATATTGCTGCCAAACTTGCTGTACTTCCTGATTTTCATAACTTACTAGAGCTCAGAACTATTGAGTTTGAGAATTCAGCTGGCACATGAGACTATAAGTATATATCGTTCCTCCCAAGCCCCATGTTATAATCTTTAATATTCATGCTACAAAGTCATTTTTACTTTTTATACAATATTATGGAATGTGGTGTAACATTCTGATGAAAGCCTGATTTTTGTCAGATTGATTTCCAGATAAGCATTTTTAAGGTAAGAAATCAATATAGTTGTTCAGGGAACACTTGTAGGAACCTAGGATCACATTTGGTGATTTCTTCTTTGGGTGGGTAGTTATATTCAATGAACTTTAATTTTTTTTAAAACAAAACAAAACATTAACAGTTTTCTAACACCTGTGACTTAAACTGACAGCTACAGTTCTGGTGAACCAGACCATGGAGTTTATTATTATTTTTTTAATGACATTCAATACAAGTTAATTTGAATCTTGTCCAAAAATTAATACATAATCTTATCTCACTGTAGTTTTGGTTTTCTTCACCTTCAGTTGTCTTGTATGTGTTCTGTGGCTTTCTGAAGTTTCAATAAGTAGACTATTACAGTAAGTAGACTATTACCTTAGGGACTGCAATTTCTCTGTAGATTGTTTTGAAATAATGAAGCTCTACAGAGCTTACCTATTATTTTCTATCTGTTATTTGCAAAAGTTGCCTGAAAGGTAAGTAACAGTTAGTAACTAATAATAATGATAACAGCTACCATTTATATAGTGGTTCAAATTTTACAGCACGTTTTAGAAATATATAATTGTATCATTAAAACCCTGGAAGATAGGTGCTATTATTAATTTCATTTTATAGATGAGGAAAATGAGGCAAATAGAGACTAAGTTGCCCAGCATCACAAATACCTAGTTAGTGATTAACACTGGATTCAAACTTAGGTCTTACTGAACCCACATCCATCTGATTGTTCAATTCACACTATTTTTCTGGATTTAGGAGCAATCCATGATGATAAGTTCTGCCCCAGTCTCAGGTGTGTGGCATATACTTGATTCATCTTACCTGAATCAATTCAGCCCCTCCTAAGAGGCCATGTTTTAGTATGTGAATGAAATTTTCAAGTTAGTGGGGAAGAGGAATAAAGAAGGAGAAAGAAAAAGAAGAAAACAAGATTGATGAGGGAAAAAACATAAATCCACAGATACACACAACAATTCCAGAAAATTAGGGATGGATTTTCAGAGTTAAAAGAAATAAACATGTACAAAATGCTGTTCTAAGTTCATTATGTACAATCATCTGAAATGGTACTGGTATTTGTTTGAACAGGAACCAAAAAAGGATTTTATAAGGCTTTCATCCTATGTTGAATACAAACTTTTGTGACATATAAATAAATTATAAGCATACACACATATTTAAATCTTTATAGTCAAGAAATAAACATGTTTCTAGGGGAACTAATAAGTTGTTGTGGTTGTCAGAAGTCCTATAAAATTAAAAGGTAAAATCAGCTGTAGCCCAGGAAAGAGAGACAAGACAAACCTATGAGATACTGGGACTGCGTTTTATTTTATTCAGGTTGATGCTGGCAAGCAAATTGGATCATTCAGACATTATTACTTATAATTTTTGATTGACAATTCAAAATCAACACATATACTAAAAATAAATTAGGCATATTACAGTTTTTGGTTTTTCAAATTATCTCCACCTTATTGTAATTAACATATAAAGTGATAGTGACACTGATAGCTGGGTAATATACATTTCAAATATGCTAGCCTTGACATATTTATTTTTCAGTGGTTTCCTAGTATATAAATTCTGACCTTCATGGAGCTGTCTGAAGACATTAAATTTCTATCAGTCCTAGATATAATAAAGTTTTAGAATGATTTTATTTCATAAACCTTGGTTATTCATCCAGATAACATTGACGCTCAGTCATGTGATAAATCATCTCTAAGGGAGGTAGGGTTTATTATTAACATAAGAGATTCTATCAATACTTGCACATTTCATTGATTAATGTATGTATATATTTCTATAATTTTAAAATTCAATCATTAACCAAATAGTATCACAAGGATTATTTTATTATTTTGTGAGCAAGTGAAAAATACTCTTATACATCACCAATTAACTCCACTGTGTTATTTAATATCCCTTTACCACATATGTATAATAATGTATACATTTGTTAGGTCATTTTTTCAGTAGTGTCTGTCTGACTCTCCATATGGGGTTTTCTTATCTTGCCATTTCCTTCTCCAGTACATTTAACAGATGAGGAAACTGAGGCAAACAGTGTGAACAGGGTCATACAGCTAGTAAATGTCTGAGGTCATATCTGAACTCAGGAAGATGAGTATTCCTAACTCTAAGCCCAGTACTCTATCCACTGCACTGCCCAGCTGTATGACAATATATATTAGCAACTAAGAGATGGATAAATAAATAAAATAAGAAATAAAATTTCAAGGAAAGGTCACATTCAGATATTTGCAGATACCATTTATTTTAATCAGTAATAATAATTGCTTACCCTAATTCAATTTTTACTTTTCACTTTGAGAAAAAAAATTACGTCTAGATTTTGCCTGGTCATGTACGCCTTCTGTCAGATGGTTTCTGTTAGCTTGAAACCTATTAGAACCAAGGCTTGGCATTAAATCTTGGTGTTTTAAGTGTCCAGAATATTTAATTCGTTGATTACTCTAATTATCCCCTACTGACCTTTCTTCATCCCTGTGTCCTAGACTATCTTTATTTGGTTAATCTTTTTAAGGCTTCCCTTCCTCAACAAAACAGACAAACCCTAAAAGAACTCTTTCACTGGGAAAACCTCAAAATTTTCTTCCATAATGGTGACTAAATAGAACAAAAAGGATTCACACATGAGCGAACTAACTCATGTGATGGTTTTATTTTAATTAAGATTTTCATTTTATAATCAGTCAACAGGTTTTCATGTGCCAAGAACTCAATTAAGTGCTAGGGATAGAAAGAGAAAAGATCACTTAAATTGTACTCTTGGGGATCTTATATTCTAATAGGTAGGCTCACATGTATTTATTTAGAAGTATGCATGATACATAAAAAGTAAATACAATATAACCTTAGAAGGGAAGGCACTGCCAGTCAAAATGAACTGGAAAAGGCCTCCTGCAGAAAGCTTTGATCTGGGTCTTACAGGGAAACACAGATGCCAAGAAACAAAACGGTAAGGAAGGAAAGCATTTCAGCTATGTGAGTAACCGTGGCAAAGGCACAGAGATGGGAGGGGAGCATCAGGTTTGAGGAAAAGCCACTAGGCCAAAATCATTGGTGTACTGTATGAAAAAGAGAGTTAGGTGTTAAGAAAACTGGAGAAGTAGGTAGGACCACGGTTGTGAAAAACTTTAAATGCCAGAGGAGTTTATATTTCATCCTAGAAATACAAGGGGCCATTGTGGAGTTAAGACTACTTAGTATTCTCTTTCCTTTTCTATGAGTTGCTGTGCTTGGTTATAGGGAACAATATATCCTAATCCAGCCCATGCCTCTTTCCAAAGCCTTATTTTATAGATGATAGCATTTGGACTTTCCAGTTTACTACACTTGTACCTGAAATTTGTTTGGTTTCAACTCCACAGAAAAATGCTTCTCCAATACTCCTACATCCACTTACCACCACCCCTCTCCCCTCTCCTTTTCAGTTTCTTTTTGTGAGTTGTCATCCCATCAATAGATTATGAGTTCCTTAAATGTAAGGACTGTCTCTTTTTCTTATTTGTATCTCTGACATTTAACACAGTGCCTAGCACATAGTGAGCATGTAATAAATATTTATTGAAATGAATTAAAATTTTAGGAACAAAATATAAGGAAAGAACAGTACTTCTTTACTATGTCCTGTAATTTGGACAGATCTGAAATAAATCTTTCTATCAAAGATCTCTAGCTGTTCCTGAAAAGCATTTAATAACATATGAAAATGAGAGATCATCAATTATAGAGTTGTATATCATTAGCGCCTACTCTGTAAACTAAGCTCTCCATTTGACTTTTAACTTTCTTTAAAAAGACTCCCATGATTAAAAGGAAAGGAAAGGTAGAATACCTTTCGATAGGTAGAATACCAAGTCGACTTAAAATTAAAAAAAAAAACAACAAAAAAAACAGATATACAGATCCATCCAAGAAAATCAATCATTCCTATAGAACTGAGGAAAGTCTATCTATAGGAATTGTTCTTCAAAAGAGAACAGCTTTAAAAATGAACCATATTGGAATATAGCTTGAGAACAAATTAGTTCATGTCCAATATTTTCCCATTTTAAATATCAGGAAGTTATTCATCTGACTTGAATTTTTCTATGAAACCATAATAAAATTATAAATATTTAATTAGAATTTTATGACATAAATGCTTTGCAATTAGTATGCAATCCCATTTAATCTAATTTTCTGTTTGAATTAGCAAATTGAAAATCATTTTTTTTCTTGTAAAAACTATTAGCATCTATCAAGGAAATAGCTTTGAGCAGTCCAAAAATGGATGTTGTAACTTTGAATGAACTCCCTGAATACAAAAACATTAAATAACCATTACTGACAGGAATTAATACTGCAACAACAAAAATACTATAAAAAGGAAAATTAGGATAACAAAAAACACTTCCATGACCCACATATTTTAAGCAATCTGACTTTTTACACAATGCAATTCCAACATAATCTTAGAATTGGAACAGTTCTTTAGTGGTCAAAGTAACAGGGTTTAGTTGACTTTTCATGTAAAGAGACTGTGTTTTGGCTACCTGTTCGTTCTTTGTAATGTAAAATTTCAGTGTGGGTAGTGTTACTTTCTGTGTCTACAAGTGGCTATGAAATCCATTGCATGACTCACAGTACTTTCCCTGCCTGCTAGCTGGTTGGTAGAGATTCTTTTGCTTGTTTCTCAGTCACTTTGTTGTGCAGGTGAGTAGGTTTCCTTGTTCAGAATGAGTCAGCCTTTTTCTTTCTCATGACTACCTATCAGTTTGCTCCCAGCACTGAACCTACTACTTCTCGGACATCAATGTCCTTGTTCTCCTAATTGAATTCTTTTCTTAAAGTGAGTCATGGAGATTTTGCTTACTGTGGATGGTTTGAATATGCATAAAGATTGTTCAAGAAGCCCTTCCACTGAAATGGCCAGAAAACTAGAGATAAGAAGGAAGAAGCAAAACAGAAGTATAGGGACTTCTAATCAAATGGGGTGGGGAATGTGGTTATCTTCTGCAGAGAAAAGGTAGAAGGATTGCCTTAAAAAATAGTAGTTTAGGAACTTAGAATTTAAATGTATCCTTGATAAGAAGAGCTGGCAAAATGTATGTCATGTACAGATTGTAAAGCATAATATAATATAATCGCAGAAGTGCCTATGCTAACAAGACTATCACAAACACGGTGAAATTTAATAGGGATAAGTGGAAAGTTCTACCAAAAAATCAGTCAAGTGTAGGACAGAAAAGATGAGATAGACGTTATGCGAGAGAGAGCTAGTGTTTTCAGCTGGTGGTAAGAGAGAAAAAGATAGCTGTTTTTACGTAGTTGAAGGGTGGTCACCTGGAAAATGGATTAGACTAAATCTGCCTGGCCCCAGAGGGAAGAATTAGTGATGATCAAAAGTTGATAAGAACCAAGTTTAGGTTTAATGTCAGGAAACACTCACACACATACATACACATACAACCACTGCTTAACCACTAAAGTCATACAAAACTTGCATGAGCTATCAGGAAGTTATGAGTTACTTATCAGGAGAGATCTTTAAGCAGCTCTAAATGACTGCTTATTAGATAGGTAATTGAGAAAATACACTTTTAGGGGATTTAATTCTGTAATCTTTTTTTTCCCTTGTTCAATTAAGACCTCTTGCATTTCTCCTCTAACTGCTAAATATGCATGTATGCATATGTGCATATTTGCATGTGTGTGTGTGTGTGTGTGTGTGTGTGTGTGTGTGTACCTCACAAAACTGCTTTGCTAAGTCCTGCAGTTTGGATTGGATCACCATTGTAGTTCCTTCTAACACTGAAATTTTATGATTCAATATGAATTGATAAGAAATGATTCATATACTGTCCAGTGGAATGTAAATTTCTTACATATAGATACTATTTTGGTTTGTTTACATTTCTAACATCAAGCACAGATACATAGAAAGTATTGATAAAGTTTTGCTGAATTAAATTAAACAGAAAGACTTTTAAAAAGATACTAACATTATCTTGCATTGCAAGAATTATAATACATAGTCTTCAGAACAAGTGATTTGATGGTCTCACTGTAGAGTACTTTGATTCCTTGTGGCCTCCCCCCAACCCTCACCACATTGTGGAGTTCTGTGCTTTATTATGGGCACCATATTTGGAGAGATGGTTTAGCAAACTGGGAAAGCTCGAGATAAAGGCAATTCCGATGTTAAGGTGACCTGAGATTATATCACCTGAGAACTGATTCAAGGAACTAAGAATGTTTAAACTAGGAAAAAAAGTTAAGGGAGACATAACTGTCTTCAAATACATAAGAACCCACTGAATGTTAAACATATTAGAATTATATTGACTAACTTCAGAGACCTGATAAAGGATCAGACTCCTCATGGGGAGTTAGAGTTTTGACTCAAAGTAAAGAAGACCTTTGCAATAACTAGTCATCTGAGGTTATAGCAGGTTCTCTATCACTGGAGATTATATGAATAAAAATGGCTAATGATAGCTACAATTTATATAGTACAATGTAAATACTGAAATACTTTGCCAACATTATCTAGTTTTATCCTTTTAATAACCCTAGGAATTATATTTCTCAAATAAGGAAACTGAAACAGAGGTTAATTAACTTTCCAGTGGTCACATAGCTATTACTTGTTGGTCCAATATTCTATACACTACTCCATTTGACTGTGTTTAGGATGATAGAATTTGAACTGGAAGGGACCTCAAGGGATATGGAGTCCAATCCTGTCAAATGCCAAATAATAGTTGAGGAGAACTGAAGCCTCAGGGGATTTGGATGACTTGACAAAGGTCACAGAATTTGAACCCTTTTCTTCAGACTTCAAGGTCAATATCTATTTCACAATATCATTCTGCTTAATTAGAGATTGACTATGTTATTTGTAGGGGAATACTGTCACTTTAAACTATATCTTCATTGATATCTTTTTTTTTTTGAACCACGTTTCCTTCAGCATTTCTCTTCCTTTCCCTTCACAAAGGATGTCCTAGTTAAGATTTTTTTTAAATGATGAAAAAGAGAATAAATAAATCAGCAAAACCAATCAATACCTCTAAAATTGTGACAATATATGCAACATCACATACTCATAAACTCATTTCTTCAAAGAAGGGACAGCATCTCCTCACAGCTCTTCTTTTTAGTCAAGCTTATTCATTGTATATTGCAAAATTTATTTTCAATTGAGATTTTCCATTTGTATTGTTGTAGTCATTAGAAATATTGTTTTCCTGGCTCTGCTCAGTTGAATTGACATCATTTCACATGTCTTTCCATTTTCTTTTTCTTCATATTTGTCATTTTTTATTGCCCAGTAATATTCCATTGTGTTCATGTACCACAATTTGTTTAGATTTATTTAGCCATTCCATAATCAATGGACAGCTAGAAACAGGGAAGGGAATAAACATCATTAATTCTTTACCATGTCTTATGTGACTTGCTCCATTCATACAGCTAGTAAATACCTGAGGGTGAATTTGAACTCAGATCCTCCTGAATCCAGAGTCAGTGTTCTATCTACTGAGCCACCCATTCACCCTTATTTGTTTCTAAATATTTTGTTTCTAATTATTTGCTACCAAAAAGAGTGGTAGTATTTGTTGGGTATGGATTGATGCTTCAGGCCACAAGATGTACTATGTATTTCTGTGAAATCTGACAAGTTATAATTCTATGATTCTTTGGTATTTATAAAAACATGGGTTTAGTAATAACAAGGCCATATTAGCAGAAAAGCAGGAATGAATTCAAAACAGCATTCACATGTTTAATAAGACAAAGGAATACATTTATGTATATATATATATATATGTGGAAAAATGAAAGGCATTAGAACATTTTCAGTTTGTAGATAAAAGGGGTCAGATAACCTATAATTTAGAAGAATCACCTCTACTAATACTCAATTTGATAAGAAAGTATGCTGCTGGATCAAATTAGTTTTTATTCAGAGTTTTTTTATCAGCTACTACAATAACCCCCAGGCAGTCAAGTAGATAAATGCAGGTAGCTATTCTACCCATTCCAGCAAAGTACAGGTCCTATTTTCATTAAACTTTATTCTAGCCTTGTTTTAACAGTATTGTTCACTGTGTCCTAAAATGTTGAAAGCAATGGCCCATACCATGCTACTCTTAGATTCAATATTGAGCAAACTTTGGGAAGTTCATGTCAGGCTCAGCCTAGCAGAACCTCCAAAGCCCCAGAAGTAATGTTGTTATATAGCTGGATCACAGATCTAGAACCAAAATGGAACCCAGAGGCCATCTAGCCCAACTCTTTCATTTTATGGATGAAGAAACAGGCCCGGTGAGACTAAATTTCTTACCTGAGGACACACCTACATAATTTGAGACTGTTTTCTTTTCCCTATTTCACCTTCCATGAAACAATCTTGGCAAGGTGATATGGAAATACTAGTCCATTTTTTGTTAGGTTGTGATAAAAAAGAAATTGAACCAAACTATTACAATCAAATGCTTAACCTGAACAGGTATCACATCAACTGATGGAGTCACCTGGGTATAGACAATTCCTTGCATCAAGCTATTATAAGTGGTACATTTTGAAATTAGGAGAACAGATTCTTTCTTTAAGGATAAACTGAGAAATTAATTTCCCTTTTGTTTGGGGAGGATACTGAGGGGGAGTAGCTTTTGTGTCTCTTAAGGCCTTTTCAGCAGAGAAGATTTTCTAGCTTGTATCAATGACTGCCAAAAACAAATAAATCCAAACATTTATAGACTGAATTCCCATGTTATGCCTGGGTAAAAAGTGCTGGATTTGAAGTGAGGACACTGGTTCAAATTCGGCATTCTAATATTTGCTAACTGAACCTCTATGGCCCTAACTTCCTCATATGTAAAAGGAGATTAATTTTTGTATTGTTTAATCCAAGATTGCTGCAAGGAAAAAACTTTATAATCCCTAAAGAACTACAGGACTCACATGTATTATGACCTATAAAGTGTTGATGAAATCAAATATCCAGTCATTATTCTATCCCTAAATTGATTGATGTAAAATGAGAGGTATCAGTACAACCCCCTTCATTACTAATCATCATCATCATCAGAGCCAACTGTTGGTGGTGATGATGAAGAAGGAGAATGAAGGAAAAATATGGAAAATCCAAACAAATGACTGAATTTTAACAATCAGTAAGTTCAACTTGCTCTTACTCCAAATTTATAAGAATAGTCATTTGACAAGATAAATAGATGTGAACCTCCTGTCCTTCCTCTTAATGTTCTGTTCATTCCAGTAGGAGGTAATAATGAATTGAAACTGAAATTCCTCAAATTCACAGCAGATGGAAGAAGTGAGGGAAAACACAGCGAGGCCTCACCAATGCAAGCATTCTATTGTTTGTCCCCACACATGAAAGACCAGAAATTTCTACCTTTCTGAAAGCGGCTGAATAGGAACCTCTCCTAATAATCCCCATCCCCATGAGGATCGGCCCATTGCTCATTAATTACTGGCAAAAATGATTCCATGTGTGACTGCTATTGATCCACTTTTGTATCAGGAAGTTGTTATGTACCCCATACTAGTTGAATCAGCTAAATTTAGGCATAAAATACAAGGCTTTACTGATCACAATCAGTTTATGAATAGCTAAATGAGGTATGTGTTTCATAGATAACATACAGGAGGAACTGGAGTTTCTGGACTCCAGTCTCTAACAGGTTCACTCTTGATCTAGTCAGACAGGCAGATACCTTCAGAGGGGTTAATAATCTTATTTTATTCTAGTTTAGTCTTAAAGCATTCCCTCATCATCCCTCGCACAGGGGCAAAAGAGAAAGGGGGGCAACTACCCCTATGTCTTGATGGGTCAGCCAAGACAAGCACAGCTTGAGTACTCCTCTAAATCCCCTCAAACCTCAATGGGGACCAGTTGAGGCAGGTACATGCATTCTCTATGCATTACCCCTTGTTTCCCCACTCACTGACTAGAACTCATTTGCTTTATAGGGCAACAGACAAAGAAGGAATATTGCCAACAATAGCCTCACAGGTTAACTTTTAGTAATATCGTCATTTTGCACAAGCGTAGTAGATACCACATTATGTCGCCCCTTATCTCATAGCACAGTCTCAGTAGGACTGCCCATCACTATGATTCTAGGAAATACCATCTCGGATCCTTGGGGTTATTCTGGGAGTTATTATCTAACACCTGGAAACTAGATATTACCATGGCCATGGATCCTGAGAAACTGAACTCTAAAAAGTCTAACAAAATCCCCCTTGCATACAGCATGCAAGGTAGTAAACTTTCCTATTTTCACTGCTCTAGTCAACCACAAAGGGGTACAGGGTGTTACAGTACAGACCACCTGCTGAATGATTGTTTCTAACATTCCCTTCCTACTCATTCCCTGTCAATCTTCTGAGCAATCACAGATATAACGGCAGACACCTAGATATCTGGATCCCCAATTGAGTATATATATATATATATATATGTATCACATTATGCTAAAGCCACTGCCCAGGTTGCCCATGGAACTGGAGGGATGGGGAGTCACTTGCTTGAATGCCTGTCAATAATAAAGTGCCTGATTCAAGATCCTTTGAGCACTTGTGTTCTTTTTTTATACCTTACCCTCAATCTTCTCACACCTAAGACTTACTTTCCAGTGTTCAGTGACTGCCCTTTGCATATGTTATATCTCTTCTGCCTCCTAGAATGAATGCTCATTGAGGGTAAGCTCTGTTAATTGTTTGCCGTTGTGTCTCCTGAATCTAGATTAACTAATTAGTCCCAATACCTTAATTAGTATGTAAGGAAACTGATTTTCAAGGAGGATAAATTACATTCTAAAGATCATGGAGATAGTTACTAATAAAACAGGAAGTAGAATCCAGACTGATAACTTTTTGGTTGTTCAGTTGTATCTGACTGATGACCCCATTTGGGTTTTTCTTGGCAAAGATACTGAGGTGGTTTGTCATTTCCTTCTTCAGCTCATTTTACAGATAAGGAAAATGGGGTTTAAATAACTTGCCCAGGGTCTCGTAACTAGTAAGGTCCTAAGACCGTATTTGAACTCAGGTTTTCCTGATTCCACCTCTAGAGTTCTATCTACTTGGCCTTCTAGCTGTCACATAAATAGTAGTATTCTTTCTACTATGCAATCTTTCCTGAACTCAGATGTTTACTCAGATGCTTACTGTTTTATAATGTAGCCCTTCTATGGCTTGCATTTTTACCTAATAATTTATTATTTGCTCCGTGTGTGTGTGTGTGTGTGTGTGTGTGTGTGTGTGAAATCATGACTTTCTATTACATAGAGCTAGCTTAAGAAATGATATATTAAATTTAACATAGTGGTTGTAAAACTGAACTGCTTATAAGTGTATGCTTCAAAATTTCTGAGATTATTATTTTACTATTATATTAATATCAGTTATTAAATCTGGATGTAGATTTTTCTCCTTTATTTCTTCATTTAAAGCCCAGTCCCTGTAAAATGTCAGTTTCTGTAAGGACTTGAATGGTTCATGTGATTGTTCTAGTCTCAAAGAACATACTCTTCAATCGTGGGTTGGATCCCACTCAAAAAGAAAACCTAACTTCTGTTTGGACAGTATATAGAATCCAGTCTAGGAAAGTTCTTAACCAAAGGAAAAGAGCCCCTGTCCTTGTACCCTCTCCATTAGCATTTGAGGTGACCCACTTCATGAAGTAGAAAACCAACCAGAGTGGTCTGGAGGAATATTGATTCCCCTGTCCAGAATGTCCATCCCGTGATCCAGCAATGGCCTCAGCAGGAGCAGCTGAAGAATTCTAGCCTACCTCTTCATTAAATGTCCACCAATCTGGGTTGATTTTTAATTGCTATGGGAATTCCTTTTCAAAGATTATTTAAAGCTTTCAGGTTCTCCATGTCTTGTCTTCCACTGTCAAGCAAAAGCACTGACCATCAATTTATTGATTATTAGCTAACCTAATTAATAAGTTAACCATTAATTACCCAGAAACTTTTCATTTGTCACACCTCCTTCTGCTTTATTCTATTTATTTATTTGCTTCATAATACTGATTTGTACCTTAGTTGCTACATATTGAGATGTCCATATTACTCTGTTAACTGCCTACCTAAGGTTCATCAGGCTCTTAAAGTCATTGCTCTAGCCCGCTCCAACCAACTCCCAAAAAAGAAATCTCTTAGATAACTCCTCCAGGACTCTAGATGTCCTGTTTTTCCTGTATAATCACTGGAACTCCTGTTCCAGGGGCAGAGCAACTGATAATGATTTATTTTGGAGCTTGGATTCAGCATAGAATACTGAGGAATTCCCAAACAGGCACTTGAAAACTGGGAGGGAAAGGGACCAGGAAAGAGATTTGAATCCTAAGTGTAGATAACTATCCCCCTCTCCTCTCTAAGACCCTTTCAGCAGTATATTTTATAGTAATAAGTAAATATAAATAGATACTACATAAATTTATAAATATAAATAAAACTTCATTTCTTCCTCTACTTCTCTTAATGTTATTTTGTCTGAACTCTTCAATGATACTTTATGTCCAAGTACTTCAAATGAGTGAGGTTTTCATTATGTGTTTTCTGCTTGTCCAGCATTAAGAGGCTCTAGTTTCTGTTTGTTTGCTTGTTTTTTTATGAGCTATGTCCATTGAGAAGATCTTGAGGAAAAGGGGAGGGGCAGAGCCTATACTTAAATTTAGCTCTATCATGCCCTAGAGCAGGGATGGGGAGCCTGTGGCCTCCAGGCCACATTACACTTCTAGGTTCTCAAGTGTGGCCCTTTGACTGAATCGAACGCTCACCAAACAAATCCCCTTAATAAAAGGATTTGTTTTATAAAACTTGTACTAATTCAAAAGGCTGCACCCAAGGACCTAGAAGGCCACATGTGGTTTTTAGGCGCTAGGTTCCCCACCCCTGCCGTCAAGGATGCCTGATTATAAAGGACAGAGAACTTGCTTCCAAGTGATGAAGACTTGAGTTTAAGTCTTACCTCTGTCACATACTGGCATCCCACTGGCAAATTATTTAACTTCTCAGAGCTATAGATTAGGGCTTCTTAAACTTTTTCCATTCATGACCCCTTCAGCTTTTCTTAAACTGTGGGTCATGACCCCACAGAAAACCACACTCTAAGATGTTTTGTTGCAGAGAAGGTGCTGATGTTTATTGGTAGAAGGAGTTTCCTCACCTGGGAGAAAGAACTCCCAGGTGAGGAAATTCCCTTAAAGATCAGCCTAAAATATGGTGTTCTCAGTGAGTGGACCCTTCATAAACAGATAGATAATTATAATAAAACATAAAAACACAGGATATTTTTTCCCAGGTTCCAGATCTCCCCAATACTTCCTGGTTTTTACCCATTCATTGAGCTATCATTTTAGGCTATCATTTTCACCCTCATTGTATCAGGTATTATTTCCTGATGTTCTTCTCCTGTGCCTCCCATTTCTAATAATGGGGTTTTGTTTATAATTTTAAGTCCCAGGACTGTAGGTATTTTCTAAACATCTCCTTACCATGTATTTTTCCCAATTTATGAAGTCTGAAATACTGCTGAAATAGAACAAAACAAAATAAAACATTTTATTTTATTTTATATCAAGCAAGTTTCTACAAACTGCTTTAAATTGTAGCCTCAATAATATTTTATTCATATTTTCAAAGTGACTTTCATTAATGGAAAATATGGAAATGCTTACAATACGGGAGATTTATACAACTTCCTAAATATATGGGCTTGTTGAACAACCCAAGATACACCAACATAAATTAGGAAAGGATGCTGGGACATACTTAACACTAAAATGAATGGGCCTCCTTTTAGTCATATTATGTCACCACTGTGTAAATAAGAAAATTTTATGTATTTGACACATAAATTTACTTGTAGAGTTGGAATTTACATGAGAGAAGATCATATTGCTTTTTTCTTGAGATTTTTACATAAATTGCATTTATTTCACACTCATTTAGACCTTTTGAAATTTTTGTTGAAGTTCTCAACAAATTTTTCACAATCTCAACATTTTCAAGGAGCATTCCTTCTACTCCCTAATTTACTATCTACATAGATGTCTCCCTAAAGATACTGCATTTTTTGCCTCTCCACTTTTGTCCAACTCTCCTGTTCTCATCCCTCCCCTCTGAAGTGAGGAAAAGGGGTGAATACAAAGATCTCAGACATCATTTAATCGTATTCTCTCATTTGGGGAAAAGTTAAGTGGTTGGGTCAAAATCACATAGGTTATAAGAAAGAAAATAAACAGTTTAACTCAAAATCCAGCAACTGTTCAGTCAGTAACATTGTACTTACTCCATGTAACAAGAATAACAATAAAAAGTCCTCATGCCAGGCTTTGCCTAATGGCAAGACTTGTTCCTCCTTAGTTCTTGAAGAGGACAAAGACAAGAATGAAAGTCTCTGCTCTCAAGGAACTTGCATTCTATATGTAAAGATATGCAGTCCACGCACAAAAGAAATACTGGGGGTGGGGACAGAGATCAGAAGGAAGCAAGGGATTAAAAATGAAGTGCATTATAGCCAATGGACGGAGATTGAGCAAAAGCTCAGAGACTGGAAAACACTAAGAAGGCTGTTTGGCTAATATATAGAGTAGGGAAGACATGTATAATAGGCATATATAATAAAGTAATATGTATAATAAACTTGGACAAGTAGTTAGAGTAAGGTTGGAAATTCTGTTAAGCTACCTCTCCTCATTCCATTATGTTTCCATGATATTTTGCTAATGAGATTCCTCAGTGATCGGTCCTGTGAACTTCATGCACTCTTTTCTTTTATAATGCCTCCTTTCCTTCCGGTGAATTCCTTTATGGCTCCTCCCTTTCTTTGATGTTATTTACTAACTATAAAAGGTCATTCTTCAGGTCAGTGACTTCAGGAACTGCTTAGGATTTTCCTTTCTATACAATTTCCTGACAACATTCTCTAGGACTTCAGTATTCATGCTGATGACTTCATTAAGATTTGGCCACACAATCCCTTAACCTCTTGAAATAAAAGCACCTCCTCCTTATCTCACTTCAGCTCCACAGAGATAGAGGCACACCTTTTCATCTCCTGGAATTAGAACAATCTTTTATCCAAGATGCTGAATTTTTAAATACCATCATCTGACTCTAATCTTAAAGTTTCAAATGACTAACTAAACCATTAATTTCAACCCATATCAGACTAAGAATCACCTCTCTGATTTATCCAACAAATTTATAATCAAATACCAAGAATTTACTCAGTCCCTACTGTATCAAGCATTTTTGTAGGCACTAAGGATACAAGTACAGTAATGAGATAGTTACTAAAATAAAATTAAGAACATTGTAATAGTATGCAACATATAAAGAGAAATTATAGAAATGGTGAGTATTTGGGGCTAAGCAATCATAAGGATTATGAATGGAGTTAAAAGTAAGTAATTGTCATGCTCTTTTCTATAGCAGTAGCAGTAATGGTTTGATCAGTCTCTAATTACACAGAAGTTAACCCCTCTACATAGATGGTTGAACGTATCCCTCCCCTTTTTCTTGAACAGATTGTCTTTATAATCATATCCCTCCCCTAGCCTTCAATCTCTCTATGACTACTGCTTCCTTCCATTCAGCCTACAAAACACAAGTAAGTCTTTCCTGATCATTAGATTTTATCATGCCCTCAAGCTATTGACCTATATTTCTTTTCCATTTCATAGTTATATTAAAAAAAAAAAAGCTTTCTATAACTGTTGCCTTGGCTTCTACTTCTCTCAGTCACTGTTCAGTCATTTGTAATCTGGTGTTAGAACTCATGAATCAATTGAAACTGCTATATTCAAATTTACTAATGATCAACTAATTGTCAATTTTGATAATTTCTTCCTGATAATCCTTATTAACCTTTGCAACATTTGACATTGTTAACACCCCTCTCTTCTTAGGTACCCTTGACTTTTGGGTTTTTGTGACAATGTTACCTCTTGGTTCATTTCCTGCTGGTTTGACTTTTTCTTGATTTCCTTCTCTACATTTTATACATTGTATTTCCTTTCTGTGGGTTTACCCCATGGTTCTGTCCTTGTTTCTTTTTTAATCACTCATACATTTTCTTACTTGGTGACTTCACCATTTCCCATAGACTCTCTGCTATGATATGAACCCAGTTTTATCTTAGTATCTCTCTTGAATTCCAGTCATAAGTTTTTACTCGTCTATTGGACATTTCAAATTGGATGTCCTGTAGGCATATAAATATGGTATGAAAATCAGAAGTTATTGGGAAAATCCAATTGATTCAAATCAGAGACATGAAAGTACTCTCAGAAATTTAGGCCAATCTTTACCTATTTAGGAATACACTAGACAGCTAACAGTCTAAGGTAATACAAATAAAAAGCTCCAATTAAGCAACTAGTACACACAAGGCACTGTTCTAGGTCCTGGAGGGGCAAAGTTGAGTGGGGGGAGGGAATCCCAATGAATATTCAACCCACATTTCCAAATATGTAAGGAATACATACTCCCTAAAGTGATCCATTTAATTTTAGGGCAATTCTGATCATTAGAAAATATTTTTTTTATATCAAATAAAAGTCTTTCTCCTTGTAAAATTCCATTGGTTGGACTGGGGGAGTTTCTACTACTTAGATACAAGCAGAACAAATCTAAGTGTTCTACTGTGCGGAATCCTACAAACATTATCAAGGTTTTCATCAAGTCCTGTTCTACATATCCTAGATTTCTTCAGATGGCCATCTCAAAGGTTATAGCCTTGACTTCTTTCATTTCTTTATGCAAATGCAATATCCTCTGACTAGTTTTCATAAGAACATGCTCCAGTCTGTCAGTTTCTTGATAGATCCAACTCTCGAAACTTAGTCTGCTAATGCCTTCCCTCTGAAATTATCTCCAATTCCACATATGTGTATATATTCAATTGTATCTGACTCCTCATAACACCATTTAGGGTTTTTTTTTGGCAAAGATACTGGAATGGTTTGACATTTCCTTCTCCAGTTAATTTTATAGATGAAGAACTAAGGCAAAGAGGGTTACATGGTTGCCCAAGGTCATATAGTAAGTATCTGAGGCCAGATTTGAACTCAGAAAGGTTGGTCTTCCTGACTCCAGTCTTGGCACTCTATTCACTCTGCCACCTAGTTCCACCATTGTGATATATATATATATATATATATATATATATATATATATATATATATATACATGTACTATATATCTTGTTTGTATACATTTATTTGTATCATTATTAGATCATAGTTTTGCCTTTCTGTATCCCTAGAGTTTAGCACTGTCTAGCACTTACTAGGTACTTAAACGTTTTTCAGCTTGCTTTGCCTTGAGCAAGGAAGAGTGTGGCAGGACTCAAAACTTTCTCTGTTCTGTTGCTATTAATGCATGCTAAGACTGTATTAATTGTCTTGTTATACTGACGGCAAACTTTTTCCAAGACAGTGGCTTTTAAAATATTGAAGAGTTGTTCTGCATGAGTGCAATTTCATGGTACAAACAGAAGTCCTTCTTGTTGCTCCTATTTCCATTTCTACTTGACCCCTGCAACACTTCACAAGATATCAGTGTTCGTTCAGCTAACATTGTTCATTTTTGCATCTCTTGCCCCTGTTCCCAGTATAGTGCTATAGGTACTTAGAAAATGCTTACTGAATTGAATTGAACTGAACTCAAGTACTCTTCTCATCAGGCTTGTCATCAAGTGACCCTGGCCCTTCTTTTCCTGGACTACACAAGTCATCTATTTTGTTTTCATTCACATCATCACATCTTTCACTGCCACAACCATTCCAGACACATTTATTCATTAGAAGGAATAGGTCATCAGTAGTGTGACCATTTAACCAACGCTATCCATGCTATTTCTTAATGACCTTCATTTTCCCCTTGTTTTTTCACAGGGCCTATGAAATGAGCACACATTTGGCTTTCCCTGATTTGTCCTTTCACTTGATTATGGCAGGTGCAGAAGATGCTTGGGAGTCTGCCCTGACTATTAACCTAGATCTCTTCCAGTGGGACTCCATCTGGTCCCACTTGCTGTCAGGTTTGGACTTTTCAGCTTAGTCACAGATGTCCTTTGTAAAAATTTCACTGTATAGTACCCAGTCATTTGGATCCTTTTGAGATTTTCTACGTAGGATTATCATCTATTAAGACCTGCTGAGTTGGTTGAGGTCAGAAAGGTATGTCCCCATGCCTGATCACTGGAATTCCAACTGACAGAGATTTTGGAGCTGAATCAAATTGATACAAGAGAGTATAAAAGTTCTTTCTCTGGAGATAGAAAAAATGAGTTTGATTTTCAAAAGACTAGAATAGTAGCAGCTTCTGAAAAAAATACAAAGGCCCATTATCTTTCTGACACTTTTTTGAATTTTCAAGTGAATTGTATTGTATTTCAGATTTCTTTTAACTTATAATAATTTTATTTTTTAAAAAATTAGATTATTCAGTTGAAATAAATAGCACTTTACTATTTCTTGCATATCATCTACTCTTCTGAAATTAAGATTTTTTTGTTTTTAGATAACCTTACTTTAAAGATATAGATATATAGAAATATAAGTCTAGATATATCTCTTATATCAAAGAATCAAAGCGAAAGAGAAAAAAAGTTTAACAAATTTAAGTAGCATATCAATCAAATCTGATAATATATGCAATGCTCTGTACAAATTCTCTTCTCCATTCTTCTTCAAGGACAAACTTGATCATTATAATTATATAGCATTAACTTTCATATTTTTTGTTGTTTTTCTTTCATTTTGGGGGATTAATCAAGGCCAGGTAAACTTCTTTTGTCTCTTGGTTGTACTCCTGATTTTCTAGATTTTGTCACCATGCCTCAACTACCTTCATACCCTGGAACTTCCTTCAGAGCATGAGGCCCTGAAACATGCATCCAACCCTGTAGCTTTATCACTCTAGAACATCTCTCTACCATCTCAACCATTTTCTGCCATTAATGGGTTTCTACAAGGCCTCCATTTTGGGAAAGGACCCTGGTTGGCCAATATTCATTCCCCTCCTGACTCTAGTTCATATGTTTTGAGCTTCAAAACCATGGGAAACTCCCGAGGCCACTATCACTATTTTAGTTCCCTTTTTGCATTTTCTTCTTCTATTAGAACGCCAAGAATCTTCTTGAGGACAGGGGTTTTCTTTCTTTTTTTAATTTTATTTATATCCCCTAGGACATAGACTGCGACATAGTATTTAATAAAATTTTGTTGACTTTCCTTTCTAATTACATAGTACTTGTAATTGTCTACATTGTTTTCCCAATTCTACTTAATTTACTTTATATCATTTCATTTAAGTGTTCCCATGTTTTTTGGTTTTGTATATTTCTTAAGGTATAACAGAATTCAATTATATTTATGTACTACAGGGTGTTTATCAATTCCCCAGTCTACAGTCATAGTTATCAATTCATCACTATCAATCAGGCAAGTGATGAGTAGGACTCAGATATCAGGCCAAAAGGATAAGGCCTATTAAGAAGGAAAGTATAAGTACTAGGTAATAAGAGGAGATTCATAATGACAGGCAGTTGTTGTAACAGTCCATCAGCAGACAGTGAATGTAAGTCTCCAAGGTTAATAGAACAATGTCACATGACTGACTGTAAGTAAAAAGTAGAAGACCAGGCAAGTGGTCAGCATCGGGGAGACCATTCAATAACTGGCAGGAGGAGCATACTAGAGGAGGAGCTAGTAGAGACTTTCAGTTCCAAAGAAATTGGAACATCATACTGAGAGCCAAAGAAATTACCTAAGTACATTATGTGTGTGTGTGTGTGAGTGCGCACATTCATGTGCAATTGAATGAGAAATCAGAACAAGGATATGAGATTAAGACTTGGTTATAAGGACCAAGAAATGAGTAAATTGATGGATAAGATTTATAGGGTCAACATGAGGTCAGAACATTATATTGATGGTGAACTCTGGGACAGTATTCGTATTTTATTTTCAATAAATATTTAATTGGCTAATCCAATAATTAGATAAATTTAAAGGGTAGAGCCAAGAGACAGATAGTCAAGGGCAGAGTTGAAACTTTAAATGAGAGTTGTTTTACTAAAAAAGGATACTAGAAGAGTTTCAGGGCATGAAATTAGGCAGACCATTAATGAATTTCTTATTTTTCTCACTGTGATCAATACAGTTTTACTACCTCATTACCTTCTCCAAAGCTGTCTTCTTATACTCCTCTAAGCATTCTTCCAAAAAAGTTTAAGGATTTAATTGCTTCATTTATTTGGGTGAAGGAAAGAATTAAAATCTCTCTCAAATTTTGCAGTTCCTTGGAGACTTGTGGTTGAGTTCTTATGAACATTTCTGTTTACCTCTTGGTAGCCTATAATTAATTGTTGATCACTGGTTTACCTTTAGGACTAGTGAACTATGTCTTATAACATATTCCTCTGTTATAACTTGGTATACTGGATTTCTTTGAATCCAAATCAGATGTGGCTTTAACTGCAAATTCTCTCCCTCATTTTCTACATATTTTGTTGTTACTAATCAAAATATTTACTGACCACCTACAAGACACTGAGGAGAAACACAGGTATATAAGTCATGATTTGATAGAAATACAGATATACAGCTAGAAAGGAAATTATAGGCCACTGAAACCCCTTATTTTAAAGATTAGAAAACTGAGACAGAGAAGATAATTTCATATGCAGTGGCAAAAGCTATAAATATCCAAGGTGAAAACTGAACCCAAGTTTACCTGAATTTAAGTACAGAACACTATCCAAATATGCCAATGCCACCACCACCACCTACCCTCAAGGACACTGCCATCTAACTGGGAAGAGAAGATATACAGGAATTTATATGTTCAAGGATTTTTTTTTTAATCAACATGCCTTATGTTAGTCCAATTGTCTTTTGCTTCTTGGTGTTATTATATCTGTTCCCTCAATCTAGACTTATGTATGATATTGCTGTTGCCTTCCTCTTAAATAGGTGACTAGTAAGAGAAGTTTTGGAAGCATTTAAGCATGGAATTGATGTTTTATTTTCTATATAAAAAAGATCTTGGAATACTGGAAGAGGGTAAGCTTTAGTCAGAGAAGATAATGGATCTGGGAAGTATTTTGCTTGCAAGTAAAGGCTATAGAGTTGGCTATTCTAGAGAATTCTTAGAATCTACTCTTTATGGGCTAGATAGAAGATCAAGCATGCACAAGGACATTCAACTAAGACTGCAGGCACCAAATCACTGTGGGGCTCAGTTTTCTCATCCGTGAAATAAGGGAACTAGACTAAATGATTTCTACAATCTCTTCCAACTCTAAATCAATGATCTGATGATGTCATGGTTGTAATGAACAGTTAGTGGCCTTGAAATTCAAGCAGGGAACAGGGTGAGAATGCCAATACATAAAAATATATGTATACATATATATGCATCTACACATGCATATATAAACATACATATATACACATACATACATATACATATATAGACACATATATATGTGCACACATGCACATACATGCATATACATATATACACACATATATATATGTACACACATGCATATATATTTGGTGGCAGGAGAGTAGAGGTGCCCCATTATAGGAATTGACACTGTAACTTGGGACTATCTAATAAAGAAACATAAACACTAAAATAGTTTTTCAACAGAGGTGAGGGAAGCCCTTTCCTTTCTTTGGGGTCCTTAAGAAGAGAAATTCACCTCATCTGAATGTTTGTGTGAAGAAATGGAGCAAGGACCACATTTTAAGTCTCTTCATAGTTACTACATAAGTTAAGAACTAAAAAGCACACTGTAATAGAATGATTTTGTTCCATTCGTGGTGATGGGTCTGAACTGAATATTCTCTATTCTCTCAGCTTGTTGAAAGAAGCCTTAACAGTACAGATTTGTGAGATAGCTGTTTGGGGAGAGGAGAACACAGTTTTTCTCTATGTGAAGCTAATTGGCCTACAGGGACTTTGAACCTAAAAGCTTAATCTCATTAGACACAGATTCTAACCAACTGAACCAACTAAACCAGATAAGTTTATGGTAATTGCAGACAGAAGGTCACTTAAATCACATAGTCGAAATTTATACTCACATTTCTATTACTAATGCAAGGTGTTAATCAATGCCACACCAAGATTTGTAACAAAATTTTTACAAATAAATATTTCTCTGAAGTATGGAATACATTTATATAACTTAAATACCTTCCAAAGTCTCATATTCTATTAGGAATTTTTAATAGCCTAAAAGATTTGAACCTGGGATATAACTATAAAACTTAAGGAAAATATCTAGGTGCAAACAACAACATCTACTACTAATTTTTATTTTTGTCGATTTGAGAGCTTCAGATAGAGTACTTAGTCTGGTTGCAACCAATATGATGGGTTCTATCAACCACTATAAGTAGGGAAACAAAGCTCATATTAGTAAGGAGTGGAAACACAATTGAATGAATTAAGAACAGCAACTGAAAATATAGCAATATGGATAAATCCAACTCTAAACCAGTCCATATAAATGTGAAAAGATTCTCAATATTTTTCATGGGAAAAAAATATACATTCACCAAGCCTTTCCTTTAATGTAAAAAGTCAGGGACAATATTCAAGATGCTACCCTAACCATCCTTTATCAGACGATTTTTTTTTCTCTTTCACTCATTTATTTTCTTCTGCTCTGCAGTTCTTGTCAGAGACAGTGGTTAAATAAAAACAAATTCATTATGACTTTCTTTTCTCCAGTTGGGAGGGAATTCATTTGGTCATTAAATCCACACCTCTTAGTTTGATATTAATTATCTATGAAGTAAGTTTTGATCTGAACAGCCATAGCTGAATATAGTTGAACTTGATTCTAACATAGTGATGTCATTTTGGTCTCTTTGAGAGCAAAAGACAACAGCCTTTTGGAAGACAAAATAAATTCTATTTTCAAATGGGTGCCTGAGGAGAAGGGTAAGATGAACTATGAAATATGGAAATTTGCATTCCTGTTGCTTTCGTACGTATTTGGTCTATGAACTAGTCTTTATTAATTTCTTACTTAGTGCCAGACACCATGCTAAACTCTGGAAATACAAACGGAAGTCAAAAGAAAGAAAACATATGTCCCAAGGAACTTATATTCGATGAAGGGGATGAAGGGGGACAGCTCATTAAAGCAAGAAGAAGCAGAAAAGGGAAAGGGAAAGTTAAGTGTCATGGTTGAAATGATGTCACTGTTTTCTGTTTTCACAACACAATTCTTGCCCTGTCTATTGTGGGATATCTGGGAATCAGATTGAGTGGGTACTATTTTCCTTAGTGATGGCAATTTATACTCTTCCTTTTGCCTAGGAAGCACTATGGAAAATATGGAATATCATTAACTACTAAACAAGAATTCACCAAGAATATTTTTGTTTAAATAAGTTCATGCAAAGAAACAATAGAAAGGAACATTGGCTAATAATTCTCAGTTTTTCAGAATATTCTCTATTATCATAAAAATTCCTCTTAAAATTGAGTATTCATCTTTATATATTTAGATATATATTATATATATATATGAAACAAATGTGATAACATTTACATTTTTAATAAACACTTAACATGTATTGTGGAAAAAATAGTATAAGGAATGAATACCAGTTAGGACCTATGAATATATGGGGTAGAGGTGAAAGGATTAGGCAGGAATGAGCAGAACTAGCCAAATTAGCATTATTTGTATAAAAGATACGTTTCCAGTCTGATTACTACTTTCTGTCAATTTCAATTGGAAAATTGTTTTGATGTCTGGTGCACGCTCACATCTCATAATCTTTTAAATACTTGACTATGTCTCTTTGTATTTCCCTATAACAACAGCTAATATTTATGTTACATAACACCTCATGCTTTGCAAAGAAAGTCCTTTGCGTAGATCCTCATAATAACTATATGAGATGGGTGCTTACACTCAATTTAAGAATGGAGACACTGAGGCTCTGAGAAATTAAGTGACTTATGTGGAGTTGCAGAGCTAGTAACTGTGTGAGACAAGTTTTGAACTCATATTTTCCTCAATCCAAGTGCAGCACGGTGTCCAAATGGGCAACCAACTTGACTTACTCTACTTAATATTTTTCTCCATGTCCCTCATTCCTATTCTTACTCTCTTACCTTCCTCCCTTCATTCCCCTCTGGGTCTAATCATGAATCCTATTTCTGTAATCATAAAGAAGTCAGTTCCCAAACTAAGTTGTAAAAAATAAAGACATGCTTATGGTCTAATATAAATCAGAAAGGACACAAAAGAAAATAGACTTAGAGCCTAGGGTAAGCTGTGTAGGCACTCTGCTATCCCTCCAAAATGTTTATTGATGGAAATCATGAAACTGTCAGCCTAAAGTCTTGGCTAATGCTGTTTAGTTTTGAGATGGATTTGTGGGGGTTATTTCTGGCAGGGTAAGGTGAATCAGGCACTAAGTACAATAGCCATAGGTATTATCTTTGTATCACTTTTCCCTCATATAACTGGGGGTCACTGGAAGGAAAGAATGGCGTATGGAGACTGAGAGAAGTAAGTGAGTCAGGCCATACAGTATGATGTAATGATTTCTGAAAGTTCTAGCAGAACCCTGTTCTACATGCATTCACATTTACTCCAATGGATATGTGATCTCAGTGATGTCAACATTCCTTTTAGCGGTATATACTGCAAACCTTTAATGACTGACCAAATTGCGTTACTCTAATCTAGACGAAACACGTATTCTTTCTTAATTTCCTCAAGGGTTCCACCCGAAGTTCTGGGGATCGTCCTCATTTTTTGTTTCTGGTCATTTCAAGGACATCAGCCAAGCATCGGTGGTTCAGCTGGCATTCCTCATTATTACCACATGACCAGCCCACCATCTTTTTGCTTTGAGGATGTTACTCCAATGCCTTATGGGCTTCATTTGTGATCTACTACATGCAACTTGCTCATGCATTCCCCTTCACCGCCCTCAGAGTGACACTTATTTTTTAATTCTTTGGGGAATAAAGTTTTCTGACACTCACTATCATACAACACTATCATACATATTGCTTTGTAAAAGATGGATCTTTGTTTCAAGAAGATGTTTGGAGTTATTAAAATATGCCAGATTATAGTACCTAAATCAATGCAGTGACACAGAATAGAAAACTATAAGGAGTGTAATTAATATTTATATGTAATGAACATTCTTGACCCAGCAGAAAGCCTTTTTCAATCCAAGTGCCACCACAGAATGCAACTGTATTTGGAAATGCCATTAAACAAGAAGGCAACTATGATTTTCTTGGAGAAAATAATTCAGTTCATTTATCAAGCACCAAGTATGTTCATGACTTTGAAGAGGTTAACAGTAAAATGAATAAGCCATGGTTTCTCAAATAACTTAAAGATAAGCAGAGAAAGGAAAAAACATAGACACAAATTATTATGTGATGCCTCAAAATTCTACCACTATCCCTAATATCTTCCTAGAGCTTCAGGAAGGTCTCCACAGTTCACTTGACATTTTTATTTTCATATCTTACATAAATACCTGAAACTCACCCTATCTAAAATGGTACCAATCATCTTCTTGCCCAATTCTGCTCCTCCTCATGAGGAATTAATGGGTTCTTTCTCACTATCCTTTACCCATATTTGAATCCTGGTGGCAATCTTCCACCCTTTGCTTAATCTTCATAGTCAGTCACCAATATTATGCCTTCAGTGCCAGTTTCAACCATATGAGTGATACTGGTCCAGCCTATTGTATTTATTCATTTCAATCTAATTCAACAAGCATTTATCATGCACTTACTAAGTGCAAGGCACTGTGCTAGGTTCAGTGTACCTGCCCTAAAGGAGCTGATATTTTACTAGGGGACAGAAAATGCCAAGTTTGGGGAGTGACTAGTAAGCAAATTTGATGAGAATGCGAAGTGAGTGAATAGAAGTAATATAAAATGCCTTAAAGGTGACCTGGAGTCAAATTGTCAAAGGTATTGATGTCAAAATAATACTTTAGCATGTTATCTTAGAGAAAATAGAGAACTATTCAAGATTTTTGAGCAGGGAAATGCCTTGACCAAACCTGTTCCCCAGATTAACTCTCCTGTAGTTCTAGGAAAGATGGATTAGATATGGAGTGGGAGGAAATACCGGAAACAAGGGAGATGAGGGGGGGGAAAAAACAAACTCATATACTGGTAGAAAGTAATGAGTACCAAGTTGACATACGCAAAAGATGTTAAGAGCTAACAAAACTTGACAACTGATTGGACATGAATGTGAGAGAAGGTTAGAAAGAGTCAAGTATAATTTTGACTTGCACACCTGGGTGCCTCTCAAGAGGAATTCTATTGCTCTCAAGAGGAATATTGAGAAGCTGTTGCTTTTCTTGCAGAGGGAGCTAGAGGTAAAATGGGGCAGGAATAGACACCAGAGCAAGCAGGCCAGATTCGGACCAAATACACAGAGAATGGAGATAAAGGCAGGGGCTTACAGGGAAGGAAGTACCAAAGAGTCTAGAAAACCAAGAAAAGCCGTATCAAGACAAATGCAAAGCCAAAAATAAAATGATCAACTCTCATTCCCAGCACATGGTCTAAAAGAGCATCCTTTTTCAGCATGTCACAATCTCCTATCATTATTATTGGATCTTAAGAAAGTAGAGACTGAATATTGGTCTGAAAATCATTAGGAAAGTCACCACCTCTCAAAACCATTAAAAAACTGTGGATAATTAATTATGCCTAGGATTTTTTGAAAGTGTTTGGGTAAACTGTAAAGCGATATAGAAATATGAGTTATTCTCAGAAAGGTCAAGGTTTCAAAGCCACATCTTACAAGTAAATCCTGCTGACTCCATGGCATATTCCAAACACTTCCTTTCTCTCTTCCCCCAATAAAACACATTTGTTCTGGGTTTTATACCATTTAAAAATATGTTAGGTGGATCACGCAGGGGAAAGAATGCTGGGTTTTCATTTAGACCTGAGTTTGAATCATGCCTCATCCATTTTCTAATTGATGGATGTTGGAAAAGTCACTTTACCTTCATGGGCCTCAGTTTCCTCTTCTGCAAAATGGACTAGATTATCTTTAAGTCTGTGCTAAATCTAGGGTCTAAACCTAGAATACTGGAAATTGATAAATCAGTTCTTCCTACAGTGCTATAAATTAACCAAATCATTTAATAACTCAACGAACAAGCATTTAACTGCCTGCTCTGTGCCAGGCTCTATACTAAGTACTCAGGGTAATTTTTTAATTAAAAGGAAAAGAAAAAAGTAGTCCCAACTCTCAAGTTCTGTAGAGTTCATTGGGAGAGAATCCTACAAGAACCTATATAAATAAGTAACTCAATATAAATTCAAAGAATTTTTGATTCTTGTGTGTAGTGGGAAATAACAGCTAGTTTTAATGAATCATTTTTCCCAAATCAAGTACTTGCATTTTTATGGTGGTTTTTCATGACACAATGTGCAGTACCAAAAGTGGGAATTCTAGGCAATCATTGGAAGTCCAGTTGAGAAGACTTTGTAAACTTTTCCCTATCAAGAGAAAGCACCTGTATGCTTGCACAATGTGTGCTGTAATTAAAAAACACAGAAATACCACCACCTCCCCACCAAAAAATAAACACTGATGTGGGGGAGAGAGAGAGAGAGAATGAGAGAGAGAGAAAGAGAAAGAGAGAGAGAGAGAAAGAGAGAGAGAGAGAGAGAGAGAGAGAGAGAGAGAGAGAGAGAGAGAGAGAGAGAGAGAGAGAGAGAGAGAGAGAGAGAGAGAGAGAGAGAGAGAGAGAGAAGGAGGAGGAGGAAGAGGAAGAATTGGATTAATGGTACACCTAAATAAATTAAACACCAATTATTATGAAAAAAGTTTTTTTTTTTTTTTACAAATAAGATGTATCAATAAGTAGAATGTAATTGAAAGTTTATTATCCCCCAAAATGAATGCACTGTATACAATAAAATTTATTATCCACAAATGGAATGAATAAACTCAAGAGCCCTGCTAACAGTGAACTCAGTGACTTTAAAGTGGCATAATTAGCTAGCAGGATGCTGTGCATATAGCTTCAATTTACCACCTTTGAGAGAAGAACAATAGTGAAAAAAGACCACAATCTAGCAGAATGAAGAACTGGAATTCCATTCCATGAAGTTATAGAAAACTTTACCTTTCTAGGCAATTAAATTTGAAGTAAAGAGGAGAAAAAAATAAGAGGAAGATGAAGAAAATAATTTATTCACAATACTATTTCCCATCTTCATTCACTTGGAAGTGAAGTGTTGGGCACTATATGGCTATTTTTCAGACCTATTTAGTAGATAAAGCAATGGAAGGCACCCACAGTAAGTTCTAGGAGAAAATATGTTTAATATGGTTCCAGCAGCAAATATATTTAATATGGTTCCATAGTTATCCTGCCACCAGATCTCAATCAAGCTTCCTATCCATCTCTACAACATGCAATATGCAGTTTCCAATGAACCATAATGTCCACTTCCTTCCCAATGGAAATTCGTATTTCACCATCTAGGATCTGAAAGCTCTTCTCATTTTGTTCAGATGCATACACCCACCATAGTTCCAGGACATTTCCATGTTATCTGCATAGTCTTGACTCCTCTCTCACTTTCCAACTCTCCATATTATATTCTCCCATTATAAAGTAAGGTTGCTTAAGGTGGAATTTGTCTTCATTCCCTTAGTATTTAGCATAATTTATGAAACATAGGAAGTGCTTAATAAATGCTTACTCTTCTCTGTACTTAATAAAATCTAGTTGGATATTTCTATTTATCATGTCATCATAATGTTTCCTCTTCTTTCCCTTCCTCTCTTACCCCTCATTGCCTGGTATTCAAAGAAGACATCATAGACCAATAAAACTTGTCATTTACAACTTAAGTGGTGTGATCCTATACTTCTGCTTTAGCTCTGTTTATTACACTTGGACCATGACAACTGGATGCTACTCTTTCCATCTCTCATTTGAATCCTCCTCTTAAAATCTGCTTCACATACTGAAGTTCATTTTTCTTGAGATTATTACTTCTTTGTCTCTATCTTCTCTCTTAAATGCCCCTCTCTTTCCCTGCATATTTCTATACCAATATTCTGTGAGTGTGTGTGTTCAGCTATTCTTGCATTTCCATGTATTAAAGGGAAAATATCACATTAGATATCTTTTTTCAGGGCTCATTCAGTTTCAGATTACTAGAATTTCCCTCTTAATTTCCAAGTTTGCCTTATCCTCTTCAAAACTTAATTAATATTTGGCTATTATTTTTTTATCATTTGTCAATTCATTTGCACTCTGACATTTGTACAATGAAAGTGTATATTCCCAAACTATACAGCAGATGTTTTGATGCCCATTTTTCCATTGGAAATTGTTTCATTAAAACTGGAAAACCCAGTAAAAGTCACAAATCATCTTACTTGAAAAATTATCAAATGAGGATCCTCTAGACCTGCCAGAAAGAAAAACTAAGCTCAGGAGGCCTTAAACTTTTTCTCCTTGGCTTAGATCCAGTAAACTCTTGTTCCTATCAATTCTTCATATTATTTTTCTTCTCTTTCACTTTTTCTTCAAGAAAAGCTCTAAAAATACCCATCTTTAGTTTTTACAGAATGAGATAAAAATTCTTCCACAATACCACAGACATTTTTCACCAGATTTATTGTTCTAAGAATTTTTTTTAATACTCCTAGCTCTTGTGATAAATCATACATTTAGCTACTACCTTCCTGCCATCTTAAGGTTGTAGGTTTAGTGTAGAGAATGAAAAAATCCTCTGAGGAAAAGAAATTCATAAAACAAGAGGTGACAGAAACAAAACTTAGCAAAGAGAATTTGAGGAATGTGGGAGCAAATAAAAGTCTCTGGCACATTTACCTTTCCCTGTTCCCTATTCCTGAACACTGTCTTACTAATCACTCCAGCCTTCTCCATATTTAATGAATTCTTTATCACTTTGTAACAAAATTTGCGAAGCTTTCTTTCTTTATGGTGGTGTTTACACATTTGTTGGCATGTAGTAAGGCTAGTTCACAATCATTCTGTTCATTCATTCATTGATTCATTCAACAACCACTTATAGAACATCTACCACAGTAAGATAGGTAGGAATCATAGTACATTGGCCTTGCATTCCTCCATATCCCCACAAAAATTCAAGGGATCTGATTGTAATGGAAATCTTTGTTATTAATTGTGCATAGACTTCATTTTTATATTGTTACTCCACCATTGTACTAGATTTAGGATTAATTCACAAATTTTCATTATGGAAAATCAATATAATTATAATAGATTACATTTCTGAAGCTTTTGTTTTATCTTAATTGATCCTTGCAACAACCTTGTCAGATAGGTTCTGTTATTATTCCCCTTCTTAGAAATAAAGAAATTGAAACTAAGAGGCAAATAGATGTTCCAGCAGATAAGCACACTGTATCTGGAGTCAGGAAAACCTGAGTTCATATTCAGCTTTAGGCACTAACTGTGTAAACATGGCCAAGTCACTTAAATGACTCATTTTTCTCATCTGTAAAATGTGGATAATAATAGCACCTACCTCCCATAAAATGCACAGTATCTGATATATAGAATGTGCTATATAAGTGCTAGCTATGATGACAATGAAGAAGAAGAAGAAGAAGAAGAAGAAGAAGAAGAAGAAGAAGAAGAAGACGATGATGATGATAGAGGTGAAATGATTTTCCAAAGGTCACCCAGCTCATAAGGATTTGATGTAAAATTCAAAACACACATCATCTTGAATCTATGTCCAGCATTCTTTTTTACTGTGCCATACTATCTCTTCTTCAAGGTGGCAATGGAAAGAACTATTATTACTTTGGAAACCAAAATCTGCTCCATTTAAACAAGCATCTCAAAAATTCATCGGTTTAAATTCACCCGGCCATCAACTTAGACACCAGTCTCCCAGAAATATAAGATCAACATCTACTGCATATCAAGGTTTCTTTTCTGTTTGGTATTCTGTGTTTCAATCTGCATTATTCTATGGGCTAATAGTTCTCCAATGTTCCAAGAGCCACTCAGATCCACTTCTTTTCAGGGAATTTAGAGAACTTAGAAATGAATATGATGCCAGTGATGTGCCATTGTGCTCAGAGTACCTACTTCAAAAACATTTTACAGAATCTCACAATTAGAAGAGACCTAATTCAGAGGCCATATACTCTAAATTGAAGTTGGGTAGGAAACTCTTTAAGATGCCAAGAAATGGTTATCCAGCTTTTCTTTGAATACTCTAAGTGATGTGGAATCCACTATTGCCTCCTGCCCTTGGCTCTTTTTTTTTTTTTTTTTAGGACGGAACTAAACACTAAGAAAGTTGTTATTTTTTATTGTATATTTAGCTTCTCTGCACCAAATATTCATTGCTCCCAGTTCCATTCTATGAGACTAAGAAAAAACTATTCTATTTTCTTTTCCATAAGATAGTCCTTCAGATAATTGAAGATGATGACCATATCTTTCTTGAATCTTCTCGCCTAAATAAAGATAGTTTTTTGAAATCATCTTTGGATTTCACGGTTTTGATTCACCGACCTATTCTTACCAGGGTCCTTTAGACATGTTCCTATTTGACCTTGTCCTTCCTAATATGTGTTGTCCAGATCTGAATTCAGTACTCAGAATATGATCTGGCTAAAGTTTGCACCAGGACTTTCACTTGCCTTGTGCTGGACCTCTACCAAAAATTCAGTCTAAGATAGCATTAAATTTCCAAATTAAATTATTATCATTTAAAAAATTATCATTAAAAGAACATATGCATACTTACGTGTGTATAAAACAATGTCCCAAAAGACTTCATGCAATTTTCTGCTATCAAAAGCTTAAAGCTGCCCAAAGATTTTTGGGACACCCTGTCTACATATTTATGTTTATATAAGCTATAAATAATTAGAACTACATATATGCATATATCACTACATATGCTTATAACTGTAGAGAGAAATATATATACATATAAATACATACACATATCCATATATGTATTTTAATACTTTGGAATAAAAAAATTCCTTTAATTTTAATTGAGCATAAATGGATTGAACAACTGTCTTAAACTGTATATGGTACAGTATATCCTACCAACTATGCCATGGAAAAATTGGTTCAGAAATGCCTTGGAAAAAGCAATGTGGGCAACAATACAGGTGGCAAAGGGACTTCTCTCCTATTTTTTCCCACCTCACTACAGCACAATTTTATCTGCTTTGAAGAATTTCATGCTTACTGCTGAGAACCACGAGGGACTTTTGAGACTTCCTGCTCTACTCCAAATAGCTTTTCAAGTAATAAAAAAAAAAAAAAAGTCAATGGTTCTGATTTCAGAAAGGAGCAGTTATTTCATAAAAATCTACCCCCATCTAAACAGTAAGAGACTAGTAAACCTTGACTAATCCTGAAATTATAGAAATGCCCCCCCCTCAGAAAATCAATTAATTAATGAGTGGTAGTACCTAGAATGCTCAAAAAATCTCTCCTTGCACATCAAAAACTGGCAACTAGAAAATACTACAGATTCATATAATGTTTCTACTGAAAGAGAGAAAATTTGTCTGAATCAAATATAAATGCAACCAGATACATATAGAGAAATTAAATAGACTCCTAAAATATGTTTGTCCTACTCCTTTTTTTTACAACACCGAATGGATGCAATTCTAGTTTAATATATAGGGTAAACTTTTATATGGTAGCTGTGAGCCTTTAAAGGTTTTATGCAATGTAAACTAGTCTGGTATTGCAATCCCATTTTAGCTCTACTGACTATACTAGCAGTGACAGTAAGTAATGAAGCTCAATTAAAAAAAAAAACACATACTTTAAAACCAGTTCTGTTATTTTTAGACATTAGAGTAATATTATCTACAAGCTGGTTCTTTTTACTTTGTTTTATTATATTTGACATTTTTGAGACCGAGTCTCCATATTTTTCCAAGTCTAGAAGGACACCAGCCACTCATGAACAAGATCTATGTATTGATTAACATAGGAATTTAAAACTGCTCTGTTCTTCCTTCCTGGGACAGATAACCCCTCCTTACGCAGTCTGGTCTCCCTTTGCTTTGGGGGTAGGGGTTGGGGAGGTGCTCACTATAGTGGTGGGGGACAGTGCAGTCTTTTAGAAGAACCCTTTTGCAGTTTGGAACTAGAGAATCCAACCCACCTATTAATAGGAATGTATCTTAGATAACTCTATTTAAGTTGCCAAAGCTTTGGTGTGTGTACAGATATACGCTAATATTTTCCTGCATGTATCCATTTAAGTAATCCATTTTCTTTTTCTGGAAAATGAATAAAACTGCAATGTGGAAATGTGAAATATTATTGAATATTTATTTCTAAAGCAAGAAATATTAAAAGAATAGAGGTAAGCCAATAATGAAATAACATAGGTTGACAACTAATCATCTTACTCACATATACTTGAAATATGATCCTTGCTCCTTTTAAACAATGTAAGCAATATCTTCAATTATATTTTCTCCAGAGGTAGTGTGGATATATCTATTGAAGGATATGACTGATGTTGCCTAAGCAACGGGAAATTTTTCTGAGAAACTCTATGATGGGAAGTTTTTAATAAGTTTATAACAAATCTAACATTGCAGATAGCCATACCAAACCAGTTTGGGTTGACATTCATTATTTATAGCTTTTGAATTATTCATTCTTTAGGAAAAGAATTATCACGTTGATATTTCCTTTGGAAAATAAGGTTTCTTATCTGTATTTATTAGTTATGGATTAGTATTCATTTCCTGGTTTATGAAAATAAATTGTTCAGTTACTCTATGAATTAAAAAAAGTCAGTTGAAGGTAGGGTTATCAGCTGTGAAAAATTAGAGCAATAGTTCTTCACTAGTCTGTATACAAAGATATTGATGTATTTAATGAGACAGCACCAAACAACAGTAATTTAGCTTTCATAGAAAAGTATTTTCCCACAAACTGTTCCGTTTAAAACATATCCTATTTAATGCATGACAGCTGGGTTTTTAGTAGGGGGTGCAGTAGGAGGAAAAGTCTCCTATATGTTGACAGCATGTAAGTCACATAGGCTTAATTGGAAAGTTTACTTCTAAACAGCATCTCCTAAGTGCTCCAGCTGAACTTTAAAAGTTGTGTAGATACAAGTTAGACTATACCTATAAAAAAAGATAATGATCTTTTTTTTAGTTAAATTCTATATTCTAATTTGATGTGAGCTCTTTGCTTTATTTACATAATAATATTCCGCTAGAAATTATCCTCTAAACTAAATGAATCAGAGCTCTGGGTTTAGATTGGAAATATTCTGGATATTTTGTTTCTAAAATTTGACTTGGGAGAAAATTCTGATTTTCCCAATAATGTCTCTAAAGACCAGGTGCCAAGCTACTCATTTTATAAGTTCATCTCACAGGCATAGCCTTTGAGAATTCTTAAAAATGATATGAAACTAAGAAAGCCTCATTTAAATTCAGGCAATAGTAAGGCTTAGGTCAGTAGGTAGAAAAGAAATGTTAGCTGTCACTGGTACTGTTGGAATTATAGGAAAAATAATGGTTAAAGTAATGCTACTATTGGGGAACTAGGTGGCACGGTTAATTGAACATTAGGCCTTCAGTCAAGAAGGCTCAAGTTCAGATTTGACTTCAGACACTTACTAGTTGTGTGAAGTCACTTAACTTCTTCTTAACATGTTTCTTTATCTGTAAAATGAAAATAATGATAACAGCACCTAACTCTCAGGGTTCTTATAAAGTTCAAATAGGAAAAATAATTTCAAAGTGCTTCGCACAACACTTGGTACATAGTAAGTGCTATATAAATTTTAGTAATTATTCATATTATTCATGATATCATCATCATCAAGTTATTCAACAGAATTTGTATTTAGTTCTATGGTAACAAAAATTTAGCTAAAATGCATTCTAGATTCATAGGATCAGAGAGCTATAGCTAGAAGCGACCTTGGAAGTCAGCCACCTTTCTCATCCTCAGGATGAGGAAACTGAGGCCAAGAGAACATAAATGACTTGCCCAAGGTCACATTGGTAATAAGTATCAAAAACAGGATTTGAATTTGTATTTTGACTCCAACTATATTATTCTACTGACTATTTATGTAGATTATAGGGTTATTGAAGAGAAATAAGACATGTCCTTGGGTTGACTAACCAGACAAATGCTATGATCTGAGTAAGTCTATATGAGTTAATCTTACACATGATTAGCTGCCTATGTGTTTCTATTTGAAGGGTACCAAATGTGTTTCCTCTGCCACTATGACCACACAATAAAAAGACAGAACTAAACAAAACAAAAGAAAATGAGTAAAAAAAATTTCACTGCCCTCAGAGTAACACTTAGCCACCGATATGATGGCACTCATCAGAATGGTCAGCCTAAAGCAAAGTCTTGATGGGGCACAGGTAAGGAAACATTTTTATAGAAAAAGTTGATTAGAACCTAGGTAATTACCAAAGAGTATCAGATCAGTTACCGCAGAGACCAAGACAAATAGGCTTTACATAGACACATAGTGTAGTTCAGTGGAATGAGTATTAGACTAAGATTTCACAATACATATTAAAGGCTCAGTTCTTCCACTTAATAGTTGAGTGGCCTTGGGTAAATTATTTAGTTTTCAGAACCTCAGTTTGTTCTTCTCTAAATGAAGGTAAAAACAGTTCCACTACATAACTCAGAGAATGAGTATGAGTAACAGATATTTTCTAATGGTAGAAATTACTGTATAAACCAGTAAATACATATGGTTATTTGGGTAAAATTGTTACAACACATAGTAAGAATTTTTGTTTACCAAAATTCGTTAAAATGATCTCATAATTTTTAGAAATTGACCAGAGCCAGGAAAAATATGACTATATATCTCATTTAGACAAAAACGAAAAAAAATCCTATGGCGATAATTAGCTATTGGTTCCCAGAACACAGTATGTTGGCACCAACCTCACAAATGAGTGCAAAATAGTCTGCCAAACATACACTCCTTATAGTGCTTCCTTCTGTATAAAAGCCTCTACAGAATAAACTATCAAATGCCAAACTACATATCCATGGATTAGTGGTGCCGACTAGATCCACAGGAAAATTAGCCTAAGTCCATCCAAAGAATTCCTGGGACTGAAACAGAACTTCATTGAAAACTCAAGTACAAAGTACTAGGATAGATTAGAAACAAATCTATGGTTCTTTCCACTATTAATAAATTCAATTAAGGAGGAAAATACACTTGGAAATTTAGCAGCTGACTTATAATTCAGAATTTTAAAAGAGAATTGAGTGCCATGTAAACAGCAGTAAGCATGCCAACAAGCTTATATGGTACTTAGGATGGACACAGAGGAATCCAAAATGTGCTACCAGTTCCCAGAAACAGTCTCTCACTACTCACTTATCATTTATTTTTCAAATGTTCAGTAAAAAAAATAAGATTTAAAAGTGAGCATTGCATGTTCAGGGCACAAGAAATGCAAAGGTTTTTGATGGTAGTCATACCCTATATACCCTATAAATTGCATGTTTTGAAAACGAATAATTATTTCTCAAAAATAAAACGTCCAATGTATAGCAACTGAATACGGTTTTCTGGTAAAATTCTATTGTCTCACTAAAAACATTTTATTCATTCTACTATTGTTAAGAAAGAAATTCATTACAAATTGCTTATTATGGTACAGTAGGCATATTTGTGTATTTCTCCTACTGAAATTTACTGACAAAACTGGTTTTCTTTGGTCAACACAACAATGATTGTGTGAGGAATCAGATATTTTGTAAGTGAGAGAAAATCCCTAATGGGATTTACTGAGCAAGGAGCCTAAACAGAACTAAATCCCATCAGTATTCTGCACTTTAGTTCTGATAGAAAATTGCTTTCTTTCATTCTATATTTTTTGTTGTTACTTTAGACCAGAGAGTCTTAACTTCTTTTCTGTAGCATGGAAACCTTTGGTTGTCTGGTGAAACCTATAACCTCGTTTTAAAAATAATATTTTTAAATGTATAAAATACCTAGGATTACAAAGGAAACCATTTACATTGAAATATAGTTTCTCTTTCCCTGTGTCAATATACCTACACATGCCACAAAATTAAGAGTTCCTGCTTTGGGCAAAGATCATAGCACTGGGGCATTTTTGAACTTAAATATCAAAGAACATGCCATCCAGCCTCCTTTTACATATGGAAAAAGCAAGACCCATAGACCACCTTCACCTCCTACCCTTGTCTTTGTGTCCTCTTTAACCTTTTCATTGTCATTCTTTTTGTGTTTGCTTTAGCTGGGGCTAGGAATCATTCTGGATTTGCAATCAGATGAAGAGTTCACCTCTTTGCTCTTTTATTTATTAACTTGTCCACAATAAATTCACATCTGGGGTCTCAGTTCTTCATCTGTAGTATGAAATAATTGGACCAGATGATTTCAGAAATCCCTTCTAGCTTTAGAATCTATGCTCATATGATATGACTTGCCCATGACTATGTCTCCCTATTTTCACTTCAAAGTTGTTTCCAGCACTGAACACTCTTTGCAATACAACAATGGGCTCTTCAGGCAATTGTGTAGATTGCACTTCACTGGAGCTCTTTGAGGAAAGGCTCCTTCTTCTGAGTTTCGTCCTTTTTAGGTGGAAGTTGGACTAGAAAGCCATTGAGTTCCTTTATATTTCTGAGGCACTCTGATTCAGTACATTACAATTCATAGATAGTAAAAGCATTGATCTAGAAGGAAAATGTAATAGACTGTGTACATCAGTTCTCCAGAAAGTATACTTTGTTTTGAAAATAGTGAATGGAATTTTCTAACCACAATGTATCCCCTGCATAGAATGACTTTCCACCACCTCCCTGGCCATCTAAATTCTGTCAGTCCTGTAAGATTTATTTTCAAATCCCTCCTTTGTGTATCACATTAGTAGACTCCACAACAGCATTCTCCCTAGAACTAACTCTCAAATATGCTTTTAACATCTAAATCATATACTGAGTAGTGTTTCATTTATTCATTCTGTAATCACTTATTGCACACACCCTATGCCCCTGACACTTTACTAGATAATAGCTATACAGAGGCAAAATAATAATAATCCTTGTGTCCAAAGGTTATGTTCCCTTTGAGAAACCAAAGCATGCAGATAACAAAGGAATTAATTTTAAAAAGTATTTATTAAGTACTCACTATGTGCAAAGCACTCTGCTAAGGGCTAAGGATATAAACAGAAAAGTAAGACAGTTCCTGCTCTCATTAAGTTCACATTCAAGTGAGGGAGACAAGATATATGGAAGATTTTAGTTACAAGTCAGATGAAAAGTTTCCATTATCCTTAAAACATGGCAGCAAACCAGATAGCAATGCCTCTTTTTAATGTCATTTCCACTAATACAATTATCTCACTTTCTCATGTTGAACCATTGACAATGCCAAGGAATATGGTGTTAAGAAGCTTCTTTTCTGGGCCTTTAGTAGCTATGGCTACAGGAAATGCAGGGTCATTTTCTAGGAAACATCTTCACAAGGGTTGCTTCCCAGGATGATGTTCTGGAATCACTATTGTTCCCAAGGTTATTGTGTTCATGGTCCTAAACTTTCTCCATCAGCAATTGAAAGGAAGTTGCAATTAAGATATAGATCAGAGGTTCCCAAAGTGGGTGATATCTCTGCCTGTGCTGCACACTGGAATTATCCAACAGGGTTTTAGTAGCCTCAGGTGCGAGTGAGGGTGAAAACTAAGGTGTGGTAGAAGTGATGAGGTACAAGCCCAAGCCAAGACCTCTTTCCCTTGGATCAGGAGGGCTTTTGCCCCATTTGTCTGAAGGGCGCTGGAAAGTCTTGCCTGGGGGGCAGGAGTAAGAGTAGGGGAGGCCTCCTTGAATTCCCCTTTCATTTATCCCAGCCCAGACACTTCCTATTATTTAACATTCTTTTGATATTCCTCCCTTTGATCCTATTACTGGCCACTTACCATTCTTTTGAGGTAGAGGTCACTCAGCCAGGATTGTGGATTGTCTAGACTACCTGCCACTCTCATCAGGATCCTCCCTGGGTTTTCTCTACCTCCCCACCTAGACCATCCCTGACTGCTTAGTGACACCTGGATTCTTCCTTCAGTCTTTTTCGGTATTTAAGTTCCATCTCACCTTCATGAAGGTGCTCTGATTCAATCCAGCTCAAACTCTGTTTATCTGGCTCTCTTGTTAATGCAAGTGTTACAAATACTTTAGGCTGCTTTAAGAGTCAACCCAGTACGGTGAATCTTTAATAGACTTGGTTTTTCTTTGGCTTTAAGAAGGTTTGTGTCGAATTCATTCAAGCAGGACCCAGCATGTTGGTATTTTGGGGTCCCCATCACCCAAAACCTCAACAGAAGAATACAGAAAGAAGAGAAGAAAATTTTGAAAAAATGCTTCTTCATATTTCATCTATTGTGTAACAGATTTACAGTTGTAGTGATAACATTATTTTCCAGATGAACACGCAAAATGCAAGGCATAACTAGGCAATGATCAAGTCCACCAACAGGTCTTAATAAGTAACATATTGTAGGGAAGACCAGAATGCATAGGCAGGAATATGTACATATAATGATTTGTTTACAATATGATACTATATGGTTACATGATATTGCTTCATCAAAATTTCAATGCAGAAAAACCCACTTTACAATAAATTATTACATTTAAGACGCATCATTTAAAAATATTTTATATTTTTTGAAATGACACATATTTTAAAAAATGTTAAATGCTTAAAGAAATTAGATTTCCAGGGAGGCACTGGAAAATTTTTTTGAAAAGGAGATGGTAGACCAAATAAGTTTGAGAACATCTAGAATGGATGTTGGTTTGAAGTGCCTGGTACATGCAGCCTCCTGTCTCTCCTTTTGGGTACCCTGCCATTTCAGCTAGCTTGACTTGCTTTCCCTGTAGATGGGAATTGATGGGAATAGCTGGCCCTTAGCCACCAGAGTTTCTTCCCCCGATGATAGTTGTAATGGCTGGGAGATATCAGATAGGTGAAATGAAAATCAGGAAATGCCTTAAATTGAAGGAGTTGACACAAATTGGGCCTTAAAAGAAATTAATTGTTCTAAGAGGTAGAGGTTGAAGGAGAATGCATTTGTGATATAGGAGGATAGCCCATATAAAAGTGCAAAGTTGGGAGGTGAAATGTTACATGTAAGAAATAGGAAACAGACCAATTTGGCCTTAACCTGAATATAATGGAGTCATTATATGTAATTAGCTTCAAAAGACAGGCTTAAGCCAGATTGTGAAAGGTTTTGAATGTCAGAGGAGTTTTTATTTTATACTAATGGCAATAAGAAACCACTGGAGCTTATGTTAGCCTGTTCTTTTTCTTCTTGTATTATTAAAACTAAACTTCTTCTTCTTCTTCTTCTTCTTCTTCTTCTTCTTCTTCTTCTTCTTCTTCTTCTTCTTCTTCTTCTTCTTCTTCTTCTTCTTCTTCTTCTTCTTCTTCTTCTTCTTCTTCTTCTTCTTCTTCTTCTTCTTCTTCTTCTTCTCCTCCTCCTCCTCCTCCTCCTCCTCCTCCTCCCTCTCTCTCTTTCTCTCTCTCCTTGAATAGATTCTTCTTTGAATGCCTCTCAGTGTCTCCCTAGAACAATAAATTGCATATACTATGTACTCCTTAAAAATTAGTTGATTTGATTTGAAAAGAATAATGTTATCTTTATAAATTACTCTCTTCTCCCTCTCTCTGAGCCTATCAAAACATTATCATACATGCCCGAGGTAGATGAAATAAAGTTCAATTAGAATGCAATGAAATAAACTTCCCACTAAAAGAGAACATTTTTACACTGATGATTTAGGAGGAACTTGAAGATCTTTTAATTCCTATTATCATTACAGGCATCATTACGCTTCCTCTCTTCTTACTCTACAACCTTTGTAATATAGATTTCTACATCATAGTGGTGCAGGAACTTCTAAAGTCATCGTAGATCTATTAATTGACAAAAATGAAAAAAATCTTTTTCAATTCTTTCTCTTTCTGACCTTTCTGCTTCTTTTGACATCAGTGATGAAATTCTCCTTCTGAATATTCTCTTACCTCTGGATTATCGGACACTACTTTCTTTTTTATTCTCCTCTTACCCATCTAGTCACAACTTTTCAGCCTCCTTTGTTGACTCATCATCCATATCATGCCCCCTAACTATAGGGCGTTGGCTCCCTAACAAGACTCTTCCTTAGTCACTCCTCTAGCTTGCTGCTCTCTCACATACAAACTCACAGGTTCTCATGATTTTAATTATCATCTCTAAAATGTGTGTGTGGAAGGATAGGGAACAAGCTAGGTGCAGAGCAGATAGAATACTAGACTTAGAGTCAAGAAGACCTGAGTTCAAACCCAGCTTTAGACACTTACTAGCTCTGTAACCCTGGGCATGTCACTTACCCCTGTTTGCCTCAGTTTCCTCATCTGTTAAAAAAATGAACTGGAGAAAGAAGTGGTAAACCATTCCAGTATCTTTGCCAGGAAAATCTCAAATGGGGTCATGAAGAGCTGGATGTGACCTGAAACTACTGAGCAATAAAATGTATATAGTATGTGCAAACATTTGTATGTATATATGTAAATATCTTTATTTTCCTTTATAACTCTATGAATTTTACTTTATGAATTTGAAATCATTATTCTTGGAAGGGTTTCCCCAGGTTAAAAGAGAAGTCATGATCTAGATCAGAGGTGTCAAGCACATAGCCCATGGACTGCAAATACTCAATAGTGGACCTGACCTAGATTAAAATATAATTAGAATATTTACAAAATAAACAAAGATACCTGACAAAATTTAGATAATATTGCCTTTAAAACAATTAATATGCAACCCTCAGGGACCCTTTTGAATGGGTTAGTAGACCTTGCTTATATCTGAGTTAGATACCAGTGGTCTAGATAATCTTTAAAGTTGCCCTAGCTCTAAATTTCTAGAGGTAAATGTGACTCTTCCTGGAATTCAGTGGGGAATAACTTGTGCAATACAATGAAAAAGATATATTAGGGGTATTGGTGTGGTAATGGAATGTAAACTACATCTAAAATGAATTTATTTTAAAATAATTTGGGACCAAGTCAACTAGTTAGGGCAACATTACAGAAGTCCAGGCATGAAGCGATGAAACCATGAACTAAATTAATGGCCATGAGAATGGAACTTGGATTTGGGGAAGGAGGAAAGAAGGTATCTTGATTTTAAGCCTGCAGAAAGAATTTTGATGCCTTTGATAGAAATAGAGAAGTGGGAGGGAACATATAATCTGGTATGAAAAGAAAGAATTTGGTTTTGATCATACTGAGGTGAGTTGATGACAAGGGGTAAAATCAGACTATACCTAATCAGCTATTTTACTGAAAAAATAAGGGACTTCTGGCAGAACTCAGAATTTCTTAATTTTTTTTTCAACCTCATAAGATTTCATTTATTTTTTCTTGATTTCTTTTTTGTTCTCAAATATTTCTTCCAGTCTAAGATAAAGCAAGTATCCCTGGTTTCAAAGGCATAGTCTTCCACCAGCATCTCAGTTACATCCCTTTTACCCTCTGCTGAGGCTTTACTCCCAGAAACATTGTTAGGATCACAAACTGGTCACTCCACTAACTCCTTTTTTCCTGTCACTTATGTCTCCCTACTGTGATATTTTTCCATCTTTTATTTTTTTCTTCCAAATTTATTAATTTGATTGTTCTCAGTTTTCAACATTCACTTCCATAAAGTTTTAAATTTTCTCCTCCTCCCTCTTCTTCCACAAGAAAGCATGTAGTCGTATATGGACTTTACACATATATTCCTACTAAACACATTTTCACATTAGTCATGTTATATAGAAGAATTAGAATGAATAGGAGAAACCATGAGAGAAACAAAACAAAACATAACAAAAGACAAAATAGTTTGTTTCATTCTTCATTTTGACTCCATAGTTATTTCTCTGGATGTGACTGACATTTTGCCCCAGGAGTCCTTGGGAAATGTTTTAGGTTCTTGAATTGCTGAGAAGGGCTGTCTGTCAAAATTATTCCTCGCACACTGTGGCTGTCTCCCTACTTTGAAAAAATCACTTTACCTTTGGTCATGAAGCTATTCTTTTGTTTTTCTCTTTCCTTTCACAACAAAATATTTCAAGGCTATCTGTGTATAACAGAAAGCACTCCAACATACATAGGAGGGCCTGCTATCAAAGGTTTTTAGATCTGCTTATCTCAAAGGAAAGGCAACTTTGAGGGATCAATAATCAATTCAATCGGGGGCGGAGCCAAGATGGCGGAGTAGAAGGACGCACGTTTACGAGCTCCGAAACCAAAGCCCATGGAATTGATGTAGAAAGAGTCCCCCATAGATTCTGGGTGAGTGCAAGGTGTGCAGAGGCAGAGTGGAGGAGATTTCCGTCCCAGGGAGCCCTCAAGACCCGTCCCCAGGGTCCGGCGCGCCCCGGAGAGTAAACCCGACCCCCAGCGCTGCCCTGGCCAAGGCCTCAGAGAAGCGGATCGGAGCAGGCTTCAGAGACGGAAGCTGAAGCAGCTGGGAAAGTCCCTCCGCCCACAGAAGCAGGTCAGTGAGAGAGGCCGGGCTGAAGGAGAGGGGAAGCAGGGTGTCTGTGACTCGGGCCCCCTCGGGAGGAAGCGGCGGCGGCAGGGACGGGGGCAGGAAGCGGCGGAGGCAGAGGCGTGGGCGGCGGCTGAGGCGGCAGCGGCCCGGGACTCAGGAATCCCCCAGCAGCAGGCAGGATCTTCATTACAGAAGATTCCCGCATAAAACCTGACGGAGCTGAGCCTGAGAGACGGCCCTGCCCCCAGCCCGCTCTGTTGCTGAAGGTTTCTGCTCGGGACCCCCCAGGGGAGCTGAGATTGGGAGGCGGGCCCCCCACCCCGCCCCCACCCGCTCCATTCTTGAGAGTCGCTGCATAAAGCCCCCCGAGGGATCAGAGTCTCGGAGACAGCCCTGGCCCCGCCCCAGCACCTGAACTAAAGCTCACTGATTGACAGCCAGCAGGAGGAAAGCCCATTTGAATCTCAGAGGCCAGGCGCTGGCTGGGCGGATCCAGGCGGGGGCGGAAGGGAATCTCAGAGGTCAAGTAACTGGCTGGGAAAATGCCTAGAAAGGGGAAGAAAAATAAGACTTTAGAGAGTTTTTTCCAACAAATGCAAATGATCCCAACCTTCGGATCAGATGGGGAGGACGAGAACGTATTTTTCCCATCAGGGAAAGATGTGGAGGGCGGGGCCTCAGTACCCCAGACACCCCAGGGGGGTGTTGGGTGGGCTCAGGCCTTGGAAGAGCTTAAAAAGGATTTTGAAAAGCAAGTTAGACAGGTGGAGGAAAGACTGGGAAAAGAAATGACAAAGATGCAAGAAGAGTATGAAAAAAAGGTCAATATCTTGGTAAAGGAGACCCAAAAAAATGCTGAGGAAATTAACACCTTGAAAAATAGGCTCACTCAATTGGCAAAAGAGGTTCAAAAAGCCAATGAGGAGAAGAATGCATTCAAAAGCAAAATGAGCCAAATGGAAAAAGAGGCTCAAAAGCTCACTGAATTTAATAGTTCTCTCAAAATTAGAATGGAACAGATGGAGTCTAATGATTTTATGAGAAACCAAGAAATCACCAAACAAAACCAAAAGAACAATAAAATGGAAGAGAATGTGAAATATCTCATGGGAAAAACAACTGACCTGGAAAATAGATCAAGGAGAGACAACTTAAAAATTATGGGACTACCTGAAAGCCATGATCAAAAAAAGAGCCTAGACATCGTCTTGCATGAAATTATCAAGGAAAACTGCCCTGACATTCTAGAACCAGAGGGCAAAATAAGTATTGAAAGAATCCATCGATCACCACCTGAAAGAGATCCAAAAAGAGAAACTCCTAGGAACATTGTGGCCAAATTCCAGAACTCCCAGCTCAAGGAAAAAATCTTGCAAGCAGCCAGAAACAAACAATTCCAGTACTGTGGTAATACAATCAGGATAACCCAAGATCTAGCAGCTTCTACATTAAGGGATCGAAGGGCGTGGAATAGGATATTCCAGAAGGCAAAGGAACTAGGACTCAAACCAAGAATCACCTACCCGGCTAAACTGAGTATAATATTTCAAGGGAAAATATGGTCTTTCAATGAAACAGAGGACTTTCAATCATTCTTGATGAAAAAACCAGAGCTGAAAAGAAAATTTGACTTTCAAACACAAGAATGAGAGGAAGCATGCAAAAGTAAACAGCAAGGAGAAGTATTAAGGAACTTACCAGAAATGAACTGTTTGCATTCATACATGGAAGGACAATATTTCTAACTCTTAAAACTTTTCAGTATCTGGGTGGTTGGTGGGACCACACATACACATGTACATGCATGCACACACATACACACATGCATTCACATGCAGAGACAGAGAGCACAGATTGAACTGAATAGGATGGGACCATACCTTAAAAGGAATTAAGGTAAATGATGAGAGAGAAATGTAGTGAGAGGAAAGAGGGAGAAATGGAAGGGGGTAACTATATGTCATTTAAGAGGCAAGTAGGAGATGTTTTTAGTGGAGGGAAAAAGAGGAGAGCTGAAGAAAAAACAAACAAACAAACAAACAAACAAAAGTTTACCCTCATCACATTTGACTAAACGAAGGAGTGAAATGCACACTCATTTTGGTATGAAAACCTATCTTACAGTATAAGAAAGCGGGGGAGAAGGAGATATTGGGGGGGGATGATGGAAGGGAGGGCAAAGGGAGGAGGGAGTAATTGAAAGTCAACACTTGGGGAGGGACAGGATCAAAGAGAAACAATGAGGGGCAGGTGAGGAGGGATGGCAATTCAGTTAGTCTTACACAACACGACTATCAGGAAGGTCATTTGCAAAGCTACACAGATATGGCCTATAATGAATTGCCTGCCGTACCAAAGGGAATGGGTGGGGAGGGAGGGATGGGGAGAATTTGGAACTCAAAGTTTTAGGAACAATTGTTTAGTATTGCTGTTGCAACTAGGAAAGAAGACATACAGTTAATGAGGAATAGAAAGTCATCTGGCCCTACAGGAGAAAAGAGAAGATAGAGACAAGGGAAGGGAGGGATGACAGAAGAGAGGACAGATTGGAGATAGGGAAAATTAGATTGCTTGGGGTATTGGGGTGGGGGGAGGGGAGAAAAAGGGAGAAAATTTGGAACCCAAAAATTTGTGAAAATGAATGTAAAATAAATAAATAAATAAATTAAGAATAAAAAAAAAAAAAAATAATCAATTCAATCAAGCACATGTATCATTCACTTAGTTCAGGGGGAAAAGTCAGTACCCTGAACTTCAGAGAAAATACAGAGAAATCAAATCAACAGATATGCTTCCAGCTGTCTGACATAAGTAATACATGCATTGTAGATCAACAGACAGATTTCAGTGTCTGATCATTACATACATACATAGTTATCAGAGAGGGAAGGACCAACATCTGGTTTTTCAAAGTTGGGAGGTTGCTTAGTGGTTCCTAGAGTTTCATCTGGCACACAAAACTTATTCCAAAAACTAAGCCCCAAAGAAAAACCCTATCTCAGAGTCTTTATACACTTTTTAGAGTCAAAGGGCATCATAACCCTTGAGAATCAGTGCCTCATTAACGAAAGGTGTGGACCTGCCTACAAATCTTCCCAGGTGCATTAATGGTTGGGGAAGATCTTCTTTAATCACATTATTCAATCTGAAGCACTTGATTATACAGAAAAAAAACAGTAGAAGATTCTACTTTGCTTGCCATCACACTGTGATCTATAATAGCTCCCTGAATTCATTCTTTTATTACCTTCCCGCAATCTTTTTTTCAGACTTTTGTCATTCTACTAAAATTGCACCAAAGACTGCTCAACAAGTTCTATGATCTTTTCTCAACTATCAAACTCTGTGGGTAGAGAGGAGGATGCATAAGAGACATGTAAAGAAAGAAAATATTTTGGAGAGAGAGTGAATATATGGGGTGAGTGAGATCGAGCATTCTATGAAACTAGATTCATTTAATTTTCTCCTCTCAACAACCTTGTTTTGTCTCTTTTTCTGATATCAATTTCCTTTTCTTACTCTCTAAATGGGAGTGCTTCCCAAAGTTCAGTCCATATATCTATCAATATTCCTTTCAAAGTTTCTATTATGTAGAACTGCTCAACCTTTACAATTATTGCTTGAAGGCAATGTGAGAAATTCAAATGAATGCAGCTGATACATTCGTAAGTGTCTGTTAAGTTGCAAGAGTAGCTTGGAAAACAAACAAACCTTGTCATGGCTATTGAAAGCTCAAACCTATCTTCCTCAATTTATCTTTTGTTGACCTCTATTTAACTTTCCACATGAGCAAGGCTATTAGATGAATTGTTTGATCTATGCAGTAATAAGATATCCAATAAGAATATGAACAACATGATTAGAGGTCCCAAAGGCTTGATGAACTGAAGCTGTGACTTCCATTTATGGAAATCTTGGTATAGAACACTTACTTAGAACTGTGTATTTAAATACTGATTGAAACACCTTAGAAACTGTGATGTCTGCTTCCTAACCTAGATTAGTGACTGATAGCAGAATAGAACATCTAGGCAGTAAGTATCCTATGCATGCCCTAAGTTTATTTTCTCCAGATGGAGACATTGGAAAGGATGTCATTCAACCTGAACCTAATACAATTAACATAGGCCTTAATTATGAGGTATCACTACTCTGTCCAACTCCCCACAAGCCATACCCTGCAGTTGGACATCTGGTAACATTATATTACATATGAAAAGGATTGTGCTGATCGACACAGAAGCAAACAGTGTTTTTATCAAGATAATAAAATTTCATTCAATGACAACTTTTCTGAGATTTATTTTCTTTTGATATTTTTATAGTTTCATTCAATTGTTACATTCTAAAGATAAAAATCAGTGTTAACAGCCTATTGTATTTCCAGTTTACAGTGTAAGTAAAATATTTAAAACAACTCATAGACATAACAATAGAACAAGCCTGATTTCCATATTGAAAGCAACATAATTTAAATGTAAATTCTTTCGTGACACATTTTAAAAAGAAACTATTAAAAACTGATAAAAATTGGAGGGTCCCTACAAAGGATTACTCGATTCTCTTTGTTTCTAAATGATTTCTGCCTCCAAGGAATTGTTTCAACTGGTTTCCCAACTAGAATGTCATTCTTGCCTTTCTCCATCTACCCTTCCTTCCAAATTCAGCTGTAGTTTAATATCATTGCACATTGATCTGGTTCATGATTCTTTCTACATTGAGTGACTAATAATAATTATAGTGTAGACTTCTCTTCCCAGTCTCTCTCTCCCCTATCCCCAGGGCCTTCCTTCTGATATTACATCAAATTTACCCTGGATATATCTTGGATACACATAATTGTTCTAATGTCTCCTCAGTTAGACTATGAACTCCTTGAAAGCAAGGGCTGTTTGCCAATTTGTGCATCCCTGGCACTTAGCACAGCGTCTGGAATAATAAAAATAATAAAAACTCAATACGTGCTTGCTGACAACTTGATTTTTTAGTTTCAATATCCCCTTGATTCCTTAATTGGTTTTTCCTTTCTGTGTTTTTCTTTCCCTCCATCCTCCACAGGTATTCAAACTTAAAAATCACAATACTCCTTCAAAAAACTTGGCCTCAGGCCATTACCTGTTGCTCTGGACTAAGTTAAGTTATGTCAGCAGCCATGTCACAGAAAACAATTCAATTTGCCTGGACTCTGGGAATTTTCATTGGCTATCTCCCATGCTGGGAATTCTACTCCACTTCTCCCTCCTTGTCACCACCCCTGGCTTCCAGGGTCCTTTCATACTAGTGTCTTCCCTTTATGTCTCTCTCTCCAATTTATCCTGCTTATATATTGTTTGCACATAGTTGTTGATATGCCTTTCCTGTTAGAATGTAATCTTCTTGAGGGAAGGGACCATGTTTTTATTTTTGATTCTTTCTAACTAGTGCTCAGCATAGTGCCTAACATGCAGTAAGATCATAATAAAAGCTTGCTGATTTTAGTTTTGATACAAAACAAAAGAATTACCACACCTTAAAGTAAAGAAATCATGTACCAACAAAACTGCATTACTTTAAAAAAAATTGGCTTACATCAGACCAATATTACATATGGCTTACTGACCGCTTGCAGCTTGCCAAATAATTTTTACAGGAAAAATGCGGGGTTGCCACTGATCATGTTCCTGCTTATCATGTGACTAGGGGAACCAACCATCTTCAATCTATCTCTAGTATAAGTTGTCACATGACCCATGGCAATCATCATCAGTCTGTCTCTAAGGCTAACCTATCTGCCACCCAAAGAAGTTTAGGAGTTGTGCAGGATTGGCTTAATGATATGCCAAATTTGTAGGGGCAATATTACAGAGCCCATGATGTAGCATAAATGTTTTTGGTAATTCATGCCAATGAAGGTTTTTTCCTAGAAGTCTTATCACATTTAAGAAATTTATCTGAGGTCTGTAGGAAGACAAGTTCATTAATATATTACTGATAGAGTAGTGTCCAGCTACTCTGTATATCAGTTTAGAATTATATTTGAAATGTAACCCTGTTCATTTGCTCCAAGAATAGTAAAATCAGAAATAAAGTTTTCACATATGTCAAGATACTCATTTTAACATTTTCATGGTATCAAAAAACTTGAATGAAGGTATGTATCTATTGATTGGAGAATGACTAAACAAATTAGAGCACATGAAAAATAAATGTGAGGAATTCGGGGAAAAAATGAAAACATGGGGAGGTATGTGTAGAGTTATCCAAAACAAAGAAAAGAGAACAAAAAGAACAATACACACAAAGCCTACAATAATATAAAGGGATGAATAATATAAGGGATCCAAAATGAGATCAAATGAAATGTACAGTATAATATGTTGGGGAAGTGGATATATTGATTGGTTTTGCCTAATTGTGTGTACAAGAGAAAGATACAGAGAGACAAACAGACAAAGAGAAAGATAGAGACAGAGCAGTAGAGGGAGAAGAAGAGAAGGAGGAGGAGGAGGAAGAGAAGGAGGAGAAGAAAAAGAAGAAATAGATTTTTTTTTTCCCATTGAAAAGAAGATGAAGGACTGAATGCAAGGAAAGTCCAGGAAACTGGAGACCCAGAGAGGTCATATACCAGGAATCAGGTTGGTATCATAGCACATAGTATTAATTTTGGATAAAGTAGGCTCTAGGCAGCTAAGTGGCAAAGTAGATAGAACCTTGGACTTTTGAGTCAGGAAAACTTTAGTTCAAATTCTACCTTAGACACTTATTACTTGTATGACCCTGGACAAGTCATTTAAATTTTCTCTCTGCTTCAGTTTTCTTTTTCTCTTTGTAAAGAGGGGCTAATGAGAGTATGTACCTCCCAGGATTGTTGAGAAAATTAAATGAGATATTATTATTATTATATGGGTTACCTACTGTTATTATGCATATATGCTCACTCTTTTCCTTCTCAAATCCCCATTCCAACAATGCTCAGTCCTTTATAGCTGTGAGAAAGATGATTCTGAGTAATTTATAAATCTCAGGGAGGTACAGCCAAGAAGATGGAGTAACAGCACACACTTTCTACAGAGCTGCCCCCAACCCCAGCCAAATACCTGTAAAAAATGGTTCTAAACAAATTTTGAAGCTGCAGAACCCAAAGAATGACAGAGTGAACCAAATCTCCAGCCCAAGGCAGCCTGGAAGTTCACTGGAAATTGTCTATCATGCTACACACTGGGCAGGGAGCAGTCCACCATGGGCCATGCCAGCACAGACAGGACCTGAGTAGTCCTTGGGGAGACTGAATCTCTAGCACCTGTGGCAATTTCCAGACTTCAGGACCCCAAAACACTGTAGATAAATTGGAAGGTCAGTGGGAAAATCTTGTGGGACCAGTTCAGAAGAGTGGAGTGATCCATCCACAGCCCCAGGGCAGCAGAGGGGTAAGGTGTAGAAGAACCCACAACAGCCACTGCAGCAGCAGGGGCAGTTGCAGCACTGACTATTTCTGGAGTTCTAGGTCCACAGATTGTGAGGGAATCAAAAGGCTGACAGTACATTCTCCACCCCCACTGGAAGCAGAGACTCACCTTGACAAAGAGCTCAAAAGTCAAGTAAATAGCAGAGAAAATAAGCAAAAACAGAAAAAGGAATCAGATTATAGAATCTTACTTTGGTGACAAGGAAGACCAAAATTTGCTAACAGAAGATAATAAAGTCAAAGCTCCTCCATTCAAAACCTCCAAGAAAAATTATGAGTTAGTCTCAGGCCATGGAAGAGCTCAAAAAGGATTTTGAAAATCAAGTAAGAAAAGTAGAGCAAAAATTGGGGAAAAAACTGAGAGTGATGCAAGAAAATTATGAAAAAACAAGTCAACTGCTTAAAAGGAGACAAAAGGAGACAAAAAAATGTTGAAGAAAATAACACTAAAAATATACTAACCCAAATGACAAAAGTGATCCAAAAAGCCAATGAAGAATGGTCTAAAAAGAAGAATTGGTCAGATGGAAAAGGAGGTCCAAAAGGTCACTGAAGAAAATAGATTAGAATGGAGCAGATGGAGGCTAATGACTTTATGAAAAATCTAGAAATTATAAAACAAAACCAAAGGAATGAAACAAAATAGCAGAAAATGTCAAATATCTCATTGGAAAAGCTGACATGGAAAATAGATCCAGGAAAGACAATTTAAAAATTATGGGATTATTTAACAGCCATGATAAAAAAAAGAGCTTAGACATCATATTTCATAAAATTATCAAGGACAATTGCCATGATATTCTAGAACCAGAGGGTAAAATAAATATTGAAAGGATCCACCAATCACCTCCTGAAAGATATCCCAAAAAGAAAACTGATAGGAATATTGCAGCCAAATTCCAGAGCTCCCAGGTCAAAGAGAAAATATTGGAAGCAGCCAGAAAGAAACAATTTGAGTATTGTGGAAACACAATCAGTATAGCATAAGATCTAGCAGCTTCTACATTAAGGGATCACAGGGCTTGAAATGTGATATTCCAGAATTCAAAGCAACTAGGATTAAAACTGAGAATCACTTACCCAGCAAAACTGAGTATAATACTTCAGGGGAAAAAATGGTCATTTAATGAAATAGAGGACTTTCAAGCATTCTTGAGGAAAAGACAAGAGCTGAATAGAAAATTGACTTTCAAACACAAGAATCAAGAGAAGCATGAAAAGACAAACAGGAAAGAGAAATCATAAGGGACTTACTAAAATTGAACTGTTTACATTCCTACATGGAAAGAAAATATAACTCTTGAGACTTTTCTCAGTACTAAGGTAATTGGAGGGATTATATACATATAGACAGAAGGTACATGGTGAGTGGAATAGGAAGGGATGATATCTAAAAAAATTAAATTAAGGGGTGAGAGAGGAATATATTGGGAGGAAAAATGGAAAAATAGAATGGTGCAAATTATCTGTCATATAAATGAGGCAAGAAAAAGCTTTTTCAATGGAAGAGAATAGAGAGGAGCTGAAAGGAAAAAAGTGAACCTTACTTTCATTACATTTGGCTTAAGGAGGGAATAACATGCATACTCAATTTGCTATGAAAATCTATCTTACACTACAGGAAAGTGGGCAAGAAGGAGATAAGTAAGGGGTGGGGGAATGAAAGAAGGGCAAGCAAAAGGGAGCAGGGCACAATGAGAAGTAAATACTTTTGAAGAGGGTTAGGATCAAAAGAGAGAATAGAATAAATGGTGTGCAGGATAGGATGGAGGGAAATATGGTTAGTCTTTCAAAACATGACTTATGGAAGTATTTTGCAAAACTACACATTTGTAACATATATTGAATTGCTCGCCTTTTCAGAGGGGATAAGTGGGGAAGGAGGAAGTGAGAGAAGTTGGAACTCAAAGTTTTAAAAGCAAATGTTAAAAATTGTTTTTACATGCCACTGGGAAATAAGATATATAGGCAATGGGCTATAGAAATCTATCTTGCCCTCCAAGGGAGGGATGTGATGGAAAGGAGGGCACATTGGGGGAAAGGGGTAATCAGAATGCACGCTGTCTTGGGGTGGGCAGAGGGAAAATGTGGGGAGAAAATTTTGAACTCAAAATCTTGTGGAAATGAATGTTGAAAACTAAAAGCAAATAAATACATTAAAAAAAGAAATTTAAAAATCTCAAGATTCATAAAATCACAACACAATTTCAACAAAATCTCTATTTCCCAAATTTATTAGTATCTAAAATTCCCATTATTAAAGTCACTCCATCACTAAAATAAGTGACTTTGGAAACTCTGCAGGGTAGGATATTAATTTCTTCAAATTCATTACCACACTATCACTGATCAGTTTATCCTGTTAGCTTGCTGTCCCTTACCAGAAAACAAGTTCTTGAGGAAATGAAACTGAAAGCAGGGAGAAAATGTTGGGATTTTCACAGAGCATATCTATATGGGACAGTGGAAAAAAGCACTGGATTTGAATTGAAAGTAAGTTTTAAATTACAGCTCTCATATTTGCTATTTGTTAATGCAGTTTGTGTACCAAGTACAGAGAAAAATTCTAAAGCACACAACAAATTCGTAATATAAGTTGGTTTGATAGAGGTGGTAAAGCTTTAACAAGAAGGACAATAGGGGAAGATTCTGAAAAAGATTCAGGTGCTCTGGATCCTGAGTGGAATTGTGCACACCTTTCTGAGGCATCTCCCAAACAAGTAAAATCTGATGGTTTTTTATAGGTTTCTTATCTGCATCTAGCAGTACCAGGATTTGGAGAGAGGGAGAAATGAGCCTGAACCTGGCAACTGATACTGATTCATGCTTGTTGGATATGTGGAAATGGAGAAAAATGCCTGATAACGTTACTGATATTCAAACTTCCTGCCTTAGGATCTACCATTTAGTCAAAATAATAGGGTGAATCAGAGTTTTGAGCTTCCTCAGGGTTTCTTTTGGGGAGGCTCTTGAGATCATCGAACTACCTGTTCTCAGATTCTTACCTATAAAATATGGGGAGGGAGGGAGGTGGTCTAGATATTCTGTCAGGTCATTTCCAGCTGAAAGCTTAAGTTTCTTATGGAGCTACTTCCTAAAGTTCCTGGGAGCTCAAAAATCTTAGGTTGCCATAACAGAACACTTAAGACAAAGGCCTATTTCCATTTTGCCTAGGGCTACCTTTGCAGGTTCACATAAGAGTCACAAATTGTTTGCTATTTATATTGCACTATGGGAGAAGGAGAACTATAGCCTAGATTTTCACAGCTCCATTATTTTACTATTGCTCTTCAATTCACCTCAAACATTCCAATTATATACTTAAATTCTTTGCTCACCAAAACAAAATAATGAAAGCTTAAAAAAAATAAATGTAGGGAGCATAGGTCAAGAGTTTATGGAAGAAAAATAATTTGTGAAGAGGAAGTTGTATATAGAACATAACTCACTTTCCTATGCTGTGATCAAAGAACTTATTTCATATATTAATTCACTATATTCCACTTCTACACTAAAGAAAATGATGTGATTTCTAACAGAGGGATTTTTAAAAGTGATTTAGTAAATAAACACTTATTAAATTCCGCTGGTCTCTCAGGCAGTGTGCTAAAGTGCTCCGAGAAGACAAACATGAGTCCCTGCCCTCAAAGTACATAAAATCTAAAGGTGGAAGATAGCATGAACAAAAGAGACTGAAAAAGTGGGGATAAAGGGCACCCAGAGGCCCAGGAAGTCCAGAGGAGTGCATCCTTGTGGGAAATAAAGAGGTAGTTGCCTTGGAGCTCTCATGAAATGGATCTTCTTGGTAGGGAACTCCAATCTCCAGTCATAGGAAGAGGTATAATTTCTTGATGACAATATAGTTTATGTCAATCAATCTACATTTATTAAGTATCTGCTATGTGTCAGGCACTGTTCTAAATGCTTGGGCAGAAAAAGAGACTGAAGACATTCTTAGATCTCAAGGAGTTTTTAATCTAATGGAAGAGTTTACAAACTAAAGGAGGAGTTTATAATCATAGACTCCCTGGATTTTGTTACAGTGAGATTTCAAACATGTTGTGTTTATGTATGTGCATGTGCACATGCATGTCTATTTACATATATACAAATATACCTACATTACATGTGTGTATGCATGTAAGTGTGTATATATACATTATATATATGCCTATTACAAAACTTAACCATTAAACCATTATAGAAGCATGAAAGATTGTTTTACAACAAAGTTTATTCATCCAGATATTTGCTGTCATTTTAGGTAGGCTACAACTTGTAAGATATGATCTTTTTGAAAACATGCATGTGCAAGTACACATGCATACCTGTATATATTTCTAGTCAAACATATCAATTGTAAAAACTATATCAAATACCTATATATTAAAAATTGTAGAACTTTTACATTTCATCCAAATGTTTTCTGTTCAATTTTATCACTGCTGTTCTCTATCTTCTTTACTGTCTATTCCTATTATTTTACTTTTTGTTGGATTATAGACCTCATTCAAATACGTGAACATATCAAGTGATTATATATTGAACAATGTGAAGTCATTCTTTAGATCTATGTCATACAGACAGAATATGCCCTAAATGAAAGCCAAATTGCTCTCTTCTATTGAGAAAATGTCCCAAGGTGAGGGATCTACATGTTAAACACTGCTATCAGTTCAATCCAATTATGTTTAATTCAACAGATATTAATCAGTAATCCATAGGTGTGCAAATGGAGAAAGAAGATGGGTGAAAAGTTGTAAAAAGAAAAAAAATCAGCACTATATGCTCATAATACATTATCAGTTTGACAGTTAAACACATCTAGAAGCTCAATTATCACTTATCCTCCAAACATAACTGGGTAGTAGAAAAAAAAATGATTTTTTAGTTTATTTTTTAATTTCTAAAATCTGTTGCAGGTTAAAATAAGAAGTGTTTATAATGAATGATTAAATTGTACCACATATAAGAGGGAAAGCTGTTTTTATTTAAAGGATATATTTTCACACTAGATGATCTTAAAGACATTTTTTGTTTTCCCTTCCTGTATTATGTGCTGTGTGATTATAATAGCATGTAAACTTGCAATCTGAGATACTCCTTTTCTTTTTCCCTCCCTTCTTTTCTCCTTTCCTTTTTTCTTTCTCCCCTTTCTCCTTCCCTTCTTTTCTTTCTTCCTTGCCTTGCACATAGTGGGCACTTACTCAGTGTTTGTTGAATAGAATGGAAATGAGTAGAATGAAGTTGAATAATGTTTTCAAGACACATTGAGAGTACATTGAAAGACTTTCAAGTATGGCACATAAAAGTTTCAGACCAAAAAACTCACCTTATAGCTATAAATATCTAAATAGAGCACCAAATTGAACAATAACAAAAAATATTCCAAAAAGAAATGAATGAACTCCATCATCTGGCACAGGAGTGGACATAAAGATACCAAAATCTGAAAGGGATCTTGACAAATAAGCAGTTATGGAGGTATGGTAAAATGCTGGAGATCTTGAGAGTGGAAGAGCACTGGGAGTACCATTATCAAAAAAAATGTCAGGGGGGGAAAGTCCAGTTGGTAGTGATTTGACAGGGAGGTATCAGGGACACAGCACACAGCAACATGACAAAGCAGGAAAGGGGATGATGGAAGTAGACTGTGACTGTCCTCCTTAATCAAAGAGGACCTGGTGCCACAGAAATGTAAAGATAGTGAAGCAGAAAAAAATGAGACTCAATGAAGTATTTTGTTAAAAGTGCCTAAAACAGAGTAGGAGTTTCAAAAGGCATAATTTCTATTATAGACCCTGTGATTTATATAAAAAAATGAAAAAAATCAACCCCCAAACTCTTCACACTTATATTTCTAGAATGTCAGAAGTATAAGAAGAGATCTTGACATTCTTCTATTCTGGTCTCTTCTGTTTGTGGATGTGGAAACAATGAAGTATATGGTTATCTCAAAAGGCTTAGTCTAATTTTAAGCTTTAATACAAAAATGCAGGGCAGTTTTATGTTATTAAAGCTTAAAACTGCCCTAAGACTTTTGAGATACTCTATGTAGTGGAAATAATGATTTTAGAATAGAAGGACTCAAGTTCACATCCCACAGTGCTTTATTATTGTAAATTCTTAAATGGTTTCCCATATATTCATTTATTGTATTCCTGCAATTTAATTTAAGGTAGTAAAAATCATTTTATTTTCTATAAATTCTGTCCTAAATTTCAATTTGGGATTAAGCAAAAGAGATAACTATAATATCCATATAGTTTGACAAAAGATTCAGCTACTGGGCATCTATCCCAAAGGAGCCAAAGACAAACAAAAAAATAAGGTTTAACTACGTACTATACACCTTCTACCCCCACCCCATAATAACCAAAATCTAAAACCCAAACAGTCTTTCCTTGTGAACATCAAGTCATCAAGTAAAACACATTAACATATTGACCATGTCAGAATATATCATGTTCTTTACTTCTACTTCATCCCGTCCTGGTCAGGAGATATGTTTCAGGTGAAATCTTAAAACTTTCAGAGTTGTTTTATTCTTTACAGTATTGTATGATGAATGTAGACATTGATCTTGATTCTGTGTTCTGCCTTGGTTCATGAAAATCTTACCAAATATTCTTTTTCTTCTTATATTCCTCCCAAATATCTTTATGTGCGGCAAAATAGTATCTCATTAAATTTATATTCATTTAGATATTCATTTATTGAACCATCTCCCAGTTAATGAAAGCACACTTAGTTTGTAGGATTGTTTTCCTGATCTATTTTGTTTTATCTTCAATAAAAAGGTAGCTAATTGGCATAGTTAATAAAAAATCTTGAGTTCAAATCTTGCCTCAAACACAAGGCATGTGACCTAGGGCAAATCACTTCACCTCTGTTTCAGTTTCATCTCTGCAAAGAGGTTATAATAACAGCACCAATCTCCCAGTTGTTGTGAGGAGCAAATGAGATACTATTGTGAAGTACCTGATGCACAGAAGTTGCTATAAAAATGCTAGCTATTATTATTCACTACCACTGTACCTATGGATTTTTTCTTTTCTACTTTTTTTTAACTTTTTAGGGAATAAGACTTACAATGTGATCAAAGGATGTGACAGTTTAGTGATCCAGAGGGTGGAGTTCCAAATTGCTATAGATAATACCTGAATCATATTGATGCTCCACCCATTGTGCATTAATGTGTCTTTTCTTTTATATCCCCTTCATAACTTAATTTTCATTTTCTTTGTCACTTTATTGAGTATGAGGTAGAACACTGGAGTTTTAATTAGCTTTTTTCTTCTTCTTAGTTATTTGGAGCGTTTGTTCACAGAATTGTCTATAGCTTTTTCTTTTCTTTTGAGAACTGCTATTCTTACAGATACACAGGTGCACATACACAGTAACTACAACAAACAAACCAAAACAACCCCTGTTTTAAAAACTCTCTGAGATTTTAAGAGTGGAGAAACGGGAAGTCACAGTTATAACTGTCATCCCATGAAGCACTTTTTTTTCTGTTTGAGGACTGGAAGAGTACATGTGTTAAACTTTGATTTATAAGGATGCATGAGGAGTTTGTGGAGAAGACAGAAACAGAGGATAATTTTTAATAGAATTATGCTAACTGTGATTTTCTGAAGAGATGTAATGAAGAGAATTTAGAAATCTCCCTAGAGAGCGATTATTAAGAGTCAATGGCTCTAGAGAAGCTGCAAGTTTGTTTTTGTGTCAGGCAAGAGATAATTGGAGATGACTAAAAGAAAGAAGGTAGAAAGAGCTTTAATTGTAAAACTCTTAAAACTTTTATGTTTTGAAGAGGATTCTGGCAAAGGTCATTTGTTTGTTATCCTGAATGAACTAAATGATGTGGGGCTCTATTTTTGGAAGTGAAGAAAAGTCATTTATACTTATAGTGATGGTTTCAGGGAAGTCTAGCTTCAATATTTTACAAACAGTATAAATAATTATTTATTATTAATTTGCTAAAAATTATTAAGTGTATTTAATAATGGATATATTTTTACTATTAAGAGATGGAGGGATTTAATATAGAGATAGTGATTATTATTGGGAGGAAGAGTACTTTAGTTTATTAAAATAATGCTTGATAAACTTCTACAGGACATCAATAGTTGATTAATTGAGCTATAAACAAAAATTTAATTAATTAATGAGGAAAGATACAAATATGCCACAGGTTATGAAGGAAAGTATGGGAAGGGAGATATTAAGATTATGTACCAGACTGATGGGCTACAGAGCCATTGTACTGACTTCATTGTTGTGTGCTTCTGACTCCTGGACAGTATACCAGTACCCTGCTAAGAAACTGAATTCCTTCCATTTGAATTGTTTTAAGAAGATTCTGAAGATCACCTGGCAAGAGAATGTACTGGGCACTGAGATTCTTTCTTGTGCTGAACTGCCAAGCATTCAAACTGTACTGCAGAGAGCACAACTCTAATGGGCTGACCATGTTGTTCCAGCACCAGACATGCATTTGCTTAAAAGACTATTTTACAGAGATCTCATCCAAGGGAAGTGCTCACCTGGAGGGCAGAAGAAGAGATTGTGATGAAAGAAAACCCTCAAGAGACAGACTTTCTCGAGAATTAATAATCGATTTATTAATAAGGTTGGCTAGCAATCCATTAATTGATGGTCAGTGGTTTCTCTTAGTAACCAAAGGAAAAACTACGGAAAGTCAGAAAACCTTAAATGCCTTTGTAAAAGGGAATTCCCCTAACAATAAAATTCAAGTTGATTGGTGAACATTTAATAAGGAGGTAGGCTAAGTCTTTAGCTCGTCCTGCTGAGAACATGACTTGATCATGAGACTGAGTCATCTCTATAGCAATTTGTACAGGACAGTCCATCTTTATACAGACCACTCTGGTTTTCTCCTTAATGAACTGAGTCACCCAAAACTCTAAGGCTCATTTTCTAGAGGTAATAACTCAACTAGCTTGGATTCTGTTTAAATACTAAACATAAGTTAATTCTCTTAGTTGGGTGGGGTCTCACCCAAGATTGAAGAGCATGTTTCCCCAAGGGATAGGACAGTCTCATCAAGCAATCATTTCTTTTCCTGATTTTTTTTTTACAGGGGCTAGACCTTAAAAATGAGGAAATAAATGACAGAAGCCTGGTTCCCAAATTAATAGTTGGTTATTAATATAACAACAAAATAACTTCTCTTATGATACAAGAACACTCTCAAGGTCTCTCTGAAGAATTTTTTAATTAATTGTGTAACATATGAGACTCTGGCACAGGACTAGCCAGCATAGCATTCCTGTATCAAAGAACACACTATGCTTTATAAGCAAAGTAAAATTATAATAGTTCAAAAAAAATGTTAGATGCACAAATTTAGAGACATCTGCATTGCAAATGTTTGTATAGATCATTTGTGCCCAACCTGTGGTAGAATCTTCTAAGCATGTTTTTCTGATCAGTCACAGTTGGATAACACTGGACCTTGACCCTAAAATAGTGATGTCATTTTGGTTCTCTTTGAGAACAAAGGAAAATGACCAACCAATTGGAACTCTATCTACTACTTCATGTTCCTTTTTATTACACATGCACAGAAACATATACAAAAATATACCCCTATGAGAAAAGAAAATACAAAATACATATGTATATATCAAAAGTCAGAGAATTTGCAGTTTCTTCTGGATTTTAGATTCTTTTGGGGATACTGCAAACTTCTTTTAATGACTCCAAGCTTCCCAGTGAAACAGACTGCTCTTTTCAATAACACTATCCTTTTAAAAGTATTTTATGTCTGCAAATTACCTTAGAGAAGAACTGAAATTGAGGGAAATGAGAGGGTCATGTTAAGTATAGTAGGCTGTCTTACACTACAAATCAGGAATTGCATAAATCATGCCATTCAATTTTTCATTCCCAGTGCCAGGCACATAGTAGGTGCTTAATAATTGTTTGCTGGTTGATTGATGTGTCATGTGCTGAGAGTGAGTGATAACCAATTTTTGACCTATGTACCTCATAAGATAAATTCATGATTTCAGGATAAATGAATGAAAAGACCCAGGGCATATGGGATCACATGGACAAAATTCTCAAAGGAAGGATAGACATGTGGGAACCGATCAAGATCACAGGATGGAATATGAACATTGATGAGATCACAGGTTCATCTGAGTGAGTATTTATTTGACAATGTCATTGTGCTAAGCATAACTGAAATTGTTCATTTTGTACTTTTTGTGAATGTGATGAAAATAAATGAATTAAACATTCTATCATAAGGTAATTCACTACTTTTTCTAATATCACTTATTGTAAAATCTTCATACTCTATAAATGACCTTACAATTCAATTTTGATAGAATATCTTTTTAGATTCTTATTAGATTCTTAAGCATCACTCTACAAATAATAAAAGTCCATTGGTGTGATTCTGGTTCTCAAGGGAAAAAAAAAATACTTAGTCATATCTACCTTAAAACTACCTTATTTATAGCTTACTGGAGAAAGACTTTCTCATTTTCTCATTCTCTCACTCACAAAAACTCACTCATACAAGAATAAAGGAGACAAGTGCTTTTGTCTTATTGCCCCATTTGGGTACTAGTTTTTTGAGTCTGAGAAATAAAGCTTTACCACATAACTACAACTCTATTAAACAGTTCTGTCCAAACAAAACTATAGACCAATTCAGAGTGCCCCAAGAGATGTAGGGTTTAAATGGTTTTATATTGAGGTAGACAAAAAGAGACTGGAAATTTCTGCAAATACAGCAATCTAGATGAACAAACTTCCAACACTTTAAATACAACAGTTCCCTTTTCTGTCAGGAGAAACAGTCATGGATTTGTGAGTCATTCTAGTTATTTTTGGTTACTCATTTCCCCTCCTCTCTCTGGGGTATAGTTCCCAGTCTGGCCAGATTCCATTAAGGGAACTCATTTAACTGTTAATCTGGATACTATATGCAAGGATTTTAAAGCACTTTGGCACTTTTTGTTGGGATTTGAAGTCAATAACAAACATTCAGCAAATATCCATTAAGTATCTAGAATGTGCAAGCCTTTGTTAGGTGATGAAAAAGACTCTGATAAATAAAAACACAGTCTTGACTATCCAATGTGCTTTATCTAGTATGGAGTGATAAGGAACAGAGGAACATACTGTAGCAACAAATTAGAATAAGTACATCAGAAAAATACAGAGTGCTGTATGAAATCTATAAAATATACAGAGGGAAAGATCACTTCTTGCTGGGAAAATTCAGATTGCCCCAGTAGATATTCTACTGAATTCTAGTAGAATAAGGGCCATGAGTCAATCTGTCTTGAGTCTCTATCTCTATCTTTTCTCATCTGCCTCTTTGTTTTTCTGTCTCTGTCTCTCTTTTTCTCTACTCTCTTATCTTTTATCTTTTTCACTCCTCCCCCTCCTCTTCCCTTTCTCTCTCCTTTGAGGAATCTTTGTCACACACCAGACATATTTGAGGGTGTGCCCATCCTTTACTTCCTTAGGGTGATGGTAGGTCTTTTAGAAAAGTCTGTTTAAATCAATCAAAAAATTGATTTCCAGGATAATGTCATCAGTGGGACCACATTTATTTCATTATCCTCAAATTTAAATGTAGTTTTATTTCAGCTACATAATGAAAAAAATGCTAATGAACTCTGGATTCCATCAGTGTCCTGTTGGAGTTAAAACATCTCCCTGAAGACCATCTTGTCTTCTCACAGAATGACACCCAGTTGACTAGACATTGTCTAACCTACTTGGGACATTTTTCTTACTCAACTACCGACAAAGAGATCATAAGGCTGGAAATAGATAGAAGAGAGTATAGGGTAGAGGTTAGGATGTCTGAAAAGTTGACCATCATTTTTACTAGATCAGAGAAGCCACTTTATACCTAGCATAGACCCATAGGAGAAACTCTAAACTATAATAAAAACCCATGGTCTAAACCCAGTCCAAATCTAAGAGACTCTTACCATTAGACCAGACTCCAGAGAACTTTATGAGGATGCCTGAAGGCCTTCCTGGCTTTGCTTCAAGTGGATTTGCCAGGTCAATAGGCAATTTTTGCCTGGATATTTTCCAAAAAGAAAATGATCAAATCATTTTTATACCCTCAGAAGCATTAACACAATATGTTAATATATACAAGGAAAATTCTTCTTGCACACACAAAAAAGTCTCAAGAATGATCAGCTATAAGTGTCCATCAGTTGTGTGTGTGTGTGTGTATACACTATAGATAGATAGATAGATAGATAGATAGATAGATAGATAGATAGATAGATAGATAGATACAGATTCAACTCTCTTACAAGAGTCTGTTAGTGAAACAACAAATCTTGCAAGGCAATCTTGCTATAAGACTTGAGCAAAAAAAATTGATTTCCAGGATAATGTCATCAGTGGGACCACATTTATTTCATTATCCTCAAATTTAAATGTAGTTTTATTTCAGCTACATAATGAAAAAAATGCTAATGAACTCTGGATTCCATCAGTGTCCTGTTGGAGTTAAAACATCTCCCTGAAGACCATCTTGTCTTCTCACAGAATGACAAATTTCCTAATGTCTTTTCTGTAGGGGAAATATTTATGTTAAGTAGGCAGAGGAGAATACTTTTTGTCCATTTGCTTATTTTGAAGTAGCTTTAAATTTTAGCATTGGTACCTAAAGCCATACCAAAGCCCTAAGGCTGTGGTTAAAAGCAGGACAGTCACAAATGATCTTATTTAGAAACAGAAGTGTGGTATCTATTTGTTTTACCTGAATCGGTCATTATTTCTCAAGTAATAGAAAATTCCCTCCAAATCTCGATTATTAAAACACAAATTCAAAAAAAGAAACAAGCATTTAATTAAAAAGTCCATAGATATATGTCAACTGAATAGCCATCTTCACACTTACTTGAAGAGTTTAAGAAAAACAGATTTGTTTGTGGGCTAATTCAATGATCTCAAGCAATGGGATACACCGGTGTGTATTCCAACTTAATCTTTTATATTTTTTATTAAGTTGGCAGCTGACTTGAGGAAGTGTGTCACAGTGGATAAAGAACCAATGTCAAAGAATAGATTACCTTGTTTCTGACATGTACTGGCTGTGGGACCCTTGGAAAGTCACTTAAACCTATACTGTTCTGGGTTATTGTCTTTAAGTAGCAAAGGATGTGCAGACCCTTTCCTCTGAGAACTACTTTTGATTTCTTAGACTTTGACATCATGACTCAGCTGCTTATCAATGATACCACTTCCCTCTGTGCTTGAATCCTCCTAACTTTAGAAAATCCCTCCTCCCAGGAATTCTGTGGAAGGCAGCCCATCGGTGAAGCTTCATTGAGCTTCTGGCTTGGTTCCTGCTACCATGCCCTGAAGTAGGGCCCTTCTTTCCCTCCTTGTCTTCTTTTGTATGTTGTATTCTCTTCATTAGAATATAAGTTCAGTGAGGACTGACACTGTCTTTTTTATTTGTACATATTTATACAGTCCCAACCACACAGTGAGTACTTAATGTTTCCTTGCCTGGTCTTGATAGTGAGTCCCTCATGCCTAGGCTTTCTTTTATAAATGAAATCACAGGTCTACTTCCTCCAGTCTACTTCTGCACCTGGTGATGTAAAAGATAATTATAGGTATTTGATATATGGGAGTTCAAAATAAGATTCTCACCATTAAAATGTAGATGCATAAGCTAAGGCATATACATTTAATCTTTGTCTCAACCTTTATTACTGTGACCTCTACATAATAGGTAAACAATACATGTTTATGGAATTGAAATCAACATAAGGAAAAAAGAGGCTCTCCATGTCTTTGACTCTCATGTCATTCATACTATTTTAAGAACCATAGAAATTATTTAGGATAGCTCATACTACCTTTGGTCTGCTCATTGACATTTTCATCATCAACAACTCCAACAGCCACTGTTGTACTGGTCCATGGGGTTAGTTAACGCGACCCTCTCCAGATCCACTAGTTATCCTGGCTTGGAACAAATATGTGGCAGAATATCAGTACTAAAAGTGAATAAAGGAGCTTGTTACTGGTAACAACAGAAGCCATCTGTAACCATGCTTTCTGATATATTAACAGATGAACAACTTTTGGGTAGAGAAGGAAATGGAAAATCTCTCCAGTATCTTTGTCAAGAAAACCCCAAAGAGCTGGAAATGACTGAACAATTGTAACAGTAATAATCCGTGACCTCTACTAACTGATTTTAATGTTGGCTTCCCAGCACTCTACTCTTTTATTTTGGGACAGGCAGTAGTGTTAGGGAGAATGCTACATGCTCTCCCCTAGAGCCATTAATCACTAACTTACTCTGTAATTTTTCTTTTATGTACATAGTTGTTTACATGTTTTCCACCTTTTGAGTGTGAGATTCTTGAGACTCAGCTTTTTGACTTAATTTGAATCTTCAGCACTTAGAAGAATGTTTACCACATAGTAGGTGCTTGAAATGTTTATTGATAGATTGCTGGTTTTGCCTTTTTATTTTGGCCATACTTTATGCCTGAAATTCACTACTTCTGCCTCACAGAATCACTGTCTTCCTTTACAGTAGCATTCATACACCACTTTCCATAAGAGTGGAAGTCTTTTTTCCCTCTTTTTTGGTACCACAGTTCCTTCTGGGACACTCATGAATCCTATGGACTTCTTGTCAGAATAATATTTTTAAATGATTAAAATACAACACATATAATTAGAAAGAAAATCCATTATACTGAAATAGTTTCAAAATATTCACGTTCACAGAACTCAGACTAAGAATCTCTTTTCTACAGGAAGTCTTTCCTATTCTCCCTCCCCATTACTATTGTTTTTCTTAATTAGCTTCATTGTTTTAAACTATAACTAGCTTTTCTTGTTTATGATGTGTGTATTTATTCTGTATATTCACATATATATCATATAAAGTGCATATAAAAACACACATGTGTGTATGCATGCATATATAAACATATAGTATGTATACATGCATACATGATACATTTATGTAGGTGTATATACATATGTATTTCATATACTTTATGGTATATATGCAAATGAATACATAGAATAAATGTATGCATAATAAATTTAAAAATGCCAGGTAGTTAAATACAATGTATTTAATAAAGGAGAATATAACAATTGGTGAGGGACAGATTCGGAAAGATTTCCTGGACAAGAGGGATTCTTAATCTAGGTTTTGGGAATTCTAATATTTTGATATTATATTTCACCATAATTGATTTCCTTTCTAATTGAATTTTTATTTTTCATTCTATAATTGTGTATATGTGTATATGCATACATACATGTACATACACACATATGCATATCAACATAGGTATTTGGCTCCCTTGATAAAATGTCAAACCCCTAAGAGTGGAGATTACTAGTATATTCATTTATTTATGTTTGGCTATCTATTTATTTTCTTTGTATCTTAGTACTTGGCACAATAAGCATTTAACAAAGACTTTGTTGATGGATTATGTGGCTTTACTTTTAGCCTTTTTTCTCTCTAATTCCAGTGACTTAGACTTGAAGATCTATGAACCTCTTATAGTTTTTATTCTAAGTCAGAATTGTCACTGGCAGGACAGCATTGCTCTCTAAACAAAAACATGGTGAAACACTTTGGTGCATTGCTGTAGGAGACATTGAGTTCTACTTTTCCAGAAATTTACATGTGTAGAGTAAGCTATTCTCCCTCTGGGATGAATGTAGACTGGACTAAATAAAGAGTTTAACTCTCACCCAATCCTATAAATTCCATATGGAGCCCAATTTTAGTGAGCAAATAAGCAAATATCATTCAGTCGGTTGGCACAACTGCGAACAATCCACATGATGATGTCAAGAACTGATGAAGGTGTTCTAAGTTAAACAGTGTAATTTTCAAATGTTTGTGCCAAACTAATCAGTCAGTGTAAACCAAAGCATGTATAGATGAAAAGGTTCTTCATTTGTAACATGATGGATGGAGCTAGATCAGCTCTAGGATTGCTTTTAGTCTAAACTTTGTCAGTTTAGGAGTCCCGGGCATAAGTCCTATTTGAATGTCTCATAAAGACTGAGTTAACATAATACAGGCTTTAGATTGTCTAAACCAGCTAAAAGGACATTTATTAAGGGTTTGATGACAGACTGGATGTCAGTCACTCAAAGGACAATCTAGCTAAGTTCAAAAGACCCTTTATCTGGTAGACTACAAGGTAATGTTTTTTTCTTTTCTTAAGCCATAGCTACTCTCTGAGATCCCTTACCAAGACAGAGGTGTTGCAATCTGCATATGTGAAGGGTGTGTCCACAGTCATGAAATTAAGGAACCATCATCATGTGGCAATTCAACCAACCACTTAAATCTCCTTCTTCTGCATACTACTCTCCACTACCTCAAGGATTTCAGAAGAGCATGTATTTGGAGTGGTTGAGTGGAAATAGTACTAGATTCAGGAGCTCAAATCTTCTTTGGAGTCCTTGACATACTACTTATTATCAGTGTGACCTTGAGCAAGAATATGATCACAAACTTCCTTTTCAGTTATAAATATATGCACTTATATAATGGGAGTTAAAAAGCTTCCCCACCCATTGATAGGCCTCAGGTGAGTCTACTGAGGGAGACTCGATTAGGGGAGGCTTGTTTCCTATGAAGGCCCACACCTCTTACTGATTGCTAATGAGTCATTGGGTCACCAGGGGTTGTAACCATTGGCTCTGAAAAGAGTAGATATACTCTGAGGAGAGGTTTTGCTTTGGAGCTTAGTTTTGGAAAAAGTTTTGTGTGTCAGATGAGAATCTGGGAAGCCACTAAGCAGCTTGCCAACTTTGAATACTCAGATGTTGGTGCTTCCCTCTCTGGTAACAATGTATGTATGTAATGGTCAGAAAATTGGAAGCCTGTCTGTTGGTTTTTATTTCTCTTTATTTTCTTTGTTTGTTGAATACATAGGAGGCTTGGCAGCTTTGGAAATTTAAAAGATACAAAGGCGTGTCTGCAAACATTTGGTTGAACTAATTAAAATGATTGTTGATGTTTCAAAAGTTGCCTTTCCTTTCATAAATGCAGATCTAAGAACGTGTGATAATAGGCCCCCCTGTGTATGTTGGGGTGCTTGTTGATAGAACTTAAAATCCTCAAAATTAGTAAATTTTGCCCCATTTGATTATGTGAGAGAATCTAGTCTTCTAAGACCTACAGGAACAGAGATATAAGAAAACAAGCAAGAAAAACCACAAAAATTTAATTCTATAAAGGATATGAGAAGTCAAAGTACTAAGAGGATTGGGATGCTAGATACTGTTAACAGCAGGAGCACATTTATACAGCTGTCCAAAGGACATAAATATATTTGGTATTACATGAAAGGATTTAATTAAATTAGTAAAACCTTTGGGAAGTTAGGAACTGTCTTGGTGAAATTGTATACCTTCAACAGTACCTAGCAAAATGCTCCCGGCATAGCAAGTATTTAATACAAGTTTGTTATTACTGTTGTTGCTGCTGATACTGAGACTGCTGTAAAAAGATTTTTGTTATCTTGCAAGTCATGTACTTACTCCATTATTAGATCAGCAACTACTACAAAATTTAAAGAGAATGAGAGGTTGAGTGATTGATACAAGCTCATGTGGTAAGTATGTGTTAGAATTGAGCCTGACACTCAGCTATTTCTGATTCCACTGTCAGCCCTCTATCCAACATGCCAAGTTTCTGCTCCTCTAGAATTGTTTGATTAACAGTAAATGGCACTATTAAATTATCAGATTAGTTGTTCATTATTCTATCAGGGACCTGAGAGAACTACACATAGGTTTGGTAATTTTGGATAAAGTCAAAGGGTTTCCTCAGAACTTAGAGCATTATCTGAGAGATCAGGTCTATTTAGTACATCACATTGTAGTCTCTGGGTGGCAAGGCTGCAATATTATATCTTGAAGGTAAATGAACATGAAACATATGACAGCTCAGAAAAAGAGAGATCTTGGAAAATATAATTTGGGACCCTTTATAATTTTGCCTTGAAATACTTCTGCTTAGCAGAGATGGTCATGTGCACAGAACATTGCCAAATGTCCTGCCCAGTAACAGTGTCCTTCTCCAAACTGATGAGTTCATTTTCCCAGTAGAACAGCAGCATTAAGAGTAAAGGAAGAACTTGATGAACATGGGGAAGGAATCAGGCATTTTATAAGTACCTACTATGTGTCAGGCACTGTGTTAAACACTTTACAAATTTATGTGATTAATCCTCATGTCAATCCTAGAAAGTAATCACTATTATTAGTCCTGTTTTACAGTTAGGGAAGCTGAGGCAGACACAGATTAAATGACTTCACCAGAGTCATACCCCTAATAGGTATCTGAGATTAATTTTGAACTCATGTCTTCTTGGCTTTAGGGACAGTACTCCAGGCCCTCTACTGTAGAGACATATAATTCTAAGATTAATTACTACTTCACTAGAATTTATGATACCACTAAAAATTGATTTTTTCTTTCCTTCCTTCCTTCCTTCCTTCCTTCCTTCCTTCCTTCCTTCCTTCCTTCCTTCCTTCCTTCCTTCCTTCCTTCCTTCCTTCCTTCCTTCCTTCCTTCCTTCCTTCCTTCCTATTTATGTTTTCATTAGCGTTAGAAACATTCACTGTAGAAAGAAATTCCATCTAACAATATTGATGGGCAACTTACTTTTAATTTATAGTTTTAGAGTAGAGAATAGACTGGGACAGAGAGGCTTAGACTTATGTAATCTCACTTAATCTGAACATATTAAAGATAAGACTTAAACCCCGGGTCCTCCTAACTGCAACCTTGTTATTTTATCTACTAATTCATGCTGTCACTCATATATAATGGAGTAAAGCATGCCAAGTAACAAGAAATGATTGTTCTTCCACATAGTTAAATAAGCAGAATTCACTCAACAAAATGATTCTATTATAAATGAGTCTTTTACATGAAGCCATTTTGGCATTCTTGTTACTTAAGAATATAAAGGATTGCCTAAGGTTCAATTTGCTAGCTTTAGCTTTGGATCAGAAAGCACAAATAAACAAAAGTACGTTGTTCATTCACTGAAAAATGCAAAGTCCTAGATCTTAGGCACCCAAAAGCTAAAAAAAAAAATACTTTAGCAGTTGTACAACTCTAAATCTTTTTGCACATGTGACAGGTAGGTACTTGGTCTAGCAGACTCTAAGGTATCAGATATTAACAAAATGTCATTATGATTATCATTTGATCTTTTCTTCTTCAGAGGCAATTCTAAACTCATTATGCAGGTTGATATCTTGAGAAACCCTGAAGTCAAAAATCAATACCATTAGAAGGCTTATTCCATTTTAAAAGTTTGTACTTTTCTCCTATCTTGCTAGTGCCACAAAGCAGTTCTCTCTAACACATAGGTATTGGTTGCTAAAATAATATTACAAGTGAAGGAGAAGGAGAAAAGCAAGGACATGGAGATATCAGTCTTTTCTTTTTTAAGTGTGGCTATCAATGATTCTGATAAAACAAAATAGACTATTTTTATTCTTTTTCAATGTCTTTTTTACACCTTTGTACCCTGTGCATGGTTAAAAGGGCCCTTTAATTTAGTAAATATTGATAAATATCTAGTGATTTAGTGAAATCAGACTGCTCTAAAAGAAATGAAGCAGTGATACTAAGAATATGCTAAATTATCAATTTCTCTGCTTTTGTTCATTTATGAAGGACTTCAGGGAGATCAGAAGATGAAAGGATAACTCAGCAAACATTTATTGAGATTCTAAGATGTTCAAGACACTATGCTTACTCTTTGGTTTACATTACCTGTATAATGCTTGCCATGCCACGGTAAGGATTAGGAGGCTAGCCTGTTGAGGGACCTGGAGTTCCTGACCTGGAATTGTCAAATCCATAGAAGTCCCAGCCATTCTGCTCATTTCCCTTCCAACTCACTTTCTGGTGTGACCCTCATAGATACTGGACTGCAGAATTTACAAAAGCTCATATATGTTATTATCTTGAAAAAACGTTGGGATTGAGACAGATTTAAAGGATTTAAATGTCAAATAGATGAGTTTGTATATGATTCTCATGGCAATCAGGAGCCATTCAAGTGTCTTGAGCAAGGGCATGACAAGTACAGAAACACACTTTAGGAATATCAGTTAAGTAGCTAGACAGATGATCAGTGGGGGGAGGGGGTGAGACTTGAGGTAGGGAGATGAGATTGGAGACTAATGAAGCAATTTAGGCAAGAAAGGATGAGAGCTTAAACTAGAACTGAAACTACAAGAGTGAGGAAAAAAGGTGAGAAAATTTAGAAGTGTTGAAGACTTAAAATCTGTAAAGTTGACAGCTAATTGGACTTGGGGGTGAAGAAGAGTGACTGTGAAATTGTGAACTGGTTGGGAGGACGTTGAGGGCTTGCTGTTTTCAAAGGAAAGATGACTGTTGAGTTTGAGATGCCTATAGGACATCCAACTGGGGGAAAAAAACCCAAAACAAAAACAGAACCTAATAGAAATTGGTAATTCAAGGCTGAAACTGAAGGAAGAGACCAGAGATGTATGTACATGTGTGTATAATATCACACACACATATACTTATGAGACACACACACACACACACACATATATATATATATTATAATAATCTACACAGAGATAGTTCCACTCATACAAAATACTCTACGTCTAATCATGAAAATGCTGTTTTACTACAAAAATCCTACTATTTTAATAGATAACAGGGAAGCAGTGACCTAATTTCATTTAAAATATTTTTTTGAATTCTTTTTTTTCTTTATAAGCAGTTTAATTAACCCTTCTTCAATAAATATGGAAAGTGTGAAGATTAGAAAGAAAGGACAATTGCAGATAAAATGTGCTGGAGATTGGCAGGAATAGAATTAAAAGGATCTACCTCAATAAGGAGAAAAAAATAACTTCATTATAGTCTCAAATAAAGAAAGTTAGAATAAGGATAATGTCAAGGCATTTTGAGATAAAGAATAAGTTATTAGAGAAAGCTCATGACAAATGCCCTGTATTTTCTCAGTAAAGTTTGAGGTGAAATCCTTAGCTAGTTAGTTAGTTAGGTGGTGTAGTGGATAGAGCGCTGGGCTTGGAGCAAAACACACACACACACACACACACACACACAAACACATACACACACACAAATAGAGCAGAACAAACAAACAACCAAAAAAAATCTAAGTTCAAATTAGGTGTCAGACACATATTTAGCTGTGTGATCCTGGGAAAGTCACTTTAGCTCTGTCTATACCAGGTCTCTCATCAGAAGAATCAGAATAACAATAGAATCTACCTCACAAGGTTATTGTGAGGGCAGACATGAGATACTATTTGTAAAGCTTTTGTTTTACATTCTATACAATAGAGTCTATTTAAAATACAGAGTTAGAAATATAGAATATGGAAATATAGAAATAGAATATAGAATTGCATTCTATATAATAGAATAAAATATTCTGTAAGCATTAGCTATAATGATGATGAGAAAGGATGATAGGGAAAAAGAGCTGGTATGGTCCCCCTGTAAGGAGACCAAAGGTTTTGAAGTAGGAGTCATTGTCAAGGAAAGATTTTAAAAAGCCAGGAAAATTAAAAAAAAAATAAGAAAGCTATCTTCCATCAGTGAGGTCCATTTGAGAATAGAGAATATAAACTAACTGAAAAGCAGAGATCATAAGCTGAGGTTTCATATATACTGAGAGGGACAGATATTAGAGGTAATATTTATAATGAAAAATAGATTTTGGAGGAGTGGGACTTATGGAAACATGGAGGCTTTGTTGGATAAAATAATTTTTTTAAATTGTGAAAATGGGAGAGATGTGGTAAATATACAGCTTTCTAAGTTATTATAGGATTTTGCTTTCTATTAGTTGCTGTTATTAGCCTAGAAGTTTTATTAACATCTTTGGCAATTGCAGGGGATAATTTGGCTAAAAAACAAAAACAAATTCAAATATGATAGTATTCTAACGGATCTACAATTAAAAAATATGGGTACTCTCTCAAATGATGCAGATGTGAGCATCTTCATGTGTGCCCATCCTAGTTTCTCCAATCAGTTCCAGCCAAAACCATCACTGAAGTTCCTCTTACCAAGCTAGATGCATTTCTCAGGTTCACTTCACATTGCGTAGATAAGAAAGAAGCACATCGTCTGCCCTTTTATTCTCTCTCGCTCTCATTACATGTTATTATTTAATCTACTCAGACATTTATCTAATGATACTTTTTACATAATACCTGATTTATAAGGTCTTATAGACTGTTCACATTTCTTCAATACATCATTTCAGTTCTCAGAGACTATAATAACCCATGGTTCACATTAAAATAAATTCTAAAATAGAATGTATAACTTCAAAGGAAGAAGGACTATTCTAAGATATTTGTGATTCCAAAAAAAGATAGTCCTAAGTAATAAAACTAGTTTCCAACTGGATTTTAAATCTTAAGTATTATTTTAATCTCTAAGAAAGAATTTACGTATTTGTTATAAATTATTTAGTTTAGTATAGTGGATAAAGTGTTAGGTTCAGAATCAAGAAGACAGAATCTAATTCTACATCCCAAACTTAATAGCTTTATGACACTTAGTAAATCATTTAACCTCTATGGGCCTTTCAAAACCAGTGACAGATGGCTTAGGCAAAGGAAATTTTTCTGGTAGAGTATTTAGAGAATTTCCCACAGTGAAGAAATTACAGATCCTCCCTATATTTTTGTGCAGACATCCATATAATATCTCTCATCTGCCCTAAAACGTTTCACTTTTAAACTTTGAGATTAGTTTGGGAACTTTTGTATTTATTGCTTCATTATGGTAAGAACCTTTACAGAATTTACAGAAGGCTAGAAGAATCGTCCGTCACATAATCGATTCTTTGTCCACATCAATTCTCTAAATAATTCAGCTGGAATCTTGCGTCCCATTTTCAAGTACACAACTTGGTTAAGAGATATATACTAAAATGAGAACTCCAGGGTAGTCTGAAAGCAAAAGGCTTGTTTTTATTGCTGCTTTCTTATATAATGTACTCTTATAAAGAAGATCCTACTTCTCCAAAGTGTTATGACCTTGGGATTCATGATTTCTCCCTTTTTATCTCTTACAGCCCCTTGCAGAGATTTTTCAATTTTTTTCAATGGTTATTTTTAACTTCTATTTATTTATTTACTACAGCACAAAGAAATATAGTGCAAAGCATACTTAACCTTAGTGCGGGAATAGAACATATGCAACTTTCTTAAACATTTGACTTCACACAATTCTGAGGCATTAATCAGCGACTACTAAGCACTAAATTTTTCTCTCCTTTATTCCAGTTCACTGGATAGTTCACTGAGCTACAACAGAACAGTGATTTCCAGGGTAAGCAATGATATGTATGTAGTTCTACCCCTTTTCCCACTTCTGTCTCCATTTGTCCCAAATGTAGGTGATAAAGGAAGCAGTGACTTGTATGCCTTGCCTCTGAGAGTTTATAATCCAAGATGGTGAAGGTATCTGCTTTGATCAATACCTTTATATAATCCCCAGACTAGGAGCAGTGTCAAGACATATAATTTGCTTGCCTTAGGAAAAGTTTAAAAATTGTTCATATGCTCACTTGAACATACACACATCACATTAGAAAATTGCATCCTTCATATATTAATATTCTTTAGAGAAGATTAGCCATCACTGTGACATATGCAACTTTACTTAACACCAAATAAATAGGTATCTGTATTTCAGAGCAGACTTTTGTGATATTAAAATATATTACTTTCTAAAAAGTAGAATTTAAAAATGCCCCTCATTTTCCCACCAGTTGTCATTTTTTCATTCTTAGGGGAGTTCATTGCCTTCCTTACCCCTTGTTCTTCAAAGGACTTCTCATCCACTACAAGGATCCCTTGTTGTTTTGAGGTCTCCATTTTCAAAGATGGTAAGTGATATCATATAATGAGAAAATGAACACACCATACTGTTCTACTCCCTCTACTAATCAGAATGCACTACTGCTACTTATTTTGTTTAAAGACAAGAAAATTAATAATACCATTAGATTTCAAACTACTCAAGGGCAGGGATTGCCCTTTGCCTTTTTTGTATTTACATCACATAGCACAGTGTCTGGCACATAGTACATACTTAATATATTTGCATTGACTAACTGAATACACAGTTGTATTTATGAATATTATCAGCTTCATTATAGAAAATTTGTTTATAGTGTTTTGGCAAAAGTTATATTTGATTAAGAATCCATTTTTTAGCATCACACACTGAATAATGTTTCTGAATTAATAGTTAATGCAATGCATGAAGTGAAACTGTTCTCTGAAGCATCATTAATACATATAGCTTGCTCTTCCCCTAAAAAGATGGTAAAATACTTTAATCAGAGGGAATGCATGATTTAAAATTCACCCATTAGGTTGATGGAATTTTCAAGCAAGCCAACCAGAGTATACATTAAACATCATTAAATTTCCTCCAAATCAGTTTTCTCTTTCATCCCTAACTGACTCTGTTGCCTGACTTCTCTGCTTCTGTCAAAATCTCCAATTCTCATGATTATCCTTTTTTTCTGATGTTTCTTGGTGCATGCATTGGTGAAAAAAAAATGGCTATGAATTGACTCTACTAAAATAATAGTTATTCTAGACTCATTCAAAGAACAGAATTAGATGTGGATACATTTTAATTGAGTTGAATGAGTGCAAACCTTCCTAAATAACTTTTCTACTTAGACTGTTTGAAAGTAATCATTTCTATTGGTACAGATAATATGGAATTCATTCATTCAATAACCTCATATTAAGCATCTATTTACAGAGTAATGTCATAGACAATGGGCGAGAAACAATAGTAGATAATGCCTATAGTCTGACCACCAGATGCTTAAAGTTTAGTAGGGATATGTGTAGCACTGATTATAATGCAAAATGGTACATTTTAAGTGTATATGTAAATTTTAAACAGTTTTATGTGAGGTCCAAATTAGAAAGTCTGGAAAAAATTCTTGGCAGAGTTGGGATCTAAATTGGACTTTAAAAGGTAGCTAGGAATTCAGCAGGTAAAAGAGATGGAAGAGGGAATTTTAGGCCTAGGGAAAAGTGTGATAGGAAAGGCCTAGATTTACATAAGAAACAGTCATTAGTCCAATCAGAAAAAAAATAGTACATGGAATGAAATAGGCTGAGATAAAATTTGAAAAAATGAAGTGGCATCAGATTAGGGAAGATCTTAACTAGGGTAAAATGAATAAGTTTTATTTGGTCATAACCCAGCATCATTTGAGGGTATTTAACTGATGAGTGATAAGACTACATCAATGAAATTAACATGGCAGCCATGTAAAGAACACATTGGAAAGGGAAGGGTGAAAATAGGGAAGTTGGTTAATAGAAAAATGTAATACTCCAGCTGGGAGATAATGAAAGCTTATACTTGAAAAGTTGAATTGAGAATAGAGAAAAGAGAACTATGGGAAAGAAATTCTAGGCACAAAATCAACAAAACATATTGAAATGGGAAGTAGGGAGGAAAAAGGAAGAGTCAGAGGTAATAAAATGTACTTGAACATGGGAAACTGATTAAATGTTGAAACTAGTGACAGAAATAGAAAAAGAAGTTAATAAAAGGAATAATTTCTGAGGAAAATAAGCTCAGTTTTTGGACATATTGAACTGAATACCTTAGCTGAATGTCCACATGGAAATGATCCATAAGCAGTAAAAATGTTAACTTGGAATAAAAGAGAAATGTTGCAGTGGAAATTTTGATTTGGTAGCTACAGTATGAACGTGACAATTTAAAACTAAATGAACTTTCTTCACTCAGAGGCAATATGAAGGATATTTGGTTAACATGTCAGAAGAAGTTCTGTATTCTTGTAGGAAGTCCCAAAATGGGACAGTATGTACATTCTTTTCTTCCACCAGGAAAAAAAAAGTGTCATTAGCTATAATAACTAGCTAAGATATCTGCCCTAGCATCATTGCAATCTTCATAGATTGGTCCTTTTCATACCAACTCTTAAGTTCAGTATCTCTTGCAGTTCTAAGAAAAATAAAAATAAATGATTCCTAGATTGTGGAAATTCAAGGAAGTAACTCCACTTAGCTCTTAAAGACTCAACGCTCAGTCAAATGAGTAGAACTAAGAGAACACTTTACACAGTAACAGCAACATTGTTCAATGGCCAACTTTGATAGACTTAACTCTTCTCAGAAATAATGTAAATATAGTGATCTAAGACAATTAGATTAATGACCATCTGTACAGTTCCAAAAGTCTCATGATGGAAAATGCTATCCACATCCAAAGAAAGAATTATGGTGTCTGAATGCAGATTGATGCATATTATATTCTCTCTTTTTTATTTCTTGTGTTTTTTTCCCTTTTGTTCTGATTATTCTTTCACAATTTGAGTAAAGTGGAAACGTTTAATATAATTGTACATGTATAGCCTATAACTGCTTGCTTGCTATCTTGGAGAGGAGGGGAGGAAGGAAAGGAGAAAAAATAGACCTCAAAATCTTATGAAAGTGAATGTTGGAAACTATTTTTATATGTAATTGGAAAAACAATAAACTGCTATTAAATAAAAAAAGACAACATTAAATTAGATTTGATACTGTTCTTGCATTTTATATTTGGATTTTATTTACTGAGTTTCTCCCTTTTTCTTTTTAACTTAGCTCTTGGTTTGTATTTCAGTTTCAGTAACTGTGTCCCTGTCTTATTACTCAGCGCTTGAGTCCTCCATCTTCTTTCCCTTCCTACTAATCCAATTCGTATGGACCTAAGGTATTTTGACTTTATTCAAGTCCACCCAGGGATTAGAAAGCTGCTTCCTGTCCTCATTCTGGCTAAATTCCTTCCAGTCTGTTCAGCTTTCCCTGAGTACTATCTGTGTAACCTCTGTGCAACTGATTACACAATTGTTATTCCTCTTTATTTGTTGTCATTCTTAATAATGAGCAATTAACGTATCAAATCAATTTACTATATATGATATTAATACTTCATTTGTTAGAATATGTATGTGTTTATGAAGGACTAATACCTTGGTATGAGGGCTTGCCAAGCCCTTTTCAAAGCTTCATATCCACCTTTGGTGTCCACCTGGTACTCAATTCTCACCTGTGGCTCCAAGAAGCTATAGTATGCATGACCAAACCTTGATAAATCATCTTGGCAGATGGGCTAAACCAGGTTGAAAGTAATCAATGAGCAATAAACCCTTAGGAGAATTAGGGTGGTATCTACCCGAAGTATGTGAAGATTCCTATGGGCAGAATGCACAGATGAGAACAATTTATTCCCAATGTAGCTAAAGCAGGTACTCTGGAGAACTTAGAACTTAGACATTGAAGACGCAACATTATCCACTGAATATCATGACATCATAACTCATTCTGCTTTTTACCTTGCCACTGGACTTTGATAACTCTGGAAGAGAAAGTGAGGCTAATGCTTTTCTGTAAATTTGCCTTGCTTAAATCCAATTGATGTCATTGATCTTCTTCAAAAATGAAAGACAAATTAAAATATTTCATTTTTTGACTTTGAAGAACTATGTTTTCTTTGGAAGTTAGTACTTGCTCCTCATTTCAAAGGAGTCTTAATTATAATTCAAAAAATACTTTTGAGACTTATTTTCAATAAATATCCAAAAATGTCATCTTCAACCTCCCAAATCTTTCACTTCTTGCCTTTAAAAATCATTATTATTTTCTAATTTTTTTTTCTTAAGAGGAACTGGTAACAAGAGAAATGATAGAGTAAAGCCTTGTTCTTTTTCTATACTTCTGAACATTATTCAAAATCAGCATTTTTCAGGGAATACACTTCTCAAATCAGTGAAACATGCACATGAACAAATGAATCCCAGTTTGCATTTAGAAAATGGGACCTACTCTAAAACACTTGTTAAAACACACTGGTAAGCCAGTTTCACTGAAGCATACAAAAAATATTCATATAATGGAAACTAGTCACAGTGAAAAGAGTGGAAAATGGTGGCCAGATGAAAACAGTGCAAAATGGAGACCTGTAACTAAAGTAATACTGGGTCCATAGGGCACATTTTATAGCTGAATAAGTACCTCAAGCTTGTTTCAAAGTTATATTGAGAAAATTCAAAGATAAATTGAGAAAATTCAGCCAGGGTTTAGATCTATGATTTTATTGGTACAGTTTCCAAATAAGGAAATTTCGTCTCCTAATGTAAGTCACTTTCTATGCAATTTAAAATCTCAGAGAATAGCCTAGAAAATACTAAAAGGTTATATGATTTGCCCAAGGTCACACAGCCAGCATGTTTCAGAAGTTGAACCTACACCTAATGATTCTTGCTTCTGAGGCATGCTTTCTATCCAATACCCCATATTCACTCCATGACAGTGCAAAAGGCTACATAACCTAAATCCTAAAGTACCTTGTTGTTTTCTATTCTGCCTGCCCTGCTCCCTCTCAGTCACTTCTCTTATGCTGAACAATAGTCCAAATGAGGGCAGAGCACAAGTTAACAGACTAAGTCACTGGGAAGTTACTGGATCCAGAATAAGATGCTAATGATTGTATGATCATGGAGTAACAATGCATTTTTCCCAGGCAGGTTTTTGTTTTACTTCTTAAATCCATAAAACAGGCTCATTAATATGTGAATCCAATTATTCCTCTGAAATGGGGATCTAGGAGAAAGGGATCCTCTGAGGAGAACAGTAATAGGAGCTCAACCAAACAAAACAAAAAAGGAAGCATTCAGATAGTATTCCCTGTATCCCTTTGTCTAACAGAACAGTGTTACTGACAGAAGGAGCATCGACTGTTATGTTCTCCTGGTGGTTGGGGCTGAATATGCTTGGAAGAGAGATAGGGATGAGAGCAAGCTCTCACATGCTACAGAGACTCAAACAGGAAAAAGCTCACACATATTCTAGAAGTACAAATAGTAAAATGTTTATGGAATACCAATGCTGGAATTTGTCATATACTTTGAGATCCTAAAATTAAAAAAAAAAAATGTCCCAAGTCTAAGATCCATGTTTAATTAGTCATTAGTTAACCAATCCACCTTTTGCAATTAAAAAAAAAAAAAATTAAGAGGCAGGGCCATGATAGTGGAGTAAAAAGATGCATATACTCTAGCACTTCCCACACAGCCCACAAAATACCTGTAAAAAGGACTCTCAACCAAGGCTAGAGCAGCAGAAGCTACAGAACAACAGAGTGAAAAAGGTTTCCAGCCAAAGGTAATCTGGAAAGCTGACAAAAAAGGTCTATATAATGGGATTCTGAGCTGAGTGGAGCACAGCCCTGGCCACACAGCACTGGGAAGAACAGGACCTGAACACACCTCCAGGAAGAGTTCTTAGCAGAGAAGGTCCCAGATACCTCAACCCACAAGCAACAACAAAAGCTCCAAAGATCAGTGGGGGAAAATGTTCCCAGTTGGGCGAGAGGGAACAGGGATTTCTCCAGCAATAGCCCTAGGTGACAGCAAAGGCCATGGCAGCAGACTGTTGGCAGCTACAGAAGCCAAGAAGCAACTTAGATCCATTGTTCAGGCTGCTCAACTTAAAGCCTCTGATGGTAGAGAGTAGCTGATCTAAAACCCAGCCCTGAATGATGGCCCCACCCCTGCCCAAAGTCAAGGGGAACCCAGCAGCTGAGTCATCTCTTGACAAAGGATTCAGAAGTCAAGTAAATGGCTGGGAAATGCCCCCCAAAAAGAGAAAAAAAATAAGACCATAGAAGGTTAATTTCTAGGTGAACAGGTGTCTCCTCCCATCCTTTCAGATGAGGAAGAACAAGGCTTACTCTAACAGGAAGTTAAGACCCCTGCCTCCAGAACCTCCAAAGTGAACTTAAATTGGACTCAAGCAACAGAAGAGCTTGAAAAGTGAGTTAGTAGCATGCTAAAGGAGAACAAAAAAAATGCTGAGAAAATAATACCTTTAAAAAGAGGCTAACTCAATTGGAAAAAGAGGTCCAAAAAGCTAATGAGGAGGAGGCATTAAAAAGTAGAATTAGCCAAATGGAGGAGAAAGTTCAAAAGTTCATTGATAAAAACAGTTCTCTGAAACGGAGAACTGAGTTCAAGGAAATGAATGACTGTGAGATAAATCAAGCAGTTAGAAAACAAAACCAACTTTTTTTTTTTAAATAGAGGATAATGTGAAACATCTCATTGGAAAAACAGCTGACCTGGAAAATAGATCCTGGAGAAACAATTTAAAAATTATGGGACTACCTGAAAGCCATGATTAAAAAAAGAGCCTAGAAAATATCTTCCATAAAATTATCAAGGAAAACTGTCCTGATATTCTAGAACTAGAGGGCAAAGTAAATATTGAAAGAATCCAGAAATCACCTCCTGAAAGAGACCTGAAGAAAGAAACTCCTAGGAATACTGTGGCCAAATTTCAGAGTTCCAAGGTCAAGGAGAAAATGCTGCAAGCAGCTAGAAAGAAATAATTTGACTATTGTGGAAATACAATCAGGATAACACAGGATCTGGCAACTTCAACATTAAGGGATAGAAGGACTTGGAATAGGAGATTCCAGAAGTCAAAGGAACTGGGATTAAAACCACGAATCACTTACCCAGCAAAACTGAGTATAATACTTCAGGAGCACAAATGGTCATTCAATGATATAAGGCACTTTAAAACATTCATGTTGAAAAGACCAGAACTGTATATAGAAAATTTGGCTTTAAAACACAAGAAACAAGAGAAACTTGAAAAGGTAAACAGGAAAGATAAATTATAGAAGACTTTCTGAAGTGGAACTGTTTACTTTCCTACACGGAAAGAAAATATTTATAACTCTTGAGTCTTTTCTCAGTATTTGGGTAGGTGGAGGGATTGTACACACATAAACATACACACATATTTATTGAAATAGAAGAGATGATATCCAAAAAAAAAAGACATGAAATAGAAATTAAAGGGTGAGGGAGGAAAATACTGGAAGGAGTAAAGGAGAAATGGAATGGGACAGGCTATAACTCATAAAAGAGGTAAAGAAAAATCTTGTTCAACAGAGGAGAAAAAGGAGAGGGGGAGAAGGGGTATGTGAAGCTATTCTCTCTTCATATGGCTTAAGGAGGAAATAACATGCTCACTAAATTTGGTATGAAAATCTATCTTATACTATAGGAAAGTAGGGGAGGAGGTGACAAGTGGAGTGAGGGGTTTGATAGAAGGGAGGGCAAATGGGAGAGGAGAGTAACTAGAAATAAACACGTTTGGGAGGGTACCAGATCAAATGAGGGAATAAAAAATAAGGGGGGGATAGAGTAGGATAGATGGCAATATAGTTGGTATTACACAACATGATTATTATGGAAGTGTTTTACAAAATGACACATATATAGCCTATATTGAATTGCTTGTCTTCTCAGTAGGGATGGGTAGGGAGGGTGGGAGGGAAAAAAGGTGAAATTCAAAGCATTAGAAATGAATGTTGAGAATTATTATTGCATATAAGTGGGAAATAAGAAACACAGGTAATGGGGTATAGAAATTTATCTTGCCCTACAAGAAAAGAGAGATGATGGGGATAAGGGAAAGGTGGGTGATAGAATGGAGGGCTCATTGAGGGAAGGGGCAATCAGAATGCAAGGTAGGGGGTGGGGAGAGGGGAGAGATGGGGAGAAATATTGGATATGTTACAAAGTGATGTAAAAGTAATTACTACTAAAATAATTGACTGAATTAATTATGGAGATTAAATCAGAGACATCTTTAGTTTGGGGAAATGAATTTTAGTCTAAGTCTCCTAGAGGCAGGTAACTTTGGGTAAAATTTGGCATTGATGGAAAAGTTAAGGTTTTAATGGTAAATTTGATTTTATGATTGTTATTTAAGCAGGAACTAGAATAGGTATAGAAAGGCATGTAAGCCACTGAAGACTTGCCTCAAAAGATGCTCCTTAGCCAATGTGAGATTATAGTCATATCTGAAACCTGGTTATTGGAATTTGCTATTTTAAGATGCTATGGGGGGGGTGGTGGAGTCAAGACCGCGGAGTGAGACCAACAGCTCACCTAAGCTCTTGGACAAACTCCTTCAGATACTTCTGAAACGAGAATCTGATCGAATTTTGGAGGTGTGGAATCCAGTGGGAGACAGACTGTGACAGATTTGGAGCCCAAATTAGACTGGAAGGTCCATGGGAAGGATCCATTCCACAGGGGTGAGGTCCCAGCACACAATGCAGAGAGTCCAGTGCAGTGGAGCAGAAGGGGCCCCAGGAAACCTGAGCAAGCTGAACTGGCAGAACAGCACCCAAGAACTGGAGAAAAGCCTAGCCAGAGCTGCTGAGTGCCAGATATCAGCGCAGCAGCTTCTGAGATTTTCAGCCCAAAGATTAAACTTCAGTAAGTCACCTACTTGATTTTCCAGGAGCCAGGATGGTGTACTGATCAGTAAATGCTCTCTCCTCCCTACTTGATGACCATGAAAGAACCATAACATATTTCCCCAGAAAAATCCTGGATCAGCAGGAACAGCAAAGGGGTCAATAGTCTCATAAACCTGAGGCTAGGAAAATAGCTAAGGGGGATTCCTCCTACTGTGGTGGAGGCAAACCAGAAGGACAGAGGACCCAGGGTAGAGAAAACTCACACTAGGACCCAGGCAAGCCTCAGTACCAGGAGAGGAGCCCCAGGAGGGGTGGGAATACGCATTAGCATCTAGGCTTGCCTCAGCACTCCAGGGGAAATGGAAAGACAATAGGGAAGCTGGGATCACCATCCCCTGAGCTTGCCTTTGCCTCAGTTCAGCTAAGGAGATCTCCTATGACCAGACCACCCCTCCTCCACTTAACAAACTAACCCCAGGGCTGATCAGGGAAACACAAAATAAAAACCTGCTTTTAGCTTTTTCACACATCAGTTCAGCAGAAACTTAGGTAGCTTCTGACTGAAAGAACCAGAAGCCACAACACTCAAATCAACATCATGAACAAGAAAAAGCAGAAGGGAGAAAAAACCATAGAATCTTTCTATGGGGATAAGGACCAAAACACCAACACCAAAGAGGTCAGAGCTGAGACTGTAGTTCCTTCTGAAACTTCAGAAGGGACTATGAACTGCTCACAAGCACAAGCAGCTCTCCTGGAAAAGCTGAAGAAGGAAATAGAAGATAAACTGGCCAATGATTTTAAAATTATGAAAAAAAATTCACTGATGAGAACATCTCTTTGAAAAGGAAAATTGAACAAATGGAAAAGGAAGTTCAAAAATTAACTGGAGAAAATAACTCCCTAAAAGGATCAGTTGGTCAAATGGTAAAGGAAGCACAAAAATTAACTAGAGAAAATAGCTCCTTAAAAGTAAAAATTGTTCAGATGGAAAAAGAGATGCAAAAATTAACGGAAGAAAACAATTTGATAAAGATTAGAATTGGGCAAGTAGAAACTAATGACTCAATGAGACAGCAAGAATCAGTCAAACAAAATCTAAAGAATGAAAAGATAGAAGAAAATGTAAACTATCTAATTGGAAAAAAAAAAAAACTGACCTGGAAAATAGATCCAGGGGAGAAAATTTAAGAATTATTGGTCTGCTAGAAACCCAAGAGCCTGGTCAATGTCTTCCAAGAAATCATTAAGGAAAACTGGCCAGAAGTACTAGATTCAGAGGGCGAAATGATCATTGAAAGAATCCACCGTTCCCCTCCTGAAAGGGATCCCAAACTCAAAACCCCAAGAAATATTGTTGCCAAATTCCAGTGCTATCAAGTGAAGGAGAAAATAGTGCAAGCAGCCCAAAAGAAAGAATTCAAATATCAAAGAGATACAGTCAATATTACACAGGACCTTGCAGCTTCTATATTAAAAGATCGAAATATTCTGTAAGGCAAAGGTGTTGGGACTACAACCAAGGATCAACTACCCAGCAAAGCTCAACATAACATTTCAGGCAAAGAGAAAGTCATTCAATGAAGTAAGGGATTTCTAGAGCTTCCTGACCAAAATGCCAGAATTTAATAGACAATTTGATCTTCAAATGCAGGTCTCAAGAGAATCCTAAAAAGGTAAACACGGGGTGGGGAGAAAAAAACAAAAACTTGTTACTTAATTAGGGCAAACTGTTTACCTCCCTAAAAGGGAAGATGATACCTGTTAATCTTGAGAATTGTGTGGCTATTATGAAATATAAAAGGGATATACATGGAGGGAATGGGTATAAAGTAAATGATGTCATGACACAAAAATATGATTTAAGTATGAGAAGGGATTGTGATAGGAGGTGTGAAAAGGAGGAAGCAGAAAATGGCAAATTACAGCACAAGAAGAAGTACAAAATTATAGTAGAGGGAAAGAGGGGAGGGAGATGAGCATTATTTGAGAGGTACTCTCATCTGATTTGTTTAAAGGATGGAACAATAAACTCAAGTAGATAATCCTAACTAGCTCTATAGGCAGTAGGAGGGAATGGGGGAAGAAAGGAGAGGGAGGATAAAAGGGAGGGAAGAAGTAATAAGAGTAAAGGGGAGTAAAAGGGAGGGGGGCTAAAAGAAGGAGGGGAAGATTTCAGGAGGAGGTGGTGAAAAGTGAATACTATTGAGGAGAGGAAGGGAGACAGGAGAGCTAAAAGCACAAATGGTGGGAAAGAGGATAGAGGGAAATACACAAATTGTAATCATAACTGTGAAAGTGAATGGAATGAATTCTCCCATAAAACGGAGACTGATAGCAGAATGGATTAAAAGCCATAATCCAACAATATTCTGCTTACAAGAAACACATTTGAAATGGGGGGTTACACATAGGATAAAAGTGAAAGGATAGATAAGAATATATTGTGCTTCAGCTGATGTAAGAAAGGCAGGAGTAGCAATCCTAATATCAGACAAAGCAAAAGCAGAAATAGATTTAATCAAAAGGGATAAGGATGGAAACTATATCCTGCTAAAAGCCACCATAGACAATGAAGCAATATCATTATTAAACACATATGCTCCAAGTAGTATAGCAGCCAGATTATTAGAGGAGAGTTTGAGGGAGTTGAAGGAAGCAATTGACAGCAAAACTATACTGGTGGGGGACCTCAGCCTTCCCTTCTCTGAACTTGATAAATCTAGTCTCAAAATAAACAAGAAAGAGGTTAATGAGGTAAATAAAACTCTAGATAAGGTAGAAATGATAGATCTTTGGAGAAAACTGAGTGGGAATAGAAAGGAATATACCTTTTTCTCAGTGGTACATGGAACATTTACAAAAATTGACCATGTACTAGGACATAAAAATCTCACAATCCAGTGCAGAAAGGCAGAGATAATCAATGCATCCTTCTTAGATCATAATGCAATAATAATTATATGTAATAAAAGGCCATGAAAGATAAACCAAAAATCAACTGGAAACTAAATAATCTAATCCTAAAAAAGGAATAGGTTAAAGAAGAAATCATAGAAACAATCAACAACTTCATTTAAGAGAATAACAATAATGAGACAACCTACCAAATCTTATGGGATACTGCAAAAGCAGTTCTTAGGGGAAGTTTTATATCTTTGAATACCTACATAAATAAAATAGAGAAAGAGCAGATCAATGACTTGGGCATAAAGCTGAAAAAGCTAGAAAAAGAACAAATTGAAAATCCCCAAGAAAATACCAAATTAGAAATACTGACAACCAAAGGAGAGATTAATAAAATTGAAATTAAGAAAACTATTGAATTAATAAATAAAACCAATAGTTGGTTTTAGCAAAAATTAATAAAATAAAATTTATCAATTTTATTAGTCAATTTGATTAAAAAAAGAAAGAAGAAAATCAAATTACTAATATTAAAAATGAAACACCTCCAATGAGGAGGAAATTAAAACAATAATTAGAAATTACTTTGCCCAACTTTATGCCAACAAATTCGATAACCTAAATGAGATGGATGAATATTTTAAAAAATATAAATTGCCCAAATCAACAGAAGAGGAAATTGAATACTTAAACAACCCTATCTCAGAAAAAGAAATTGAACAAGCCATCAATGAACTCCCTAGGAAAAAATCTCCAGGGCCAGATGGATTCACAAGTGAATTCTATCAAACCTTTAAAGAACAGTTAATTCCAATACTATATAGACTCTTTTTGAAAATTGAGGAAGGAGTCCTCCCAAATTCTTTCTATGATACAAATATGGTTTTGATACCCAAACCAGGAAGAGACAAAACAGAGAAAGAAAATTATAGACCAATTTCTCTAATGAATATGGATGCAAAAATTTTAAACAAGATTTTAGCAAAACGAATGCAGCATCTTATCACAAGAATAATACATTATGATTAGATGGGATTCATACCAGGAATGCAGGGCTGGTTCAATATTAGGAAAACTATAGCATTATTGATCATATCAACAACAAAACTAACAAAAACCGCATGATTATCTCAATACATGCAGAAAAACTTTCAACAAAATACAACACCCATTCCTATTAAAAACACTGGAGAGCATAGGAATAAAGGGAACTTTCCATAAAATAATAAGCAGTTTCTACCTAAGACCTTCAGCAAGCATTGTATGCAACGGGAATAAGCTAGATGCATTTCCAATAAGGTCAAGGGTGAACCAAGGATGTCCATTATCACCACTATTATTAAATATGGTACTTGAAATATTAACAGGAGCAATTAGACACAATAAAGAAACTGAAGGAATAAGAACAGGCAAAGAAGGAACTAAGTTATCACTCTTTGCAGATGAAATGATGATATACTTAGAGAATCCCAATGATTCAAGTAAAAAACTACTTGAAATAATAAACAACTTTGGCAAAGTTACAGGTTACAAAATAAACCCGCACAAATCTTCTACATTCCTATATATTAGCAACAAAGTCCAACAGCAAGAGATAGAAAGAGAAATCCCATTTAAAGCTTGGGTAGACACTATAAAATACTAAGGAATTTACCTGCCAAAACAAACCCAGGGATTATATGAACACAATTATGAGACACTTTTTGCACAAATAAAGTCAGATTTAAGTGGAAAAACATCAGTTTTTCATAGGTAGGCTGAGCCAATATAATAAAAATGACAATTCTACCCAAATTAATCTACTTATTTAGTGCCATACCAATTAAATTATCAGATAATTATTTTCTAGAGCTGGATAAAATAATATCAAAATTCATTTGGAAAAACAAAAGGTCCAGAATATCAAAGGGACTAATGAAAAGAAATGCTTAGGAAGGTGTCCTAAGGCTACCAGACCTCAAATTGTAGTATAAAGCAGCAATTATCAAAACCACTTGGTATTGGTTAAGAAACAGAGGGGTAGACAAGTGGAATAGACTTGGCCCTCAAGACGCAGTAGACAAGGAATATAGCAACCTCCTGTTTGATAAACCCAAGGACTCCAGTTTCTGGGATAAGAATTCACTGCTTGACAAAAATTACTGGGAAAACTGGTTAATAGTGTGGAGGAAATTAGGCATAGACCCATGCCTGACACCATACACAAGAATAAAGTCCAAATGGGTACATGATTTAGGTATAAAGACTGATACCATGAATAAATTGGAAGAGCAAGGAATAGTGTATTTATCAGATTTATGGAGAAGGGAAGAATATTTTACTAAAGAAGTGACAGAAAGCATTATGAAATGCAAGATGGACAATTTTGATTACATTAAACTGAAAAGTTTTTACACAACCAAACCCAATGCAACCAAAATTCAGAGGGATGTAGTAAATTGGGAAAGAATTTTTATGGCTAAGCTCAGGGATAAAGGCCTCATTTCTAGAATATATAGAGAACTGACTCAAATGTATATCCATACAAATCATTTCCCTATTGATAAATTGTCAAAGGATATGAACAGGCAATTTTCAGAGGAAGAAATTAAAGATATCTATAGTCATATGAAAAAATGCTCTAAATCACTATTGATTAGAGCGATGCAAATCAAAACAACTCTGGGGTACCACATCACACCTATAAGATTGGCAAACATGACAGATCAAGAAAGTGATAAATGCTGGAGAGGATGTGGGAGAGTTGGGATACTAATTCATTGTTGGTGGAGCTGTGAGCTTATCCAACCATTCTGGAGAATGGTTTGGAACTATGCCCAAAGGGCTACAAAAATATCCACAAGCGATCATAAAAATGCGTAAGGGTCCCACATGTACAAAAATATTTCTAGCAGCACTCTTTGTAGTTGCCAAAAACTTGAAATCAAGGGGATGCCCATCAATTGGGGAATGGGTGAATAAATTATGGTATATGAATGTAATGGAGTACTATTGTGCCATAAGAAATGATGAACAAGAAGACTTCAGGGAGGCTTGGAAGGACTTATATGATCTGATGCTGAGTGAAAGGAGCAGAACCAGGAGAACTTTGTGCACAGCAACGACCACAGTGTGCAAGAGTTTTTTTCTGGTAGACTTGGAACTTCGTAATAACACAAGAACTTATTTTAAAAAAAAAAATCCCAGTGGTGGTTTTCTAAGGCAAAATACCTTCCACACTCAGAGAAAGAAATATGGAAATCATTTGCAGAATGTAGCAGATCATGTTTGTGTATGTTTGTGTTTTAGTGCATTACATTTTGATTTATTATATGATTTCTTCCATTTATTTTAATTTGACTACATAGCATGACTATAGTGAAAATGTCATCAATAGGAAAGTATATGGAGAACCTATACAGAATTGTATGCTGTCATGGGGAGGGAGGGGAGTAGTGGGGGGTAGGTATGGGGGGATATAATCTTAATTTTATGGTAGTGATTGTAGAATATTAAAGAAATAATAATAATCATATTAAAATTAAATTAAATTTTAAAAAAAGATGCTATGGGACTATTAAATGATTGTTCTTCTGAGTCTAACTCCAGGTATGGATAACAACACAGGCAGTTTGAGTCTCCAGTCCATGACGCCAGCAAGCCTGTGAGATGCTGGTATGAATTGAATAAGGTGATCTCATGGGAAGGGTGGGAGAGCAGCTCTTCAGCCTGGGTTGAGATAGGATTCTCCCAACTCAATTTCTCTACTGACACCTAGCAGACTCTAAACCTCAGTGAATGCAAGCTGACAGTCTACTCCTGCCTGAAACTGACATGAAGTTGGGGAGATATTGTTTCCCTGCAATGTCCCTACTCTTAGTGGCAATTTCCTATAGTCAAAATGTTTGTATGTTTAATACAAACAGATCTATTAAATTATAGATTGTTGGTAGGGGAAGATCAGAGGTCAAGTCTAAAATTAAGGTATTAGGCTTAGGACTTTAGATCAATAACAATAAGTTAGGGTCCTTTAATTCTTAGTAATAGTGTGGAGACAATTAGGTCAAGGGGTTATGAATTTAGCATACATAGTTATTATTTGTGTTTCAGTTGTTTAATGTTAAAAAAAAATCCCTTTATGGTCTATAATGTGAATACTTTAAAAGAAATATCACCTGACCAAAAGTTGGATTTGTGTTATAAGAACTGTGTTAAAAATTAAAAATTAAAAAAAAAGTTAATCTGAAGTAATGTTAACAGTACAATTTTGTATGTCAATGATTTGAGTTGTGACAGAAAAAAAACAACTTTTATTTATTCCTCTAATCTGTCATACTTCACTTCTTACATACAGCTAGACTTTACATGCTTTCTATTAAATAAACAAGATTAACTGATGAGTTTCTTTATTAAAGTTCCTTATATTCTCTGGTTGATATTTCGTATAAATTATTACTCATAAAAGACAAAGAGTCAAACATAAAAACTGGATCCACTCACTTTGAAACTACATTTCAACTTTTATAGTATGTTAAACTACTGGGCTCAAGGTCTTCCTAATCTTAAACTCTTTATTTGGTTATTGGTGGTAGGATTTATCTTCTTTATATGTATTTATGAAACTTCACTGATTTTACTTTAAGGTAGTTTAAACATGTGTTTAGCCTTGGAAAAAATTACACTTAAAGAATATTAAAAGGTTTTGGTGCTTAATGTTTTTAAGGCCATATAGTTCCAATCTTAGCCAAGTAAAATCATTTCCGTTATAATGTGCATTTTTTGCCTTTAGACTAAACTCATTCTTTGATGTAGTTTCATATCTTTTATCATTAATTGTCAGGGATATGGGGAAATGTTAAAAAAAATATCTCTTTGTCTTAAAAATACAGGCATGATCTAAACGAGATTCCTTCTACTTAAGGGGAAATGAGAATAACGATAATAATGAAAATACTACAAGTAGCATTAACAAAATTGAATTAATTTCATTTTGTTTCCCATTTTAGAGTACTCAGATGATATCATCTGTCTTTTTTTTTATTTCACACAAGTTATTTGACATACTCAAAATGAAATACTCAAGTATCAATCACTTAAGACAGACTGGTATATATAACAAAAAGGAATTATAATGTTATTTTTTGACCCTCTAATTATATTCATATACATACATAGTAAAATTGAAAGCTGAGGCCATCTAGTGTGGCTATCCAAAGACAAAATTAATATTTGCCAGGTCTTTCAGGGGAAAACAGAGAGGCATGGCAGTCTAATGGGAAAACAACAACATAATACTGAGCTATTTGTGAGAATGCCTATGGTTTCAGTTCTGATATTTAAAAACTTTGCAACCTTTGACAAATTGCCAAACTTTTTAATTTTTCTTCTTTGGTTCAGATATGTGATATAGCCAGTGTAGGGAACTCTTTCCCCAAAGGCACTTTATATGTAATTTATAGTTGTCAAGAGTTGCTTGAGGCCCAAAGAGATTAAATGATATGGCCATGGTCCCAATTGTGTTTCAGGAATAGGTTTTGACAGGAGGTCTTTTGACTCCAAGCCCAGAACTCAGTTGAATTGCTGGATCCTCTCCTCTTGGCTTTGGTCTTGGTCCTATCTATCTCTTCCTAAATTTATTCCACATTCCTGGAACCCTTATCCTTGCTCATAGAATCATAACTTTAGACCCTAGAAAAGGCCTTAAATATCATCTAATTCAATTATATCCTTTTACAAATAAGGAAATTGAGTTCTAGAAAAAAAAATGATGAGCAAATTGACATAGCCATTAAGTGGCAGAGCTCAGATTTGAACAAAGGTCCTTGAATTCCAATCCCAGCACTTTTTCCATTGTACCACACGTTATCTCTATGGTAACTACAAAGATATAATTTATTTAAGGAGAATGTATATGTCACAACCAAAGTAAGATGAACATGAACTAGTCCTTGACCTTAATCTAGCTGAGATATGACACACTTCCCAAATTTGTAGATTTTCCATGTTCATACTAGTAACAGAAAAAAAAAAATACTTGCTAGGGAAAAAAATCCATGGAAATCTATAAAAAATATAATTTTAGACAGAGTTCCTTAGATAATGTTCTATGTAAAGAATATAAAATGAAACATAGATGTTGATAATATGATCTCCTTAAACTTTGCAGTAAAAGAGAAGGGAATAAAACTTCCCCTCTCCCTAGAAGCAGTACAGATGTGACAAAAAAAATTGTTCCAATTCATAAAGTATAAAGTACATCAATTTTTAAAACACTATTATTTCATTTGGAAATGATCTTGCATTATGGAAATGATAAATATATTACATCTTTTGTAAGAAATGCAGGTTTTTAAAAAGTAGTTTATCTACTTTTCAAATATTGGTCTTGAAAATTCATTACATTATGTCAGAATTTGGAAAAATTGTGACAAATCTCTATTCAATCCCTGGTAAATTTAAATTAAATCAGCTGCTGGAATATTGAGCACTACTGGGAATATGCATGTATTCGGCTTATATTTTGATCAGGGACATTAACAAAAAAAGTATTTCATCAAGTATTTTGGCTTACAACTACTTTTGGTTTACAACATTAACTACTGGTGAATTCTCCATCAGTTCATGATTCATATCTTTTAAAAATATTTATTTCCCCCTGTTACATGTAAAAATAATTTTTAACATTAATTTATGAAACTTTGAGTTTGAAATTCTCCTCTTCACTCCCTCCCAAACCTACCACCCTCACTGAGAAGGCAAGAAATTCAATATAGCTTATCAAGAAAAAAGTATACTCCAATCTGTCTCAGAAACCATCAGTTCTTTCTCTGAGTATGGATATTTATATATATATATATATGTACGTATGTATGTATATATTTGTCATAAGTCCTTTAGAGTTGTCTTGAATCATTGTATTGCTGAAAATACCTAAGTTATTCACAACTGATTATCTTGCAATCTTCGTGTTACTTTGTACACGGTACATTTCACTTTGCATCAGCCTATGCAAATCCTTCCTGATTTTTCTGAGAGCATCCTGCTCTCTTAAGCACAATAGTATTCCGTCATAATCACATACCACAACATTTTCAGCCATTGCCCAGCTGATAGGCATCCTCTCAGATTCCAATGCTTTGCCCTCAGAAAAGAGCTGTTATAAATCCTTTTTCTTCTTTTAAAATCTCCTTTAAGATACCGACCTAGTAGTGGTGCTGTTAGGTCAAACGGTGTGCCTGGTTTCATAGCCCTTCATGCATAGTTCCAAATTGCCCTGCAGAATGGTTGAATCAGTTTACATGTCCACCAACAATTCATTAATTTCTCATTTTTCCCACAGCCCCTCCATAATTTGTCATTTACCTTTTCCATTCTATTAGTCAATCTCAGAGGTAGAGAATTGTTTTCAGAATTGTTTTAATTTGCATTTCTTCAATGAATAGTGAGTTAGAGTGTTTTTGCATGTGGCTGTAGATATATTAACTGAAAACTGATTATGGCTCTTATTTTTATAAATTTGACTCAGTTCTCTATATGTTTGAGAAATGAGACCTTTATCAGACCAACTTGCTTCAAGTTTTTTTCACCCACAATTACTATTGCTAATTATATTTCCCTTCCCTACCCCCCCTACCCCATTTATTCTGTTCTCTGCATCCTTTCACTTTGTCCCTCCTCAAAAGTGTTTTGCTTCTGACTACCCCTCCCCCCACATCTACCTTTCCTATTACTACTCCTTTCTCTTATCCCCTTCTGCTCTTACTTTCCTATAGCGTAATACAGACAACGAGTGTGTGTGTTATTCTCTCTTTGAGCTAATTATGATGAGAGTAAGGTTAACTCACTCCTCATCTCCCCCCTCCTTCTCCATTGTAAAAATTTTTCCTCACCTCTTTTATGTGAGATCATTTATTCCATTATACCTCTTCCTTTCTCCTCCTCCATTATACCCCTCCCTTTCTCCCTTCCTTCTCTCACTCCTAAAATTTTTTTGGGTATCATCCCTTCATATTCATCTCACTCCTGTGCCCTCTATCTATATATACTCCTTCTAACTACTCTAATAATGAGAAAGGTCTTAGGAATTATAAATATCACCTTCCCATGTAGTAATGCAAGCAGTTTACCCTTGTTCATTTTCTTAGGATTTTCTTTTCCTGTTTATCTCCTTATGCCTTTCTTGAGTCTTGTATTTGAAAGTCAAATTTTCTATTCAGTCCTGTTTTGTTTTTTTTTTAACAAGAATGGTTGAAAGTCCTCTGTCTTATTGGATATTCATTTTTCTCTGAAGAAGTATACTAAGTTTTGCTGGGTAGGTAATTCTTGATTGTAAAATTAGTTTCTACAGAATATCATATTCCAATCCTTGTGATCCTTTAATGTAGAAGCTGCTAAATCTTGTATTATCCTGACTGTGCCTTCACCATGTTTGAATTGTTTCTTTCTGACTACTTGCAATATTTCCTAGTTGACCTGGGAACTGGGTAAGTTGCTATAATATCCCTGATCATTTTCATTTTGGGATCTTTTTCAGAGGGTGGTTAGTGGATTTTTTCAATTTCTATTTTCTTTTATGGTTCTAGAATATCAGAGCAGTTTTCTTTGATAGTTTCTTGAAAGATGCTGTCTAGGATATTTTTTAAAATTTTTTTCTCATGACTTTTAGGAGTCCAATAATTTTTAAATTATTCCTCTTTGATCTGTCTTCCAGATCAGTTGCTTTTCCAATGAAATATTTCATATTGTCTTCAATTTCTTTTTTTTCATTCTTTTGGTTTTGCTTTGTTTCTAAATTTCTCAAAAATTCATTGTCTTCCATTTGCTCCATTCTAATTATTAATGAAATATTTCCTTCAGAGAGCCTTTGGTCCTCTTTTTTTCATTTGGCTCATTTCAATTTTTAAGGCATTCTTCTCTTCATTGGATTTTAGATCATTTTTTCACAATTTTTTTGTGTCTCCTTTACCAAACTGTTGACACTTCTCATTATTTTCTTGTATCACTCTCATTTCTCTTCCCAATTTTTCCTCTACCTCTCTTACTTTATTTTACAAATCCTTTTGGATCTCCTCCATGGCCTAAAAGCCATTCATATTTTTCTTGGACATTTCGCATGTAGCAGCTTTAACTTTATTGGTTTCTTCTGATGGTGTGTTTTGATCTTCCCTCTTACCATAATAACTTTCTGTAATGAGAGGTTTTCCCATTGTTTACTCATTTTCTCAGCCTGTTCTTTGATTTTAACTTATTTGTTAAAGTACAGCATTGCTTCCAGGGCAGAGAGCAACTGTCCCAAGCTTTAGCGATTTTGTGCAACTGTTTTCAAAGATAGTTCTAGGGACCTGTAAGTTTTCAATTCTTCCAAGGTGGTATGATCCAAGAAGAAGTATTCCTCTAGCCTGTACTCCAGTCTGTGAGCAACCACAAACACTCTTTTCTGCCCTGGAACTTTGAGGAAGGTCCCTCACTCTGCTGTGACTGCAAGCTTTGCTATGCTAGTGCTCCTCCTCACCCTAGGACTGCCACCCAGGACTGTGACACAGATCCAAGTATGGACAAAGCAGCAGAGTCCTGCCCCAGTGCTAACAAAAGAACCCTAATTAGTTGTTGAGCTCTTTACATTCTGTGGTTTGAGAGCTCCAGAAGCAGTCATTGCCACTGCTGATTCAGTCACTCCCAACGCTGCTCTTGATTTGTTGGGGCCTGGGCTGTGTTGCTGTGGCCTGTACTGGGCTGCGCTCAACTCTCACCCTTGTGCAACAGACCTTTGCTGCTGGTCTTCCAAGTTGTTTTTGGTGTCTGCAGGCTAAGAGTTCTGGAAATCACTTCTGTTGCCAGTGATTCAGTCACTCTGAACCAGGGTTGCTGGCCTGGTGTTCCCTGGTCCCACCTGAACTGGACTGTGCTCCTCTCTCACCCTGGTGCAACATGCCTTTCCTGCCAAACTTCCATGCTGTCTTTCACTGGAAATTTGTTTCATTTCATTTTTAATAGGTTCTGTTGCTTTACAATTTGTTTAGAGTAATTTTTAAAGGTATTTTGAGGATTTTGAGGGAGAGCTCAGACAATTCCCTACATTTACTCCACCATCTTGGCTCTGCCTTTCCATAATTCATATCTTAATGGATCTGATCAATGTCTACTTGCTGCCTTCCTCAGGGACAATAATAATTTTTTTCATATGTCTTCTAATCTGTATAAGTCTTGACAGTGTTTTCCTATCCTATCTCCACAGGGACCTATCTAATATGCCAGAGGACTTCTTCTAAGTCTTTTTACATTTTTTAGGCACTAATGCACTTATTTCCCCTTCTCATTACATGACTAATTCACCTCATTTTCTAATCACACTTTACCTGGATGACATCCAGCTGACAGGACTAAAAACAGATAATTAGATGCTTATGTTGGCCTGGAATTTTATTTCTTTTTCAATCAGCCTCTCAAACCATGCTTCATATTATCAATTTGTAACATTTTTAGGAAAAGAAATAATTTTATTAGTGATTTGAAATGGATTTGAAAAGTGACAAGTAATACAAAAAGACATACAAATGAGAAGGAAGAGGGTGTCAAACACTCCTCAACACAGATATTAAGCTCTATTTTGATATCTATCATTTGTATCCAATGTAACTAGACAGTTATATTAGTCTCATATCCAGATCAATTCTCCTTAGAGTGATTTGTATGACAGCACAAAAGAGAAGTCTATGCCTCATGTCTACACTAAATGTATAGGGCAGATGGTGAAACAAATTAACATAAAAAAAGGTCACCAGCGTTTACATCACTGGGCCCAAAATGCTTCCAAATAGGCCAAAATTCACAATTTTCCAATTCTGGAGAACTAACTTATTTTACCACCATTATCAAGTAATTAGAATGTGTATAATGCTCACTAAGAAAGAAATAATTTAAAAGACAAGTAATATTTTCAGGTACAGTGATTTGGTTACTTTTAAATTAGATACTTTATAATAACATCAACATTTACCAAGAAGTCACAAAATATTCCTTGGGAATTTGAGAAATTGAAAGTGGTTGAAGCCAGATGCCCTAAAGATACCAGACCCTGAGTTAAACTGCTCCTTTATTTTGATAAAGTAATAAAAATTCAAATAGATCCTATACAAAGCTAGGAAAGTGATGCGTTCAGTCAGTCATACAGTTAGCCTAATTTATCACAGAACATTAAAAGATTAACCTTTAAATTACAAGACCCATACTAATAATATCAGTGCTATTCCACTAAAACCCCTCTGTATTACCAAATTCCTAGAGAGTCCATATACAAACATGTCACACTCTATCATATGCCATAATTTAAGAAATTTCTATTTTAGCCTAGAGTGCTAGTAGTGAAATAATAGTGTTCTGAAAACTATATCAACTACCACTATGTCTATTAAGCAAATAATTATGACTAATTTTAAAGGAAAAATTTATTTACAAATTTCTTCATGGAAAAACAATTATATCGAAAAAATCCTCTTCTAAGGCAGATTCCTTATCATTTCAGAAGTAATACTATAAAAATAACTGTCACCATATCACCAAAAAAGCACCTTTTGCCCTCAAAATGAAATATTAATAAAGTTAGATACCCTTTTAAATTTTGTCAATATAACATGAAAATAATTCTAAGGATTTGAATTTTTAAAAGTTTGTTGCTCTTGGTCAGTCATTTCAGTCATGTACAACACTTCGTAATTCATTTGGGGGTTTCTTGGCAAAGATATTGGAGTGGGTTGTCATTTTCTTGTCTATTTCATTTTATATGAGGAATTGAGGCAAACTAGGAAAAGTGACTTGCCCAAGGTCACACAACTAGTAAGTGTCTGAGACCAAATTTTAACTCAGGAAGATGTGCTTTCCTGATTTCAGGCCTGAGACTCTACTCAGTCAACTACTTGCCCTTTTCAAGGTTTATGGTATAAAAAAACCATATTTACAAATTCATCAGTTGATATAATTAAAGTTATTTATGCATTTAAAATATAGAAAAACTACTTTATTCTTTGATTGATACCCATCAGTAGATCATAAGGTCATAGATTTATGACTGAAAAGGGCTGTTGGATGATCTTATCCAACCAAGTATCTTGTAAAAATTGGTGCATAGATGGTACTGGAACTCAGAATAAGCTATTCAGATAACTTGGCACATTGGGAAAGAAGTGCGAGTAACTGGAATTCATAGAGCTTACTTTGAATCCTGTCTATGACTAAAATTAATTGTGTGATTTCAAGTACTTTACATTTCTGGTCCTCCATTTGTTCATCTATAAAATGAGATAATATTATGAGCATTAATTAGCTTCATTTCATTATTATGGGAAAACTACTTTGTAATATTTAAAGTGTTATATAGATCTAAAATATTGTTAGAACAGCTAGACTTAAAGTGTAAAGAATACTAAGGGTCATTTCCCCTAATCCTCTGATTATACACAAACTAGAAAAATGAGACTCAGGCTGAGTAATTGATTAAAGTTCAAACAGCTAGTAAGATATAGAAGCAGGATTTGAACTCATGTTTTTCTACTTGCAAATCTATTGTTCTTTTCCTTACAGAAACATAAGTGCACTGTATTTTTTTAATCCTTTCTGCTAAAGTAATACAAAAAATTATTTTAAACTATAAAAACAAATACTTTTTCCAACATTTTTGTATCACTCTCCCAATTCAATTTTTCAATTCAATCTAAATTTTCCATGTTTTCTTTATTTGATAGACACCATGAACAACTGTATGCATAAATATAATCAATTAATTTATTGAAATTTCATACACTATTGAAACATATTACTAGTCTACTTATTTTATGAGCAAAAACCTCTTGCATTCTATTAATTATGCACATGTCTCAGATGATGAAGATGTTCTAAAGTAAAATAAATGTGTTATAAAATTTTCTTTTCTTTATTACCTACATTAAATGTGACAAAACAAAGGGAACATCTTATGACACGGTATAGTTAAATATCAATTCTCCTTTTTAAAAATCAATATCATTTCAAAGAAAATATCTATATAATTTTTTTTCTAAATTCTGACAGAAGAATTCAGTGCTAAAAATTTCCTCCCTAATGCAACTAGGCTTATAGGTTACTGACACTGATTTGTATCTGACAAAATAAAAGTCAATTAGAAGGTTTTCATGTAGAAAACATTCTTCTATATAAGGTAAAGAGTAATGTTTGAGAACGCAAAAGTCCCAAATTTAAGGACAGTATGTATTCCAGAAACCCATTTCCCAGGTTGTGTTTTTGGACCCTCAAACACACACACAAACACACACACAGAGACACCCCCCCACACACACACACACACATCCCCCTTAGTAATGTTGTGAGTGGTAATGAGATTCCGAGGTCAGCCCACAATATCACAATTAAGCTGAAGTAAAGTTTTACTTTAAATATGTGTATGCATCTCAATAATCAACAAAAGTCCTCAAGAAAAACTCTTTCATATACAGTAACATCAGGAGATAGTGACAGGCTTATTATTAGTCATCTTGAATTGATCAGAAATTTTGATTTTCCAAGGCTAATATACAAACAAATACACAGTGTCTAGTTGATAGTGAGTGCTTAATAAGTGGATTTGTTGTTGTCCTTTATTTTGAAGGAAAACCAATCATGGAGTGATGTCTTGACATGTGCAATGAATTGGATTTAAGTGAGGTAGAGTTGTACAGTCATCAGCTTCACTCTCTTTTCCAGAGTCATTGAAGTCCAGGGGCAAAACAAAAGTTAAGATCACTGGAGACATCCTGCCATAGCCCATGGATGCAGTGGATGACCACACTGATGTCTTCTCTATATGACTAAACCCTAAGTGCTTTACTGTGCCTACATCAAAAGTCTTCATGGTCTTTGGAACAAATTGTTCTGATCTGTCCATTCTGGCAGGATCAGTTTTCATATGCTCCAGGCAGACATCCCCCTAATTCACTGTCAGACATGTCAGTTACCTTCAACCTGGTCTAGCCCATTTGCCAAGATGGGCTTAGTAGGGTGTGATGCATACTACTACTTTTTGGAGCCACAGGTAAGAGTTGAGTGCCACATAGACACAAAGACAGATAAGCATCCCTGAAAAGGGCTCAGAAAGCTCTCATACTGAAAGTGCTAGTCCTCCTTGAAGAACACATATACCCTTTTGATTGACTGATTGAGTGCATGATCCTTTGTATATTAATAACATTATACAAATATATAATATATAATCTATATATATTCCATAATACTAGAACACAATACACACACATGTATGCATATGTGTGTATGTATGTATAGGTGCATATACATATACATACACATATACATGCATATATACATACATATATATGCAGAAAGAGAGAGAGAGAGAGAGAGAGAGAGAGAGAGAGAGAGAGAGAAGAGGCATTTTATGGAGTATAGAAAATAAACATCAGCAGGTGGTGGTCTCAATTATATGAGAAAGCAGTCATTAACCAACAATTATAGTAAGAGACTGAAAGTATTTGAAGAAACAGTCTTTGTTTTCTTACTTACCTGGTCCATTTAAATTACAAGTACTGAGGAAACATCTGTTAGAATATTAAATTACATCTATATCATCAAAGTGCAGAATATAACTTTAAATACCTTTTAAAAATTAAAAGTAAGTCATTCAACAGATACCCATCATTTTCATGGCTGAATGTTGTTTTAACCACAAAGTATATTAAAGAGTGAGGAATCTCTTACCAAAAGGAAATTTTCTTTCACTATGCCTTTATATTTTCTGTCCATGAGTTTCTACCTTTAATAATCTGTTAATTTCCCATTATTTCCTTTCTATTTCTTTCTCTCTACTGCTTTGTAACAATCTCTTAGATTATTTCATTTCTCTTTAACCTATTCCTGTACTACATTCATACACCTTCTTTTGCTGCAACAGTTACTTCATATTCTGCCTTTTAAATCCTCTCTTGACAGCAAAAATTTTCTCAACTATGCGATTTTAAAGAAACAGTATATGTAGATCATGATGATAATCAGAAGTTAAAGATATTACAGTATTTAGACCATTCTATCCTCTAATATTCCTATCCCTCTTAAAACTGTACACCACGAATGCTTTCCTCTCCACTTTCTATTGGATACCTTATCCACTGAAGTAAGAGAAGAGAGTGCCATCACAGGTCTATGGGCCATGACACCAGCTTAACAAGTTAATTTCCAACTGGCCCTCTCTTTAACACCAACAACACATCTTCTATATGCTTGACATGCAGCATTTTGAATTTGACCTTTAGAAAGTTACAAAATTAAAAACAAACAAAAGATGTATGCCTTGTTCTTGGTGAGTTTATAATTTAGAAAGAAGAGTAGAAGCGTCTAGGGGAACCATAATAAACTATGAACTTATAAATATAGGAAAGTCAAGTCAACAAGCATTTTTAAGTGCTTACTATTTATTCAGCTGAGTACTGTGATACATACTGGGATGGAAACAATAAATGATGAGTTTGCAGGGGTTACCAGTTCAGATAGACTGACTAGAGTAAGGGGCAGGAGTTGATCTGAAAGTATATCATGTAGGTAGTGTGCATGGACAGATTGTATATTACGTCAATAGAAATGTTTGGAGTTGCTAATTATTGGTGACTTTTAAGGGGGAATTTGATGATTGCATATCGGTGATATTTCAGGGAAAATTCCTGTCCAAGTGTGAGTTTTGTTATAGTATATTTCAGGAATCCCTTGCAACTTAGTGATTGTGAATTGACCAGTTTCTTAGAGGTTATCAAATCTACCACCTATCTTAAGCATGTGTCTTCTATTCAGTGAATAACTTTCTATTTCTACTTATTAAAATCAGACCAGTAATTCAATACCTTTTCCCCATATAAACTCTCTATTAAAAAACCTTCCTTGATATCTTTAAACAAGTATTTTCTTCTCCAAACTCCTTTGGTACTTACATATCCCTATTGTACATCTTTCACATAATATATTGTTTTATAATTATTTGTGCCCCTGTTTTCAATTCTCTACTAGACAATGTCGCTTAGAGCATGGACTTCTTGTCTTATCATTTCAAATACCAGATCTGATATTTGCTATCTTCGTGAATTTGGATAAGAAATTGAATTCTATATGTTAATTTTCTCGTCTGTAAAATGAGGGAGTTGGAGTAAGTATTTCTTAAGTCATTTGATTTCTAAATGCTATGATATGATGATCTTAGTTGGGTCAAAACTTGGTTGAATAGTCATACTAAAAAATATGTTGACTAGCAAATTCATGTCGGTCTGGTGGGACGTCTCTTGTCATGTGCCCTAGGTCTCTGTCCTGGGTTTTATTATATTTAGTATCTTTATCTATGATTTGTATGAAGGTAGAGATGGAATATTAATGAAATCAAGGATACTATGATTTTTCAAAGAGAGGTACCAGATTGAATGACAGAGTTAGAATCCAAAAAGTTCTTGACAGGCTAAACTGTTAAGGTAAGAAACTTAAAAGGAATAAATTTTACCTGTTAATCTTGGTTTGAAAATAACCAACTGCACAAATATAGGATGGTGAACATGTGACTAGAAAGTGACTAGAAAGTAGTACATGTCAGTTTAGATAACAATACCTTATGGGCTTTATTAAACTACAAGATCAAAATGAATGAAACAGTGTGAGGGGTAATTTTAAAACCTAATGTAACTTAGGACACATTACTAGAGATAAAATGCCCAGATCAAGAAAAGGGATAATGCTACTGTACTCTGTCTTGTTCAGGTAACATCTGGATTATTGCATCCCATTTAAAACACTAAGTTATAGAATGGTTATGGATTAATTGGAGCACATTCAGGAGTGGTGAGAATTAAAAGGTGCCTAGAAACTATAATGTCATATATGGATTGGTTGGAGAAAACTGCAATGGTGATGGTAATGAATAGGAGGAGGAAGATAAAACAACTAAAATTTATATAGCATTTTCTTGCTCTGTAAAATGAGAATATTGGACCTCCTTCCCATGATTCTATGGCCAGAGGTCATTTTCAACTCTAAAACTCTAATAAATAAATATTAGAAGCTTAAAGATTAATGAAAATTGCTATGAGTAGTAAGAAGCTTCTTTCTTCCACCCTGACATTACAGTAAAATTTATCAGAACAAAATAAGGGAGGGAGGCATGCAGGAGTAAATATGACAGTAAAAGAATGAGAAGCTTGTCAGAAAGCATTTGAAAATATCTCCCTCCCCCACAACAACAACAACAACAAATATATATATATATATATATATATACAGAATTAAGGCAATTATACTGAGTCTCTTTCCTTTCATTATTCTAAAAGAAAAACAAGAACTTGTTCAAATTATATATAAACATGTGACTTTCTGAATGTAAACACGTTTTTCTAAGACCTGCAGGCACATACTTATGCTGCTTAAAAAATCTTTTTTCAAACTGAAACTAATAGTGCCCTTCTTGTTGAATGCCTTTGATTTATGTGTATAGAGAACCTGTCTCTTCGGGTTATTGGAGAGTCATCTTGTGAATTCCATGGATGCCAAAAAGCATTTAGATTTGCTTCATGGTACTCTTATCCAGAAAAATTCTCAGATGTTTGTTCCCATGAGCAGATGATTGCCGCATACTGTAGAAACCCTATGAATATATAATGAATTTGAAGATGAACAACAGCAAAGCTGTTTAGGGGATTGGTTTTAGGATTGGGACTTTGACTCTGGGATAGTAGGTAAAATAAAAGAAATAACTTACTGTCAGAGGTGAGAGAAACTGTAGAGATTATCTAGTCCAACATAACCTCCTTTTACAGATAAAGGAAATAAAGTTCATAGACAAAAGTTTAGCATAAGACTTCATCCTAAGTGAATTTCCTGAAGACACATAGCTAACTGAAGTAGAAATCCCCATCAACTCAATTCTCTATAGCATCCATTGATACCAAATAGAAAAGGTCCTTCTTCTGTCTAATTACTACATATATCAATATGTAAGAATGAAAAGACTGGACAACCTAAAGTCCTTTCCACAACATGCACGAATTTTGAAACAGAAGTCATTTCTTGATCTGGGCATTTTATCTCTAGTAATGTGTCCTAAGTTACGTTAGTCATCATCCTGATTTAGGATTTCATTTTCAGCCTCTCTGTTTATACAAAAGTTTTATCCCAGGCCCAAAATGTATATCTTCTTCTTATTTTCCATTTATAATCTCTGACTTCATTCAGAGTTCAAGTTCTGCAGAATAGCATGGACCAAAAACTTCCAACTTCTTGGGGACAATTTTGATTTTTGCTTCTGAGCAATCATATTGAAAGGATAATTTAAGTAAATTTATTAAACACATATTTTAAATATGTATAATGCATAGATACTGGTGGAAATTATAAAAATCAATGTGGCAGAGTACTCTCTGTCCTCAAACAGTTTATGAAGAAAATAGAAGATGGATGGAACCAAACAGTTCCAGATAAACAGTTCCCACTTGACATTTTGAATATTAGAGTTGCACAAATCTACTATGGTAGCATTAAGGAAAAATAAATTAATTATCATTTCTTTGGAACTATTGACATGACAGAAGTTTAAGACTTTATTTGACAATGAATTTTCAACATTTTAGAAGCAATCCAGAACAACATGTAAGTCATTTTCATATGTATCACTTGGAGACCACTGAATCTGTGTCTTAGGATGTTCACTTAGTTTACAGAAAACAATAATCTTAAATCTAGAAGGTCACTAAAACACTTCAAAGATAGGATAAAATTATCTATGATTTTCCATCTGAAGTGTCCCTCCAAATTCCTCTTTTCTCAATACAATCACCCCACCTTCATAATATATTCTATTTAGAGTGTAATGCAAGAAAAATAAATGGAAGAACCATCTTGTTTTTCAATATTTTTCTCTTTTTATCCATCAACGTATCACACTTGTAAAGATTTTTTTTTAAACCAGCACTATCTTCCATAGAGACAAACTGATATTTACCAGACTATAACATAACCTTTTATCTGAATTAAACCTCAGCCAAGTTGTTTTTATCTGTGAATGGCATTGGGTAACTCACTTATGAAACCACAGTGCCATCAATTGTCCCATATCACCCGTAGCTTCGTAACTGTCTCTCTTTTACCCAGGAACCCTGAGGGTCTTCCCCTCCCAGTTTGAATTTTTTTTAAAGGGGCCATCCTTGAATAACTACTTAAAGAGGCCTATTCATTGAATGGCTATATCTCACTCAAAGTGAGAATCTAATAAGACCTTAGCCAGGGCCCCACATTGCATCTTGGGCCATCTCTAGTCATCCTGATGTATACCTGGTCACTGGACCCAGATGGCTCTGGAGGAGAACGTGAGGCTGATGACCTAGCATAGTCTTCCCTCACTCAAATAAAAGTCAATTGCAAGTCATGTCATCTTGATGTCATGGTCCTCGTTGAGAAAAAAGGACAAACACAACCTATGAGTGAGTAGCAGTTCCTCCTCTCCTCTCTCCTCTCTCCTTTCCTCTCTCTCCTTCCTTCCTCTCTTCTCCACTCTCTTCCCCTTTCTTCCTTTCCTCTTCCCTTCCTCCTCTCTCCTCTCCTTTCCTCTCCTCTCCATTCTTTCCTGGGGTGTTCTACCCAGGGGAAGGTACATTTCCATGGCCATAAGCTACCTTTGGGTTTAAGCCCAACTCACTCTGGAGCTCATAGATTGTACAACAGGTCCCCAACTGCCTAGCACAGAGTGAATATAAGTATTAAATAGTAATTGTTTCTCTTTTACTCAGGAACTCTGAGGGTCTTCCCCTCCTAGTTTGATTTTTTTTATTAAAAGTCACCATCACTTGAGTAACTACTTAAAGAGGCCTATTTATTTAATGAGTATATCTCATTCAAAGTGAGAATTTGATAAGACGTTAGCCTAAAATGGCCAGGGTCCCACATTGCATTCTGGGCCATCCCCAGTCACACTGATGAATACCAGGCCACTGAACCAAGATGACTCTGGAGGGCTGAGTGAGGTTGATGACCTTACACAATCCTCCCTCACTCAAATCAAAGTCAACTGCAAGTCATGTCATCATCTTGCTACCGTGGTCCTCTTCAAAGAGGGAGGACAATCAGAAAAACAATAACAACAGCTTTCCATCAACACTAAGGCACCTCATACTGACATAAAGAAGGAAGAAGAATTCCAACTTTGGTGAAACATTTCTTTCCATGATTTGAATTATTTATTTGTTCCATCTCTACTATAATGCCAGCTTTAGCATGTTTGGAAGTTGGCCAAGATCCATAGTCTGTATGAATATAAACATTACCAATAGAACTAGGCCTTCATTATCCCACAGCTTAAATTTTATTTCTCATTCCTTGAAATATTAACCCTCCTGGTCTCCCATTTGAATACGTGTCCTAGTTAGTTACATTACATTTTTTTTTTTTTGCTGGCAGCAAAATATGTGAAAGAGTACCAAAAGCATACCCTTACAGATTAGGTCACTTACGTTACAATTAAACACATAAGATTAGTTTGCCCTGGAATCCAAAAGACTTGGGTTCAAATTCTCTGATCTGACATATACTAGATATATAATTCTGGGCAAGTTACCTAATCTTTCAGGGTTCTAGGTAACTTCCTAAGACTATAAATTGCAAAGGAGATATGATTCTGCATTTATAGAGGGGTTTTTTCATCTACATCAATGAAATTACATAGAGTATCAACTCCATAAAAATACACATAATCAATAAAAAGAATTGATTAAATACTTGTTATGTATCAGGCAGTATGCTAAACCATGAAAAGAAAAAGCAAAAATCGTACCCATACTCAAGATGTAGTATTCTAACATACACCTAAGAATTTACTTGCAATGAAATAAGCTCTCTATCTGGAGACATTCAAGATAATCCCTAACCAAGCAAAGATCAATGAAGAGTCATTGTACATGTTTTTTTTTTTTTTTAATATAACTAAAATTAGAAAGAGTAATAAGGCTATAAAGAATGGGAATCATGAATATGTTCTAGAAAATTATAGCTCTGAGAAGCGCTCAGGACTCTAACAAATGATTCTATTAATAAATTTCTAATTATTATAACAACCACATTATCTCAAATCCTTGCAGCTTAGTCCCCAAGAAACTGACCAATTACAAGATTTGTCTAAAACGGTAGGATTTGGCTAAATCTCCTACCTCTGGTTATCAAACATTGTTACTGTAGAGATTAGGGTAAAAGAAACACTTTTCCTCTACTGGGTTTCCAAGATGTGAGCTTAATTTTTTATCCCTTTTCTTTGTCTCTATTCTCTCTCCTTATTCAAGCAAGTCCCTGAACATCTTATTATTAGACTGAAATACAAAATAAAAGATAGACTGCTAAAAAAAATCTGATATAAGAAGAAAATTGTCTTTAAAGACAAGGGATTCAAAGGACAGGGATTCAAATTCTACCTCAGTCACTAGATATGAGCAAATCCACTTCAGTTTTGTTACTCGTAAAATGTGGATGGTGAGAAGTCTAGTAAGACATGGAATTATTGTAAGAATCAGATGAAATAAGCACTTTTCAAACTCAAAATGCTGTGTAACTGTCAGCTTTATTTATGAATCCTATCTTTCCTGATCAAAGAGCTATTTAAAAATGTTAACCTCTTCCAGAGACTGAATCTCTCAGTCTTCTAATTCTTCTCCATCCCTTCTCCCTCAAACAATATGTTTATATTTCTAATTATATTCATTGTATTATACCTCAACTATACATATTTGTGTATATTATCTGTCAGGTCCTAGTTAGTTACGTTACTTTTTTTTTTTTCCAGTGCCCATACACACATACACACAATTCTACTAAACTGCAGCCACTCCATGGACCAACTGTAAGTGCCACTAACTATATTTTTTGAGTGGAATGGATTTGAGAAGTATGACTAGTGAATACTCAGTGATACTCCATAAAGTGATACTCCATAAATCATGATCTAAACTGATTCCTCTCTTAAAAAAAGAGTTAAGGTTATTCTGCTCATTTTAAACATGAAATGAATATGCTAGTGCTCATGAGCAGTGAGTAATTTCCATGACTTTGAATAAATCAGATACTGGCTATGTCATCATCATCTTTTACTCAGAGAAATAGAAACATTCATCATACCCTTTTTATGTCATTATTATTAGGTAATTTATGTTTATGTAGCCATTCCTCAGTTCTGACAGATAACTGAAGTCAAGCCTAAAGATAAGTTATTAACTTAACAAATACAACCAAATTTAATTTAATCCAATAAACATTTCATATGTGCCTGCTGTTGGGATAGTATTGAACTAGGCACTGGGAGTCCTTGGTCTTAAGATCTTTATGACTCATAAGAAGAGGGACTGGACATAGGATATGAGTGAAATACTGAACTCTTGGATAAGGGTATTCCCTTTTTGTTGAAGCAAAAAATATAGAAAGCATATGTGTATCCATCAACTGAAAAAAGGAAAAAAAATATAAGAAATGAGTTAAATTATATTATATAAATCATAGCTTATGAGTAGAATGGACTATTAATGTACACTAATAAATAAGTATAAATAGATGGATTCAGAGAAATTTAGGAAGATTTGCATGAACTGATGCACCATCAAGTGAGCCAAGGTAAAAACTTTCAACAGTAGGTGACACAGCAAAATTAAGCCTCATAAAGGCACTTAACTCTGTTTGCCTCACTTCTTCATCTATAAAATGATATGTAGAAGGAAATGTGAAAACCTTTTAATACCTTTGCCAAAAAAACCCTAAATGGGGTCACAATAGTCAAATATGACTGAAATGATTCAATAACAACAACAATATCAAGAAAACATCTTTGAGAGACTTGAGAACTCTGAACAATATGTTGTTCAGGAGGTAGGAGGACTCCTCATCTCTTTGTGGAAAGCAATGTACTAGAAGTATATAATGAGACATTTTTGAATATCAGCAATGTAAACTCATTTTTACTTGACTATATTTATTTGTTACAAAATAAGTTTTTTTTTTGTTGTTTGTTTTATTTTGTTTTGATGAGAAATTCTGAGGAACCAATATGAGTGTAGTGATGGTGATATAAAAAAAAGAAAAAAAATGGTGAAAGAAGTCCTTAAAAAGTACACAAAAGAAAAAAAAGAAGAAAAACTAAGAAAAAGACAAGAATAAGCATATCAATGTTGGTAAAGTACTATTATATTGAAATTATGCTTAAAACATAGCAAGGTTTATGTAATAGATGTTATTGGTTTATATACAGTATTTATGTTTTCATTTGTATATGGAAAGTTCAAATTTGTTCATAGTAAGTTTGCAGCTAAAGAAAAATAAAGAAGGTACAGTCTTCATGTGGAAATATATGTGTTGAGGGATAAAAGCTAGGTGAGTAGGGATCAATGGAGGGGGAAACAGAAGTGATTTTTAGCATCAGAGTACAATAGAGTCCATCTAGGTCAAGAATTATAGGACTAGGGTCCACAAACATTTCTTTTTGAATACTTTAAATGTTCTCAAATAAAATAAAATACTTTTAGTTTGGGCATTTTACTTTGTTCATTTAAAAACATTATTCTAAGAAGTATTGCATAAGTTTTACTACACTTCCAAAGGTGAATATGATGGTAAAGTGTTTAAGAATCCCTGATCTTAACAGTATTACAAAGTAGGTGATTAGATGATAAGCCCTAGCATAGTGGTATGGTACAGTGATGATCAGGAAGTCAAATGATCAAAACCACTTCAACTGATTGATGATAAATGACAGCTTTCAAGAGGTGTAATGACCAGCTAGATAATTCTTTTATAGATCTGATTCTCAATAACATGGAAGAACATTTCTGGAGTGAATTTGATGGGAACTTTGTGGAGAAAGTGACCACTGATGCCCAGAATTTACAACAGCAGAGAAGAAAGTCAGGGATATGCACCATAGATTTTGGTGAGCAAATTTCAAAAGGTTCAGCAGTAAGATAAGCAGAATACTTTGGACTAAAATTTTGCCTAGATGTTAGAAAAAGTGAAATGGTAACTGAAAAAAAAAGAAAGATATAATGGGAAATAATGTCAATGAATATGATAAAAATGGAGTGCTAATAAGAGATTAATGAGCAAGAAGGGAGAACTCACTAAAAACAAGTTCGGATGGGAAAAAGAAATATAAACTAGGTATTATAATTGTGAATATATATGTGTGTATGTATATATACATAAATATATATATATAGCATATGCAAACACCTGTAAACATAATGCCATAAGGACTAAATCTTAGACAAAACTCAAGCATACTGAGAAGAAAAACAAATATGAAGAGCAACAGTTTCTTCTTGGAGGTATGGGGTGATAATAACTAACAGCAGAAAGAAGACAGCGATACTTCATTATCATTTTGCTTCTCTTTTCTCTAATATGGGGATGGCCTTCAACAAAGAAGAATCTGATAGCTAATAGAGAACTTATATCCAAATAAAAGGCAAAAATGAGACAACAATGAAATCCTACTGATAGTTCAAGTCAATTGGCCCAGATGAACTGTCTTATGAATACAGGGGAAAATGACAAATATAATTGGTGATCTTCTCTGAGATATTAAGCCACAACCACCAACAATAGAGAACAATGGAGAACTCAAGGAAGGTAAATATTTTTCTGATATTCAAATAAAGAGAAAAGAACATAGAATCTTCAAGCTATAGCTATGAACTTAATTTCAGTTTTGCTGAAAATTCTAGAATATATCATTTAGGGATGATTAGTGAACATGTAACCAAGGAAATGGTGATCACAAATAGCCAGCAGGATTTCTTGAAGGAAGTCATGTGAGAGGAAAATTTTTTCTTTTCTGACAAGGATCATAAATTAACTCTCAGTAAGATTCTTTAGACAGAGTTTACTTGAACTTTGAAAAGCATTTGATAAAATGCTTCATGATGGTTTTTGTTTGGTTGTTTTTTTTTGTGACTGTTTCTATGGAAAGGATGGTAAGATATACAATGTGCAAATAGAAATATGTCGATTTAAGTTTGATTTGTTAGATTCAAACATCAATGGTTCAGTTTCTTGGAAGGAAAGAATCAGCAAAAGATCTCAGGGATCAATGCTTTCTGCTATGCTACTTAACTTTATTTTTTCTGTAATGAATTTGGAGATGGCACAAAGCTGGAAGGGATAGCTAATAAATTAGATAAAAGGGACAGAGTCCAAAAAGGTCTTAACTGGCTAGAATGTTGGGATTTATGGAATAGGACAAAACTATATAGGAATTAATGTAATGTCTTATACTTGGATTCACATAATTGATTTCACAACTTAAGATGGTTGTATTATAGTGAGAGTTGTCTGAGACGTATGACACCTGAGAAATATCTGAAGGATTTAATGAACTGGAAGCTCAGTATGGATCATGAATGTACTGTGATAATGTGATTTAGTCACAACATATATTCCAATCTTGGGTTAAGAAAATAAACCTTCCAGGATTAATGAGGTGTTCTTATTGTATTTGCTTGATCAACAATATCTGATCTACCATGTTCAATTCAAGTGACTCAGTTCAGGAAATATGTTGCTGAATTATTGAGAGGAGGACAACCAGAATGGTGAAAGGCCTTGAATCTATATCATATGAGGAATGGTTGACAGAACAGGGAAATATTTAGTTAAAGAATTAGAGACTCAAGGGAAGTAATATGCTATCTTCTAACATTTGTCTTCCAGAAAAATAGATTGTACTTGACCATGAAGAGTACAGGTAAGAGTACTAGGTGCCACTGACAAAAAAGGAATGTTAGGACTTAATGTGAGGAACAGTTTCCTAAAATTTAAAACTATCAAACAGTAAAATGGCTGCCATGGAATGTAATTCAGAACTACTGACTGGAAAAATTGTAATAAACCATCTTTCCAGGCAAGGATTGATCTAGATATCCACAGAGATTCCTTCCAACTGTGATTCTGTGATACCATTCTTCAACTCTAATCTTGATTGCTGTAACATTTCTGGTAGCAATTTGGGAAGAATTATGACATGGTCTTTTAGTATCTAAGACTATGCTTAGGCAAATACAGAGGAATCACATGGAATCTTTTCTTCTTTATGTCAAGTAAAGATATATCACTAAATAATATTTCATTGTTTGAAAGATGTTGTAATGGCAAGCAAAGTTTTTGTTTTAGACAATCAAGTGCTTCTGATTGAATCTTGCCTTTGATTAATCAAGAGTTTTTAACTAGAAACAGAGTGAGTGTGTATATTATATATATATATATCTCCATATATATATATATATATATATATATATATATATATATATATATAGAGAGAGAGAGAGAGAGAGAGAGAGAGATTGTTTTACCCAATTGTACATGTGCAAACAGGCTCTAACCAATTAGATATATATATAAAGAGAGTCAGAGTTAAGAAAAGCAGATGTGAAGAGAGCCAGTGTTGAAGGGGTGAGCCAGCATTGGGAAGAACGCTCTGATAGTGGAGAAGAAGACCTCTAATAGAAAAGAGGAAGGCCTCTGAGAGTGGAGAGGAAGACTTCTGAGAGCTGGGAGGAAGCCTTGTCTGTTGATCTGTGTTCATTTCCCAGACAGAAGTCCTGTCTGTTGGTCTTTGTGAGAATAGTGCTGGTGGTGTGTGTTAGTATTGTTGTTGCCCTGCCGAGCTTTGTTTTCCTAGAAAAAGAAGCTGCTGAGTGGAGCAGTCCACCATGAACTGAGACATGGAGCAGGAGTGGAGAGCTGCCTACCTGTGAATCTAGGCAAGATTTGGGAGTGGTCAACCCACAAAGGAAGAGTCATAGGACTAGGAAGTCAACCTTGAGTTAAAACAAAAGAGAGCTTTAATTAGACACTAGATTATTCTTACCTAGGGATGGATGATGTATTATTTTGACAAGAGGACTTCACTTTGTTGAACAATGTTTAGTTTGTTACTAAATAAATGGAGAATTCATTATACTATGTGATTAGACCCTTGCACTCATTCACAGCAACAGTCCTAAGGTGTACTGTAGTGATTTGCTTTGCTGATGCCCATATGGTAAGGACAGGAAAGAGAGAGAGAGAGAGAGAGAGAGAGAGAGAGAGAGAGAGAGAGAGAGAGAGAGAGAGAGAGAGAGAGAGAGAGAGAGAGAGAGAGAGAGAAAGAGAGAAAAGAAGAAGAAGAGGAGGAGGAGGAGGAGGAGAAGAAGGAGAAGAAGATGAAGAAGAAGAAGGAGGAGGAGAAGGAGGAGGAAGAGGAGGAGGAGGAAGTGGAAGAAGAGGAGGAGAAAAAGAAAGAAGGAAGGAAGGAAAGAGGAAGAGATGGAGAAAATACTTGACATGCCGAATTGCAGGTAGTATAAACTTATGCCTGCCAAAAAAATTGGTGCTATGATATCCTGTGAAGTAAATATCCAATATTAAAAAAGGACACTAGAGTTCAGTTACTTCAGTCTCCTGTCTTTATCTTGTTTGTTTAATCGTACAGTACTCCCTTCTTTAATCTTCAGGGCCTGTGTTGATCCCTACCTTTCTATCCAATAATGCAGATAGTGTAAATTTATTTTTCTGGATTAAAGTGGATTAAAAATTTTTTCATTTGGTATTATTTTATTGACATTTGCAGCAATATTTAAATAGTGGTATCCAGGTATAAAACCAAGTCAAAATTATTGGGTTGGAAATTTTTGCCTTCAGATCTGAGCCTATGTCCTTACAGTAACTCAGAATACATATAAGCAAAGTAATCAAATTTTGGGCAAAATTGCTAACAATATAATCTAAGCACCTCATTTAAAACCAGTGAAAATATTGGAATTAAGCTTCGCTACACCCAAGATGAAAAACATATCAGTTACCTTAATTAGGGGACACAGAGTTCCAAGTTTAGGTCACCAGAAGGGCTCTCAACTGTGCAAATATTGGCAATGTGAGAAAGCCAAATTTTGCATCCATTATCCAAATGGAAGGAAAGCAGAAGCTCATCTCAGTATGGACATTGGACCTATTATTCAGATGAAGGATTGTTTCATTCTCTAGGCCAAAAATAGGAAGAGAGCCCTCCTACATATGTAAAAAAAAAAAAAAAAAAAAAAAAAGTTCACCTGAGCTCTTCTTCCTGACTGAATTTTTCAAAGGGAATTCAGTGCATTTAGAGTGAATTAATACCCTTTTATCTTGTCAAGACTCACATGTAATAGCAATCATTATAAGATCATGCATTTGAAGGACATCTGTTTCTAAGAAATTCAAGGTACTATTCAGAAATGATCTAATTAATTTCCACAGAGCTTTCATGAAGGAGAATGAGTTGTGACATTCCCCTTGGGCTGTCCCGAAAATAGTTATCCAAAATTCACGTTTGTATAAATTCTACTGGCTCTATAAAATGTCCAAGAAACTGACCTGTATTTAGTAGTCTAAATCTGAATTCCTTAGACTGATTCCCTCACCTGTCTATTGTTGATCATAGGCACACACTAAAAGTATACAGATAATAATGGTATCTGACATAGACATAATGTTCTAGGATTGATAAAGACCTTTTCCAATATCTATTTCAATCATCAAAATGTAACTTCCAGATAGACACCGTTACCTCTATTGTAAAAATGTGAAAACCGAGTCTCAGACTCGTGTATGATACTGAAACTAGAAAGTGTCTGAGATGTGATTCAAACCCCAATTTTCTTAACATCACCAGTCTAGGAATCTATTTACTTCATCAATCTCTCTCTCTCTCTCTCTCTCTCTCTCTCTCTCTCTCTCTCTCTCTCTCTCTCTCTCTCTCTCTCTCTCTCTCTGTCTCTGTCCTATCATAGTCAACAAAAGGGAACTAGAAAAGAGCTGAAGACTCCATTCAATTTGCTTTGGATCAACCTCATTCTTATTAGGTGTATTGTCTGATTACTATTAAGATCATTAATTCATTTTTGTTATTTTTGTCTTTTAATTCACTCAGTCCTAGGGAATATTGACTACAGCTTTTTTTGTAGATGGTTTACAGATGAAAAAAGAGAACATATTAGGACCGTATTTAATGCTGGAAAGGTCCTTGAAGATCATCTTGTCCAATCACCTCATAGTTTATATTAATGTAAAATGATATGGTATGCAATGTGTGTGTGTGTATACTATAATATAAAAAATAATCATCAAAAATATTTGAATGACCTTTACAGGTCATCTAGTCTTTTTGTTATGTCTCCACTTCCGTGAATTTATTTTTTCATTGATAAAATGGAGGTAAAATATGACTCTGTACTCCGTATGTGTTTTAGTGTGACAGAAGAGTGCAGTGACTTCCACCAGTGCAGTAAGGACTCCACATGTAAGGAAAGGGATACTGTAAAGTATATCCAGAAGGGAAGCAGAATAGACATCTCTAGCATCTTTTTTCTCTACCTTTCTCTAAGGAAGATTTTTATTCCTACCAGAAGGGAAAGCAGAAGACTTGGGACACAGGCTCCTCTGCTCTTTTCAGAAAGGGGATATCAGGTTAGAAGCATATATAATCCTCTCCCTTTAATACTGGTATAGAGGATATAAGGTCCCACCTAACTTCTTGTCTCTTTGTTACTTGGTGTGGGTTGGGAGGGGGAAGGGGAAGAAAAGACCACAAGCTCTATAATGAAGACTTGACCCCTTCCCCACCTAATGTTAGTACTTCAATGAATGATATAAAGAATAATAAAGAAATTTATTCATCCAAACCACTAGCAAAACAGAAATCAAAGAAGGTTTATATTGGGGAATAAATACCAACAATGTAAAGTAAAGGAGCTCTCCCATGGGGGGCAAGGTAACAGCTTAATCAAGAGAAAGTATCCTAGATTTCACCCAAGGTAAACTCTCCAAAGTCTTTAGAGTGTCACGGTGGGAACAGGAGAATGATAGAGACTCCCTGTTCTTCTCATGTATTCCAGGGATTTTTCCTTCAGTAACTTGAAATGGTATTAGACTCTTTCATATTCTTTCTCCAAAACTCTACCCCACCTCTTTCAAAGGGCTTTTAGCTCTACCAATAAGAGCTCTACCAATGAGACTCTCATACCAATGGACCTTAGGACAGAGTTACATTGTGACTTGTAAATGTGACTTATTCTTTTACTTGAGTACTTCGCAAAATGTCACATGTATAGTAAAAATATAAGAGCATGGAATCAGAATTCCTGGACTAAAATACACTATTCTGTCCATTAACTATCTATGATTGTCAGATGATTTTCAGACTGTGGTTTATCACATTGTGATGAAAAAAAAATAAGAGGAGGCATGGATCTACAAAAAAAAAGAGATCTCGAATGAAAACAAATAAAAATATACCAAGTAAACATCAAAATAGAAATTATGAAAATCAAATAAGTATGCATGCACATATGACAATATATGTCTCTACTTCCTGATTTAAAGGAACCTGGGACTGGTGGATCAAATGACTTTAAAAATTCTTTTTTATAAAAGGGAACATTTTTTTTAAAAAAACAAATAAATGAAACTGTCAGAAGCAATTGTGCCTAATCATATGCCAGCAAAATTTATGATTTGGAAGAAATAGATGAATACTTAGATAATATAAGGACCCAGATTAACAAAAAGAAATAGATTATTCACATAACTTGGTAACAGAAAAAGAGATTTGACAAAATGTAACAAAATGTATTCCTAAAGGGAAAAATAAAAGCCATACAGAAGTAAATAGATTAACAAATAAATTCTTTCAAATGCTAAAAAATGAATTTCAATATTCCATAAACTGTTTACAAAAATATTAAACAATTAGAACCTTTAAAACTCTTTCTGGGACACAAATATGGACTTAATTCCTGAAAGAACATTCAAAATAAAATAAAACAAGCAAAAAAAAACTATAAACTAATACATCAAATAAACATTAACATACATTTTTAAAATAAACTATTAGCATGAAGATTACAATAATGTGATAATAGGCAAAAGAGTATATTCTATGTCAAGCTTTGATTTATAATAGGAATTCATGGTTGGCTCAACATAAGAAGTTGGCTGGCTATAAATATAGTGAGGGCTATTAAACCAAATGAAATCGATTGAGATAACAATTGTAAAGCACTTGATCCAGTGCCTGGCACACAGTAAGTGCTATATAAGTTTTACTTAGTATTAATAGTAATACAGTAGATACTAAAAGTAGTTTTGAAAAAATCTTACACCATTCTGCTAAAAAAAAAACACCAGAAAGAATAAGAATAAATTGACATTAAAAAAATCAATTAAAAATATTTATTAATTACCTGTTTTACTTTAAAAGATCCCAGTTCATCCCATCTAAAACTGTTTTTTATCTATTTTGTATCTATCTATATGTTCAATTTATACATACACACACACACACACGCATCCTTCTATGGCCTGCTTCTGCCTATCATATGATCTTGTGTCAAATCACTTCATTCCCAGTGACCCAGGCAACAACTAAGCTTATGTTGCAGAGGAAATGCCAGATTGCTTCAGTGGAAGTATGCTCTACAATAGGAGTTCCCCACACGCACATAAAGTCCTAGGTATGAAACCTTCCAAGAACTCCCCCTCTGACAAAAAAAAAAAAAAAAAAAGGAAAAAAAGAAATCTTCCAGAATAGCTAGGACTTGGTTCTATCCCTCACAGTGGGTTTAATAAGTGTTTAATTAATAATTTTGTTTTTCAGAAAATGTCTATTGAAAAGAAAACAAACAAAAAAGAAAATAAGCTTACATTCACTGCATGTCATAAGGGATCTCCCTTATGTTGTTGTTTCATATAGTGTTAGGGTGATTTGCTTTGAATTTTTATGACTAGAGGGGATCAAATAAAATATACACAGTGACACTTTCTGTGATGGTAGCAACAACAACACAGGAAAATGGGTGCCCATCAATTGGGGGATGGCTGAACAAATTCTAGAAAAGGCATTTAATAGAATGCATTTAATAGATGCATTTAATAGAATACTACTACTTTCTAAGTAGTAGTATTCTAAGTAGAATTTCTAATTCTGTACAAGGGTAAGTTGGTTTCATTTAATGGGTTGTTTTGGCTAAAAGAGTAGTGCTTATTCTCTTATGGGAAGAACAACTTTACAATCACTCTCCACTCCTATACCACCCACCCTATTTATGTAAGGCATATAAGGGACTTTTATAGGAAGAAGCGAGATTGGAGGGCAAAAGGTATGAACCCAACCTCTTTCCCTCCAGTAGTACTAAATGTTTCCTTGAGATATGTAAAACTTTGCATGGTCCTGGAATTAGGAAATGAGTAACCTTAATCCACTCAGAAATAAGATGTAGGAATTTTAAAGTGGGAGAAAAGCATAAGGTTAAAAGAAAAAAAAAAGTAATGGAACCTTTTATGTTCCTGATAAAAGAGATGAAATTGTGTTGACAGGTCCTGATGCATTATGGTCCAGAATAGTCTTTCTTCTCCTCCTAAGAAGGCACTGCAGCAGATGGTAACAGGGCTCAGAGAATATGCACCAAATGGTAGTTGTGGGAGCCAGGAAATCATAGTGGGCCATGGCTGAAGTGGCCATTATATGGTGAGTGTTGAGCATATAACAAGGACAGGAAGGCACTACAGGCAGGGTATGAGGAGAGGTGCTTTTGTCAGAATACAAGCCTCCCTTGCCTAGAAGCATGAGTTTTCCAGGGAGTGGTCTCTTTTCGACCAGCATTGAAGTCTGTCAGTAACTGGACTTCTTTGTATATGGAATGGGTGAAAATGATTCTTCTACCTGATAATCCCTTGTTAGTGATTTTGCTGTTCTTTTCTAATTAAATGCTTTGCAATTGATTTATGGTTTCGGTCCACTCTGTAAAATAGCTGAAGTATTAACCAATAATACAATCTAAAAATCCATAGATATCACTAGAATTGTAGACAAATCAGTAGGAATATAATATGGGTCTTAAATGATTTTTATCTTTTGGTTCAGTCAATTTTTGGTTCAGTTCAATTTTTCATTTGTCTGATTCTTTGGGGTTTTCTTGGTAAAGATACTGACATCATTTGTCATTTCCTTATCCAGCTCATTTTCTAGATGAGGACGTTGAGGCAAGTAGGATTAAGTGGCTTGCCCAGAGTCATACAGCTTTAAAGCATCTGTGGCCAGATTTGAATGCAAGAAGAGGAGTCTTCCTGCTCTAGTCTTGGTGTTTTATCCACTGCACCAAATGACTCTAGACTATTTAATTACCTAAGATTAAGTATAGCATTTAGGAAAATTAAAATTATAAAAAGATGACATCAATCCAGTACATCCCTTCTCAACAAACAAATTTTCCTTCTTGTTTGGCTCTAGAATTAATGCTCCTTTATCATTATTGATATTTCCAGGTTTGTTTAAGTAAAAAAGTGTTGGACTACACAACTGTTATAATCTATTCCAAGTGAAATACTGTACACTCCAACAACCCTTCCAAGTTTAACACCGTATAGTTCTATAATTATTTTCCTATATGTCTTTATTTCCTTCAGCATCAGCCCTGATGCCTGCCTCTCCTAAAGAGACTTCCTGACTTGAACATTCTGGAATGCCTGGCAGAGCAGACAATTTACAGCCCAATTGACACATTTTCACCTCTTTTATAGTCAGAATAACAAACCAACCCATTTGTCATGGTGAAGACCTTTTCTTTGTGACTTCTCCCAAAAGAAAAGCCCTACAACTCTGATCTGTATCTGAATTAGGTAAGTAAATTCCTTTTATCTCATGTCATGCCCCTGACGACTACTATCTTGGTCATGCAAAAGGTCTTGATGTTTTCACAGGTCTCAAGAAAGAACTGAGCAACAGTGGCAGTGGGGGTAGTGAAGAGCTAGCATTGCTGCTGCTGTGATAAATGTCTCCATGCCTCCCTTCCCTCCTAGGACAGGTGCTTAATGTTTTTTGAATAAATGAATAACTTTACCTTTTTTTCTATTCTTGTCTTTATCGCAGAAAAATATCGAACATTACCAGAGAAAAGTTCAGAATTTACCTTGGCAGTTAGGATTTTTTGTTTTTAAATTCCATATGTCACTTTGAAATCAGGCATAATGAAATCTGTTGTGGTCGTCATTCCTGTACTCAACAACTAAGCAGCCAGTTTCAGTGGGAGGGGACTATTGCAGTCATACTCAAAGGTGCTCATTGAGAGACACTGAGAGATGCTTGAAGTACACCCTGAACGTTTTGCATATGTCTAATCAGGATCCCCCCAAAAGAACAATCTCCCCAAAGTTTTCCTCCTTTTAGACCATAATAATGGAAAGTGAGCTTAATTGTCTTTCTTAAATTTGACATTGGTGAATATCACTCAATCCAGAATCAGATGCCACTTAATGGCTCCAATTAACCCTACAGCACCAATAACATGCTGTGTGCCTGCAGTAGGGAGCCTGTGGTTGATCGGCTCCTTGTAGCCCAGTCCCAAGAACTTGTTCAGCAGCACTACCCCACTTGCTTCCTTAGCCTATCAATGCATCTGCTGAATTCAGGGTCACTTCTTCCTCCTTGACAGGTCACTGTGAAGGTGACTGATTTCTTCTTAATGTAGCAAATAATACATATTTAAAACCACTAGCAGCATTATATATAATGGAGAAAATTCAGAGGTATTTGCAGTAAGATCAAGACCAAAGTAAAGATGACTATTATCTCTACTGACCTTTAACTTAGTGCTAGAAACATAAAATATACTTATAAGACAAGAAAGAGAAATTGAAGTAATAAGCTTTGACAAAGAAGAAACAAAAATGATGATTTTTGTAGACGTGATGATTTACTTAGAGAACCCTAAAGAGTGAACTAATAATTAAAATAACAAATTCATCAAAGTTGCAGAATAGAAAATAAATCTACATAAAGCATCAGCATTTGTTTGTTAACAACAAAAGTCAGAAAAAAATCAATCAAAATTACTACAGAATAATTTAGAAGCCTACCTACCAAGACACACACAGGAGCTACACTAAGATAACTTCAAAACACTCTTAACAAACCAAAGCCTGGCAAAATTAATTTAGGAAATATTAAATACTCATGGACAGACCAAACCAATACAATAAAAATAGCAACAACATCTAAATAATTTAATTGGTGCAATAACCATTTGAATTTGAAGAGAACAGAAGAACAATACAGAGAACAGAAATTCAATAAACCAAAAGACCCTAATTACAAAACTTCTTGAGAAAAATAGAAAGCAATCTAACACAAATACGACATAAAACAATGTCTCACATCAAATTCCATGTTAAATCCAAATTCCATTTGATCATTAATAGCAGATGGTGCCTTCTATCACCTCTACTCTCTTGCTTAGCTTTAATGTCTCCTTGTGTACTGGCTACTTTCAAACTTTCTAAAACATTCTCTTATGTTCCCCCATCTTCAGAAATCTCACTTGATCCACCCATTCTCACTATCTGTTGTCCTTTATCTCTCCTTTCTTTTGTAACTAAACTTGAGAAGGCCATCTACAATAGATGACTACACTTTTTTACTTATTCCTTCACTTCTTTTAGTATGACTTCCTGACATCAAACAAAACTACTCTCTCCAAAGATATGAGTGATCTCATTGGCAAATTTTATTGCCTTTTCACAGTCCTTGTCTTTCTTGATCTCTGTGCAGCTTTTGGCATTGTTGACTGTCCCGTTTCTCCTTGATGCCCTTTTCTCTCTAGGTTTAAGTGACACTGTTCTCTAATATCTCTTCTCCTACCCAACTAATTGTTTCTTTTCAGTTAGCTTTGCTGCAGCTTCTTCATCCAGGTCATGCAATAATCTATGCCCTGGGCCTTATATTCTCTCTGTATCTTATTTCACATGGTGATATCATCAGCTTCCATGGAAGCAATTTCATCTCTCTAATATCGATGCTTAAATCTACTTGTGCAGCCCAACTGACCTTCACTTTTGAATATCCAACTGCTTATTGCTTGAACTGGGTATCTGATAGAAAGCTCAGTCATAGCATGATAACAATTAAATTCATTGTCTTTCTCTCCAAGCCCTTCTTTCTTCCTCACTTCTCTATTACTTCAGAAGGGATCACTATCCTATCAGTCACCCAGGCTTACAATCTAGGCATCACTTTCAACTCAGTTTCTCACTCCCTATAACTAGTGGCAAGGCCTATTGATTATACATATCAATCAATAAATCAACATTTACTAGACACATACTAAAAGTCAGGCACTCTACTAAGAACTAGAGAGATAACAGGGGGCAAAATCTCATCCCTGCGCTCAAGGAGTTTATATTCTACTGAGGGACACAAGATTCAAACTAATATTTACAATAAAAACTACGTACAGGAAAAGGAAGAAGTAATTAACAAGGGAAGATATGGAATTAAAATGAGTTGGGGAAAGCTTCCAGTGAAATCAACAAGAACAAATGTAACTTTATTTGGTAATTAAAGGAAGTCAGTACTCAGAAAGGAGGAGGCCCAGGAAATATCCAGAGAAAATTCCCAGAAATGAGAATAGACTGTCTTCTATATGGAATGACTAGGAGGCCAGTGTCATTGGATCAGAGAGTATGTGTTTGGGAGTAAAATTAAAGAATAAAAGGCTAAGATTGGGATGTGTCATGAAGGGCTTTGAATGCCATACATGGTATTTTCTATCTGGTCCTAGAAGCAATGGGGAGCCACTAGAATTTATTCAGTGAGGGAAAAAAGGGGTGATGTGTTCAGACCTCTGATTTAGGAAAATCATTTTAGTGGCTGAATGGAGATTAGATTAGAAAGGAGATACTTGAGGCAGGAAAACCTACCAGTAGGTTATGATAATAGTCCAGGCACGAGGTGATAGGAATCTATACTAGAGCAGTAGCAGTGTCAGAAAAAAAGTAGAGGGCATATTTGAGAGATGATACACTGTTAAAGTCAATAGCTCATGGATAAAGCGTGGAAAAAGGTGGTGGTGGTGGTGAGAGATAGTGAGGAGTCCATAAGGTCTTCTAGGGACAGGGAAGATAATGTTCGAAATACAGAATATGGGGCAGGGGAGATTTAGGAGAAAAAAAATAATGAATTCTGTTTTGGTCATTTTAAGATGTATTTTTGGGATTTTAAAATATATATTTGATATCAGTTTAAAGATATCTAAAAGGCTACTAGAAATTCAAAATTAGAAGTCAGCAGAATTTTAGGCGGAATAGGTAGAATTGAGAGGCATCAACACATTGGGATCTAATGAGCTCACTGAGTGAAGTAATATAGAGGGAAAAGAAAGTTCAGAAGAGAAATATGAGCAAAATATATGGTTATAGGTATGATGTGGAAAAGAATCCATAAAAAGGTAAAAAGTAGGGGCAATTATATAGATAGGAGGAAAATTAGGAGTGAGAAGTATCCCAAAAATCTTTATGTAGAGAGAAGAAAGTATCAAGGGGGAAGAGAGTGATCAATCATGTCAAAGGCTGCAGAGTAGTCAAAGAGAATGGGGATAAAGAAAAGGCCATAGAATTTGGCAATTAAGTGATCATTACTAAAGTGGAGAGAGCAGTTTAAGTGAAATAATAAGTTCAGAAGTTAGATTACAAAGGGTTGAGAAGATAGCGGGAAGGGAGAAAGCAGAGGCACCTGTTGTAGATGGCCTTTTCAAGGAGTTTAACTACAAATGGCAGAAGAAATATAGAATAGTTAAGTGGGGATGGAAGGCTTGAGTGGCATTTTTTTTCCATGGGAGGAGACACATAGTCATACTTTAGGCAGAAGGGAATGGACCAGTAGGCAAAGGGAAACTGAAAATAAATGATAGCATTGGGATCACAGATGGGCAATCTGTTGGCGGTGATGGGGTGGAATGAGATCACTCATACAGTATCTCTTTTTCAAACTTCCTTCTCTTTGCTGATATTCTCATTATTATAGCACAGCATCTTATCACTTTCATGTTTGAACAATTACAATATCCTGCTGGTTGATCTGACACAAGATTCTCCTTAGTCCGGTCTATCCTCAACCAGCTATCTGGTGCAAGGGACAGCAAGGTAGCCCAGGGGATAGACTGCAGGACCTGGACTCAGAAAGACATTAGTTCAAATCCATCATGTGACACACGTTAGCTGAGTGGCTCTTGGCAAGCCACTCTGCTTGCCTCAGTTTCCTCAACTTTAACATGAGGATCAAATGAGATAGTACAATAGTCCCTGGCACATAATAGACATTTATTAAATTCTTATTCCTTTCCTTCCCCTCCTTTCACTAAGCTGCCAAAGCTATTTTTTCTAAAGCACAGGTCTGACCATATCACACGTACCCCTATACATACATATACCTCACTCACCACCAATGGCTCTCTAACACCACCAAGATTCAGTATAAAATCCTCTTTTTAACATTCAAAGGCCTTCATAATCTGGCCCTACCCCACCTTTGCAGTCTTCTTATAACTTATACCCTCTCTACTTTTAATATCAAATGTTTAAAAGTTTCTGTACAAGTAAAATCTACATGGTTATAAATTTAGAAGAAAAATAATTAAGTAGGAAAAATGTTTGAACAACATTCTGTGATAAGTTTCATTTCTAAGCTCTATAACAAAGTGATTCAAATTTAGAAGAATAAGATCCACACTCCAGTTGATAAATGGGCAAAGGTTTTGAACAGGCAGATTTCAAAGGAAGAAACACAAGATATCAACAACCAAATGAAAAAGATGCCCCAAATTTCATTATGTTATGAGCTCCTTAAGAGCAACATTTTGTGTGTGTGTGTTTTAATTTTTGGTCTGTCTTTGTATCCCTAGTGCTGAGTATACTGTATAGCACAAGACAAGCACTTACTAAATGGTTGGTGACTTACTGTGTTTAACAACTAATAATTACAGAAGTAAATTAAACAACTCTGAGGTTCTACCTCACACTCATTAGATTGGAAAAGATGAGAAAAAAAAAGAAAGTGACAAATGTAAAAAGTGAAGGGAAACAGATACCTTAATTATCTACTGAGGGAGCTGTGAGGTGTTATAGTCAGTATGCAAAATAATTTGAAACTGTGCCTTTTGGGGGCACAATCCCTAAACTGTGCATATTCTTTAACCCAGGGATAGTACTGCTAGGCTTGTACTCTAAACGAGGTAAAAGAAAGAGCAATATGCCCAAAAAATTTGTAGCAATTCTTTGTGTAGTGACAAAGAAATGGAAACTAAAGGGGTTCCCACTTATTGGCAAATGGCTAAACAAATTATATTAAAAAAATATTATTGTATCATGAGAAATGACCAAATTAAGTTGTGGACTGATAAAGAGTAAAGTGAGCAGAGCCAAGAGAGAAATTCATAAAAATATAACAGTATTATAAAGCAAAATAACTTTGAAGAACTTTATACCTCCAATCACTGCAATGAGAAACCAGTAGTCTTATAGAATAATTTTTAGGGAATGTAGGATTTTAAAGTTTCATTCCTTGGCATTTTTCCTATACTTACACAGTCCTTATCTAAACTACTAAAGGATAGCATTGGTATATACATGTTGTTCATACCTATTTATGAACAAATAGATCCTTACAGTAGACATCTTCAATATCGTCAAAAAAGTGATAAAGCCTTTTCATTTGACTTTATGGGATTCCAAGAACTGAATACTGATGAAATTTATTTTCTTTCTTAATGAGACACATATTTTAATGCCTTTATATGATGACAGACATAAAAGCATTCCTAAATTGAACATACAGTATTTTAAAACTAGTTTCTAGTATAATTTTTTTCACATGCTTTGTAGTAATGTACATATAACTGATAATCAGAACCTGGATAATCGAAGAAGGTAGAATGTTGCTCTTTCTTTTATTGATTAGGAAGATTTGTGTATTATGTTAAAATTTTCATGAAGATCAAGTTTGTGTTTGGGCTCTCAACTTTTTTTCTCAAATTGATTCAATTCAACAAGTGTCTATGATATATCAGACACTGAGTTTATAAAAACAGAACAATCATAAGATTATTGATTTATCAGTGGTAGAGACCTCAGAAGAAATTTAGTCTAACATTTTATATTACAGATGAGAAAATGAAACCTAGCATGCAACTTGCCCAAGATCACAGTGACTGAGTGACAGAGCTGGTATTTATACTCAGGTCCTCTGACTCCAAATCTAGCATTCTTTCAGTGGTACTCTACTGTCTCTCTTTTCTGTATTCTTTCCTTTCCTAGCTATGCTCTGCCTCATTATCTCAAGTCACCTAGGTCTTTCATATTTCTCAAGGTTTTCCCTTTCAAGGAACAAAATTCTGTCATGAACTAATTTCTTGATGAAATCTCAAGAAACTAAATGCATTTTCAATTTGAAAAAGGGAAATATACGGTGGTCAATGCCCAACTCAAATGACCTTTGAAGTGGCAAAATTTTAACACTATCGTACCTTTATGGAGAAGAATTGTTTGAATTCAGGGAACTTCCTGGCACCCCTCAAATTACACAATGTAATTTCAGTAATACTTTACCTATGATTAAGAGTAGCCTTATTGATTTTGTTTTGAGTTGAAAGGTGAAGCTGATATATGTTCTCTTTATGAGATTTAATTGAGAAAATACTTCAAGCACTATAAGCATATGCAGTATTGTAATACTTTTCATTTTTATTAACTAATAAAGTTTTATTGGTTAGGGTGTTAAAATTCTCAGTTTCATTAACCTCCTTGGGACAAGAGCTTCAGGTTTAATGTCAGAAAGAATTTCTAATTATGGCAGATTACTTTGTCTACCCTTCTCCCAAATGTATGCTACCATTTTGCAAAAAAAAGTCCAATTAAGATAAGTGGAGTTGACTCTTCACATCCAATTGAATGATATTTCACATTCCATATGGACTAGTATTCTGAATGTCAGGAAGAGAAGAAGCAGGAGGAGAGAGAAAGGGGAGAAAGGATACATAAATATGCATATACAGATATGGACATATATCTAAACCATCTACATATACATGTACACATATATCTGTATATATGTATAAACATGTATACATACATATGCATACATACTATGTATTAGAAATAGTGTATGCTTAGGGTCATTTTTTAATTCTTAAATGTGACTGATAATATGTATGTGGTCATAATTAGTTATACTGCATGAAACCTTTTGCTTAAATAACTCAAGCATTTATTAATTCTTTTGGAGGAGAAAAAATTTTCACTGCCTTTCAAATTTTTTTCAATAATAATTAGAACCATGCATTTCTTAACACAAAGGAAAGAGAATTTTGAAGAAGTGCTGAATTCAAAAGACCTGGTTTGCCACAGTACGGGGTAGAAATAAAAGATTAAAGTTCACATTCTCTTGAACATCACAGCCCAAATTAATCAGCACACTACACATTTTCAACATTGTCTATACATTTCAATTAAATGAAAAGAGGCTAAATTGAAAGGGACAGAGGTAAATATAAGGATTTTGTCATAGAATCTGGTGACAAAATTTTGAATGATAGAAAAAAACAAAACCACTGGGGAAATCAATGTACTGGAGCTTAATAGTAAAGGAATACAAAAAGGGATATTAGGGCTCAGTTAATGAGCTCGTCTCTGCTAAAATGGATATATCACAAAAGTTGTGTTTATATGATTATGAAACTTACTTATTCTGTACAAAAAAGTTATAATTGTGAAAAATTCTACTATATTCATATTCTTCATTAAGTTTAATTCAACATATTGAGAATCTACTATTTGAAGAACATTGTGCTAGACCTTAGGAAAGATGGACAATCTAGATAATTAACAATCTCTGGCCTCATGGAGCTTAAAGTCTAGTAAAGTTGAGTCATATGAATTATTAAGATATCTGACAACATGTAGACAAAACCAAACTCTTATGTGGTTGTAATTACGTATAATTGTGTATGTAATGGTAATTTAAATGAGAAAATCTTTCCCACTCATCAGCAGGCCCACATGACCTGCCTGAGTCACATGGAAGTCTGAGTCACATGGAGCATTTGGTGGGAGGAATTTACTGAACAGGTAGAAGAGGAAAGGTGGAACAGAAAGAAGCAGAGCTAGAGCAGAGCTAAGAGGAAAGTAGTTAATGGAACAGTCATAGCTAGGAAGGATGCAGGCAAGCAGGTAGCTGACCAGCATGAGTGAAAGAGCTTGTTTGTGCTTTTGTTTAAGGGAGCTTGCTTATGATTTTTTTAAGGGAGTTAGTTTGTGGGAAGTTTAGCAGGGGGAAAGCTTGGAGATGATATTATCCTCTGCATTGTTATTGTGCATGTATTTTTGTTACTATGGGATTTGGCTTTCTGGTGTCTGAATAAATGTTTTGGTTCTGTTTTCCATGTGGATAGTCTGTTGTATTTCATGATTCAGAATTGTGCCAAGATGTTCATGGATGCCATAGGTGATATAAATATCACATTGGTACTACAATGATGACAGGGATGGGATTGTGAAGTATCAGACATCTATTTGGAGACAGAAAAACTTTAGAGAGAGAAATGGATGATTTGCCTTATTCCCCCTTAGCAAGAGAATGGGCTAAAATCACAGGGCTCTTTGGAAAGTGGGAATCAAGGCTTAGAGAAGGAAGACCACAGAGATTTAGAAAGATGATTGCAACGAATACCAATAGAACAGGGGAAAGAAATAGCAGTGGTGTATAGGAGGGACTGGGCCTTGCTAACAGGCTATCAAATTGTGTGTAAAAGCAGAAACAAGCTGCTAAAAGAGAAAGCTCATATCAAAAATGAGTTGACTGGTTTCACGAGAAGTTTTTCATGCTGCAACATTCAAGCTTTCCTTTAGAAGAGCAAACTAGAAAGTCTTAGGGAGCAGAAGAAAAAGCTATTCTTACTTTAGCTCATAAAAAGAATCAAAAAATTAACAAAAGGATGTTGAATGTAGCCCTTACACAGTCTGGGCTTCTTTGGGCCCAAACACAGGCCAAGAGGATGTGTGAGAGGAAAATGAAACAAATAAGGAGGTTGAGGTTTAGCCAGTACTAAAAAGGAAACAGGTAATCAGTCCCTCCCCTGCCCCCACCCTCCAGTGTGTGGGGAGATAGCTGAGATGTTTACTCAGCAGGAGGTCATAGATATTTTGAGTTGATTCACCCAGACGATGGGAAAATTATTGATGTCTTGGATGGCAAGAATCAGTGAAAAAAAATAAATTTCCTTGAGAAAAAAGAATAAATAGTGTATTCAAAATACCACTCTATCTTAGAGTTTTTGATAAAGGAGAGAAAAGTTTGGTATCATCCAATATGCTCCTTAGATTTTAGATGAGCATCTACATTGGGGTAAAAAAGATCACAAAAATATAGAATTCTTTCTGGGGCAGAAGGAATAATGATAACAGAAGATAGAGGGAAGGCAAAGTTGTATGACTCTTAAATACATAAAGAGAGATGAGTACATGCTACATAATGATCAGTTGAAAAACCAGGGATATTTTGCCTAGAGAAAAGTCACTTGGAATTATATGGAAGAAGTATTTGGTTATTCTTTACTGGCCTCAGAGGAAAAAAAGTTGGAGTGACACAGAGGCAAACTATTATAAATGAACCCTGGCTAGACATCAGAGCCATTAAGGAAAAAAAAAGTTTACTAGGTTATTTCAGGAGGATGTGCATTGTCCTTTCCTTAGCCATGCAACAAAAGCTAAATGACCAAATTTTAGGTATGTCGAAAAAGGAATTCTGCCTTAGGTATGAGTCAGCCCAGCACTTCTTAATCTGTGAGTTGTTACCCCTTATGAAGTCCTGAACGTAGGGGTTGAGAAAAATTTGGCAAAAGTAAAAAGTTTCTGAATATGTAAAGACCAAAATATCAGTATGAAATATTCTGCTAAGATTGAGTTCTTTTATGTAAAAATCACGAAGACCTTCTATTTCATTAATATTCAAATTTGCTGTTGTCTCTAATAAATAGTATAATTATATGTATAATAAAGAATATATATCTATAATAACAAATATATATATATGTATACATATATATACATATATATACATATATATATATATATATATATATATATATGTGCACATACCCAGGCTTGCATAAAATTTCTTGGGAGAAAAGGGGTAGCGAGTAGAAAACATTTAAGAAACTCTAGTTAGTGAGTTTGACTATCATACTTCTGAGGCCTCATCCAACTCTGAGGTTTTGTGATTCTCTAATTAATAGTAATTATGGTAGTTATTTTACACAGGTAAATGGTAGTTATGTAACACAGAGGATAAGGTCAGGAAGATCTGAGTTCAAAACTGACCTGAGACATTCATTAAATGTGTGACTTGAATATGTCATTTAACCTCTGTAAGTCTTAATTTCCCCATCTATACCCTCAGAATAATAATAGCTCCTACCTACAGGGTAGTTTCATGGAGCATAAATAACAATTGTTTCTGTTCTGACCAGAAACCCTGAGGGTTTCCCCTCACATTTTGATTTTTTTTTAAGTAGGAAAATTAGACCATCTTTTGCCTCATTTCGAACCTAGCCTTAAGTCATTCAATGGATGTTTTCTCAGACAAACTGAGACCTGAGAGAGACCTTAGCTTAAAAAAAGTCAAGGTCTTCCTCTGCATCTGGGATCATCTCCAGTCTTCCTGACAAATGTCTTGGCACTGGACTCAGATGGCTCTGGAGAAGAGAATGAGGCTGATGACTTTGCACAACCCTGTCTCATTTAAATCCAATCCATTTGTAAGTTAAGACACCTGTCTAATGTCATTGACCCTTTTTGAGAAGGAAGGACAAACAATGAGATACAATATATAAGGTGTCTTTAAAAACTTTGAAATGCTATATAACATTCAAGCTATTATCATTTTGTTTTTGAAGTGAAGAAGTCAGTACATCTTTCCATTAGCTATAATACCAGATGTTACCACTAAAGTCCTACCAGGAAGCTCATTGCTACATAAATGTGACTCTGCCCTCTTGAAGGCAATATCTGGCAAGTCCTGCCGAGTTCAAATGACATTGAATGCTGACTAAAATGTTACTCATGTTCAGGAAGTTTTGTCATGAGAATGCTTGTTCCAATGTGAAGAAAGCTTCATCACAGCTGTTTAAAGAACTGTTTACTTAGGCATAAAAAGGCTTTTCTTTGTACATAAGGGAAAAGATATATACTTAGACAAAACAATAGAGCTTTCAAACTAGTGAAGTATAATAAAGTTAAAAAGACTAAACTGCAAGATGTCCTAAAAGTCCTTGTAGAGTTGTAAGCATTATGCAAAGTAACACGAGATAACAAGAAAAGCACAGTTTCTAAAAGGGATGTGGTTCTCCAATGGAATGCCTCCTTTAAAGTAAAGGTACAGGTTCAGGAAGTTATTGGATTTGATAAAATCTAGTTTTCTCATTCCAAGGTACAAGTGGAGGAACTGGAAAAAATTAGTTGGTAAAGAGGCCTGGAGCAAAGTGCTTTCTAAAGTGGAGATACATTTTATCAGACCAGGTGGAGAGATTACTTTCTGCTGAAGAAAATGAATGAGAAATAAAATGAGAGCTAAACTCGGCATTACAGCAAGGATCCAGGGCTTAACCAACTTCTCAAAGGAAAAGTGGAAGCATTCACAGTTTGAAGTAAAAGAACCTGTGTCAACTAAACTATGGACCTTAAATTTCCTCCAGCTATTGTTGCTCACAAGGAATAAAATAAAAAAGTCAATTCTTGCTCAACAAAGAAAGCTCCCTTCAAGGCAAGCAGACAAAAATAAATACCATTTAATTCTGGGGGGAAATATAAAACAATAAATCAGACACTGTTTTTGTACCTGTGTAGCAGTGTTGAATAAATAGCAAGAAAAGTCTAAGCCAACCTGAACTTTGTTTGGGTGGCAAGAAGAATACCTAGAAATAGAAATGAAAGCAACTATTGAATCCTGGGCTTTGAAGGCTGAAAAGGAATCGGAATAGGTCTAATGAGTATGGGCCATGTTCTTGCATGAAACTTCATACACTTGGGTAAGTTACCTTTTCTCTGTAGTGTTTGATTCCCATGGGTCTCTGTGTTTGCAGGAGGACTGACAGCATGAACTGTAAGCAGATATTAGAATTTTTGCCTTCATTTATTGAATCCAGAGAAATAATTCTTAATTTTACTTGGAAGGGAGATTTTTTTAAATTTTATTTTATTTTTCATTTTTAACACAGTTCATATCGCATAAAACAATTCCAACTTTTGGTCGGTTGACACTTCTTTTTAAAGTATTTACAATACAGACCACAAAAGAATTTTTTTTTAGGCATTAATCAACTGAGAGACAAATAATATTTATGTATGTATGCTAACTTCACAAGCCCTTGACCTAATTGTCTCCACAATATTACTAAGAATTAAAGGACCCTAACTTATTGTTGTTGGCCTAAAGTTCTAAACTTAATAGCTTAATTTTAGACTTAACTTCGGATGTTCCCCTACCAACAATTTATAGTTTAATAGATCTGATATTAAGCTTATAAACCTCTTGACTATAAGAAATTGCCACCAAGAGTAGGGACATTGCAGGGATACAATATCTACCCAAGTTCATGTCAATTCCAGGCAGGATTAGATTGTTCACTTGCATTCAATCAGGCTTAAAGTCTGCCAGGTGTCAGTGGGGAAATTGAGTCAGGTGAATCCTACCTCAGCCCAGGCTGAATAGTCGCCCTCCCACTGTTCCCATGAGATCACCTTTTGCAGTTCATACCAGCATCTCACCAGCTTATTGGCATCATGAACTGGAGGCTCAGACCACCTTTCTTTCTACTTATACCTGGAGTCAGACTCAGAAGAACAGTTACTTAATATTCCCAAAGCATCTAAAAATGGCGAGTTCCAATAACCAGGATTCAACTATGATTATAGTTTCACTTTGGCTAAGGAACATCTTTTGAGGCGTCTTAAGTGGCTTACATGCCTCTCTATACATGTTCTAGTTCCAAATTAAAGGCAATCATAAAATCAAATTTACCATTAAAACCTGAATTTTTCCATCAATGCCAAATTTTATCTGAGGTTACCTTCCTCTAGTAAATTTAGACTAAAATTCTTTTCCCCAAACTAAAGATGTCTTTGGTTTACTCTCAGTAGTTAATCATTTATTTTAATGCCAATTGCTTTTACCTCACTTTGTAACATGTCCAATTTTCCTCCCCATCACTCCCCTCCCCCTGCTTCCTAATACCTTGCATTCTGATTCCTCCTTCCCTCAATGTACCCTCTGGAAGGGAGATTTCTTAACTAAGGGAGAAGGTTGAGCTACTGGGCAGACAGTATTTTTTCAGGGCTTTTTGAAAACAACCTACATAACTTTCTTTAATTTTTGTGTTTGCTAATCTGCCATGAAAAACGTACCTGTTTTTGGAAGTTTCCACTGAAAGCTAAGGTAATCTCTTCTCATTTTAAAAGGTTAGAAATTTAGAGCTAGCACAACCTTTGAAGACCGCCAAATCCAAAGATACTTAGCCTTTTTTTTTTTGCCATTAAATCCTTTGCCAGTCTGGTGAGGACTAGGGACTTCTTAGAATAATGTTAAATGTGTATAATAAAAAAAAAAACAAAACCAACATAGGATAAAAAAAAAACCAAACTAATATTGAAATATTGTCATCACTATGTTAAAAATCATTTTCCCACATGTCAGATGAAGAACTTCTGATCTAGGTAAATCTTTTATTATGTAGATGTAATTGTGGTTCAGTAAATTTTTATGGTTTGCCAAAGGTCCAACAGCTAATGAGAGGTTGCATACTTGAGTTTTAAACTTAGGTCCTTTCATTCCTAATCTTGTACTTTCCATTATACAATATTACTATTTCCTTCCAAGTTGTGTCTAAGCCTCTGACAATAATCTATAATTTAGGATTATTATGTACAGAGGGCATAGGTATGTGTGTCTGGCCAAAAATATGAGTTAGGAGCTAAGGTGTGCTGGTAAATATTTAACAACTTGCTCCTCGAGGACAAATGTACATGATAGCCTTTTCAGTTTGATCTGAACTACTCAATTCTCTTTGTTACTTTCCTAAGTCCAGATAATCAACAAAATACTGAATCAAAAATTGATTTGTAAAATTTGTTGATTTTCATGGCATAAATGCTTACACTGAGAATTTTACAATTGGTTTTTGTGAGCCAGTTTGACATGGTTCCAGTATACTCCTGGATAGAAGGCAATAAGTAAAGTGAATTTAAGACTATCTTCAAAACACTTCAGAAATTTCAAAAACAAATGTTACCAACCTTATATCGCAGAAATTTTCTCATGTATATTCAGAAATAAAATCAATCAACAATTTTCTCTTAAGATTTATTAAGTGCCTACTCTCTCCTAAGCACTATGAAGGTATGTAGCACAGGCATTCATTGTGACCAAATACTGTCAACGTTAATTCATTGACAATTTCATATAAAATAGTTTGCTGAATATGTTGTTTGAGATCATATGCAGCTTCTTTTTCTCAATTGCTATGAAAAACCAAGAGTTAACTTTATTGACTTTCTAACTATTGAGATGAGAACTTTATGCTCTTAAGGATGCCAACAAAAATTATTAGAAATGGCATTGAGTGGTACTCTGTGGAAAATCTCCATGTAAATTTTTGACCACAGAGTCTCAATTTAGTAGAATGACAGTTACAGAAACAGACCTCAAATGAATAGGACAAAAATGAAAACTTTATCTCAGTAGGAAACTGGGTTAGGATACAAAATAACACACACACACACACATTTATTTATAGAAAGGGATAGAGATACAGTGAGTATATGCCTATATATGTTTTGTATATATGCATATGTATAAATAAATATGCATAAATGTACATTTGTGCTCTAAGATTACCTCTCATATATTGAAATAATTCACATTTCAATAAATTTAAAAAGCACAGCACCAAAGATTTATGAATTCATTTTTTTCCCATGTCCATATAGTCTCTATGGACACATATAGAAGAGGAGAAGAATAGATCTTAACCTTGGGAATAAACTCAGTTTTAACTACTGAGTATGCTAATAATTCTCAAATTCTACATGAAACGTTACAATTGTATTCAGTGGGCTGCCATCAGAAGTCATGATTTCCCTATTAAGGGACATCTTCAAATAGAAGTTCAATGACAACTTCTTAGGGATGCTGTAAGGAGATTCTTGATAAGATTTAATTTCTGCTAAATGAGCACTGGTATTCTCTGGCCTATGAGAAGGAAACAAGACTAAAATAGGACTTGTTCTTTTCCCAAAAGAATAAGAACCTCGTCAGCTCTGTTTCTGAAAAAAATAGAACTGCAGAAGACAAGGCCTACACAACCATGCATAAATAAGAATTATGGGTAAAAGCAATAGCTCAGGCTTCTATTATTTTCTTTTTGCCTATGTGAGTTAACTGGCATTTTGTAGGAGCTTATTTTACTTGCAGGATGGGAGAATAAAAATGGATACAGAGATTGAACCTCTGTGTAAAGTTTTTTTGATTTTTTTTTTGGTCTCTCACTACCATTGTCCCTACAAAATTTCCCTCTTCATCCTTGTCTAATCATGTGTTCACTACTCTAATACAAAAATATAAGCCTATTGCCTTTCTGAAAGATTTTAAAATTTCACAGCACAGCATTTCACATGAATTTTCTCACATCATTCTCACAATAGCTCTCAGAGGTACAGATAGAGAAAACATTATTTTTATTTCCACTTAATCAATGAGGAAACTGAGACTGATGGAGAGTGAGGCATCTCCAAAGTCATACAAATATCAAAGGCAGCAGCATGTGAGAAATAGAACCCAGACCTCCTGACTGCCAGTCAAAAGTTTTTTCCATTTTACCACCATGGAAAAATTATCTTCCCAAGGTTTAGGTCTGACCATGTCACACCCTCTTATTCAAAAGCTCTTCAGTCGTTTCCTATTGCCTCTAACATCAAAAATAAACTTCTCAGTTTGAGATTTAATTCCCTCTACAATCTGATTCCAACCCAACTTTCTAGCTTTATTTCAAAAACTGAGTTTAAATCCTACATCACTTTGTTTAGCTTTATGAAGCTTAACCATTTAATGACTCATTTTCCTTATATGTAAAAATGAGGACAATTATAGCATATACTCTATGTTTCACCCAAACTGATCTATCAGCTATTCTCCAAACCCTTTAAATGGTGTTTGCCATAATTCTAGTACAAAATTTCTCCTATGCATGAAACTTAGTAGGTCCTCATCTTTGCAAGTCAGATTCCATATTATCCTTCTAGAAGACTGAAATCAGGAAGATGTAAATTCAAATCTGAATTTACTATATTACTATATGCCATATAAGCCTGGGAAAGTCACTTAATCTGTCTAGCACAGTTTTTTCAATTGTAAAGTGTGGCTAATAGTTCAAATCATGCTATCAAAAACAGCATAACAGTACAGCAATTATGGGTTGACTACTTTAATTGGAGATTGGAGAAGGGGTTATAATCCATTACCTCATAATGTTGGGGAACTTCAAAGTTTACAAATTGTTTCTACCTACATAGGCAATTCATCTTCGATTTATAATCTTAGATAGTTGCCAGGAGGGCACTGAGATGATTAGTATTTTGCCCATAATTTTTAAAAGCTAGCATATATCAAAGATAGAACTCATCAATTAAATTTTTTAAACTCAGATTTTCTGTGTCACATTTCAATGTTTTCTTATGTAATGTATAATGGTTAAGATCACTGGACTTGGAGTCAGGAAAACCTAAGTTTAAATCCTAATTCATTAGCTAGGGGATCCTGGACAAGTGATTTAAATTCTTGGTGACTCAGTTTACTCATATGTATAATAAGGATAATAATAATATCTAGCTATTGTGAGGATCAGATGAGATAATACATGGACATTATTTTGCAAATTTTAAAATGTTGTTGTTAGCATTATTATCAGAGCCACTAAACATTTTGGTCCTGTCTTTCTTCTCCAGTTGGATTGGAAATATAAAATTCTTTTGGATCACATAGCATAAAATATTGCAAGGTTGAGTAGGGCTCAAGAAATGGTGTGATTATTAATGTAAGTCAGACGGGTGGTATATTGGGAAGGCAGACATCTAAAATTGATATTGAAAATTTGGCAAACATAAAGAACACGACCCAAGAAAAGTTGTGGTACTCTTGCTCTGTTATACATATAAAATTTACAAGAAAATAAAATGGCTTGTCATCATGAATCAAGAATTCAGTCTCCCTTTCTTTAATACTTGAGAAATACTAGCTTGAGAAATAGTATAATTGCTACAAATCAGATGCAGTTCGATTTGCATTCTGTACTAAAGAGTGGATGACAGTTTATACATTAATTAAATGATCATTAAAAACAACTCTGAATACTTAAAAAAAAGAAACTTTTTAGACCATGGAATAATTTACTATTTCATTGTGGATTTAATTGTACTCATGATGGTGACTATATCTTCTGTGGAGAATCAAGTCACAAAATATTTCTTTAATAAGCACCGTGTCCCTATTTCATGGTCAGAAAGTATTCATCTATGATTAAGTGCTACAATGCTTTCACCTAAGAATTATCCCAGTTAAGCTTTCTAGTAGTAAATTCTTCTAGTGAAAATCTAAGAAGCAAATTACTTTTTGTAGCTACATGGCTGCTGCTTCTCCCCCCACCCCCAACCCTGCCCCAACCCCCGCCATCTTGAGTAGAAAGCTCTTGAAATGGATATAGCCGACAGCATGTTTTTTTCCTATCTACTCTTCCTTAGGTTCTGGTCCTAGGGACTGAATATCTCTGCAAGTCTCCCACCCCACAAATTCTTCTTATTTCATTTAGCTTAGACAGATTCATCTACACTGATCTCTCTGGAATACTTACTCCATTGAGGGGTGGGAAGGACCCTTCTTGTTTATATCTTAAAACTTTTCCTTTCTTATTCCTCCCATTTTCTTTAATTCACCGAGACATCCCTCTCTCTGTCTCTGTGTCTGTCTCTCTCTTGTCTCTCTGTGTCTTTCTGTCTCTCTGTCTCTGTCTGTCTCTGTCTGTCTCTGTCTCTGTCTCTGTCTCTGTCTCTCTCTCTCTCTCTCTGTCTCTCTCTCTCTTCTTGTGACCCAGAATCTCTGGCTATACTTTACAGCACTGGTTATACTTTTGGAGATACCCCATACCTCTCTACCCCAAATATATTGAGTGAGGTAGCAGTATAAGAATACTTCTTGTTCCCCAGTATCACTTCCAGATTCTAACTTTTCCACTACTATTCAACCAAATCTTATCCTTTGCGGTTCATTCAATCAGCCTTATACTGTGCTCTTTGTCCTCACCTTGACCTCCATTCACCTCTCCCTTTCCAAAGTCATCACACCTACACCGCCTTTTCTATGCTTCTTTCCCTATCTTTTCCCTTCAGTTACCCAGTGCAGCTCCACGCTATCCTCTTCTCCTCAGTCCTTTGCACTTTATACTACCACCAATTTGGCTCTGATAAATCTCAGGCTTGGATTATTCTGCTAGCTTTACTCCTATTTATTTGCTCCTCAAAGAAAATGGAGAAAATAAAGAAACTATGCTGGGTTCACCACAAATTTACATTGTTATCGTTTCAGTCCTGCCCAGGTCTTCATGACACCATTTGAGGTTTCCTTGGCAAAGTTACTGGAGTGGTATATTATTTCCTTCTTCAGCTCATTTTATACCTGAGGAAACTGAGGCAAGCAGAGTTGTGACTTGCCCAGGGTCACACAACTTGCAAACATATGAGGTCATATTTGAACTCAGGTCTTGCCAATTCCAGGCTAGGCACTCTATCAACTGAGCCACCTAGAAATTTATATTACACAATCTCAACTGGATCTTCACTGCAGCAACATAAGCCTTTTACAATTTCCTAATCAATTCATTATACCACTCAACCACTCAACTCTGAACCTTTTTATCCCTGCTTAAACCTCTCATGGATCTCCCACCTGCTCTTTGGCAGCTAAGAACCTCACCTCATACTTCATTCTAAGACCTAAGGTCATCCCCAAAGAGCTCCCTCATCTCCCTTCTTTCTCATCTCATCACTCAAATGTCTTTGCCACTATCAATTCCTTTACCTATCTTGTAGAAACAGATGAATCTTATCTTTGCCAAGGCAGACTCCTTTATATACAAAAGTGATTCCATTCCATCCTATCTTCTCCCTATTCTCAAAATTCTTTAATCTCTCCCTGTCTCTAGAACACTTGTCTGCTGCCTACAAACAAATCATGCTCCTCCTTATAAAAATACCCACTGAGTTGTCCATCTCCATTAGCTATTATCTTATATCTCTACTTCTTTTCATGGCTAAACTTGAGAAGTCATTTTTATTGATGCCTCTACTTCCATTTCTTTTCAATCTCTTCTTGACTTTATTCTGAGTTTCTGACATCTCAAACTGTCAAGCTGCTTTTTCTAGAGAAGTTCTATGTCACCTCCTTATTCAGTAAACTCCTGTGGTTCACCATAACCTTCAAGATCAAATATAATTCCTCTGTTTGACCTTTAAAGCCCTTCATAACCTTGCCCCTTCCTTGCTTTTCAAGCTCCTTACACCTTTCACCTTACTCTCCACATATTCTGTCACTAAATCACTCTAGATTCTTTGCTGTTCCTCACACAAGATATTATATCTCCCAGCTCTGTGCATTTTCACTGACTGAGCTCCATGCCCAGAATCCCTGCTCTTCTCATCTGCCCTTCCTGAGTTTTCTGATTTCCTTCTAGTCTCACCTAAAATTCTACCTCATGCAAGAAGACTTGCCCAACTCTACTTAACTTTAGTGCCTTTTCTCTAAGATCATCTCCAACTTACTTTGTTTATGTACATGTTGCTTATAGTTATTTATATGTTGTCTACTGATTTTATTGTGAGCTTTTATTATTCTCTGAATCCCCAGTACTGAGCACAGTGCCTGGCACAAAATGCTTATTAACTTGGCTATGCTCAAAACCATAAAGTGAACTTTGCCTTTAAAGCACTCAGTATCTCATTTCTGCCTCTCTTTCTTCTTTCTTCCTAGTCTTTGCTGAATTTAAGGCTCCTTGGGGACATTGGGCTGTTACATTCTCTTCCTCTTCCTGTTTATTAAACGTTTCCAGAAAAAAACTCTGGCAGATCATTTTCTTCACACTAAAAAGATGACTGAGAAAAAGGTTGTGCTAATAACTATTTGTAGGCCACATTTAAATGTATATAACCTGAGGGAATTGATTCTTCCAGAGGGATTCTGGTGTCCCTGGCCTTAATACCATAGTGTGGTCATAGCTCTGTTGATAAGGCTCACTATCGTATCTCTCTCATTGACATTTGCATTTAAACAAAATACAAAATCTATTTACTAAAAATGATAGCTTGTGTAGCACTTTAAAACTAGTCATTTGGGGATGATACGTTCACTCACCCTGTCATCTTTGCATTCTCCCAAGGGTTACCCTAAGTCTAAATCTTCAAATTCTAAGCCAATTACAAAGTCAAATGATCATTGAAATCATCCACACTCCATTGTTCTCCTTTAAAAGGATATTTGGAACAAGAGCATGTTTTAGCTTTCAGTTTTCTGGAGAAGAACCTTGTATCCTCCTTTCCCTCTAATTCCTTTCACCTTCCCAGTTCACTAAGAAAGAGGAGAGAGAGCACTTAGCATTTGATAACAATAAAAGACTGAGATAGAAGATAAGTGTTAAAAGAGAAACAGTAGATGTACTTAGTAATGTTCACAGTCTTTAAGGATTTCATTCCATTACAATTGGAACCATATTCAGGGTAAATACTCTAGTTAGGGCAGCTCTAACTAAATTTAGCCCAGGAAAATGACAGGTCTGCTGATTTTATTTCTACTTGTATTCGAAGAGCATCACTAGCTCACAAAAAGTGCTGGAATGAGGCAGCCCACACAGACTAGTCTGCATTGATTACATTCCAGGATTTAGCTTTTCATGGGACAGACAGGAAATAGCAATAAGGGCTGAAAGAACATTGGTCTAATAGGCTATTTTCAACCCCGTGTTGATCGACATGACTCTTCGTACTTTATATTTGAGAGCCTTTGAATGACTGACTGTTGTCCTCCTGGTGTTTGAAGGTGCCACCACCTGCCCCGATCAACCATTGCTTACTCAACAAACACTCCCCTATTATTGTTTTTTTCCTGCTTTTATCCTTATTCTCTTCTATTGTTTATATTGCCACATTTAAGGTTGCAAGTTGCAAATTCTGTCTGCCACCCTCCAGCTGCCACTGAACGTTTATTTAAAAATAGTTAGGAGGAAAGAGTTTGCACATGGAAAAAAATCAGATGAATTGGGATGGCTTCAATGATTGGAGAAGGCAAAAAAATACTGGATTAGAAAGAGGACTGACTCTGGGGTCAGAGGACCTGAGTTCAAATACTTCTAACACATTGTACCTATGTGCTCTTGGGCAAGTGGGTAAAGCATTTCAATTCTCTGCTTCTTCATTTTTAAAATGTTGGTGTTCAGGCCACTGTGCAACAGTAGATAGAGTACTGGGCTTGGAATCACAAAGATCTGAGTTCTAATTCTGCCTTAGAAATTTACAAGCTGTATGATGATAGGAAAGTCATTTAACCTTTGTGTGACTCAGTTTATTCATCTATAAAATAAGCATAAAAAGAACAACTATTTGAAAATAAACCCAAGAGCAAATGAAATAAAATAGGTAAATCACTTTTTAGGGTAGTTAAGTGACAGGAAGTGGCCTCTGGAGTCAGGAAGACGTGACCTCAAATCCAGATTCAGATATCTACTAGCTGTGTGACCCTGGGCAAGTCACTTAACCCTCTCTGCATCAGTTTCTTTGTCTATAAAATGATATGTAGAAGGAAATGGCAAATCATGCTAGTATCTTTGGCAAGAAAACCCTAAATGTGGTCATGAAGTGTTAGATATAACTGAAACAGCTGAACAAGACCAATAAAAAAGGACCTTTTTAAATCCTAAAGTATACTTAAATGTACCAGATGGCTTTAGGCATCTCTTCCAGTTCTGGAGTTATGATCTTAATAATTATCATACCTTTTTCTGGAAATAGTTAAATGGAAATTATATGAGACTTTCTTAAGAACAATCCTATGGCATTTGGTACAACTATGTTGTAGATGTTCAGATAGATATCTCAAATAATTGACTGGAAAGACTTTGACTCTCAACAAATAACTAATCCACTAATGGCTAATATACACAAAACTCCAACTAATACCTCAGTTGAATGACTATACATTTCCTATTCCCTGCATTTCTCCTTCCATATAACCATATGGAATCTGAACAGAAGGTGGTTGGCTACACGGGGAATAAAAAGAGGAAGTTTTCTGCCGCTCATTCTATCACAATTGTTTTGGTCTTTAGAAATCTGTATAAAATAGACATCTGTGGCTGGCATGATTAAAACACACACACAACTCTGAGAACACTGGAAAATCTCTGCTCTCTGAGATGAAATGTAAGGAAAATATTTATTAAGTTTTATGAATATGATCTCTTATGAGAGAAGGAGGTGGGACTCAAGTCTTATTTAAATGTATTCTCTTTAAACAAAATTTTCCATTAATATTTGAAGGATAGCAAATCACAAATATTTCCATTTTAGTTAAGAAAATCCTGCTCACACATTGGAAATATCACAAAACTTTTCTAAGGTACAAGAGTTCATTCTGATTGCTTTGAGGGCTACAAAGATACGATATGATTCTTGGTCTCAAGAAACTTAAAATTGTACAGAAAAAGGAAGGATCATGTGATCTCTGAATACAGGCATAAGTCAAAAGGCTTTTAGATCAGTGTCTACTGCTGTTATTGTCCTATAGGACCCAGTGGAAGTAATTTCACCTCTCTGGGCCCTGATTTCCTCATCTGGCTGATATGCAAGTTGACCTAGGTATGTATCCCCAAGTCTTTCTATGTCTTAAGAGTCTATGATTATAAGGGACAAAAGTAATGGCCTAAAAAAGAATACATTCTGAATCTGTATAGGAAATTACTGAGAGTTTGTTATATTGCTTGCTTCTTCACATATAAACAGTTGTATCATTAGTATCATGATGAGCATATGCAGTAGTGTCTAACAAGTCAATTAGCTAATAATAACTTACCTTTTCATAGAGCTGTTGAATTTACTGTCCATCTATTGTGTCACTTTTTCTTCTAAAGAAGCTTAAATGTAAATATTTGCTATAGAGAGATTTATTCTTCTTTTAGAGATGAGAAAACTAGTCTCACACAGGTTGCTTTGCTCACAGTTATACAGCTAACATGTGCCTCAGGCAAGTCTTGAACCTGCTTTTCTCCTGATTCCAAGTTCAGGGCATTTTGCATCCTAACACACTGCTTCTGTGTGTGAAAATCTTTTTTTTTTTTGTTGCTGTTGTTCTAAGTTCCTCATTCTTCTTTTTAAATTATTTTATTTGTTTTCAGTTTTCCACTATCACTTTGATATATCTTAGATTTTTTCCCCTCCCTCCTTTTCCCCTCCTTCCCAACTCCCTCCCTGAGACAGCATACAATCTTATATAGGTTCTCCACATACATTCCTATTAAAAACATTTTCACCTTAGTCAAGTTGCATAGAAAAATTTAAATGAATGGGAGAAACCATAAAACAAAAGAACAGATAACACAAGAGAAAATGGTTCTCTTCATTCTGCTATCCAATTTCATAGTTCTTTCTCTGGATGTGGAAGGCGTTTCATCTCAAGAGTCCATTGGGAATGTTTTAGGTCCTTGCATTGCTGTGAAGGACTAAGTCTACCAGAAAAATTCCTCACACACTGTGGTTGTTGCTGTGTACAAAGTTCTCCTGGTTCTGCTCCTTTCACTCAGCGTTAGTTCATATAAGTCCTTCAAGGTCTCTCTGAAGTCTTTCTGTTCATCATCTCTTATCGCACAATAGTATTCCATTGCATTCATATACAACAACTTGTTCAGCTATTCCCAATTGATGAGCAGTCCCCTTGATTTCCAATTTTTGGCCACCACAAAGAGAGCTGCTATAAATATTTTTGTACATGTGGAACCCTTTCCCATTTTTATGACCTCTTGGGGATACAGTCCCAGAAGCAATATTTCTGAGTCAAAGGGTATTCACATTTGTCTAGCCCTTTGGACATAGTTCCAAATTACTCTCCAGAATGGTTGGATCAGCTCACAGCTCCAACAACAATGAATTAGTGTTCCAACTCTCCCACATCTTCACCAACATATATCAACTTACTGTTTTCTCATGTTAGTCTATCTGATAGTGTGATGTGAAACCTCAGAGCTGTTTTGATTTGCATCTCTCTAATCAATAGTGATTTGAAGAGTTTTTACATGTGTATAGATAGTTTTCATTTCTTCCTCTGAAAACTGCCTGTTCATAACCTTTAACCATTTATCAACTGGGAAATGACTTGTATTCTTGTAAATTTCACTCAGTTCTCTATATATTTTAGAAATGAGTCCTTTTTCATAGACACTAGTTGCAAAAAGTCTTTTCCAGTTTTCTGCATCCCTCCTATTCTTGGTTGTATTGGATTTGGTTGTGCAAAAACTTTTCAGTTTAATGTAATCAAAATTTTGCAATTCATAATTCTTTCTATCTCTCCTTTAGTTAAAAATTCTTCCTTTTTCCATAAATCTGACAAATACATTATTTCTTGCTCCCCTAATTTATTTATAGTATCATTCTTTATACCTAGATCATGTATCTTTTTGGACTTTATCCTTGTGTATGATGTCAGTCTTTGGTCTATGCCCAGTTCCTGCCACACTGTTATCCAGTTTCTCAACAATTTTTGTCAAACAGTGAGTTCTTATCCCAGAAGCTGGGGTTTTGAAAATAGATTGCTATATTCATTGACTACTGTTAATGCCTAACCTATTCCACTGACCTATCCCTCTATTTCTTAGCCAGTACTAAGTGGTTTTTATGATTTCTGCTTTATAATACAATTTGAGATCTGGTAGGACTAGGCCACCTTTCCTAGTATTTCTTTTCATTAGTTCCCTTGATATTCTGGATCTTTTGTTCTTCCAGATGAATTTTAATATTCTTTGCTAGATGAAGAAAATAATTATCTGATAGTTTGATTGGTATCACACTGAATAAGTAAATTAATGTAGGCAGAATTGTCATTTTTATTAATTAGGTCAGTTCATCCATGACCAATTGCTATTTTCCCTTAGATCTGACTTTACTTGTGTGAAAAGTGTTTTGCAGTTGCATTCATATAGTCTCTGGGTTTGTTTTGGCAGGAAGACTCCCAGATTGTTTATACTATCTACCCTAGCTTTAAATGGAATTTCTCTTTCTATCTCTTGCTGTTCTAATTTGTTAGTAATATACAGAAATGAAAGAGATTTACGTGGGCTTATTTTGTAACCTGCAACTTCATCAAAGTTGTTTATTATTTCAAGTAGTTTTTTTACCTGATTCTCTGGGATTCTCTAAGTATACCAACATTATCATCTGCAAAGAGTGATAACTTAATTTCTTCTTTGCCTATTCTAATTGCATCTATTCCTTTTTCTTCTCTTATTGCTAAAATTAACATTTCTAGTGCCCTATTTAAATACAGTAGTGATAATAAACATCCTTGTTTCACCCTGATCTTATTTGAAATGCATCTAGATTATCCTTTTGCATAAAATGATTGCTGATCGTTTTAGCTAGATACTGCTTATTATTTTATGGAAAGTTCCATTTATTCCTCTGCTCTCCAGTGTTTTAAATAGGAAAGGGTGTTACATTTTGCCAAAAACTTTTTCTGCATCTATTGGAATAATCATGTGGTTTGTTAGTTTTGTTATTGATATAAACAATAATGCTGATAGTTTTTTTCTAATATTGAACCAGCCCTACATTCCTGATAGAAATCTTACCTGATCATACTGTGTTATGCTCATGATAAATTGCTGTATTCTTTTTGTTAATATCTTATTTAAAATTTTTGCATCTATATTCATTAGAGAAATTGTTCTACAATATTCTTTTTCTGTTTTGACTCTTCCTGGTTAGGTATCAGAACCATATTTGTATCATAAAAAGAATTTGATAGGACTCTTTCTTTCCCAATTTCCCCAGATAGTCTATACAATATTGCAATTAACTGTTCTTTAAGTGTTTGATAGAATTCACTTGTAAATCCATCTGGCCCTGGAAGTTTTTCCTAGGAAGTTCATTGTCCAACTTCTTTTTCTGAGAGAGGATCATTTAAGTAATCAGCTTCCTCTATTATGCTCTCTGGATCTAGGACTTCTCAGCAGTTTTCTTTGGTTATTTCTTGCAAGATATTGTTCAGGCTCTTTTCTTCATCGTGGCTTTCTGGTAGACCAACAATTCTTAGATTTTTCTCTCCTGGATCTATTTTCCAGGTCAGTTGTTTTTCAAATTAGATATTTTACCTCTTCTTCTATCTTTTCATTGTTTAGATTTTGTTTTACTGATTCCTGTTATCTCATGGAGTCATTAGCTTCTACTTGCTCAATTCTAATTTTTATCAAATTGTTTTCTTCAGTTAACTTTTGCATCTCCTTTTCCATATGTCCAACTATTACTTTCAATGAGTTATTTTCTCCAGTTAGTTTTTTACTTCCTTTTCCATTTGTCCAGTTTTTCCACTTAGGTTTTGTGCTTCCTTTTCCATTAGTCCAATTTTCCAAGTTAGGTTTTGTGCTTCCTTTTCCATTAGTACAATTTTCCTTTTAAATTCTTCCGTGATTTCTTTTTTCATATTTTTAAAATCATTGACAAGTTTTTCTTCTACTTCCCTAGTTTGGCTTTTAAAATCCTTCTTGAAATCTTCCACTAATGCTCTTTGGACTGGAGACCAGTTTATATTCCCTTCTGAATTTTCAGATGGAAGTACAGTCTCAATGCTGACCTCTTTGGTATTCTTGTTTTGGTCCTTGTCCCCGTAAAAAGATTCTATGATCTTATCTTTTATGGGTTTTTTGGCTCATGATGATTGCCCTTTTCCTGGCTTTTAAAGTGGATCCCTTTTTCTGGGGCATAGGGGACTCTGTCCCACCATTCTTGCGCTTAGAAATTTAGCCTTTGTGTATTTTGGCCTCTGATTCTTTCAGCTAGAAGCTAGAATGCTGTAGCTTACCTGGTGCTGAGCTGACTTATATACCAAAGCATAGGCCAGGTGAAGTCTTTCTGAGTTTCCCTGGAGTTGCCCTGGAGTTAGCTGCATTAAGTGTGGGGAAGGGGTGATCTGGCCACAGGTGGTCTCTTCTCCTGAGTACAGGCAGGCTGAGCGTTTGGCGAACTAGTGTTTGCACTACTGTCTTCCCTATTCCACTGACTGTGCTGAGGTACACCTAGGGTCCTGGTGTTGAAGATTATAGGTCCACCCCTCTGGATCTTAAGACCTCCTCCCAGCTAGCTGAGGTGGCACTGTCTTGGACAGTTCCAGTCCTGCACTGGTCCCCTTGAGTCACAAGAAGAAGGATCCCCTTTGAGATTTTCCTAGCCTCACAGTCTAAGTGACTGCTTACCCCTTTGGCTGATTGCACTATCACAGGATTTTTTCCTGGAGAAATATTCTACGATCTTTTCAAGGTCAGCAAGGGGAGGTGTAGAGCATTTACGATTCTCTCCACCATCTTGGCTCCCAGAAGTTTAAGTAGGTGACTTACAGACATTTAATCTGCAGTCTGAGAGTCTCTGGAGTGACTGCTGCAGTTACCTGAGGTTCTGTGGTTCTCTCTCTCTCAGTTCCACTGGATTCCCATCCTCAGCTGATTTGTTTGAGAGTCTGCAGTGCAGGTGATGTTTCTGACCGCCCACATCTTCCTGCTCACCTTTGCTATGGCAGGATCTGTGCTGGTATAGCTGATGTGCTGTGCACTCCTCCAGCTCCATTCAACATATCCTTCCTGTCAACTTTCCTGTCTGGCCTGGGTTGGAAATCTCCCACAGTCTGTCTCCTGTTTGATGCTGCTACTCTATAATTTGGTCAGTTTCACTTTTTAGAGGTATCTGAAGGAGTTTATCTTAGAACTTAGGTGAGGAGTTGTTCTCACTCCACCATCTTGACTCCTGTATGTGAAATATTTGACTTTAGATATAAATGGATCTAGTCTTGACATTAAATGACCTTATGACCATGCCTTGGCTGTAGGGTAATAATCATTGCCATATCCCTAGTTAAAACATAGGGAAAGGAAAATGAACTGGGTCAAATTCTCACAATGTGATTAGCTGAAAGAAAAGAGTAGGTGTGTTTGTTTCAGAAGGGTCTGAGTTAGGGAAGTCATTGTTTTCTTTTTCTTAACTGTCAGTGTAGACTGGAGGTCCTTAATGTATTAGATATATCTTAATTACTAGATATATTTATATATTCAGATAGAAAGAGAAAGAGCATCTTAGTTCAATCAAGCACCATTAAGAGTATTTGCTGAAAACCTAAAGACCTTACCCAAACAACCACATCTGTGGAGTGTTTAAAAGGGAATAATATGTAGGTAAATTTGAATCAGATTGAGAACACACATACACACACACACACACACACAGAGTTAGCACATTAAAGAGCATTTTGATAAACACGTAAAGTTTCTGCCAACAAAATCAGAGCCTGGCCAAAGCCTTGGGAAATTAATGTAGGGGAAAAACATTCCATTTGAAAGGTTTAATAGTCTTCAACTCATCATACCACCCTTAAGGTCAATGTATGCTAAGCTTTTAAATGACAGTGATTCAAACCTGTTGTGCAATAATATAGCAAAACCCAATCATCACACCTTGAATCAGTAAACTTTTTTACCAAAGATATATTAAAATAAGAGCAAATAGTGGATGGAATGCTGACATTTCTATGATCAGAAAGTCTTTCCAGCTGAACAGAATGGAAATTTGGCTTGGAAGAGGAACATACATCAATCAAAGAAGGAAATAAGGAAGAAGACATTACATTTCTGATTACAGGAATGGGTGTTGGAATTCCATTTCCAAGTACTTGAATCAAGAGTGAAAGTTCCTTAGTGCCTATAGGCCTTACACTGTACAGGGATGTTGTAAAGTTTATAAACTGCTTTAATCTAGCTAATGAGATAATAATGACTTATGGAACCTGAGATCATGTGGCAGTTGTTTTTTGGGTACTCTGGTTAACCAGAGTGCTTCTGTGGGACATCAGGTATTATTGATCATTAATTCTTCTGTCCACCCCTTTATTGAACAGCACAGGGTAAATGAGAATGTTAGGCTGTTAACTCCTCTCTTTCGTGTGTGACAGCAGCCATTTGCACATATCATCCATTAAAACCAATGGCTGTTAATAGGAACCTGGTAACAAGTATCACACTAATGTATTTCCAGGAAGTAAGTAAAGTAGGAAAAGCTTTGGGGTGTGCATTTGTCAGTCAGGTTGTAATCTTAAAAGCTTCCTGACTAGTTAGGTTCTCCAAGGACAACTACAGAGGCAACAAAAAAGCACTTGGGCCAACTTTAAATCATCAGCCTCTTCTCATCTTTTATAATGTCTCACTGGAGTAATTATGCTAGATAGTACAAACTCCCAGCCAATGGGAATGATTTGGTACAGGAACCAAAGAGGAATGGTAGTGTGAAAAATACAATTACTGTGAGATCATATAAGGTTTGGAAATTGCCTAAAGCTTTAAGAAAGAAAAAAAATCATCTTATCATTGTATATAATAGATTTATGAATTATCTAAACATATACTGAAAGGCAACAATCCCTTCCTTTTTTTTGTTTCTATGATTGAGAGATAGGGCATGTGACTTAATCAGATGGCAACTTTTAAAATATTAAAATAGGATGGAAAAGAGAATAAAGAAACTTTGGGGATAGGAATTGGACCCGTGATTTCATAAACTCCCAAGTAAAGGAACTCTCTCTACCAATATAGCTCACCATTGTGTCTGCAACTTAGAGTCACAGGAAATTGCCCTTAGAGTACACAAAGGTTAAGTGACTTGCCCAGAGTCAGACAGCCAGTGTCTCAGAAGTGAGACTCGAACCCACTTCAGTCTCTGAGAGTGTCTATGTAATTCACTATTCCATGCTGTTTAAATAACTATAATTAATATCTTTCTTTGATGATGCAGAAGAGATCAAAGCACTTTATATAGACTTGGCATTATTAATATGAATAGACTATCAATTATCACTCCTGGCAGAGTGTGAAACTTCTTGTTAACAGAGATTTTTGGTTGGCATGATGCTCATTAGGCAAGGTTCTGATGTATGTGATTACTGGGGAGCTACAATATATTATAATTTTGCTATTTCCATAGAGAATCACAGCAGAAAGATCATATTCATACTATTAATATACTATATTATGTCTCATATAATTTTTTTAACATTGCAATTCATGTAAATCAGAGAAAAGTAAAAAGGGGATACTCTGTTCCTCCTTTAGTGAAAATACTGACAATGATTACAAAACAAGTGCATTCAAGCAGTTCACAAATATCTTATTTAACTATAAAATTTTTATAAGGGTATATTAGGTTTCCTACTATGTGGATGAATTTGGAAACTCAAGATACCATTGGGCTCCAAATAGAGCTCCAAAATATAAAAGTAATTTTAAAGGCAAAACATACATCCAGAAGATTTCAAATCCCTCATTTTGACACATTTCTCTGTGAAAATCACTCTAGTAATTAATAAAAAAACAGAAGAAATCTTCCCCTTTCTCTTTATTGTAGCACTTACAAATCAGCTTTAAATGATGATAATTATGAGTCTTAGAAACCAAAATAATTTCTGCAAAGTAGACTATTTGGTGAGCAATAGGTTGTGTATTTTATACATAACTGCCCATCATTAACATTCCTTTTTGACCATGTCCAGTGCTCTCAGTTTAGTGTGTTTTTAAATCCTCTCTTGATCTTACAATCCCAGTCAATTATGATCTTTACTTCCTAAGATGTTACAAGCACTTTGCACACATCTCTCTGATATTTTCATCACATATTGTTTTGTACTAAGCTTATTGATGCATGTGGCATGTTCTTTTTCAAGACAGAAGCTCTCTTTTCTGGACCTTACCTCTCTACCTCCTCCCTCACCTCTGCTTCTTTGAATGCCTATTTTTTTCCAATGTTCTGCTCTTGTAATACATCCTTTGAGAAACTTTTTCTAATCCTTTAAGTTTTAATGTTCTCTTCATCCTCAAATCATTATTCATATTCATATAATTATTTATGTACATGCACCAATTCCCCAATTCCCACTACCATAGAATACAAGATCCTTGAAAACAGGAGGGAGGAAGGAAACAATCATCTTTAAGCACTAATTATGTTCCAAGCCCTGTGCTAAATGTGGTCGATGAAAAGATAGGTAAAAAGAAAATCTTGCTTCCCTCGAGGAAAACCTACATTGAAGACAACACAAAGAAAGGAATAGAAAAAAGAAGGAGGTGAGGAGTGGAGATGAAGGTACTCTGCTCAGGAGACAGTTTTGACGTCCTTAAGTCAGAAATAGGAGTGAAGGTTGCAGGAGAAATTCACCCATGGATAAGGGATATACATCTTGCATAGGGGTTGAGAAGGCAACAGAGGAAGTTGTAAGTCAGATGAAGAAGACTGGATGCCAACTCATTTCAGGTTTTGTTTTTTGTGTCCCCAGAACCTAGTATGCATAGGTGCTTAAGAAAGTTTATATTTTCTTTGATTAACACAGTCTTCTTCATATATTAAGAAACTAGTAAATTTCTATAGAATGAAATCCAATTGTCTGCCAGTAAGTCAACATGAATTAATATTTTTCCCTTTCAAGCTGAATAATATCCTCTTGCCAACTTTATATCCTTTAAAATATGAAGAAATCCATAAGTATCAGAGAATAATAGAAATCAAATTAGAACAGATAGTAATATAGGTGTTACTTCTAATCTTTCTCATTTTTTGCCATAGAAGAGAAGGAAAAGATTACACATAACAAGTAACAGATGAATTCCATCTTCAAGTTCCATGAAGTAAATATAGCTCATGTTTTCCTAAACACTTTCTGACAATTTCATCACTTTATCTGTTTTCTCACATGGCACTAGTACTACAATTTCCAGCAACATGTTGGTAGAAACACAACAGAATAATCCATAATTTATCACAAATGGGATGAAAAAGCATTAAATCTCCTCCTTCTCCAATTATCGCACCTCAGAAATTTTCACATATACTTTATTAAGAACACTAAATGTTGAAGTCTGGGGACCGAGGAACTCCTCCCAGAAGAAAGTTTCCTAGTTTCCAAATAAATGAACTGAATTCTCAAAGAAAAAAAAAACTCTGCAGAATGCCCATGATTTCCAAAACATTTTTTTTTTTTTGCTTATATTATCTCATTGATCCTTAGAAAAACCCTGTGAGGTAAATGGAGCAGACATTGTTATTTACTTTTCATTCCTTTGGATGTTTGCATTATTAAAGATACTTCAATGAGGAGTAAGAGATGAAAGGAACTACACAAAAATCAGTTCAAATGAATTTAAAATAGTCACATTGAAAGAACAAAATTCAGATGCAAAGTCTTATTTCAGAAGGCTTACTAAGGGCAAATACAGTTAACAATAAATCTGCTCTTATATTGATGGAAATTATCAATTCTAGAAAATTCCAATGTGTTTCATCATTTCCTGATGCCTATGTTCATTATTTTGTGTATCTAAATTAATATTTCTTCAATAATGCTTAGTTAAGCATCAGTTTTCTATATTGAAAATTAATTTCCTTTTAAAGAATTTCCTTAAGAGGAAGACGATTTTCTTTAGAGGACTGAGTATGACTGCACTCACTTATGCATCAGAATCATGAAACATCTCTAGTAAACTGATTTTTAAGGAATTAAAATAATGGCTATATCCCAATTTTTCCTCCACTTCTCTTACTTGATTTTCAAAATCCTTTTTGAGTTCTTCCATGGCCTAGGACCATTGCATATTTGTTTTGTATGCAGAAGCCTTGAATTTTATGTCTTCCTCTGATGGTAAACATTGTTCTTCCTCATTCAAAGGTATGGGAGGGGAAACCTGCTCACCAAGAAAGTAACCTTCAATATCTTATTTTTTTTTCCCCTTTTTGTGGGCATTTTCCTAACCAGTTACTTGACTTTTGGGACCTTTGTCAAGAATAGGGTATACTTTGGGGACCTGTAAATTCTCAGTTTCTCCAAAGTGGTGCAATCCAGAGAGTGGAGTTTACTCCCTGGCCTGGCTAGCGGTAAGATTCAGATCAGCTGCTCAATTCCCCCAAGGGCTTTAGGTGGGGGCAGGGCCACTACTAAGGGTTGAGGTTCAGATCAACTTAATTTTCACAGAGACTTTAAGCTAAGCACTCCAACAATGGAAAAATGAATGCCAGGTGATGCCTTCCATGGCCAGACTCCACTGCATCTGCTGCTGCTGCTGCTACTGCTGCCTGGGGCCAGGACTAGGGGAGGACCTTGCTCCCTTGTCACAGAGGTGAAAAAGACCTCTCAGTGACCTTTGAAGCTGCCTCTGGCATTTGTGGGTTGGGGATTCTGGGAACCACCACTGCTGCTGCAGGGGATTTTGGCCCCAAGACTTGCCTCAGCTCTGTTACTCCTAGTGCCACACTGTCAAGGCAGGGCTGAGGTCTGCTTCATGTCCTGTGTGACAGACCTTTCCCATTGACCTTCCAGGTCACCATGGACTGGAAATCTCCTGCACTGCATCATTCTGTGGCTTCTGCTGCTCTAGAATTTATTGATATATGTTTTTTTACAGGTATTTTATGGACTGTAGGGGAAGAACTAGAGTATGTATATCTTTCTACTCCTCCATCCATTTTTTTGTATGACTATAGATAACTGATTTTTTCTTCTGAAAACTGCCTATATATGTTCTTTGACCATTTATATTTTGGAAAATGACTCTTATTTTTATAAATTTGACTCAGTTTTCTCCCTCAGAGTGTATTTGATAAATGAGACCTCTACCATGGAATATTGTTGTAAAAACGTTGGATAATATTTTATTGTCTATGACATTTTTTTTATATAAATTTATTTATTAAACATTTTACATTCATTTTCACAAAATTTTGGGTTCCAAAATTTCTCCCCATTTGTCCCCTCCCCTACCCCAATACACTGAGCATTCTAATTTCCCCTATCACCAATCTACCCTCTCTTTCTTATCAATCCCTCCCTTCCCTTGACCCCATCTTCTCTTTTGTCCCTGTAGGGGCCAGATAACTTTCTATTCCACCATTACCTGTATTTCTTATTTCCTAGTAGCAAGAACAATACTCAACAGTTGTTCCTAAAATTTTGACTTCCAACTTCGCCCTATCCCTCCCTCCCCACCCATTCCCTATGGGAAGGCAGGCAATTCAATATAGGCCATATCTGTGCACTTTTGCCAATGACTTCGATAATAGTCATGTTGTGTAAGACTAACTATATTTCCCTCCATCCTATCCTGCCCCCCATTGTTTCTATTCTCTCTTTTGATCCTGTCCCTCCCCAAGAGTGTTGACTTCAAATTGCTCCCTCCTCCCATTGCCCTCCCTTCCATCATCCCCCCTACCCTGCTTATCCTCTTCTCCCCCAACTTTCCTGTATTGTAAGATAGGTTTTTCATACCAAAATGAGTGTCCATTTTATTCATTCCTTTAGTTGAATGTGATGAGAGTAAACTTCATGTTTTTCTCTCAGCTATCATCTTTTTCCCGCCACTGAAAAGTCTCCTGCTTGCCTCTTCTATGAGAGATAATTTGCCCCATTCCATTTCACCCTCTCTGCTCCTGATATATTTCTCTCTCATCATTTACCTTAATTTAATTTTTTAAAGATATGATCCCATCCTATTCAATTCACTCTGTGCTCTCTGTCTCTGTGTGTGTGTGCACGCATATATGTGTGTGTGTATGTGTGTGTGTGTGTGTGTGTGTGTGTGTGTGTGTGTGTGTAATCCCACCCAACTACCCAGATACTGAAAAGTTTTAAGAGTTACAAATATTATCTTTCCATGTAGGAATGTAAATAGTTCAACTTTGGTAATTCCCTTATGACTTTTCTTTTGCTGTTTACATTTTCATGCTTCTCTTCATTCTTGTGTTTGAAAGTCAAATTTTCTTTTCAGCTGTGATCTTTTCATCAAAGAATGCTTGAAAGTCCTTGATTTCATTGAAAGACCATTTTTTCCCCTGAAGTATTATACTCAGTTTTGCTGGGTAGGTGATTCTTGGTTTGAGTCCTAGTTCTTTTGACTTCTGGAATATCCTATTCCACGCCCTTCGATCCCTTAATGTAGAAGCTACTAGATCTTGTATTATCCTGATTACATTTCCACAATGTTGGAATGGTTTTCTTTCTAGCTGCTTACAATATTTTCTTCTTGACCTGGGAGTTCTTGAATTTGGCCACAATGTTCCTAGGAGTTTCTCTTCTTTGGATCTCTTTCAGGTGGGTGATTGATGGATTCCTCCAATACTTATTTTGCCCTCTGGTTCTAGAATCTCAGGGCAGTTTTCCTTGATCATTTCATGAAAGATGATGTCTAGGCTCTTTTTTTTGATCATGGCTTTCAGATAGTCCCATAATTTTTAAATTGTCTCTCCTGGATCTATTTTCCAGGTCACTTGTTTTCCCAATGAGATATTTCACATTCTCTTCCATTTTTTCATTCTTTTGTTTTTTTTGGTGATTTCTTGGTTTCCCAGAAAGTCATTAGACTCCATCTGTTCCATTCTAATTTTTGAGAGAACTACTTTCTTCAGTGAGCTTTTGAACCTCTTTTTCCATTTGGCTAATTCTGCTTTTGAAAGCATTCTTCTCCTCATTGGCTTTTTAAACCTCTTTTGCCAATTGAGTGAGCCTATTTTTCAAGGTGTTATTTTCTTCAGCATTTTTTTGGGTCTCCTTTAGCAAGGTATTGACCCGTTTTTTCATGCTTTTCTTGCATCTCTCTCATTTCTCTTCCCAGTTTTTCCTCCACCTGTCTAACTTGATTTTCAAAATCCTTCTTGAGCTCTTCCATGGCCTGAGCCCATTGGATATCTATATTGGATGTTCAGGATACAGAGGCCTTAACTTCTATGTCTTTCCCTGATGGTAAGCATTGTTCTTTCTCTCCTGGGAAAGGAAAGGAGGAAACATCTGTTCACCAAGAAAGTAACCTTCTATGGTCTTATTTTTTTTCCCTTTTCTTGGGCAATATTCCCAGCCAGTCACTTTACTTCTGAGATTCCTCTCCCACCCCAGCCTCACTAGTGCTTGGGGTCTGAGATTCAAATGCTGCTTCCCAAGCCTCAGGGCTTTCAGTGGGGGGTGGGGCTGCTATTTAATGTGAGATTAAATTCAGGTACTCAGGTGGGGTCAGGGCTGCTGCCAAGGCTCTGTTCCCTCAGGCGGTTTATGCGGAAACCTTCAGTAATAGAACTGAGTTCCACCTGCCTTGGGAGCTCTTGTGCACTGCTTCCCCCTGCTGCTTCCTCCCGAGGGGGCCTGAGTTATGGAGACACCCCGCTCCCCTCGGCCAGCCAGATAGGGTCTCTCAGTGACCTGTAGTGCCCTGTTGGTTGAGGGACCTTTACGGCTGCTGGAGATTCCATCCTTGAAGCCTGTTTGGATCTGTTCCTCTTGGGGCTGCACGGCGAAGGCAGGGCTGGGCTCTGCTCCAGGTCCAGAGCACGATGGACCTTTGGTATTGGTTTTTTAGGGCTCCCTGGAACTGAAATCTCCTCCACTCAATTGGTGCATGGCTTTCAATGCTCCAGAATTTCGTTTGGAGTTCTTTTTACAGGTAATTTATGGGCTGTGGGTTTGGAGCTAGCATATGTGAATCTTTCTACTCCATCATCTTGGCTCCTCCATCTATGGCATCTTTTTATTAAAATATAGTTTCCCTGATTAACCCTCTCAATTAGGTCTATTTTTTCATTTGCTTAGTCTGCTCTTATGATTGCTTTTACTAACATTTCTTTTTAGTTCAGCTGATGTATAATAGATTCTGCTCCAACTTCTGATTTTAAACATCACAAGTATCTTTGCTTTCTGGTGTGTTTCTCATAAACAACATATTGTTGGATTCTGATTTCTAATCCATTCTGCTATACAGGTCTGGATGATGGGTGAGCCCCATTTCATTCATAATATTGATTACTTTGTATTTCCCTTCATCTCATTTTCTTTTATTCTTCTTCTTCTTTTCTTCTTCTTCTTCTTCTTCTTCTTCTTCTTCTTCTTCTTCTTCTTCTTCTTCTTCTTCTTCTTCTTCTTCTTCTTCTTCTTCTTCTTCTTCATTATTATCTCTTTAACCTGTCTCTTCTCACAACTCTAATTTGACTCTAACCACTGCCACCCATTTGTCATCTTTCTTTCCCCTAATGCCTTTCCCCTCCCATATCCCTATGTGTAGATTATATAAACATATATATACACACACACACACACACACACACACACACCTATGTATAAATATGCAAATGTATGTATGTGGATGTATCTATATCTACACACACACACATATATATATATATAATGTATATGAACCAATTTTGATAAAAGTGAGATTTAAGCATTACAGTGTTTAATGTTTAAACCCTCTCATTTTCCTCTGCACTGCAAAATTTTTTCCTTGTATGCCTTTTTATGTGAGAAAAATTTCCCCATTCTACACTTTGCACCACAAAATCTCTTTACTGCACACCTTTTTATGTGAGAAAAAATTCCTCCATTCTTTTTAAAGTTTTCCAAGAATTCTTATTGGCATTATTCTTACTTCTACACTTAGCCTTTTTTGAGTATTTTAGTTGTTTGCATATTGTTTTCTTCTGTGTTTATGCCTTGGTCTTCCCCTGCTACTAAAGCAGTTTTTTTTAATGGTCAAATTCTTCTTGTTGTTTTTATTTACTCATTTCCCCCAGTCTATTTCTTTACTTTGAACTTTATGTTAAAAATAAGCTCTGGTCACCAGGGAGTTCAGAAAACAATGTCCCAAGTTTTAGTCTTTTTCATGCTACTATTTTCCAGAACCAGTTCTGGAATTCTGTAAGTTTTGGGTGCTTTTGAAACGCTATGATCCTAGGAGAAGTATGATAACTCTTCTCCTGGTCTGCACTCTGATTTAGGGCAGCTTGGTGGTGCAGTGGATAGAGCACCAGTGCAGGAGGACCTGAGTTCAAATCTCACCTCAGACACTTGACACTCACTAGCTGTGTGACCTTGGGCAAGGTCATTTTAACCCCAATTGCCTCATCCTCCTGGGTCATCTCCAGTTATCCTGATGAATATCTGGTCACTGGATTCAGAGGACTCAGGAGGAGAAGTGAGACTGGTGACCTGCACAGCTCTCCCCTCACTCAAAATGAAGTCAAGTGCAAATCATGTTATAATTTCTCTCATGGTATGGTCTTTTTCAGCAAAGAAGGATGAACACACTCTGATCTTTATACAAGAATGATGCTTCATCTCCTGAAGTCACAAGTGCTAGCTCTCTCTTTTCCTGAGAACTGAAAAGTTTACTTTTCCCTTGTAAACAAGCTCCATCACTCTTCATCACCTGGTGTTGCAACCCAGAATTGCATAGAGGTAATAGAGTTGTCCAATCAGTGCCAGCTGTTCACAATTCAAGAAAATGATTCTCCTGTAAACTCTTTCTAACCAGTTGTTCACCCTTTCACTATCTCTGGTCTGACAGCTCCCAAAGCTGTTCCTGTGTGTGTGAGCCTCCAAATAGCCTTTTATCCCAGTCTTCAAATTTCTCAAGTTTTTTTATTAGAGTAGAATAATGTCTCATTCTGACATTTTCTTGGCTTTGTTGCTCACAAATTTTGATTTACACCACTATTTTAAAGTTGCTTGGAGGAGAATGTTGAAAGATTTCAGCTTGGTTGCCTCCACTCCACCATCTTCCAGATAATTGTTTACTTAAAGAGTTACTTTGAAAAAAAATATTTTAAGAAGCAGTATTAATTAGAGATGCTGTCAAGGAAAGAAATACATCTTCAGATTTTCTGGAGAACAACAAATACTGAACCGATATATTTTGGAAATCATCATTTTAAATTCCTATTAGAAAAACTCTGCTCTCCTATATTATGTAACTAAGCCAAATACCAACTTGGTAAATCTTTAAGTTTAAAATTTTAAGAACCAATATCATAATTTCTACATAGTTGAATGTGATAATTATAGAAAAATCTGATTAATTTTTAAAGGTAAAATCTACATAACTTCCATGGTTTTCCTTGTTCATTTTAAGCTATGCAATTAAAAAAAGATGTCAAGAAATTCAATGGATGAAATTATTAAATGCATGTATTGGTACAAAGTATTTTGGTTGATGCCAATGATATAAAGATGGATTCTGATATGGGCCTTGCTTTCAAGTTATTTATTGTCTAATGATAAGGATGGTGGGTGGGGGAAATGGGTATGGTGATATATAAGACCTCTAGACAAATAATTGTGATATAATAGAAATGTAACACATGTAAAGAAGAAGTTCCCAAGTATAAGAGTTCTGATGAATAGGAGGTCATGTGCAACTAAAGGAATCCAAAAAGCACCCATGGAGAAAGTGACATAGGCATTTTGTCTGTAAGATTGAGAGATTTCCACTGGTAAAGTTTTGTTTGTTGGTCAGTTGTTGGAGTAGGGAGTGTCTATTCTGTGCATTAGAGATAACATCAACAAAGACACAGAGATGGGGGGAGCAGGATAAGAAAGAGAACTTAAGTCATATAATTTGACTAGCACAGAATTAAATTTTATATGGCAAGGTTTAAACAAGGAGGCAAGAGCCAGATAGGGACCTTCAACTCCAGGATAAGATATGTGTACATTATTCATTAACTCCATGGATGGAGAGACACAGAATATTGCTTAGTCAGAGTGATATGATCAGAGAAATCCATTGCCATCACTACCTTGGTGACATCATGAAAAAATAAAGGCTAAAGGCAAGAAGACCCTATGGGAAGTTGTTGCCTAACAAAATAGTAAAGTTGAGAAATGATAAGGTCCTAAATCATTCTGCTTCTAGTGTGAATAGAAAGCGGGTGAGAGATTGAATTCAGTAAAACTATATGCAGTAAAAACTATATTCAATAAAATCATGCTATTTGAAAGGGTAAAGGGAGATGCAAAGTTTTGAGAAAATGACTTCCCTCATAGAAACTTACAGACACATGAATATAAATCAAATAATAATCTACAATAAGTGTATTCAAGATGTATAAAAATCTAATGTTTAATATCAAATTCAAAAGTCAAGACCTTAGTTGATTGGGGATGGGATACACTAGAGAAAGTATTCTGAAGAATGTGGCATTTGAACTGGGATTTTATAGAATATGAAGAAATTAAATACATAAAGATAACAAGGGACAGGTTATCCCAGTGATAGGGAATGTGAGCAATTGTATGTAAGGGAGAAAGTACAGATCATATGTGAGAACCAGTGATTAGTCAGGTTTGGTTTTTAAAAATATAAAGATGAAAATGTAGAGTTAGCTTGGAAAACTGCTTATTCAAATCCTTTGATCATTTACCAATTGGGGAATAACTCATATTCTGATAGATTTGATAAAGTTGTTTATACATCTGAGATACGAAACCTTTATCTGAGAAACTGTCCTATAAATTGTTTCCTCAATTTTTTAATTTCCTTCTAAACATCACTACAATTTTTTAATTTAATGTAATTGAAATTTTTCATTTTATACCTTTGTTCCTCTATCTCCAGTTTAATTCATAAATTATTTATTTATAAGTCTGATAAGTAAATATCGATCTATGTTCTATTTTTTTGTGTAATACCTCTCTTTATATCTATGTCATATAACCATTTTGACCTTATCTTGCCAAATGACATAAAATAATGGTCTGTGCCCAGTTTCTGCCAGACTGGTTTCAGTTTCCCCCATTATTTTGATCAGATATTGAATTTTTATTCCAAAATCTTGTCTTTTAAACTTGTCAAATATTAGGTTTTTGTGACTACTTACTGTTGAAAATTGTATATCTCTTCTATTCGATTGATCTAACTTTCTATTATTCAGGCAGTACCACATAGTTTTGATAATTATTAACTTATAATACACTCTTAAGATCTGATACTACTAAAACTTCCTTCTTTACATTTTGTTTATTATTTCTTTGGATTATTTTTGACTTTTTGTTCTTCCAAATGAATTTTATCCTTTTTTTTATTTAGCACAATAAATTTTGGGTAATTTAATTGGGATGACATTAAATATAGGAATTAGTTTGAATAAAATTATCATTTTTATTATATTGGTTCTATCTATGAAAAACTAATATTTCTCCAATTATTTAAATTTGACTTGATTTGTATATTTTTCAAAAATTTATATAGCATTGGATTGGTTTTGGCAGATGTGTTACCAAATGTTTTTATACTACCTTAAAGTTATTTTAAATGGGATATCTTTTACTATCTCTTCTTGCAGAATTTTGTTAGTGAAATTGAGGAGTGCTGATGATTTCTGTATATTTACATTATATCTTGCTACTGTGTTGAAGTTCTTATTTTTTTTCAACTAACTTCTTAGTTGAGTCCTTCTTCCCTACCCAGACCTGGCTAAAATGATTCAAGAAAGTGAAAACAAAAATGATGGAGGGGATGTGGAAAAATTCAGACTCTATTTCATTGTTGGTGGAATTGTGAACTGATCCATTTCAGAGAGCAATCTGTAATTGTGCCTCAAAGAGTTACTAAATCTATATATACGCCGTGACCCAGAAATACTATGAGTAGCGTCTATTTACAATGATGATTAGGGGGAAAAAAACTAAAATATTTATAGCAGTTCTGTTTGTGGTGGAAAAAAAAAACAAACTAGAAATTGTCTAGGAATGCCCATCAATTGGGGAATGGCTGAACAAGTTGTCGTATATGTTTATGATGGAATACTATTGTGCTATAAGAAATGATGAGTTCAGTTATCTTAGAAAAAACATTGAAATACTTTCATGAAACAATTAGGAGTGAAATGAGCAGAAACAAGATAATAATGAATACAGTAATTGGAATATTGTTTTTAAGCAGTGACTTTAAGGGCTGCACTTGAGAGAAATAACATGATGAACTAAAAGTATGTATGGAATAAAAAACATGCTATCCACTTCCAGAGAAAGAACTGATGGCATCTAAATGTATACTGAAGCACATGTTTTATATTTTAGCATTTTTAGTTTGTGTTTTCTTTTCCATATATGGCTAATATGAAAATAGTTTTGCATGCCTTTGCATGCATAATCTATATCAAATTTGCTTACCTACCCTTGGTAGGTGGAAAGGGCGAGGGGGAGGAGGGAGAGGTGGGAGGGAGAAGTTATTTGGAACTAGCTGTTAAATACTTTGACATACAATTGAGAAAAAATGAGAAAAAAAGAACAGAGGAAGGAAGTTTTAAGAGATCAATCACAATTCAAGGTAAGAAATTTAAGATAATAATAGTCCCACACATAATGCTCAAATTGCTTCCCATGATAGTATATATAATATATCTATATATTATATATATAGTATACACACACACACATCGTATGTGTAAGTGTACATGTATATATGTATATGTGTATGTATTTCTATATCTATATGTATGCATGCATGTACGCCTCAAAACCATCAGATTGGCAAATGTGATAGAAAATAAAAATGACAGTTACAGGAGATTTGGGACAATTGACTCCCTAATGTTAGTGCTACCAAAACTATGAATTGATCCATCCATTGTGAAAAGTAAATTATGAACTTTACCCCAAATATCAGTAAATAATAATATATATTTATATATATATATAACCTAAATTGACCTAGTGATTTCATTACTAGATGTATACTTCAAGTTGATAAAAAAGAAGAAAAAGGATCTGTGTATAAATAAGTATTGGTTTCCATAAAGAACTGAAAACAAGAAAGGTATTCACAAATTTTCGGATGCTTAACAAATTATAACATATGGGTATAATGGAATATTATTATGTCACAGTAAATAATAAGAGCAATGGAGTAAGAGACATATAAGAGATCTCTATGAACTGATGAAAAACAAATTAATGGAACCAGCTACGAAATAGCTACGAAAGAATTAAGAATTATTCTTCCGTTCAGTGACAAATTATAACTCTAGAACACTGAAGATGGATAATGGCCTTTCCCTTCTTGGTAAAGCTGATAGGCTGGAACTATAGACACATTTTCAGTCATGGTCAATGTTTGAATTTCTTTTGTTTAGTTACAATGTATCTAACAAAAGAGAGGGTTTTATTTTGCAGAGTTGAAGGAAGATTTATTTTTTGTCAGGAAGGAGGGAAGATTTGGAAATGACTTGTGATAAGAATGTCCAAAATGGAAAGAAAAGAAAGAAAATGGTACCTTACAGAAACATTTAGAATAAGCACAGAAGATACCAGGATGCTCAAAATAAGACATAGACAGGAAGGTCAGTGTTTTTACTACCATGTTCAATTGTGAATATACTTAAAATAAGCTGATGTAACATTAATTCATAGTTCTATAAGCAATCTTTTTTTCTGTTCTTTAGTTACAAATCACTATATTGGTCATGTTTGTCCAAATTTCTAGTATGTTTTACAGAGGTTTTTTAAAAGCAATTAGAGATGAGGTGAAAAGAATTAAAGATAATAAAAATATTTTTAACATGGCAGATAAGGTAAGTTGTGAAAGAAATTGCAAATTCAAAAAGAGAGAGGTAGTTACCTGAAGGACAGATAGTAATGCTGATTTAAAACACTTTCTATTTTAAATGCTGATGATATGATCAGATTCATTGTTTTGAACCATTAAAAAGTAAGATCTGAAGTTCAAGATACATATAGGTTGGTAGTTTTGAAGTTATTCCCACAGAACTGATAGTTGAAGCCAGAAGACTGAATTAAATAAATATGAGAAATACTGTAAATGTAAGAACATGAGAACTTAGGAAATGAATGTGTCAGTGTGGGAGAAGGAGACAGGAAGATGTAAGATAAGTTTTTGAGTGTGGGTGGACAGGGAAAATGGTTATGCTGAAAAATCAGCATTTGTTAAGCATGTACTATATGCTAGAGGCTGTGCTAAGTCTAAAGGGTGAAAGCTATAAGGACTTGGAGGGTCTGGGAACAAGACTTTCGCTGAAGGTAACATTTGAATTTACTCACGAAGGAAAATAGGGGATGATAAAAGTTGATGTGATGTGGTGGGGGGTGTGGTGGGGGGGGAGGTAAGAGTAGCATTCCAGGCCATGGGAGACAAGCAGTGCAAAGTTCCAAAAGCAATGGATAGTTTTTGTGGTCATTGTGGGGAAATAATCAACAAGAATTTTAAAGTGAGGAAAACAGAGTTAAAATAAAATAGGTATAAATTTTTTGAAAGATCATGAATAAAGAAAAGGCTATCTTTCTTTAAGATGAGAAACCCATTCATCTACTTTTCATCTTCATACTAGAAATACTATTTCCAAGTTTTCTCTATAAAAAAGCTACATAAAGCTTAGGCAGTTTGTCCCTTTTGTTGATAAATAGAAATAATATGAAGAGTCTAGAATTTAATATGTATCAATCTACACACACACACACACACAATAAATACAACAGAATAAATGCAATAGTAGTTACATATAACTGGTGCATGGTTAGCTTTGTCTTGAGATAACATTCTACTGATATGACAGATATGCTTGAGAACTTTTTGTCTTTCATAATCACATCTGCAAGAAATTTTAATAGAATAAAGATAGAAACTTGACCATGAATGCTTTTAGTGGTATTGTTGTCTGTCCTTTGTTTTCTAGAAGAAACAGATGACATATTGGGATATAAGTTAGGCAGACTTGACAAAGTCATCATCCTCATTCTCTCTTTCTGAGTCATTGGAATCCAATGGGAGTATAAAAGCCAAGATGCAATGGCATACCGATGAAGTAGATAATCTTGGCACCCTCAGTGTCTGAAAAAAGTTGCTTTCATGGCCACTGGAACGAATTGTTCTCATCCACTCATTTCACTGGGGAAAATCTTGGAGATAGACATTCCTCTAATTCCCTGATAGATTTGATACTGGTCAGTTACCCCTGTCAGTATTAGTCTGTCTGCCAAGGAAGGTTACTGGGATGTGTCTGCTGCACATGCTAAGAGCTTCTTGGAACCACATGTGAGAGTTGGGTGAATCAAATGGACACTAAAGGTGAGTGAGCAGCCCTGAAAAAGCAATCTGTTATGCCCTCACAACCAGAGGTGTCTTAGTTATTCTGAACACTCCATACACCTTAAATATACCCTAGGTTGTAGGGACCTTTTGGAGAGGAAAATTTCCCTTACTGGTGGAAGTCATACTCTGCCTAGAGAGTTCCCTACGAACACTGCAAGCAGTAACTAAAATTCTCCAGTGCTGCTGAAACCAATTTAAAAGGTAGTTGAGATATATTTAATAAAATAAATAAAAAATATAAAATAACAGATAAGGCCAATTGTGATTTCCTAAGCCAATACATGGAGAGCAAATGTTTCTATTTGTGTATGACAGACACTGGCTTATAGTACTGAAAGGGCCTAACTGTGTGAAAAAGGCAGTATGTGTCAAGGGTAGAACTTGAACCCAGGTCTTAGCACAAATTGCATGGCCCATCCTTCTCCAGTAATCCATGCTACCTGCTCTTTTTCCACTATGCATAATGGAGGAGATAGTCCAAATCACTCTTTAAAGGAATTAGCTAATCAATAGGAATTCTACAGATTTATACTATTTTCCTTTTAAAATTATTTTTTAAAATTATTACACATTTGATTTTCTTCTCCATAATACCATTCCCAACCTCTTCCCAAGTAAATATGTGTTTCATCTTACATATTGGGTATCATTCTTCAATATCATTCTTCTGGAATTTTAGTGCTGGTATTCTTAGAGTACAAATCGTTCTGCTCTGCTCTGCACACTTCTCTCTGTGTCA